>CM019828.1:81194789-81928143 GCA_009763385.1 Coix lacryma-jobi var. lacryma-jobi | reverse complement strand
AACGTTCCGTCGGAAATAAAAGTGCCAAACCCAGTAAACATGAGTTTTGGGTCACACGAAGATGATTGGGTGTGTCCGTTGCGAAAAAATTGAACTGCGAGTTTTTTGGCGCATCATTGGGAAAAATGGCCCTCTCGCACGAGTTTTGCGGCATGGTTCCGTCGGAAATAAAAGTGCCAAAAATCCACCAAACATGAGTTTGGGTCAAACGGAGATGATTGGGTGCGTCCTGTTGCGAAAAATTCAACTGTGAGTTTTTCAGCGCATCCGTGGAAAAACGGCCATCTGTGCGAGTTTTGCGCCCCGTTCCGTCGGAAATAAAAGTGCCAAAAACCCACTAAACATGAGTTTTGGGTCAAACGGAGATGATTGGGTGTGTCCGTTGCGAAAAATTAACTGCGAGTTTTTGGCGCAACATTGGAAAAAATGGCCCTCTCGCACGAGTTTTCCGGCACGGTTCCGTCGGAAATGAAAGTGCCAAAAATCCACCAAACATGAGTTTTGCGTCAAATGGAGATGATTGTGCGTCCATTGTAAAAAATTCAACTGTTCGTTTTTCGGTGCATCAGTGGGAAAACGGCCCTCTCTCACGAATTTTGCGGCATGGTTCCGTCGGAAATGAAAGTGCCAAAAATCCACAAACATGAGTTTTGGGTCAAACGGAGATGATTGGGTGCGTCCGTTGCGAAAAATTCAACTGTGAGTTTTTCGTCGCATCCGTCGAGAAACGGCCATCCTGCGCGACTTTTGCAGCATGGTTCCGTCGGAAATAAAAGTGCCAAAAACCCCACTAAACATGAGTTTTGGGTCAAATGGAGATAATGGGTGTGTTCGTTGCGAAAAATTGAACTGCGAGTTTTTGGCGCATCATTGGGTGTGTCCGTTGCGAAAAATTGAACTGCGAGTTTTTTGGCCCATCATTGGGAAAATGGCCCTCTCGCACGAGTTTTGCGGCATGGTTCCATTGGAAATGAAAGTGCCAAAAATGCACCAAACATGAGTTTTGAGTCAAAGGGAGATGATTGTGTAGTCCGTTGCGAAAAATTAAACTGTGAGGTTTCGGTGCATCCGTGGGAAAAACAACCCTTCCGGCACGAGTTTTGCGGCCCCCTTCCGTCAGAAATGAAATGTGCCAAAAACCCACCAAACATGAGTTTTGGGTCAAACGGAGATGATTGGGTGCGTCCATTGCGAAAAGTTCAACTGCGAGTTTTTCGCGCATCCGTGGAAAAAACGGGCATCCTGCGCGAGTTTTGCAGCACGGTTCCGTCGGGAAATAAAAGTGCCAAAACCCACTAAAACATGAGTTTTGGGTCAAACAGAGATGATTGGGTGTGTCCGTTGCGAAAAATTGAACTGCGAGTTTTTTGGCCCATCATTGGGAAAAATGGCCCTCTCGCACGAGTTTTGCGGCTTGGTTCCGTCGGAAATGAAAGTGCCAAAAATCCACCAAACATGAGTTTGAGTCAAAGGGGAGATGATTGTGTAAGTCTGTTGCGAAAAATTAAACTGTGAGGTTTTCGGTGCATCCGTGGGAAAAACAGCCCTTCCGCACGAGTTTTGGCGGCCCCCGTTCCGTCAGAAATGGAAAGTGCCAAAACCCACCAACATGAGTTTTGGGTCAAACGGAGATGATTAGGGTGCGTCCATTGCGAAAAGTTCAACTGCGAGTTTTTTGGCGCATCCGTGGAAAAACGGCCATCGTGCGCGAGTTTGGGCAGCAACGGTTTCCGTCGGAAATAAAGTGCCAAAACCCCACTAAAACATGAGTTTTTGGGTCAAACGGTGATGATTTGGGTGTGTCCATTGCGAAAAATGTGAACTGCGAGTTGTTTGGTGCATCATTGCGAAAAAATGGCCCTCTCGCGCGAGTTTTGCGGCATGGTTTCCGTCAGAAATAAAAGTGCCAAAAATCGACTAAAACCTGAGTTTTGGGTCAAACGGAGATGATTGGGTGTGAACGTTGCGAAAAATTGAATTGCGAGAGTTTTTTGGCCCATCATTGGGAAAATTGATGGCCCTTCTCGCACGAGTTTTGCGGCATGGTTCCGTCGGAAATGAAAGTGCCAAAAATGCACCAAACATGAGTTTTGAGTCAGGGAGATGATTGTGTAAGTCCGTTGCGAAAAATTAAACTGTGAGGTTTCGGTGCATCCGTGGGAAAAACAACCCTTCCGCACGAGTTTTGCGGCCCCTTCGTCGCAGAAATGAAAGTGCCAAAAACCCACCAAACATGAGTTTTGGGTCAAACGGAGATGATTGGGTGCGTCCATTGCGAAAAGTTCAACTGCGAGTTTTTCGGCGCATCCGTGGAAAAACGGCCATCCTGCGCGAGTTTTGCAGCACGGTTCCGTCGGAAATAAAAGTGCCAAAACCCCACTAAAACATGAGTTTTGGGTCAAACAGAGATGATTGGGTGTGTCCGTTGCGAAAAATTGAACTGCGAGTTTTTTGGCCCATCATTGGGAAAAATGGCCCTCTCGCACGAGTTTTGCGGCTTGGTTCCGTCGGAAATGAAAGTGCCAAAAATCCAACCAAACATCGAGTTTATGAGTCAAAGGGAGATGATTGTGTAAGGTCTGTTGCGAAAAATTAAACTGATGAGGTTTTCGGTGCATCCGTGGGAAAAACAGCCCTTCCGCACGAGTTTTGCGGGCCACCGTTAGCGCGTCAGAAATGAAGTGCCAAAACCCACCAAACATGAGTTTTGGGTCAAACGGAGATGATTAGGGTGCGTCCATTGCGAAAAGTTCAACTGCGAGTTTTTTGGCGCATCCGTGGAAAAACGGCCATCGTGCGCGAGTTTGGCAGCAACGGTTCCGTCGGAAATAAAAGTGCCAAAACCCCACTAAACATGAGTTTTGGGTGCAAACTGTGATGATTGGGTGTGTCCATTGCGAAAAATTGAGACTGCGAGTTTTTTGGTGCATCATTGCGAAAAATGGCCCTCTCGCGCGAGTTTTGCGGCATGGTTCCGTCAGAAATAAAAGTGCCAAAAATCGACTAAAAACCTGAGTTTTGGGGTCAAACGGAGATGATTGGGTGTGAACGTTGCGAAAAATTGGAATTGCGAGTTTTTTGGCCCATCCATTGGGAAAATGGCCTTCTCGCAACGAGTTTGCGGCATGGTTCCGTCGGAAATGAAAGTGCCAAAAATCCACCAAACATGAGTTTTTGAGTCATAGGGAGATGATTGTGTAAGTCCGTTGCGAAAAATTAAACTGTGAGGTTTTCGGTGCATCCGTGGGAAAAACAACCCGTCCGCACGAGTTTTGCGGCCCCCCTTCCCGTCAGAAATGAAAGTGCCAAAAACCCACCAAACATGAGTTTTGGGTCAAACGGAGATGATTGGGTGCGTCCATTGCGAAAAGTTCAACTGCGAGTTTTTCGGCGCATCCGTGGAAAAAACGGCCATCCTGCGCGAGTTTTGCAGCACGGTTCCGTCGGAAATAAAAGTGCCAAAACCCCACTAAAACATGAGTTTTGGGTCAAACAGAGATGATTGGGTGGTGTCCGTTGCGAAAAATTGAACTGCGAGTTTTTTGGCCCATCATTGGGAAAAATGGCCCTCTCGCACGAGTTTTGCGGCTTGGTTCCGTCGGAAATGAAAGTGCCAAAAATCCACCAAACACGAGTTTTTAGTCAAAGGGAGATGATTGTGTAAGTCTGTTGCGAAAAATTAAACTGTGAGGTTTTCGGTGCATCCGTGGGAAAAACAGCCCTTCCGCACGAGTTTTGCGGCCCTGTTCCGTCAGAAATGAAAGTGCCAAAACCCACCAAACATGAGTTTTGGGTCAAACGGAGATGATTAGGTGCGTCCATTGCGAAAAGTTCAACTGCGAGTTTTTTGGCGCATCCGTGGAAAAACGGCCATCGTGCGCGAGTTTGGCAGCACGGTTCCGTCGGAAATAAAAGTGCCAAAACCCCACTAAAACATGAGTTTTGGGTCAAACGGTGATGATTGGGTGTGTCCCATTGCGAAAAATTGAACTGCGAGTTTTTTGGTGCATCATTGCGAAAAATGGCCCTCTCGCGCGAGTTTTGCGGCATGGTTCCGTCAGAAATAAAAGTGCAAAAAATCGACTAAAACCTGAGTTTTGGGTCAAACGGAGATGATTGGGTGTGAACGTTGCGAAAAATTGAATTGCGAGTTTTTTGGCTCATCATTGGGAAAATGGCCTTCTCGCACGAGTTTTGCGGCATGGTTCCGTCGGAAATGAAAGTGCCAAAAATCCACCAAACATGAGTTTTGAGTCACAGGGAGATGATTGTGTAAGTCCGTTGCGAAAAAATTAAACTGTGAGGTTTTCGGTGCATCCGTGGGAAAAACGAACCCTTCCGCACGAGTTTTGCGGCCCCGTTCCGTCAGAAATGAAAGTGCCAAAACCCACCAAACATGAGTTTTGGGTCAAACGGAGATGATTGGGTGCGTCCATTGCGAAAAGTTCAACTGCGAGTTTTTCGGCGCATCCGTGGAAAAACGGCCATCCTAGCGCGAGTTTTGCAGGCACGGTTCCGTCGGAAATAAAAGTGCCAAAACCCCACTAAAACATGAGTTTTGGGTCAAACAGAGATGATTGGGTGTGTCCGTTGCGAAAAATTGAACTGCGAGTTTTTGGCCCATCATTGGGAAAAATGGCCCTCTCGCACGAGTTTTGCGGCTTGGTTCCGTCGGAAATGAAAGTTCCAAAAATCCACCAAACACTGAGTTTTGAGTCAAAGGGCAGATGATTGTGTAAGTCTGTTGCGAAAAATTAAACTGTGAGGTTTTCGGTGCATCCGTGGGAAAAACAGCCCTTCCGCACAGGTTTTGCGGCCCCGTTCCGTCAGAAATGAAAGTGCCAAAACCCACCAAACATGAGTTTTTGGGTCAAACGGAGATGATTAGGTGCGTCCATTGCGAAAAGTTCAACTGCGAGTTTTTTGGCGCATCCGTGGAAAAACGGCCATCGTGCGCGAGTTTGGCAGCACGGTTCCGTCGGAAATAAAGTGCCAAAACCCCACTAAAACATGAGTTTTGGGTCAAACGGTGATGATTAGGTGTGTCCATTGCGAAAAATTGAACTGCGAGTTTTTTTGGTGCATCATTGCGAAAAATGGCCCTCTCGCGCGAGTTTTGCGGCATGGTTCCGTCAGAAATAAAAGTGCCAAAAATCCACTAAAACCTGAGTTTTGGGTCAAACGGAGATGATTGGGTGTGAACGTTGCGAAAAATTGAATTGCGAGTTTTTTGGCCCATCATTGGGAAAATGGCCTTCTCGCACGAGTTTTGCGGCATGGTTCCGTCGGAAATGAAAGTGCCAAAAATCCACCAAACATGAGTTTTGAGTCACAGGGAGATGATTGTGTAAGTCCTGTTGCGAAAAATTAAACTGTGAGGTTTTCGGTGCATCTGTGGGAAAAACAGCCCTTCCGCACGAGTTTTGCGGCCCCCGTTCCGTCAGAAATGAAAGAGCCAAAAACCCACCAAACTGAGTTTTGGGTCAAACGGAGATAATTGGGTGTGGTCCATTGCGAAAAATTGAACTGCGAGTTTTTTGGCGCATCATTGGGTGTGTCCGTTGCGAAAAATTGAACTGCGAGTTTTTTGGACCATCATTGGGAAAATGGCCCTCTCGCACGAGTTTTGCGGCATGGTTCCATTGGAAATGAAAGTGCCAAAAATCCAACAAACATGAGTTTTTAGTCAAAGGGAGATGATTGTGTAAGTCCGTTGCGAAAAATTAAACTGTGAGGTTTTCAGTGCATCCTTGGGAAAAACAATCATTCCGCACGAGTTTTGCGGCCCCGTTCCGTCAGAAATGAAAGTGCCAAAAACCCACCAAACA
The DNA here is from genome assembly GCA_009763385.1 of Coix lacryma-jobi var. lacryma-jobi. NCBI lineage: Eukaryota > Viridiplantae > Streptophyta > Magnoliopsida > Poales > Poaceae > Coix > Coix lacryma-jobi. The sequence goes on along the minus strand of CM019828.1, from coordinate 81,922,315 downwards.
TGAGTTTTGGGTCAAACGGAGATGATTGGGTGTGTCCTTTGCGAAAAATTGAACTGGGAGTTTTTTGGTGCATCATTGGCAAAAATGGCCCTCTCGCACGAGTTTTGCGGCATGGTTCCGTCAGAAATAAAAGTGCCAAAAATCCACCAAACATGAGTTTTGGGTCAAACAAAGATGATTGGGTGCATCCTGTTGCGAAAAATTCAACTGCGAGTTTTTGAGCGCATCCGTGGAAAAACGGCCATCTCGTGCGAGTTTTGCGTCCCCGTTCCGTCGGAAATAAAAGTGCCAAAAACCCACTAAACATGAGTTTTGGGTCAAACAGAGATGATTGGGTGTGTCCGTTGCGAAAAATTGAACTGCGAGTTTTTTGGCCCATCATTGGGAAAATGGTCCTCTCGCACGAGTTTTGCGGCATGGTTCCATTGGAAATGAAAGTGCCAAAAATGCACCAAACATGAGTTTTGAGTCAAAGGGAGATGATTGTGTAAGTCTCTTGCGAAAAATTAAACTGTGAGGTTTTCGGTGCATCCGTGGGAAAAACAGCCCTTCCGCACGTGTTTTGCGGCCCTGTTCTGTCAGAAATGAAAGTGTCAAAAACCCACCAAACATGAGTTTTGGGTCAAAGGGAGATGATTGTGTAAGTCCGTTGCGAAAAATTAAACTGTCAGGTTTTCGGTGCATCCGTGGGAAAAACAACCCTTCCGCACGAGTTTTGCGGCCCCCTTCCGTCAGAAATGAAAGTGCCAAAAACCCACCAAACATGAGTTTTGGGTCAAACGGAGATGATTGGGTGCGTCCATTGCGAAAAGTTCAACTGCGAGTTTTTCGGCGCATCCGTGGAAAAACGGCCATCCTGCGCGAGTTTTGCAGCACGGTTCCGTCGGAAATAAAAGCGCCTAAACCCCACTAAAACATGAGTTTTGGGTCAAACAGAGATGATTGGGTGTGTCCGTTGCGAAAAATTGAACTGCGAGTTTTTTGGCCCATCATTGGGAAAAATGGCCCTCTCGCACGAGTTTTGCGGCATGGTTTCGTCGGCAATAAAAGTGCCAAAAATCCACCAAACATGACTTTTGGGTCAAACGGAGATGATTGGGTGCGTCCGTTGTGAAAAATTCAACTATGAGTTTTTTGGCGCATCCGTGGAAAAATGCCCATCCTGCGTGAGTTTTGCGGCAACGTTCCGTCGGAAATAAAAGTGCCAAACCCAGTAAACATGAGTTTTGGGTCACACGAAGATGATTGGGTGTGTCCGTTGCGAAAAATTGAACTGCGAGTTTTTTGGCGCATCATTGGGAAAAATGGCCCTCTCGCACGAGTTTTGCGGCATGGTTCCGTCGGAAATAAAAGTGCCAAAAATCCACCAAACATGAGTTTTGGGTCAAACGGAGATGATTGGGTGCGTCCTGTTGCGAAAAATTCAACTGCGAGTTTTTCAGCGCATCCGTGGAAAAACGGCCATCTCGTGCGAGTTTTGCGCCCCGTTCCGTCGGAAATAAAAGTGCCAAAAACCCACTAAACATGAGTTTTGGGTCAAATGGAGATGATTGGGTGTGTCCGTTGCAAAAAATTGAACTGCGAGTTTTTTGGCGCATCATTGGGAAAAATGGCCCTCTCGCACGAGTTTTCCGGCACGGTTCCGTCGGAAATGAAAGTGCCAAAAATCCACCAAACATGAGTTTTGGGTCAAACGGAGATGATTGGGTGCGTCCGTTGCGAAAAATTCAACTGTGAGTTTTTCGTCGCATCCGTCGAGAAACGGCCATCCTGCGCGACTTTTGCAACACGGTTCCGTCGGAAATAAAAGTGCCAAAACCCCACTAAAACATGAGTTTTGGGTCAAATGGAGATAATTGGGTGTGTTCGTTGCGAAAAATTGAGCTGCGAGTTTTTTGGCGCATAATTGGGTGTGTCCGTTGCGAAAAATTGAACTGCGAGTTTTTTGGCCCATCACTGGAAAAATGGCCCTCTCGCACGAGTTTTGCGGCATGGTTCCATTGGAAATGAAAGTGCCAAAAATGCACCAAACATGAGTTTTGAGTCAAAGGGAGATGATTGTGTAAGTCCGTTGCGAAAAATTAAACTGTGAGGTTTTCGGTGCATCCGTGGGAAAAACAACCCTTCCGCACGAGTTTTGCGGCCCCCTCCCGTCAGAAATGAAAGTGCCAAAAACCCACCAAACATGAGTTTTGGGTCAAACGGAGATGATTGGGTGCGTCCATTGCGAAAAGTTCAACTGCGAGTTTTTCGGCGCATCCGTGGAAAAACGGCCATCCTGCGCGAGTTTTGCAGCACGGTTCCGTCGGAAATAAAAGTGCCAAAACCCCACTAAAACATGAGTTTTGGGTCAAACAGAGATGATTGGGTGTGTCCGTTGCGAAAAATTGAACTGCGAGTTTTTTGGCCCATCATTGGGAAAAATGGCCCTCTCGCACGAGTTTTGCGGCATGGTTCCGTCAGAAATAAAAGTGCCAAAAATCCACCAAACATGAGTTTTGGGACAACAAAGATGATTGGGTGCATCCTGTTGCGAAAAATTCAACTGCGAGTTTTTCAGCGCATCCGTGGAAAAATGGCCATGTCGTGCGAGTTTTGCGACCCCGTTCCATCGGAAATAAAAGTGCCAAAAACCCACTAAACATGAGTTTTGGGTCAAACGGAGATGATTGGGTGTGTCCGTTGCGAAAAATTGAACTGCGAGTTTTTTGGCGCATCATTGGGAAAAATGGCCCTCTCGCATGAGTTTTGCGGCATGGTTTCGTCGGCAATAAAAGTGCCAAAAATCCACCAAACATGAGTTTTGGGTCAAACGGAGATGATTGGGTGCGTCCGTTGCAAAAAATTCAACTATGAGTTTTTTGGCGCATCGGTGGAAAAATGGCCATCCTGCGTGAGTTTTGCGGCAACGTTCCGTCGGAAATAAAAGTGCCAAACCCACTAAACATGAGTTTTGGGTCACACGAAGATGATTGGTTGTGTCCGTTGCGAAAAATTGAACTGCGAGTTTTTTGGCGCATCATTGGGAAAAATGGCCCTCTCGCACGAGTTTTGCGGCATGGTTCCGTCGGAAATAAAAGTGCCAAAAATCCACCAACATGAGTTTTGGGTCAAACGGATATGATTGGGTGCGTCCTGTTGCGAAAAATCCAACTGCGAGTTTTTCAGCGCATCCGTGGAAAAACGGCCATCTCGTGCGAGTTTTGCGTCCCCGTTCCGTCGGAAATAAAAGTGCCAAAAACCCACTAAACATGAGTTTTGGGTCAAACAGAGATGATTGGGTGTGTCCGTTGCGAAAAAATTGAACTGCGAGTTTTTTGGCCCATCATTGGGAAAATGGCCCTCTCGCACGAGTTTTGCAGCATGGTTCCATTGGAAATGAAAGTGCCAAAAATGCACCAAACATGAGTTTTGAGTCAAAGGGAGATGATTGTGTAAGTCCGTTGCGAAAAATTAAACTGTGAGGTTTTCGGTGCATCCGTGGGAAAAACAACCCTTCTGCACGAGTTTTGCGGCCCCCTTCCGTATGAAATGAAAGTGCCAAAAACCCACCAAACATGAGTTTTGGGTCAAACGGAGATGATTGGGTGCGTCCATTGCGAAAAGTTCAACTGCGAGTTTTTCGGCGCATCCGTGAAAAAATGGCCATCCTGCGCGAGTTTTGCAGCACGGTTCCGTCGGAAATAAAAGTGCCAAAACCCCACTAAAACATGAGTTTTGGGTCAAACAGAGATGATTGGGTGTGTCCGTTGCGAAAAATTGAACTGCGAGTTTTTTGGCCCATCATTGGGAAAAATGGCCCTCTCGCACGAGTTTTGCGGCATGGTTCCGTCAGAAATAAAAGTGCCAAAAATCCACCAAACATGAGTTTTGGGACAAACAAAGATGATTGGGTGCATCCTGTTGCGAAAAATTCAACTGCGAGTTTTTCAGCGCATCCGTGGAAAAATGGCCATGTCGTGCGAGTTTTGCGACCCCGTTCCATCGGAAATAAAAGCGCCAAAAACCCACTAAACATGAGTTTTGGGTCAAACGGAGATGATTGGGTGTGTCCGTTGCGAAAAATTGAACTGCGAGTTTTTTGGCGCATCATTGGGAAAAATGGCCCTCTCGCACGAGTTTTGCGGCATGGTTTCGTCGGCAATAAAAGTGCCAAAAATCCACCAAACATGAGTTTTGGGTCAAACGGAGATGATTGGGTGCGTCCGTTGCAAAAAATTCAACTATGAGTTTTTTGGCGCATCGGTGGAAAAATGGCCATCCTGCGTGAGTTTTGCGGCAACGTTCTGTCTGAAATAAAAGTGCCAAACCCACTAAACATGAGTTTTGGGTCACACGAAGATGATTGGTTGTGTCCGTTGCGAAAAATTGAACTGCGAGTTTTTTGGCGCATCATTGGGAAAAATGGCCCTCTCGCACGAGTTTTGCGGCATGGTTCCGTCGGAAATAAAAGTGCCAAAAATCCACCAAACATGAGTTTTGGGTCAAACGGAGATGATTGGGTACGTCCTGTTGCGAAAAATCCAACTGCGAGTTTTTCAGCGCATCCGTGGAAAACGGCCATCTCGTGCGAGTTATGCGTCCCCGTTCCGTCGGAAATAAAAGTGCCAAAAACCCACTAAACATGAGTTTTGGGTCAAACAGAGATGATTAGGTGTGTCCGTTGCGAAAAATTGAACTGCGAGTTTTTTGGCCCATCATTGGGAAAATGGCCCTCTCGCACGAGTTTTGCGGCATGGTTCCATTGGAAATGAAAGTGCCAAAAATGCACCAAACGTGAGTTTTGAGTCCAAGGGAGATGATTGTGTAAGTCCGTTGCGAAAAATTAAACTGTGAGGTTTTCGGTGCATCCGTGGGAAAAACAACCCTTCCGCACGAGTTTTGCGGCCCCCTTCCGTCAGAAATGAAAGTGCCAAAAACCCACCAAACATGAGTTTTGGGTCAAACGGAGATGATTGGGTGCGTCCATTGCGAAAAGTTCAACTGCGAGTTTTTCGGCGCATCCGTGAAAAAACGGCCATCCTGCGCGAGTTTTGCAGCACGGTTCCGTCGGAAATAAAAGTGCCAAAACCCCACTAAAACATGAGTTTTGGGTCAAACAGAGATGATTGGGTGTGTCCGTTGCGAAAAATTGAACTGCGAGTTTTTTAGCCCATCATTGGGAAAAATGGCCCTCTCGCACGAGTTTTGCGGCATGGTTCCGTCAGAAATAAAAGTGCCAAAAATCCACCAAACATGAGTTTTGGGACAAACAAAGATGATTGGGTGCATCCTGTTGCGAAAAATTCAACTGCGAGTTTTTCAGCGCATCCGTGGAAAAATGGCCATGTCGTGCGAGTTTTGCGACCCCGTTCCATCGGAAATAAAAGTGCCAAAAACCCACTAAACATGAGTTTTGGGTCAAACGGAGATGATTGGGTGTGTCCGTTGCGAAAAATTGAACTGCGAGTTTTTTGGCGCATCATTGGGAAAAATGGCCCTCTCGCACGAGTTTTGCGGCATGGTTTCGTCGGCAATAAAAGTGCCAAAAATCCACCAAACATGAGTTTTGTGTCAAACGAAGATGATTGGGTGCGTCCGTTGCAAAAAATTCAACTATGAGTTTTTTGGCGCATCGGTGGAAAAATGGCCATCCTGCGTGAGTTTTGCGGCAACGTTCCGTCGGAAATAAAAGTGCCAAACCCACTAAACATGAGTTTTGGGTCACACGAAGATGATTGGTTGTGTCCGTTGCGAAAAATTGAACTGCGAGTTTTTTGGCGCATCATTGGGAAAAATGGCCCTCTCGCACGAGTTTTGCGGCATGGTTCCGTCGGAAATAAAAGTGCCAAAAATCCACCAAACATGAGTTTTGGGTCAAACGGATATGATTGGGTGCGTCCTGTTGCGAAAAATCCAACTGCGAGTTTTTCAGCGCATCCGTGGAAAAACGGCCATCTCGTGCGAGTTTTGCGTCCCCGTTCCGTCGGAAATAAAAGTGCCAAAAACCCACTAAACATGAGTTTTGGGTCAAACAGAGATGATTGGGTGTGTCCGTTGCGAAAAATTGAACTGCGAGTTTTTTGGCCCATCATTGGGAAAATGGCCCTCTCGCACGAGTTTTGCAGCATGGTTCCATTGGAAATGAAAGTGCCAAAAATGCACCAAACATGAGTTTTGAGTCAAAGGGAGATGATTGTGTAAGTCCGTTGCGAAAAATTAAACTGTTAGGTTTTCGGTGCATCCGTGGGAAAAACAACCCTTCTGCACGAGTTTTGCGGCCCCCTTCCGTATGAAATGAAAGTGCCAAAAACCCACCAAACATGAGTTTTGGGTCAAACGGAGATGATTGGGTGCGTCCATTGCGAAAAGTTCAACTGCGAGTTTTTCGGCGCATCCGTGAAAAAATGGCCATCCTGCGCGAGTTTTGCAGCACGGTTCCGTCGGAAATAAAAGTGCCAAAACCCCACTAAAACATGAGTTTTGGGTCAAACAGAGATGATTGGGTGTGTCCGTTGCGAAAAATTGAACTGCGAGTTTTTTGGCCCATCATTGGGAAAAATGGCCCTCTCGCACGAGTTTTGCGGCATGGTTCCGTCAGAAATAAAAGTGCCAAAAATCCACCAAACATGAGTTTTGGGACAAACAAAGATGATTGGGTGCATCCTGTTGCGAAAAATTCAACTGCGAGTTTTTCAGCGCATCCGTGGAAAAATGGCCATGTCGTGCGAGTTTTGCGACCCCGTTCCATCGGAAATAAAAGTGCCAAAAACCCACTAAACATGAGTTTTGGGTCAAACGGAGATGATTGGGTGTGTCCGTTGCGAAAAATTGAACTGCGAGTTTTTTGGCGCATCATTGGGAAAAATGGCCCTCTCGCACGAGTTTTGCGGCATGGTTTCGTCGGCAATAAAAGTGCCAAAAATCCACCAAACATGAGTTTTGGGTCAAACGGAGATGATTGGGTGCGTCCGTTGCAAAAAATTCAACTATGAGTTTTTTGGCGCATCGGTGGAAAAATGGCCATCCTGCGTGAGTTTTGCGGCAACGTTCTGTCTGAAATAAAAGTGCCAAACCCACTAAACATGAGTTTTGGGTCACACGAAGATGATTGGTTGTGTCCGTTGCGAAAAATTGAACTGCGAGTTTTTTGGCGCATCATTGGGAAAAATGGCCCTCTCGCACGAGTTTTGCGGCATGGTTCCGTCGGAAATAAAAGTGCCAAAAATCCACCAAACATGAGTTTTGGGTCAAACGGAGATGATTGGGTACGTCCTGTTGCGAAAAATCCAACTGCGAGTTTTTCAGCGCATCCGTGGAAAACGGCCATCTCGTGCGAGTTATGCGTCCCCGTTCCGTCGGAAATAAAAGTGCCAAAAACCCACTAAACATGAGTTTTGGGTCAAACAGAGATGATTAGGTGTGTCCGTTGCGAAAAATTGAACTGCGAGTTTTTTGGCCCATCATTGGGAAAATGGCCCTCTCGCACGAGTTTTGCGGCATGGTTCCATTGGAAATGAAAGTGCCAAAAATGCACCAAACGTGAGTTTTGAGTCCAAGGGAGATGATTGTGTAAGTCCGTTGCGAAAAATTAAACTGTGAGGTTTTCGGTGCATCCGTGGGAAAAACAACCCTTCCGCACGAGTTTTGCGGCCCCCTTCCGTCAGAAATGAAAGTGCCAAAAACCCACCAAACATGAGTTTTGGGTCAAACGGAGATGATTGGGTGCGTCCATTGCGAAAAGTTCAACTGCGAGTTTTTCGGCGCATCCGTGCAAAAACGGCCATCCTGCGCGAGTTTTGCAGCACGGTTCCGTCGGAAATAAAAGTGCCAAAACCCCACTAAAACATGAGTTTTGGGTCAAACAGAGATGATTGGGTGTGTCCGTTGCGAAAAATTGAACTGCGAGTTTTTGGGCCCATCATTGGGAAAAATGGCCCTCTCGCACGAGTTTTGCGGCATGGTTCCGTCAGAAATAAAAGTGCCAAAAATCCACCAAACATGAGTTTTGGGACAAACAAATATGATTGGGTGCATCCTGTTGCGAAAAATTCAACTGCGAGTTTTTCAGCGCATCCGTGGAAAAATGGCCATGTCGTGCGAGTTTTGCGACCCCGTTCCATCGGAAATAAAAGTGCCAAAAACCCACTAAACATGAGTTTTGGGTCAAACGGAGATGATTGGGTGTGTCCGTTGCGAAAAATTGAACTGCGAGTTTTTTGGCGCATCATTGGGAAAAATGGCCCTCTCGCACGAGTTTTGCGGCATGGTTCCGTCGGCAATAAAAGTGCCAAAAATCCACCAAACATGAGTTTTGGGTCAAACGGAGATGATTGGGTGCGTCCTGTTGCGAAAAATTCAACTGCGAGTTTTTCAGCGCATCCGTGGAAAAACGGCCATCTCGTGCGAGTTTTGCGCCCCGTTCCGTCAGAAATAAAAGTGCCAAAAACCCACTAAACATGAGTTTTGGGTCAAATGGAGATGATTGGGTGTGTCCGTTGCAAAAAATTGAACTGCGAGTTTTTTGGCGCATCATTGGGAAAAATGGCCCTCTCGCACGAGTTTTCCGGCACGGTTCCGTCGGAAATGAAAGTGCCAAAAATCCACCAAACATGAGTTTTGGGTCAAACGGAGATGATTGGGTGCGTCCGTTGCGAAAAATTCAACTGTGAGTTTTTCGTCGCATCCGTCGAGAAACGGCCATCCTGCGCGACTTTTGCAACACGGTTCCGTCGGAAATAAAAGTGCCAAAACCCCACTAAAACATGAGTTTTGGGTCAAATGGAGATAATTGGGTGTGTTCGTTGCGAAAAATTGAGCTGCGAGTTTTTTGGCGCATAATTGGGTGTGTCCGTTGCGAAAAATTGAACTGCGAGTTTTTTGGCCCATCACTGGAAAAATGGCCCTCTCGCACGAGTTTTGCGGCATGGTTCCATTGGAAATGAAAGTGCCAAAAATGCACCAAACATGAGTTTTGAGTCAAAGGGAGATGATTGTGTAAGTCCGTTGCGAAAAATTAAACTGTTAGGTTTTCGGTGCATCCGTGGGAAAAACAACCCTTCTGCACGAGTTTTGCGGCCCCCTTCCGTATGAAATGAAAGTGCCAAAAACCCACCAAACATGAGTTTTGGGTCAAACGGAGATGATTGGGTGCGTCCATTGCGAAAAGTTCAACTGCGAGTTTTTCGGCGCATCCGTGAAAAAATGGCCATCCTGCGCGAGTTTTGCAGCACGGTTCCGTCGGAAATAAAAGTGCCAAAACCCCACTAAAACATGAGTTTTGGGTCAAACAGAGATGATTGGGTGTGTCCGTTGCGAAAAATTGAACTGCGAGTTTTTTGGCCCATCATTGGGAAAAATGGCCCTCTCGCACGAGTTTTGCGGCATGGTTCCGTCAGAAATAAAAGTGCCAAAAATCCACCAAACATGAGTTTTGGGACAAACAAAGATGATTGGGTGCATCCTGTTGCGAAAAATTCAACTGCGAGTTTTTCAGCGCATCCGTGGAAAAATGGCCATGTCGTGCGAGTTTTGCGACCCCGTTCCATCGGAAATAAAAGTGCCAAAAACCCACTAAACATGAGTTTTGGGTCAAACGGAGATGATTGGGTGTGTCCGTTGCGAAAAATTGAACTGCGAGTTTTTTGGCGCATCATTGGGAAAAATGGCCCTCTCGCACGAGTTTTGCGGCATGGTTTCGTCGGCAATAAAAGTGCCAAAAATCCACCAAACATGAGTTTTGGGTCAAACGGAGATGATTGGGTGCGTCCGTTGCAAAAAATTCAACTATGAGTTTTTTGGCGCATCGGTGGAAAAATGGCCATCCTGCGTGAGTTTTGCGGCAACGTTCCGTCGGAAATAAAAGTGCCAAACCCACTAAACATGAGTTTTGGGTCACACGAAGATGATTGGTTGTGTCCGTTGCGAAAAATTGAACTGCGAGTTTTTTGGCGCATCATTGGGAAAAATGGCCCTCTCGCACGAGTTTTGCGGCATGGTTCCGTCGGAAATAAAAGTGCCAAAAATCCACCAAACATGAGTTTTGGGTCAAACGGATATGATTGGGTGCGTCCTGTTGCGAAAAATCCAACTGCGAGTTTTTCAGCGCATCCGTGGAAAAACGGCCATCTCGTGCGAGTTTTGCGTCCCCGTTCCGTCGGAAATAAAAGTGCCAAAAACCCACTAAACATGAGTTTTGGGTCAAACAGAGATGATTGGGTGTGTCCGTTGCGAAAAATTGAACTGCGAGTTTTTTGGCGCATCATTGGGAAAATGGCCCTCTCACACGAGTTTTGCAGCATGGTTCCATTGGAAATGAAAGTGCCAAAAATGCACCAAACATGAGTTTTGAGTCAAAGGGAGATGATTGTGTAAGTCCGTTGCGAAAAATTAAACTGTGAGGTTTTCGGTGCATCCGTGGGAAAAACAACCCTTCTGCACGAGTTTTGCGGCCCCCTTCCGTATGAAATGAAAGTGCCAAAAACCCACCAAACATGAGTTTTGGGTCAAACGGAGATGATTGGGTGCGTCCATTGCGAAAAGTTCAACTGCGAGTTTTTCGGCGCATCCGTGAAAAAATGGCCATCCTGCGCGAGTTTTGCAGCACGGTTCCGTCGGAAATAAAAGTGCCAAAACCCCACTAAAACATGAGTTTTGGGTCAAACAGAGATGATTGGGTGTGTCCGTTGCGAAAAATTGAACTGCGAGTTTTTTGGCCCATCATTGGGAAAAATGGCCCTCTCGCACGAGTTTTGCGGCATGGTTCTGTCAGAAATAAAAGTGCCAAAAATCCACCAAACATGAGTTTTGGGACAAACAAAGATGATTGGGTGCATCCTGTTGCGAAAAATTCAACTGCGAGTTTTTCAGCGCATCCGTGGAAAAATGGCCATGTCGTGCGAGTTTTGCGACCCCGTTCCATCGGAAATAAAAGTGCCAAAAACCCACTAAACATGAGTTTTGGGTCAAACGGAGATGATTGGGTGTGTCCGTTGCGAAAAATTGAACTGCGAGTTTTTTGGCGCATCATTGGGAAAAATGGCCCTCTCGCACGAGTTTTGCGGCATGGTTTCGTCGGCAATAAAAGTGCCAAAAATCCACCAAACATGAGTTTTGGGTCAAACGGAGATGATTGGGTGCGTCCGTTGCAAAAAATTCAACAATGAGTTTTTTGGCGCATCGGTGGAAAAATGGCCATCCTGCGTGAGTTTTGCGGCAACGTTCTGTCTGAAATAAAAGTGCCAAACCCACTAAACATGAGTTTTGGGTCACACGAAGATGATTGGTTGTGTCCGTTGCGAAAAATTGAACTGCGAGTTTTTTGGCGCATCATTGGGAAAAATGGCCCTCTCGCACGAGTTTTGCGGCATGGTTCCGTCGGAAATAAAAGTGCCAAAAATCCACCAAACATGAGTTTTGGGTCAAACGGAGATGATTGGGTACGTCCTGTTGCGAAAAATCCAACTGCGAGTTTTTCAGCGCATCCGTGGAAAACGGCCATCTCGTGCGAGTTATGCGTCCCCGTTCCGTCGGAAATAAAAGTGCCAAAAACCCACTAAACATGAGTTTTGGGTCAAACAGAGATGATTAGGTGTGTCCGTTGCGAAAAATTGAACTGCGAGTTTTTTGGCCCATCATTGGGAAAATGGCCCTCTCGCACGAGTTTTGCGGCATGGTTCCATTGGAAATGAAAGTGCCAAAAATGCACCAAACGTGAGTTTTGAGTCCAAGGGAGATGATTGTGTAAGTCCGTTGCGAAAAATTAAACTGTGAGGTTTTCGGTGCATCCGTGGGAAAAACAACCCTTCCGCACGAGTTTTGCGGCCCCCTTCCGTCAGAAATGAAAGTGCCAAAAACCCACCAAACATGAGTTTTGGGTCAAACGGAGATGATTGGGTGCGTCCATTGCGAAAAGTTCAACTGCGAGTTTTTCGGCGCATCCGTGAAAAAACGGCCATCCTGCGCGAGTTTTGCAGCACGGTTCCGTCGGAAATAAAAGTGCCAAAACCCCACTAAAACATGAGTTTTGGGTCAAACAGAGATGATTGGGTGTGTCCGTTGCGAAAAATTGAACTGCGAGTTTTTGGCCCATCATTGGGAAAAATGGCCCTCTCGCACGAGTTTTGCGGCATGATTCCGTCAGAAATAAAAGTGCCAAAAATCCACCAAACATGAGTTTTGGGACAAACAAATATGATTGGGTGCATCCTGTTGCGAAAAATTCAACTGCGAGTTTTTCAGCGCATCCGTGGAAAAATGGCCATGTCGTGCGAGTTTTGCGACCCCGTTCCATCGGAAATAAAAGTGCCAAAAACCCACTAAACATGAGTTTTGGGTCAAACGGAGATGATTGGGTGTGTCCGTTGCGAAAAATTGAACTGCGAGTTTTTTGGCGCATCATTGGGAAAAATGGCCCTCTCGCACGAGTTTTGCGGCATGGTTTCGTCGGCAATAAAAGTGCCAAAATCCACCAAACATGAGTTTTGGGTCAAACGGAGATGATTGGGTGCGTCCGTTGCAAAAAATTCAACTATGAGTTTTTTGGCGCATCGGTGGAAAAATGGCCATCCTGCGTGAGTTTTGCGGCAACGTTCCGTCGGAAATAAAAGTGCCAAACCCACTAAACATGAGTTTTGGGTCACACGAAGATGATTGGTTGTGTCCGTTGCGAAAAATTGAACTGCGAGTTTTTTGGCGCATCATTGGGAAAAATGGCCCTCTCGCACGAGTTTTGCGGCATGGTTCCGTCGGAAATAAAAGTGCCAAAAATCCACCAAACATGAGTTTTGGGTCAAACGGATATGATTGGGTGCGTCCTGTTGCGAAAAATCCAACTGCGAGTTTTTCAGCGCATCCGTGGAAAAACGGCCATCTCGTGCGAGTTTTGCGTCCCCGTTCCGTCGGAAATAAAAGTGCCAAAAACCCACTAAACATGAGTTTTGGGTCAAACAGAGATGATTGGGTGTGTCCGTTGCGAAAAATTGAACTGCGAGTTTTTTGGCCCATCATTGGGAAAATGGCCCTCTCGCACGAGTTTTGCAGCATGGTTCCATTGGAAATGAAAGTGCCAAAAATGCACCAAACATGAGTTTTGAGTCAAAGGGAGATGATTGTGTAAGTCCGTTGCGAAAAATTAAACTGTGAGGTTTTCGGTGCATCCGTGGGAAAAACAACCCTTCTGCACGAGTTTTGCGGCCCCCTTCCGTATGAAATGAAAGTGCCAAAAACCCACCAAACATGAGTTTTGGGTCAAACGGAGATGATTGGTTGCGTCCATTGCGAAAAGTTCAACTGCGAATTTTTCGGCGCATCCGTGAAAAAATGGCCATCCTGCGCGAGTTTTGCAGCACGGTTCCGTCGGAAATAAAAGTGCCAAAACCCCACTAAAACATGAGTTTTGGGTCAAACAGAGATGATTGGGTGTGTCCGTTGCGAAAAATTGAACTGCGAGTTTTTTGGCCCATCATTGGGAAAAATGGCCCTCTCGCACGAGTTTTGCGGCATGGTTCCGTCAGAAATAAAAGTGCCAAAAATCCACCAAACATGAGTTTTGGGACAAACAAAGATGATTGGGTGCATCCTGTTGCGAAAAATTCAACTGCGAGTTTTTCAGCGCATCCGTGGAAAAATGGCCATGTCGTGCGAGTTTTGCGACCCCGTTCCATCGGAAATAAAAGTGCCAAAAACCCACTAAACATGAGTTTTGGGTCAAACGGAGATGATTGGGTGTGTCCGTTGCGAAAAATTGAACTGCGAGTTTTTTGGCGCATCATTGGGAAAAATGGCCCTCTCGCACGAGTTTTGCGGCATGGTTTCGTCGGCAATAAAAGTGCCAAAAATCCACCAAACATGAGTTTTGGGTCAAACGGAGATGATTGGGTGCGTCCGTTGCAAAAAATTCAACTATGAGTTTTTTGGCGCATCGGTGGAAAAATGGCCATCCTGCGTGAGTTTTGCGGCAACGTTCTGTCTGAAATAAAAGTGCCAAACCCACTAAACATGAGTTTTGGGTCACACGAAGATGATTGGTTGTGTCCGTTGCGAAAAATTGAACTGCGAGTTTTTTGGCGCATCATTGGGAAAAATGGCCCTCTCGCACGAGTTTTGCGGCATGGTTCCGTCGGAAATAAAAGTGCCAAAAATCCACCAAACATGAGTTTTGGGTCAAACGGAGATGATTGGGTACGTCCTGTTGCGAAAAATCCAACTGCGAGTTTTTCAGCGCATCCGTGGAAAACGGCCATCTCGTGCGAGTTATGCGTCCCCGTTCCGTCGGAAATAAAAGTGCCAAAAACCCACTAAACATGAGTTTTGGGTCAAACAGAGATGATTAGGTGTGTCCGTTGCGAAAAATTGAACTGCGAGTTTTTTGGCCCATCATTGGGAAAATGGCCCTCTCGCACGAGTTTTGCGGCATGGTTCCATTGGAAATGAAAGTGCCAAAAATGCACCAAACGTGAGTTTTGAGTCCAAGGGAGATGATTGTGTAAGTCCGTTGCGAAAAATTAAACTGTGAGGTTTTCGGTGCATCCGTGGGAAAAACAACCCTTCCGCACGAGTTTTGCGGCCCCCTTCCGTCAGAAATGAAAGTGCCAAAAACCCACCAAACATGAGTTTTGGGTCAAACGGAGATGATTGGGTGCGTCCATTGCGAAAAGTTCAACTGCGAGTTTTTCGGCGCATCCGTGAAAAAACGGCCATCCTGCGCGAGTTTTGCAGCACGGTTCCGTCGGAAATAAAAGTGCCAAAACCCCACTAAAACATGAGTTTTGGGTCAAACAGAGATGATTGGGTGTGTCCGTTGCGAAAAATTGAACTGCGAGTTTTTTGGCCCATCATTGGGAAAATGGCCCTCTCGCACGAGTTTTGCGGCATGGTTCCGTCAGAAATAAAAGTGCCAAAAATCCACCAAACATGAGTTTTGGGACAAACAAATATGATTGGGTGCATCCTGTTGCGAAAAATTCAACTGCGAGTTTTTCAGCGCATCCGTGGAAAAATGGCCATGTCGTGCGAGTTTTGCGACCCCGTTCCATCGGAAATAAAAGTGCCAAAAACCCACTAAACATGAGTTTTGGGTCAAACGGAGATGATTGGGTGTGTCCGTTGCGAAAAATTGAACTGCGAGTTTTTTGGCGCATCATTGGGAAAAATGGCCCTCTCGCACGAGTTTTGCGGCATGGTTTCGTCGGCAATAAAAGTGCCAAAAATCCACCAAACATGAGTTTTGTGTCAAACGGAGATGATTGGGTGCGTCCGTTGCAAAAAATTCAACTATGAGTTTTTTGGCGCATCGGTGGAAAAATGGCCATCCTGCGTGAGTTTTGCGGCAATGTTCCGTCGGAAATAAAAGTGCCAAACCCACTAAACATGAGTTTTGGGTCACACGAAGATGATTGGTTGTGTCCGTTGCGAAAAATTGAACTGCGAGTTTTTTGGCGCATCATTGGGAAAAATGGCCCTCTCGCACGAGTTTTGCGGCATGGTTCCGTCGGAAATAAAAGTGCCAAAAATCCACCAAACATGAGTTTTGGGTCAAACGGATATGATTGGGTGCGTCCTGTTGCGAAAAATCCAACTGCGAGTTTTTCAGCGCATCCGTGGAAAAACGGCCATCTCGTGCGAGTTTTGCGTCCCCGTTCCGTCGGAAATAAAAGTGCCAAAAACCCACTAAACATGAGTTTTGGGTCAAACAGAGATGATTGGGTGTGTCCGTTGCGAAAAATTGAACTGCGAGTTTTTTGGCCCATCATTGGGAAAATGGCCCTCTCGCACGAGTTTTGCAGCATGGTTCCATTGGAAATGAAAGTGCCAAAAATGCACCAAACATGAGTTTTGAGTCAAAGGGAGATGATTGTGTAAGTCCGTTGCGAAAAATTAAACTGTTAGGTTTTCGGTGCATCCGTGGGAAAAACAACCCTTCTGCACGAGTTTTGCGGCCCCCTTCCGTATGAAATGAAAGTGCCAAAAACCCACCAAACATGAGTTTTGGGTCAAACGGAGATGATTGGGTGCGTCCATTGCGAAAAGTTCAACTGCGAGTTTTTCGGCGCATCCGTGAAAAAATGGCCATCATGCGCGAGTTTTGCAGCACGGTTCCGTCGGAAATAAAAGTGCCAAAACCCCACTAAAACATGAGTTTTGGGTCAAACAGAGATGATTGGTTGTGTCCGTTGCGAAAAATTGAACTGCGAGTTTTTTGGCCCATCATTGGGAAAAATGGCCCTCTCGCACGAGTTTTGCGGCATGGTTCCGTCAGAAATAAAAGTGCCAAAAATCCACCAAACATGAGTTTTGGGACAAACAAAGATGATTGGGTGCATCCTGTTGCGAAAAATTCAACTGCGAGTTTTTCAGCGCATCCGTGGAAAAATGGCCATGTCGTGCGAGTTTTGCGACCCCGTTCCATCGGAAATAAAAGTGCCAAAAACCCACTAAACATGAGTTTTGGGTCAAACGGAGATGATTGGGTGTGTCCGTTGCGAAAAATTGAACTGCGAGTTTTTTGGCGCATCATTGGGAAAAATGGCCCTCTCGCACGAGTTTTGCGGCATGGTTTCGTCGGCAATAAAAGTGCCAAAAATCCACCAAACATGAGTTTTGGGTCAAACGGAGATGATTGGGTGCGTCCGTTGCAAAAAATTCAACTATGAGTTTTTTGGCGCATCGGTGGAAAAATGGCCATCCTGCGTGAGTTTTGCGGCAACGTTCTGTCTGAAATAAAAGTGCCAAACCCACTAAACATGAGTTTTGGGTCACACGAAGATGATTGGTTGTGTCCGTTGCGAAAAATTGAACTGCGAGTTTTTTGGCGCATCATTGGGAAAAATGGCCCTCTCGCACGAGTTTTGCGGCATGGTTCCGTCGGAAATAAAAGTGCCAAAAATCCACCAAACATGAGTTTTGGGTCAAACGGAGATGATTGGGTGCGTCCTGTTGCGAAAAATCCAACTGCGAGTTTTTCAGCGCATCCGTGGAAAACGGCCATCTCGTGCGAGTTATGCGTCCCCGTTCCGTCGGAAATAAAAGTGCCAAAAACCCAGTAAACATGAGTTTTGGGTCAAACAGAGATGATTAGGTGTGTCCGTTGCGAAAAATTGAACTGCGAGTTTTTTGGCCCATCATTGGGAAAATGGCCCTCTCGCACGAGTTTTGCGGCATGGTTCCATTGGAAATGAAAGTGCCAAAAATGCACCAAACGTGAGTTTTGAGTCCAAGGGAGATGATTGTGTAAGTCCGTTGCGAAAAATTAAACTGTGAGGTTTTCGGTGCATCCGTGGGAAAAACAACCCTTCCGCACGAGTTTTGCGGCCCCCTTCCGTCAGAAATGAATGTGCCAAAAACCCACCAAACATGAGTTTTGGGTCAAACGGAGATGATTGGGTGCGTCCATTGCGAAAAGTTCAACTGCGAGTTTTTCGGCGCATCCGTGAAAAAACGGCCATCCTGCGCGAGTTTTGCAGCACGGTTCCGTCGGAAATAAAAGTGCCAAAACCCCACTAAAACATGAGTTTTGGGTCAAACAGAGATGATTGGGTGTGTCCGTTGCGAAAAATTGAACTGCGAGTTTTTTGGCCCATCATTGGGAAAAATGGCCCTCTCGCACGAGTTTTGCGGCATGGTTCCGTCAGAAATAAAAGTGCCAAAAATCCACCAAACATGAGTTTTGGGACAAACAAAAATGATTGGGTGCATCCTGTTGCGAAAAATTCAACTGCGAGTTTTTCAGCGCATCCGTGGAAAAATGGCCATGTCGTGCGAGTTTTGCGACCCCGTTCCATCGGAAATAAAAGTGCCAAAAACCCACTAAACATGAGTTTTGGGTCAAACAGAGATGATTGGGTGTGTCCGTTGCGAAAAATTGAACTGCGAGTTTTTTGGCCCATCATTGGGAAAAATGGCCCTCTCGCACGAGTTTTGCGGCTTGGTTCCGTCGGAAATGAAAGTGCCAAAAATCCACCAAACATGAGTTTTGAGTCAAAGGGAGATGATTGTGTAAGTCTGTTGCGAAAAATTAAACTGTGAGGTTTTCGGTGCATCCGTGGGAAAAACAGCCCTTCCGCACGAGTTTTGTGGCCCCGTTCCGTCAGAAATGAAAGTGCCAAAAACCCACCAAACATGAGTTTTGGGTCAAACGGAGATGATTAGGTGCGTCCATTGCGAAAAGATCAACTGCGAGTTTTTTGGCGCATCCGTGGAAAAACGGCCATCGTGCGCGAGTTTGGCAGCACGGTTTTGTCGGAAATAAAAGTGCCAAAACCCCACTAAAACATGAGTTTTGGGTCAAACGGTGATGATTGGTTGTGTCCATTGCGAAAAATCGAACTACGAGTTTTATGGTGCATCATTGCGAAAAATGGCCCTCTCGCGCGAGTTTTGCGGCATGGTTCCGTCAGAAATAAAAGGGCCAAAAATCCACTAAACCCTGAGTTTTGGGTCAAACGGAGATGATTGGGTGTGAACGTTGCGAAAAATTGAATTGCGAGTTTTTTGGCCCATCATTGGGAAAATGGCCTTCTCGCACGAGTTTTGCGGCATGGTTCCGTCGGAAATGAAAGTGCCAAAAATCCACCAAACATGAGTTTTGAGTCACACGGAGATGATTGTGTAAGTCTGTTGCGAAAAATTAAACTGCGAGGTTTTCGGTGCATCCGTGGGAAAAACAGCCCTTCTGCACGAGTTTTGCAGCCCCGTTCCGTCAAAAATGAAAGTGCCAAAATCCCACCAAACATGAGTTTTGGGTCAAACGGAGATAATTGGGTGTGTCCGTTGCGAAAAATTGAACTGCGAGTTTTTTGGCGCATCATTGGGTGTGTTCGTTGCGAAAAATTGAACTGCGAGTTTTTTGGACCATCATTGGGAAAATGGCCCTCTCGCACGAGTTTTGCGGCATGGTTCCATTGGAAATGAAAGTGCCAAAAATCCAACAAACATGAGTTTTGAGTCAAAGGGAGATGATTGTGTAAGTCCGTTGCGAAAAATTAAACTGTGAGGTTTTCAGTGCATCGTTGGGAAAAACAATCATTCCGCACGAGTTTTGCGGCCCCGTTCCGTCAGAAATGAAAGTGCCAAAAACCCACCAAACATGAGTTTTGGGTGAAACGGAGATGATTGGGTGTGTCCTTTGCGAAAAATTGAACTGTGAGTTTTTTGGTGCATCATTGGGAAAAATGGCCCTCTCGCACGAGTTTTGCGGCATGGTTCCGTCAGAAATAAAAGTGCCAAAAATCCACCAAACATGAGTTTTGGGTCAAACAAAGATGATTGGGTGCATCCTGTTGCGAAAAATTCAACTGCGAGTTTTTCAGCGCACCCGTGGAGAAATGGCCATGTCGTGCGAGTTTTGCGACCCCGTTCCATCGGAAATTAAAGTGCCAAAAACCCACTAAACATGAGTTTTGGGTCAAACGGAGATGATTGGGTGTGTCCGTTGCGAAAAATTGAACTGCGAGTTTTTTGGCGCATCATTGGGAAAAATGGCCCTCTCGCACGAGTTTTGCGGCATGGTTTCGTCAGCAATAAAAGTGCCAAAAATCCACCAAACATGAGTTTTGGGTCAAACGGAGATGATTGGGTGCGTCCGTTGCAAAAAATTCAACTATGAGTTTTTTGGCGCATCGGTGGAAAAATGGCCATCCTGCGTGAGTTTTGCGGCAACGTTCCGTCGGAAATAAAAGTGCCAAACCCACTAAACATGAGTTTTGGGTCACACGAAGATGATTGGTTGTGTCCGTTGCGAAAAATTGAACTGCGAGTTTTTTGGCGCATCATTGGGAAAAATGGCCCTCTCACACGAGTTTTGCGGCATGGTTCCGTCAAAAATAAAAGTGCCAAAAATCCACAAAACATGAGTTTTGGGTCAAACGGAGATGATTGGGTGCGTCCTGTTGCGAAAAATTCAACTGCGAGTTTTTCAGCGCATCCGTGGAAAAACGGCCATCTCGTGCGAGTTTTGCGTCCCCGTTCCGTCAGAAATAAAAGTGCCAAAAACCCACTAAACATGAGTTTTGGGTCAAACAGAGATGATTGGGTGTGTCCGTTGCGAAAAATTGAACTGCGAGTTTTTTGGCCTATCATTGGGAAAATGGCCCTCTCGCACGAGTTTTGCGGCATGGTTCCATTGGAAATGAAAGTGCCAAAAATGCACCAAACATGAGTTTTGAGTCAAAGGGAGATGATTGTGTAAGTCTCTTGCGAAAAATTAAACTATGAGGTTTTCGGTGCATCCGTGGGAAAAACAGCCCTTCCGCACGTGTTTTGCGGCCCTGTTCTGTCAGAAATGAAAGTGTCAAAAACCCACCAAACATGAGTATTGGGTCAAAGGGAGATGATTGTGTAAGTCCGTTGCGAAAAATTAAACAGTGAGGTTTTCGGTGCATCCGTGGGAAAAATAACCCTTCCGCACGAGTTTTGCGGCCCCCTTCCGTCAGAAATGAAAGTGCCAAAAACCCACCAAACATGAGTTTTGGGTCAAACGGAGATGATTGGGTGCGTCCATTGCAAAAAGTTCAACTGCGAGTTTTTCGGCGCATCCGTGGAAAAACGGCCATCCTGCGCGAGTTTTGCAGCACGGTTCCGTCGGAAATAAAAGTGCCAAAACCCCACTAAAACATGAGTTTTGGGTCAAACAGAGATGATTGGGTGTGTCCATTGCGAAAAATTGAACTGCGAGTTTTTTGGCCCATCATTGGGAAAAATGGCCCTCTCGCACGAGTTTTGCGGCATGGTTTCGTCGCCAATAAAAGTGCCAAAAATCCACCAAACATCAGTTTTGGGTCAAACGGAGATGATTGGGTGCGTTCGTTGCGAAAAATTCAACTATGAGTTTTTTGGCGCATCCATGGAAAAATGGCCATCCTGCGTGAGTTTTGCGGCAACGTTCCGTCGGAAATAAAAGTGCCAAACCCAGTAAACATGAGTTTTGGGTCACACGAAGATGATTGGGTGTGTCCGTTGCGAAAAATTGAACTGCGAGTTTTTTGGCGCATCATTAGGAAAAATGGCCCTCTCGCACGAGTTTTGCGGCATGGTTCCGTCAGAAATAAAAGTGCCAAAAATCCACCAAACATGAGTTTTGGGACAAACAAAGATGATTGGGTGCATCCTGTTGCGAAAAATTCAACTGCGAGTTTTTCAGCGCATCCGTGGAAAAATGGCCATGTCGTGCGAGTTTTGCGACCCCGTTCCATCGGAAATAAAAGTGCCAAAAACCCACTAAACATGAGTTTTGGGTCAAACGGAGATGATTGGGTGTGTCCGTTGCGAAAAATTGAACTGCGAGTTTTTTGGCGCATCATTGGGAAAAATGGCCCTCTCGCACGAGTTTTGCGGCATGGTTTCGTCGGCAATAAAAGTGCCAAAAATCCACCAAACATGAGTTTTGGGTCAAACGGAGATGATTGGGTGCGTCCGTTGCAAAAAATTCAACTATGAGTTTTTTGGCGCATCGGTGGAAAAATGGCCATCCTGCGTGAGTTTTGCGGCAACGTTCTGTCTGAAATAAAAGTGCCAAACCCACTAAACATGAGTTTTGGGTCACACGAAGATGATTGGTTGTGTCCGTTGCGAAAAATTGAACTGCGAGTTTTTTGGCGCATCATTGGGAAAAATGGCCCTCTCGCACGAGTTTTGCGGCATGGTTCCGTCGGAAATAAAAGTGCCAAAAATCCACCAAACATGAGTTTTGGGTAAAACGGAGATGATTGGGTACGTCCTGTTGCGAAAAATCCAACTGCGAGTTTTTCAGCGCATCCGTGGAAAACGGCCATCTCGTGCGAGTTATGCGTCCCCGTTCCGTCGGAAATAAAAGTGCCAAAAACCCAGTAAACATGAGTTTTGGGTCAAACAGAGATGATTAGGTGTGTCCGTTGCGAAAAATTGAACTGCGAGTTTTTTGGCCCATCATTGGGAAAATGGCCCTCTCGCACGAGTTTTGCGGCGTGGTTCCATTGGAAATGAAAGTGCCAAAAATGCACCAAACGTGAGTTTTGAGTCCAAGGGAGATGATTGTGTAAGTCCGTTGCGAAAAATTAAACTGTGAGGTTTTCGGTGCATCCGTGGGAAAAACAACCCTTCCGCACGAGTTTTGCGGCCCCCTTCCGTCAGAAATGAATGTGCCAAAAACCCACCAAACATGAGTTTTGGGTCAAACGGAGATGATTGGGTGCGTCCATTGCGAAAAGTTCAACTGCGAGTTTTTCGGCGCATCCGTGAAAAAACGGCCATCCTGCGCGAGTTTTGCAGCACGGTTCCGTCGGAAATAAAAGTGCCAAAACCCCACTAAAACATGAGTTTTGGGTCAAACAGAGATGATTGGGTGTGTCCGTTGCGAAAAATTGAACTGCGAGTTTTTTGGCCCATCATTGGGAAAAATGGCCCTCTCGCACGAGTTTTGCGGCATGGTTCCGTCAGAAATAAAAGTGCCAAAAATCCACCAAACATGAGTTTTGGGACAAACAAAAATGATTGGGTGCATCCTGTTGCGAAAAATTCAACTGCGAGTTTTTCAGCGCATCCGTGGAAAAATGGCCATGTCGTGCGAGTTTTGCGACCCCGTTCCATCGGAAATAAAAGTGCCAAAAACCCACTAAACATGAGTTTTGGGTCAAACAGAGATGATTGGGTGTGTCCGTTGCGAAAAATTGAACTGCGAGTTTTTTGGCCCATCATTGGGAAAAATGGCCCTCTCGCACGAGTTTTGCGGCTTGGTTCCGTCGGAAATGAAAGTGCCAAAAATCCACCAAACATGAGTTTTGAGTCAAAGGGAGATGATTGTGTAAGTCTGTTGCGAAAAATTAAACTGTGAGGTTTTCGGTGCATCCGTGGGAAAAACAGCCCTTCCGCACGAGTTTTGTGGCCCCGTTCCGTCAGAAATGAAAGTGCCAAAAACCCACCAAACATGAGTTTTGGGTCAAACGGAGATGATTAGGTGCGTCCATTGCGAAAAGTTCAACTGCGAGTTTTTTGGCGCATCCGTGGAAAAACGGCCATCGTGCGCGAGTTTGGCAGCACGGTTTTGTCGGAAATAAAAGTGCCAAAACCCCACTAAAACATGAGTTTTGGGTCAAACGGTGATGATTGGTTGTGTCCATTGCGAAAAATCGAACTACGAGTTTTATGGTGCATCATTGCGAAAAATGGCCCTCTCGCGCGAGTTTTGCGGCATGGTTCCGTCAGAAATAAAAGGGCCAAAAATCCACTAAACCCTGAGTTTTGGGTCAAACGGAGATGATTGGGTGTGAACGTTGCGAAAAATTGAATTGCGAGTTTTTTGGCCCATCATTGGGAAAATGGCCTTCTCGCACGAGTTTTGCGGCATGGTTCCGTCGGAAATGAAAGTGCCAAAAATCCACCAAACATGAGTTTTGAGTCACACGGAGATGATTGTGTAAGTCTGTTGCGAAAAATTAAACTGCGAGGTTTTCGGTGCATCCGTGGGAAAAACAGCCCTTCTGCACGAGTTTTGCAGCCCCGTTCCGTCAAAAATGAAAGTGCCAAAATCCCACCAAACATGAGTTTTGGGTCAAACGGAGATAATTGGGTGTGTCCATTGCGAAAAATTGAACTGCGAGTTTTTTGGCGCATCATTGGGTGTGTTCGTTGCGAAAAATTGAACTGCGAGTTTTTTGGACCATCATTGGGAAAATGGCCCTCTCGCACGAGTTTTGCGGCATGGTTCCATTGGAAATGAAAGTGCCAAAAATCCAACAAACATGAGTTTTGAGTCAAAGGGAGATGATTGTGTAAGTCCGTTGCGAAAAATTAAACTGTGAGGTTTTCAGTGCATCGTTGGGAAAAACAATCATTCCGCACGAGTTTTGCGGCCCCGTTCCGTCAGAAATGAAAGTGCCAAAAACCCACCAAACATGAGTTTTGGGTGAAACGGAGATGATTGGGTGTGTCCTTTGCGAAAAATTGAACTGTGAGTTTTTTGGTGCATCATTGGGAAAAATGGCCCTCTCGCACGAGTTTTGCGGCATGGTTCCGTCAGAAATAAAAGTGCCAAAAATCCACCAAACATGAGTTTTGGGTCAAACAAAGATGATTGGGTGCATCCTGTTGCGAAAAATTCAACTGCGAGTTTTTCAGCGCCGTGGAGAAATGGCCATGTCGTGCGAGTTTTGCGACCCCGTTCCATCGGAAATTAAAGTGCCAAAAACCCACTAAACATGAGTTTTGGGTCAAACGGAGATGATTGGGTGTGTCCGTTGCGAAAAATTGAACTGCGAGTTTTTTGGCGCATCATTGGGAAAAATGGCCCTCTCGCACGAGTTTTGCGGCATGGTTTCGTCAGCAATAAAAGTGCCAAAAATCCACCAAACATGAGTTTTGGGTCAAACGGAGATGATTGGGTGCGTCCGTTGCAAAAAATTCAACTATGAGTTTTTTGGCGCATCGGTGGAAAAATGGCCGTCCTGCGTGAGTTTTGCGGCAACGTTCCGTCGGAAATAAAAGTGCCAAACCCACTAAACATGAGTTTTGGGTCACACGAAGATGATTGGTTGTGTCCGTTGCGAAAAATTGAACTGCGAGTTTTTTGGCGCATCATTGGGAAAAATGGCCCTCTCACACGAGTTTTGCGGCATGGTTCCGTCAAAAATAAAAGTGCCAAAAATCCACAAAACATGAGTTTTGGGTCAAACGGAGATGATTGGGTGCGTCCTGTTGCGAAAAATTCAACTGCGAGTTTTTCAGCGCATCCGTGGAAAAACGGCCATCTCGTGCGAGTTTTGCGTCCCCGTTCCGTCAGAAATAAAAGTGCCAAAAACCCACTAAACATGAGTATTGGGTCAAACAGAGATGATTGGGTGTGTCCGTTGCGAAAAATTGAACTGCGAGTTTTTTGGCCTATCATTGGGAAAATGGCCCTCTCGCACGAGTTTTGCGGCATGGTTCCATTGGAAATGAAAGTGCCAAAAATGCACCAAACATGAGTTTTGAGTCAAAGGGAGATGATTGTGTAAGTCTCTTGCGAAAAATTAAACTATGAGGTTTTCGGTGCATCCGTGGGAAAAACAGCCCTTCCGCACGTGTTTTGCGGCCCTGTTCTGTCAGAAATGAAAGTGTCAAAAACCCACCAAACATGAGTATTGGGTCAAAGGGAGATGATTGTGTAAGTCCGTTGCGAAAAATTAAACAGTGAGGTTTTCGGTGCATCCGTGGGAAAAATAACCCTTCCGCACGAGTTTTGCGGCCCCCTTCCGTCAGAAATGAAAGTGCCAAAAACCCACCAAACATGAGTTTTGGGTCAAACGGAGATGATTGGGTGCGTCCATTGCAAAAAGTTCAACTGCGAGTTTTTCGGCGCATCCGTGGAAAAACGGCCATCCTGCGCGAGTTTTGCAGCACGGTTCCGTCGGAAATAAAAGTGCCAAAACCCCACTAAAACATGAGTTTTGGGTCAAACAGAGATGATTGGGTGTGTCCATTGCGAAAAATTGAACTGCGAGTTTTTTGGCCCATCATTGGGAAAAATGGCCCTCTCGCACGAGTTTTGCGGCATGGTTTCGTCGCCAATAAAAGTGCCAAAAATCCACCAAACATCAGTTTTGGGTCAAACGGAGATGATTGGGTGCGTTCGTTGCGAAAAATTCAACTATGAGTTTTTTGGCGCATCCATGGAAAAAAGGCCATCCTGCGTGAGTTTTGCGGCAACGTTCCGTCGGAAATAAAAGTGCCAAACCCAGTAAACATGAGTTTTGGGTCACACGAAGATGATTGGGTGTGTCCGTTGCGAAAAATTGAACTGCGAGTTTTTTGGCGCATCATTGGGAAAAATGGCCCTCTCGCACGAGTTTTGCGGCATGGTTCCGTCGGAAATAAAAGTGCCAAAAATCCACCAAACATGAGTTTTGGGTCAAACGGAGACGATTGGGTGCGTCCTGTTGCGAAAAATTCAACTGCGAGTTTTTCAGCGCATCCGTGGAAAAACGGCCATCTCGTGCGAGTTTTGCGCCCCGTTCCGTCAGAAATAAAAGTGCCAAAAACCCACCAAACATGAGTTTTGGGTCAAACGGAGATGATTGGGTGCGTCCGTTGCGAAAAATTCAACTGTGAGTTTTTCGTCGCATCCGTCGAGAAACGGCCATCCTGCGCGACTTTTGCAACACGGTTCCGTCGGAAATAAAAGTGCCAAAACCCCACTAAAACATGAGTTTTGGATCAAATGGAGATAATTGGGTGTGTTCGTTGCGAAAAATTGAACTGCGAGTTTTTTGGCGCATAATTGGGTGTGTCCGTTGTGAAAAATTGAACTGCGAGTTTTTTGGCCCATCACTGGGAAAATGGCCCTCTCGCACGAGTTTTGCGGCATGGTTCCATTGGAAATGAAAGTGCCAAAAATGCACCAAACATGAGTTTTGGGTCAAACGGAGTTGATTGGGTTCGTCCGTTGCAAAAAATTCAACTCTGAGTTTTTCGGTGCATCAGTGGGTAAAATGGCCCTCCCATGCGAGTTTTGCGGCACCGTTCCATCAGACATGAAAGTACCAAAAACCAACCAAACATGAGTTTTGGGTCAAACGCAGATGATTCGGTGCGTCCGTTGTGAAAAATTCAACCGTGAGTTTTTCGGTGCATCAATGGGTAAAACGGCCCTCCTGCGCGAGATTTGCGGCACCGTTCCTCCGAAAATGAAAGTGCCAAAAACCCACCAAACATGAGTTTTGGGTCAAACGGGGATGATTGGATGCGTCCATTGTAAAAAATTCAACCATGAGTTGTTCGGTGCATCAGTGGGTAAAACGGCCCTCGTGCGCGAGTTTTGCGGCACCGTTCCTCCGGAAATGAAAATGCCAAAAACCCACCAAACATGAGTTTTGGGTGAAACGGAGATGATTGGATGCGTCCGTTGTGAAAAATTCAACCGTGAATTTTTCGGTGCATCAGTGGTTAAAATGGCCCTCCTGCGCGAGTTTTGCAGCGCCGTTACTCCGAAAATGAAAGTGCCAAAAACCCACCAAACATGAGTTTTGGGTCAAACGGGGATGATTGGGTGCGTCCGTTGTGAAAAATTCAACCGTGAATTTTTCGGTGCATCAGTGGTTAAAACGGCGCTCCTGCGCGAGTTTTGCAGCGCCGTTCCTCCCAAAATGAAAGTGCCAAAAACCCACCAGACATGAGTTTTGGGTCAAACGGAGATGATTAGGTTCATCCGTTGTGAAAAATTCAACTATGAGTTTTTTGGCGCATCCGTGGAAAAATGCCCATCCTGCGTGAGTTTTGCGGCAACGTTCCGTCGGAAATAAAAGTGCCAAACCCAGTAAACATGAGTTTTGGGTCACACGAAGATGATTGGGTGTGTCCGTTGCGAAAAATTGAACTGCGAGTTTTTTGGCGCATCATTGGGAAAAATGGCCCTCTCGGACGAGTTTTGCGGCATGGTTCCGTCGGAAATAAAAGTGCCAAAAATCCACCAAACATGAGTTTTGGGTCAAACGGAGACGATTGGGTGCGTCCTGTTGCGAAAAATTCAACTGCGAGTTTTTCAGCGCATCCGTGGAAAAACGGCCATCTCGTGCGAGTTTTGCGCCCCGTTCCGTCAGAAATAAAAGTGCCAAAAACCCACTAAACATGAGTTTTGGGTCAAACGGAGATGATTGGGTGTGTCCGTTGCGAAAAATTGAACTGCGAGTTTTTTGGCGCATCATTGGGAAAAATGGCCCTCTCGCACGAGTTTTCCGGCACGGTTCCGTCGGAAATGAAAGTGCTAAAAATCCACCAAACATGAGTTTTGGGTCAAACGGAGATGATTGGGTGCGTCCGTTGCGAAAAATTCAACTGTGAGTTTTTCGTCGCATCCGTCGAGAAACGGCCATCCTGCGCGACTTTTGCAACACGGTTCCGTCGGAAATAAAAGTGCCAAAACCCCACTAAAACATGAGTTTTGGATCAAATGGAGATAATTGGGTGTGTTCGTTGCGAAAAATTGAACTGCGAGTTTTTTGGCGCATAATTGGGTGTGTCCGTTGTGAAAAATTGAACTGCGAGTTTTTTGGCCCATCACTGGGAAAATGGCCCTCTCGCACGAGTTTTGCGGCATGGTTCCATTGGAAATGAAAGTGCCAAAAATGCACCAAACATGAGTTTTGGGTCAAACGGAGTTGATTGGGTTCGTCCGTTGCAAAAAATTCAACTCTGAGTTTTTCGGTGCATCAGTGGGTAAAATGGCCCTCCCATGCGAGTTTTGCGGCACCGTTCCATCAGACATGAAAGTACCAAAAACCAACCAAACATGAGTTTTGGGTCAAACGCAGATGATTCGGTGCGTCCGTTGTGAAAAATTCAA
This sequence comes from Coix lacryma-jobi var. lacryma-jobi, assembly GCA_009763385.1. Taxonomy (NCBI): domain Eukaryota; kingdom Viridiplantae; phylum Streptophyta; class Magnoliopsida; order Poales; family Poaceae; genus Coix; species Coix lacryma-jobi. The sequence continues at coordinate 81,894,051 of CM019828.1, read as the reverse complement.
CCGTGAGTTTTTCGGTGCATCAATGGGTAAAACGGCCCTCCTGCGCGAGATTTGCGGCACCGTTCCTCCGAAAATGAAAGTGCCAAAAACCCACCAAACATGAGTTTTGGGTCAAACGGAGTTGATTGGGTTCGTCCGTTGCAAAAAATTCAACTCTGAGTTTTTTGGTGCATCAGTGGGTAAAATGGCCCTCCCATGCGAGTTTTGCGGCACCGTTCCATCAGACATGAAAGTGCCAAAAACCAACCAAACATGAGTTTTGGGTCAAACGAAGATGATTAGGTTCATCCGTTGCGAAAAATTCAACTCTGAGTTTTTCGGTGCATCAGTGATCAAAACAGCCCTCTAGCGCGAATTTTGCGGCACCGTTTCTTCGGAAATGAAAGTGTCCAAAACCCACCAAACATGAGTTTTGGGTCCAACGGAGATGATTGGATGCGTCCGTTGTGAAAAATTCAACCGTGAATTTTTCGGTGCACCAGTGGTTAAAACGGCCCTCCTGCGCGAGTTTTGCAGCGCCATTCCTCCGAAAATGAAAGTGCCAAAAACCCACCAAACATGAGTTTTGGGTCAAACGGAGATGATTCGGTGCGTCCATTGTAAAAAATTCAACCATGAGTTGTTCGGTGCATCAGTGGGTAAAACGGCCCTTGTGCGTGAGTTTTGCGGCACCGTTCCTCCAGAAATGAAAATGCCAAAAACCCACCAAACATGAGTTTTGGGTGAAACGGAAATGATTAGATGCGTCCGTTGTGAAAAATTCAACCGTGACTTTTTCGGTGCATCAGTGGTTAAAACGGCCCTCCTGCGCGAGTTTTGCAGCGCCGTTCTTCCGAAAATGAAAGTGCCAAAAACCCACCAAACATGAGTTTTGGGTCAAACGGGGATGATTGGGTGCGTCCGTTGTGAAAAATTCAACCGTGAATTTTTCAGTGCATCAGGGGTGAAAACGGCCCTCCTGCGTGAGTTTTGCAGCACCGTTCCTCCAGAAATGAAAGTGCGAAAAACCCACGAAACATGAGTTTTGCGTCAAACGGAGATGATTCGGTGCGTCCATTGTGAAAAATTCAACCATGAGTTTTTCGTTGCATCAGTGGGTAAAACGGCCCTCTGCGCGAATTTTGCGGCACCGTTCCTTCGGAAATGAAAGTGCCAAAAACCAATCAAACATGAGTTTTGAACGGAGATGATTGGATGCGTCCGTTGTGAAAAATTCAACCGTTAATTTTTCGGTGCATCAGTGGTTAAAACGGCCCTCCAGCGCGAGTTTTGCAGCGCCGTTCCTCCAAAAATGAAAGTGCCAAAAACCCACCAAACATGAGTTTTGGGTCAAACGGAGATGATTCGGTGCGTCCATTGTAAAAAATTCAACCATGAGTTGTTCGGTGCATCAGTGGGTAAAACGGCCCTCGTGCGCGAGTTTTGCGGCACCATTCCTCTGGAAATAAAAATGTCAAAAACCCACCAAACATGAGTTTTGGGTCAAACGGAGATGATTGGATGCGTCCGTTGTGAAAAATTCAACCGTGAATTTTTCGGTGCATCGGTGGTTAAAACGGCCCTCCTGCGTGAGTTTTGCAGCGCCGTTCCTCCGAAAATGGAAGTGCCAAAAACCCACCAAACATGAGTTTTGGGTCAAACGGAGATGATTGGGTTCGTCCGTTGCGAAAAATTCAACTCTGAGTTTTTCGGTGCATCAGTGGGTAAAATGGCCCTCCCATGCGAGTTTTGCGGCACCGTTCCATCAGACATGAAAGTGCCAAAAACCAACCAAACATGAGTTTTGGGTAAAACGAAGATGATTCGGTACGTCCGTTGTGAAAAATTCAACCGTGAGTTTTTCGGTGCATCAATGGGTAAAACGGCCCTCCTGCGCGAGATTTGCGGCACCGTTCCTCCGAAAATGAAAGTGCCAAAAACCCACCAAACATGAGTTTTGGGTCAAACGGGGATGATTGGATGCGTCCGTTATGAAAAATTCAACTCTGAGTTTTTCGGTGCATCAGTGGTGAAAACGGCCCTCCTGCGCGAGTTTTGCAACACCGTTCCTCCGGAAATGAAAGTGCAAAAAACCAACCAAACATGAGTTTTGGGTGAAACGGAGATGATTCGGTGCGTCCGTTGTGAAAAATTCAACCGTGAATTTTTCGGTGCATCAGTGGTTAAAACGGCCCTCCAGCGCTAGTTTTGCAGCGCCGTTCCTCCGAAAATGAAAGTGCCAAAAACCCACCAAACATGAGTTTTGGGTCAAACGGAGATGATTCGGTGCGTCCATTGTAAAAAATTCAACCATGAGTTGTTCGGTGCATCAGAGGGTAAAACGGCCCTCGTGCGCGAGTTTTGCGGCACCATTCCTCCGGAAATGAAAATGTCAAAAACCCACCAAACATGAGTTTTGGGTCAAACGAAGATGATTAGATGCGTCCGTTGTGAAAAATTCAACCGTGAATTTTTTGGTGCATCAGTGGTTAAAACGGCCCTCCTGCGCGAGTTTTGCAGCGCCGTTCCTCCCAAAATGAAAGTGCCAAAAACCCACCAAACATGAGTTTTGGGTCAAACGGAGATGATTGGGTTCGTCCGTTGCGAAAAATTCAACTCTGAGTTTTTCGGTGCATCAGTGGGTAAAATGGCCCTCCCATGCGAGTTTTGCGGCACCGTTCCATCAGACATGAAAGTGCCAAAAACCAACCAAACATGAGTTTTGGGTCAAACGGAGATGATTCGGTGCGTCCGTTGTGAAAAATTCAACCGTGAGTTTTTCGGTGCATCAATGGGTAAAACGGTCCTCCTGCGCGAGATTTGCGGCACCGTTCCTCTGAAAATGAAAGTGCCAAAAACCCACCAAACATGAGTTTTGGGTCAAACGGGGATGATTGGATGCGTCCGTTGTGAAAAATTCAACCGTGAATTTTTCGGTGCATCAGTGGTTAAAACGGCCCTCCTGCGCGAGTTTTGCAGCGCCGTTCCTCCGAAAATGAAAGTGCCAAAAACCCACCAAACATGAGTTTTGGGTCAAACGGACATGATTGGGTGCGTCCGTTGTGAAAAATTCAACCGTGAGTTTTTCGGTGCATCAGTGGGTAAAACGGCCCGCATGCGCGAGTTTAGCGGCACCGTTCCTCCGAAAATGAAAGTGCCAAAAACCCACCAAACATGAGTTTTGGGTCAAACGGGGATGATTGGATGCGTCCGTTGTGAAAAATTCAACCGTGAATTTTTCGGTGCATCAGTGGTTAAAACGGCCCTCCAGCGCGAGTTTTGCAGCGCCGTTCCTCCGAAAATGAAAGTGTCAAAAACCCACCAAATATGAGTTTTGGGTCAAACGGAGATGATTCGGTGCGTCCATTGTAAAAAATTGAACCATGAGTTGTTCGGTGCATCAGTGGGTAAAACGGCCCTCGTGCGCGAGTTTTGCGGCACCGTTCCTCCGGAAATGAAAATGCCAAAAGCCCACCAAACATGAGTTTTGGGTGAAACGGAGATGATTGGATGCGTCCGTTGTGAAAAATTCAACCGTGAATTTTTCGGTGCATCAGTGGTTAAAACGGCCCTCCTGCGCGAGTTTTGCAGCGCCGTTCCTCCAAAAATGAAAGTGCCAAAAACCAACCAAACATGAGTTTTGGGTCAAACGGGGATGATTAGGTGCGTCCGTTGTGAAAAATTCAACCGTGAATTTTTCAGTGCATCAGTGGTGAAAACGGCCCTCCTGCGCGAGTTTTGCGGCACCGTTCCTCCGGAAATGAAAGTGCCAAAAACCCACCAAACATGAGTTTTGGGTCAAACGGGGATGATTGGATGCGTCCGTTGTGAAAAATTCAACTCTGTGTTTTTCGGTGCATCAGTGGTTAAAACGGCCCTCCAGCGCGAATTTTGCGGCACCGTTCCTTTGGAAATGAAAGTGCCAAAAACCCACCAAACATGAGTTTTGGGTCAAACGGAGATGATTGGATGCGTCCGTTGTGAAAAATTCAACCGTGAATTTTTCGGTGCATCAGTGGTTAAAACGTCCCTCCTGCGCGAGTTTTGCAGCGCCGTTCCTCCGAAAATGAAAGTGCCAAAAACCCACCAAACATGAGTTTTGGGTCAAACGGGGATGATTGGGTGCGTCCGTTGTGAAAAATTCAACCGTGAATTTTTCAGTGCATCAGTGGTGAAAACGGCCCTCCTGCGCGAGTTTTCCGGCACCGTTCCTCCGGAAATGAAACTGCCAAAAACCCACGAAACATGAGTTTTGGGTCAAACGGAGATGATTCGGTGCGTCCATTGTGAAAAATTCAACCATGAGTTGTTCGGTGCATCAGTGGGAAAAACGGCCCTCGTGCGCGAGTTTTGCGGCACCGTTCCTCCGGAAATGAAAGTGCCAAAAACCCACCAAACATGAGTTTGGGTCAAACGGAGATGATTGGATGCGTCCGTTGTGAAAAATTCAACCGTGAATTTTTCGGTGCATCAGTGGTTAAAACGGCCCTCCTGCGCGAGTTTTGCAGCGCCGTTCCTCCGAAAATGAAAGTGCCAAAAACCCACCAAACATGAGTTTTGGGTCAAACGGGGATGATTGGGTGCGTCCGTTGTGAAAAATTCAACCGTGAATTTTTCAGTGCATAAGTGGTGAAAACGGCCCTCCTGCGCGAGTTTTGCGGCACCGTTCCTCCGGAAATGAAACTACCAAAAACCCACGAAACATGAGTTTTGGGTCAAACGGAGATGATTCGGTGCGTCCATTGTGAAAAATTCAACAATGAGTTGTTCGGTGCATCAGTGGGTAAAACGGCCCTCGTGCGCGAGTTGTGCGGCACCGTTCCTCCGGAAATGAAAGTCCCAAAAACCCACCAAACATGAGTTTTGGGTCAAACGGAGATGATTGGATGCGTCCGTTGTGAAAAATTCAACAGTGAATTTTTCGGTGCATCAGTGGTTAAAACGGCCCTCCTGCGCGAGTTTTGCAGCGCCGTTCCTCCGAAAATGAAAGTGCCAAAAACCCACCAAACATGAGTTTTGGGTCAAACGGAGATGATTGGGTTCGTCCGTTGCGAAAAATTCAACTCTGGGTTTTTCGGTGCATCAGTGGGTAAAATGGCCCTCCCATGCGAGTTTTGCGGCACCGTTCCATCAGAAATGAAACTGCCAAAAACCAACCAAACATGAGTTTTGGGTCAAACGGAGATGATTGGGTTCGTCCGTTGCGAAAAATTCAACTCTGGGTTTTTCGGTGCATCAGTGGGTAAAATGGCCCTCCCATGCGAGTTTTGCGGCACCGTTCCATCAGAAATGAAAGTGCCAAAAACCAACCAAACACGAGTTTTGGGTCAAACAGGGATGATTGTGTGCGTCCGTTGTGAAAAATTCAACCGTGAATTTTTCAGTGCATCAGTGGTGAAAACGGCCCTCCTGCGCGAGTTTTGCAGCACCGTTCCTCCGGAAATGAAAGTGCCAAAAACCCACGAAACATGAGTTTTGGGTCAAACAGAGATGATTCGGTGCGTCCATTGTGAAAAATTCAACCATGAGTTGTTCGGTGGATCAGTGGGTAAAACGGCCCGCGTGCGCGAGTTTTGCGGCACCGTTCCTCCGAAAATGAAAGTGCTAAAAACCCACCAAACTTGAGTTTTGGGTCAAACAGAGATGATTGGATGCGTCCGTTGTGAAAAATTCAACCGTGAATTTTTCGGTGCATCAGTGGTTAAAACGGCCCTCCTGCGCGAGTTTTGCAACGCCGTTCCTCCGAAAATGAAAGTGCCAAAAACCCACCGAACATGAGTTTTGGGTCAAACGGAGATGATTGGGTGCGTCTGTTGTGAAAAATTCAACCGTGAATTTTTCAGTGCATCAGTGGTGAAAACGGCCCTCCTGCGCGAGTTTTGCAGCACCGTTCCTCCGGAAATGAAAGTGCCAAAAACCCACGAAACATGAGTTTTGGGTCAAACGGAGATGATTCAGTGCGTCCATTGTGAAAAATTTAACCATGAGTTTTTCGGTGCATCAGTGGGTAAAACGGCCCTGCTGCGCGAGTTTTGCGGCACTGTTCCTTCGGAAATGAAAGTTCCAAAAACCAACCAAACATGAGTTTTGGGTCAAACGGAGATGATTGGATGCGTCCGTTGTGAAAATTTCAATCGTGAATTTTTCGATGCATCAGTGGTTAAAACGGCCCTCCTGCGCGAGTTTTGCAGCGCCGTTCCTCCGAAAATGAAAGTGCCAAAAACCTACCAAACATCAGTTTTGGGTCAAACGGAGATGATTGGGTTCGTCCGTTGCGAAAAATTCAACTCTGAGTTTTTCGGTGCATCAGTGGGTAAAATGGCCCTCCCATGCGAGTTTTGCGGCACCATTCCATCAGAAATGAAAGTGCAAAAAACCAACCAAACATGAGTTTGGGTCAAATGGGGATGATTGGGTGCGTCCGTTGTGAAAAATTCAACCGTGAATTTTTCAGTGCATCAGTGGTGAAAACGGCCCTCCTGCGCGAGTTTTGCGGCACCGTTCTTCCGGAAATGAAACTGCCAAAAACCCACGTAACATGAGTTTTGGGTCAAACGGAGATGATTCGGTGCGTCCATTGTGAAAAATTCAACAATGAGTTTTTCGGTGCATCAGTGGGTAAAACGGCCCTCTGCGCGAGTTTTGCGGCACCGTTCCTTCGGAAATGAAAGTGCCAAAAACCCATCAAACATGAGTTTTGGGTCAAACGGAGATGATTGGATGCGTCCGTTGTGAAAAATTCAACCGTGAATTTTTCGGTGCATCAGTGGTTAAAACGGCCGTCCTGCGCGAGTTTTGCGGCACCATTCCATCAGAAATGAAAGTGCCAAAAACCAACCAAACATGAGTTTTGGGTCAAACGGGGATGATTGGGTTCATCCGTTGCGAAAAATTCAACTCTGGGTTTTTCGGTGCATCAGTGGGTAAAATGGCCCTCCCATGCGAGTTTTGCGGCACCTTTCCATCAGAAATGAAAGTGCCAAAAACCAACCAAACATGAGTTTTGGGTCAAACAGAGATGATTGGTTGCGTCCGTTGTGGAACATTCAACCGTGAGTTTTTCGGTGCATCAATGGCTAAAACGGCCCTCCTGCGTGAGATTTGCGGCACCGTTCCTCCGAAAATGAAAGTGCCAAAAACCCACCAAACATGAGTTTTGGGTCAAACGGAGATGATTGGGTGCGTCTGTTGTGAAAAATTAACCCGTGAATTTTTCAGTGCATCAGGGGTGAAAACGGCCCTCCTGCGCGAGTTTTGCAGCACCGTTCCTCCGGAAATGAAAGTGCCAAAAACCCACCAAACATGAGTTTTGGGTCAAACGGAGATGATTCGGTGCGTCCATTGTGAAAAATTCAACCATGAGTTGTTCGGTGCATCAGTGGGTAAAACGGCCCTCTGCGCGAGTTTTGCGGCACCGTTCCTTCGGAAATGAAAGTGCCAAAAACCCATCAAACACGAGTTTTGGGTCAAACGGAGATGATTGGATGCGTCCGTTGTGAAAAATTCAACCGTGAATTTTTCGATGCATCAGTGGTTAAAACGGCCCTCCTGCGCCAGTTTTGCAGCGCCGTTCCTCCGAAAATGAAAGTGCCAAAAACCCACCAAACATGAGTTTTCGGTCAAACGGGGATGATTGGGTGCGTCCGTTGTGAAAAATTCAACCGTGAATTTTTCGGTGCATTAGGAGTGAAAACGGCCCTCCTGCGCGAGTTTTGCAGCACCGTTCCTCCGGAAATGAAAGTGCCAAAAACCCACGAAACATGAGTTTTGGGTCCAACGGAGATGATTCGGTGCGTCCATTGTGAAAAATTCAACCATGAGTTGTTCGGTGGATCAGTGGCTAAAACGGCCCGCGTGCGCGAGTTTTGCGGCACCGTTCCTCCGGAAATGAAAGTGCTAAAAACCCACCAAACATGAGTTTTGGGTCAAACGGAGATGATTTGATGCGTCCGTTGTGAAAAATTCAACCGTGAATTTTTCGCTGCATCAGTGGTTAAAACGGCCCTCCTGCGCGAGTTTTGCAACGCCGTTCCTCCAAAAATGAAAGTGCCAAAATCCCACCAAACATGAGTTTTGGGTCAAACGGAGATGATTGGGTTTGTCCGTTGTGAAAAATTCAACTCTGAGTTTTTCGGTGCATCAGTGGGTAAAATGGCCCTCCCATGTGAGTTTTGCGGCACCGTTCCATAAGAAATGAAATTGCCAAAACCAACCAAACATAAGTTTTGGGTCAAACAGAGATGATTGGGTGCGTCCGTTGTGGAACATTCAACCGTGAGTTTTTCGGTGCATCAATGGTTAAAACGGCCCTCCTGCGCGAGTTTTGCGGCACCATTCCATCAGAAATGAAAGTGCCAAAAACCAACCAAACATGAGTTTTGGGTCAAACGGGGATGATTGGGTGCGTCCGTTGTGAAAAATTCAACCGTGAATTTTTCAGTGCATCAGTGGTGAAAACGGCCCTCCTGCGCGAGTTTTGCGGCACCGTTCCTCCGGAAATAAAACTGCCAAAAACCCACGAAACATGAGTTTTGGGTCAAACGGAGATGATTCGGTGCGTCCATTGTGAAAAATTCAACAATGAGTTGTTCGGTGCATCAGTGGGTAAAACGGCCCTCGTGCGCGAGTTTTGCGGCACCGTTCCTCCGGAAATGAAAGTCCCAAAAACCCACCAAACATGAGTTTTGGGTCAAACGGAGATGATTGGATGCGTCCGTTGTGAAAAATTCAACCGTGAATTTTTCGGTGCATCAGTGGTTAAAACGGCCCTCCTGCGCGAGTTTTGCAGCGCCGTTCCTCCGAAAATGAAAGTGCCAAAAACCCACCAAACATGAGTTTTGGGTCAAACGGAGATGATTGGGTTCGTCCGTTGCGAAAAATTCAACTCTGGGTTTTTCGGTGCATCAGTGGGTAAAATGGCCCTCCCATGCGAGTTTTGCGGCACCGTTCCATCAGAAATGAAAGTGCCAAAAACCAACCAAACACGAGTTTTGGGTCAAACAGGGATGATTGTGTGCGTCCGTTGTGAAAAATTCAACCGTGAATTTTTCAGTGCATCAGTGGTGAAAACGGCCCTCCTGCGCGAGTTTTGCGGCACCGTTCCTCCGGAAATGAAACTGCCAAAAACCCACGAAACATGAGTTTTGGGTCAAACAGAGATGATTTGGTGCGTCCATTGTGAAAAATTCAACCATGAGTTGTTCGGTGGATCAGTGGGTAAAACGGCCCGCGTGCGCGAGTTTTGCGACACCGTTCCTCCGGAAATGAAAGTGCTAAAATACCACCAAACATGAGTTTTGGGTCAAACAGAGATGATTTGATGCGTCCGTTGTGAAAAATTCAACCGTGAATTTTTCAGTGCATCAGTGGTTAAAACGGCCCTCCTGCGCGAGTTTTGCAACGCCGTTCCTCCGAAAATGAAAGTGCCAAAATCCCACCAAACATGAGTTTTGGGTCAAACGGAGATGATTGGGTCCGTCCGTTGTGAAAAATTCAACTCTGAGTTTTTCGGTGCATCAGTGGGTAAAATGGCCCTCCCATGCGAGTTTTGCGGCACCATTCCATCAGAAATGAAAGTGCCAAAAACCAACCAAACATGAGTTTTGGGTCAAACAGAGATGATTGGGTGCGTCCTGATGAGGACATTGACACCAGCGATACATCCTCTCCGACACAACCTATAGCTGGCCTCTTACTCGTGCTCGTGCTCGTCAACTTAATCATCAAGTGAGTTCCATGATAAGCTCTTGTCCATCTTGTTTAGACAATGGAAACGCGTGCACTCTTGTTTTGATTAGGAACCGAGGAGAAGACCAAAAGGGAGAAGGACTCGCGGTAGCTGGATTCGGACTGCAGCAAAGCGCCAACTTGTGACCGCCACCACGGTTGCATACGGATTCGGATTGATGAGGGCATCACCGGTTCAAATATGACCATCTTATCCACTTCTAAACCAAAGGTGCAACCATTCTATATGAGACTTATTATTGATACATTTGATGAATTGGTGCTGCACCATAAAATGTGTATATTGTCTTTTTCAGAATTACTTGCATGGATGAAGGGAAGGTTTGATTGCATAAGGAAAGTTTGGAAGATCAATGAAGTTGATTGGGGACCAAGTCCAAGTGTTCTTAATGTTCTCCACAAAGTCACCACGTCAGTTTTGGCAAAAGAAAGGAAAGAGTCCAAGTCCAACACGTTTTGGAAGTTGAATTCGGACTGCAGAAAAGTCCCAACTTGTTACGGTCACCACGACTTCATACGGACTCGGATTTGGATGGTTCAGGACTTGATGGAAAGCTTAACAAGTCTACTTTCATTTGGATCCAGCCCCATGTCCGTATCTTCTACACAGCGGCGACAATTATCCAAATACTACCGAGAGATCTTGCTGTCCAGGGTGCTGCGTCACCATATCTTGGGCTATTGGCCCATGTATCAAGTTGGGTCCATTAAGGACACGTCCTAGGGTTGGAGGACGACCCCAACACCCTCCTGGTCGTCCTCTCCTCCTCTAATACCTCCCCATAGCCGCCACAAACAGATTGGGTTTTGTTTAGATGTAAGTTTAGCTATTGCTACTTCCTGGTAGACGTTTGTGTCGACTAGACCATCCGTTCTACTTGATTTCGGAACCCCACTTTCATGTGTATCAGATTTGAACCTTCATCTCTTATGTTGCAATAGAGTGCTTGTTCTACTTGTTCTTGCTTGTTCTTCGATTGCTTGCAGGAATAACCCTAGTGGTTTGGTTGGTCGTGCATCCACAAGATCGCGAGCAACCGCTGGAATTGGTGTATCGATTGCTAAGGCGCAGCATCCTTGGATGGTTGTAGTCGGGTCGTGAACGTCATTTCAGTCCAAATCGAAGTTATCCCTCTCCACCGAAAGATCGGGAGACCCATACTCTTATCATGATGAGGGCATCACCGGTTCAAATATGACCATCTTATCCACTTCTAAACCAAAGGTGCAACCATTCAGACTTATTATTGATACATTTGATGAATTGGTGCTGCACCATAAAATGTGTATATTGTCTTTTTCAGAATTACTTGCATGGATGAAGGGAAGGTTTGATTGCATAAGGAAAGTTTGGAAGATCAATGAAGTTGATTGGGGACCAAGTCCAAGTGTTCTTAATGTTCTCCACAAAGTCACCACGTCAGTTTTGGCAAAAGAAAGGAAAGAGTCCAAGTCCAACACGTTTTGGAAGTTGAATTCGGACTGCAGAAAAGTCCCAACTTGTTACGGTCACCACGACTTCATACGGACTCGGATTTGGATGGTTCAGGACTTGATGGAAAGCTTAACAAGTCTACTTTCATTTGGATCCAGCCCCATGTCCGTATCTTCTACACAGCGGCGACAATTATCCAAATACTACCGAGAGATCTTGCTGTCCAGGGTGCTGCGTCACCATATCTTGGGCTATTGGCCCATGTATCAAGTTGGGTCCATTAAGGACACGTCCTAGGGTTGGAGGACGACCCCAACACCCTCCTGGTCGTCCTCTCCTCCTCTAACACCTCCCCATAGCCGCCACAAACAGATTGGGTTTTGTTTAGATGTAAGTTTAGCTATTGCTACTTCCTGGTAGACGTTTGTGTCGACTAGACCATCCGTTCTACTTGATTTCGGAACCCCACCTTCATGTGTATCAGATTTGAACCTTCATCTCTTATTTTGCAATAGAGTGCTTGTTCTACTTGTTCTTGCTTGTTCTTCGATTGCTTGCAGGAATAACCCTAGTGGTTTGGTTGGTCGTGCATCCACAAGATCGCGAGCAACCGCTGGAATTGGTGTATCGATTGCTAAGGCGCAGCATCCTTGGATGGTTGTAGTCGGGTCGTGAACGTCGTTTCAGTCCAAATCGAAGTTATCCCCCGCTTCTCATCGAAAGATCGGGCAAAAACCCTAGCGGGTTCGTGCATCCACAAGATCGCGAGCAACCGCTGGAATTGGTGTATCGATTGCTAAGGCGCAGCATCCTTGGATGGTTGTAGTCGGGTCGTGAACGTCGTTTCAGTCCAAATCGAAGTTATCCCCCGCTTCTCATCGAAAGATCGGGCAAAAACCCTAGCGGGTTCGTATCAGTTGGTATTCAGAGCAAGGTTTATCGGTGAGAGATTTCCAATCCTTCGCTGTTTTATTTTTCCTATAGTCCAAAAAAGCCAAAAAATAGTAGATTAGTTTTTCCATAATCCTATAAATCTTTTTGAGCCTTTGCTGGTACCCCTTAGTTAGGGCTTGTTGAGTTTGGTTTACATCGGTTGAGTCAAGTTGCTGGTCTTAGCGTTAGGCTTTTAGAGTTTCGAGTTCTTGTCACGTTTCAGTCACTATCTATCATATCCATCTCCGCTGCCACCATCACCACCATCATACACATATCCACCACACCTTTTACATCTCCATTGCAATCATTACTATCATATACGTGTTCGCTGCACCATATTCATCCCCATTTTATTTGACATCAAAAAATCTGTTTGGACACATATAAAAATTTGAGTTGCTAGCTCTATTCTTGTTACTTCCTGAAAAGAAAGAGAAATACATTGTAAGTTGTTTCTTTCAAAATCTGATTTGTCAAAATTCAGATTTGTTCTAGTTGTGCAAAGTAAAAGAAAAGAAGAAGAAAAATCAGAAAGAAAAGAAAAGAAAGAGAAAGAGAAAGAGGAAAAAAAAGAGAGGAGGAAGAGAAAAAGGGAGTGATAACTTGCTGTTCTTGTTCTTTTTTGTTTCCTATTGTACCGTGACTTTGTTTGTGTCTAGGCTCGCGTCTCTAGCACGGTCTAGCCTAGGACCAGCACGGTGCCACCGCTGAACGATTTCTCAACTCGCTTTTGTGACTAATGTGGTGCTAGTACTTCCTTGCACATTAATTTCAGCCTTCCTACAGCTCCACATATCCAACTACAACTTAAAAGGTGTTGTTGCTGCGGTATCGATATACTATTTTCTAAGGTTTCTGACTTGTTGGTTGCTGCCACCTCTTGTTTGGCTTGGTAAGAACTGGTAAGAGCTCGTTTGAACAGGTTGAGAGTGAGAGAATTATATTTACAACAACCACATCCTAGTAGTTGATTGGAGCATAGATATTATTGTGGATATTTTTGGTTTTCTTCTAATCATGGCAGGGATTCACATGGAAAATAAGCGTGGACTTACTCAGGTTGTGTATTCGCAATTTGCTCAACAAATGGATGGTGACAAGCATGGCACTCATGAGGTTTGCAATGTTTTTCTTGATACAATAAAATCTGCAATACCTTACTTTGAAGGAAACTATGATCCTCATGCATATATTGAATGGGAGCTAGCTGTAGATAAAGAATTTGATAAGCATGACTTGTCTGAAGAACAAATGATTTTTGTTGCTTCTAGTGCTTTAACCAAATATGCTTTGTATGAATGGAAATATCTTTGTAGGCATGACATTGTTCCGCAAACATGGAAAGACTTCAAAATGCATTTTAGAGGTGTATATGTTCCTGCATATTATGCTGATTACTTGCTTACCAAATTAGAGAAATTGAAACAGGGTAGTAGGACCGTGAGACAATACTATCATGATTTTAAAATTTGTATCCTGTTTGGTGGCTTGGATGAATGCATGGAAGATATTATGAGTAGGTTCATGAAAGGGCTCAATTCCGAAATTCAAACTTTGCTCATCAGTGAAACATATAATCATATATCTTGCTTGTTTTGTCTTGCTTGTAAAGTTGAAAATCAGATTCTTTCATCTTTGAATACTTGCAAGAATGGTATGACACATTATAGCCAGCAATTATCTACATTAAATGTTGAAAGGGAGCAAAATATAGTGGAACTTGTTGATGATATGCCTTTGTCACAACATGATTTGCTTGTTGTACCTTGTGACAAAGAAGAGTTGTGTGATACTTCTTCTCTAACTTCATCACCACGACTAGAGATAGAGCACCCTCTTTTTCCCCTTGCTGTCCATAACATTTTGCAGGAGGATGAGAGCAATACTATTGAATGCATTGAGCCATTTGAGCAGCTACACCCACTACAAAAGTTGGAAAAGACTTTTTGTGCAACACCCACCATGTTAGAGGAGAGCGAGAAAAGCAACACATATGATGCTGCAATCACTCCATGTGAGTATGACCATGCTTCACTTATATCTACAACACGACTAGTGCTTGGACATGATAATTCTATTCTTAACGACATGCATGCTAAAGTAAGGAGAGTTTGTCGCATTGCTAGTGAGAAAGAGGAGCTGAATATCATATCATCTTTAAATTGCTTAGGTTATATCGAATTTGATTTTCTTTGTGACCTGAATAGTTTGGAGAATGATATATCTATGAAATCTGTTTTGCCAAGCTTTATTCAATGTTCACTTTATGCAATTGGCAAATATGATAGCAAAGGAAATTATTTGGTGCATAAAGTTTATATTTGCTCTAATATGAAATCTACTTTGGAGCTACAATACCATGATCAAATCAAGGGATGCACTAACACTAATAATGTCCAACAAAGTATCCCTAGTTTTTCTTATATGCAACAGGGCCATCCTAAAGAAGGGGAGTATTGTTTGTTGTGGCCATGCAATATGGTCATCCTTCGGTATTCCGATATCAAAGTAAGCACATTTGTATGCCATTGGAGCAAGTCGAGGACGACTTGCAGACAAGAAGGGGAGAATGATGAGGGCATCACCGGTTCAAATATGACCATCTTATCCACTTCTAAACCAAAGGTGCAACCATTCAGACTTATTATTGATACATTTGATGAATTGGTGCTGCACCATAAAATGTGTATATTGTCTTTTTCAGAATTACTTGCATGGATGAAGGGAAGGTTTGATTGCATAAGGAAAGTTTGGAAGATCAATGAAGTTGATTGGGGACCAAGTCCAAGTGTTCTTAATGTTCTCCACAAAGTCACCACGTCAGTTTTGGCAAAAGAAAGGAAAGAGTCCAAGTCCAACACGTTTTGGAAGTTGAATTCGGACTGCAGAAAAGTCCCAACTTGTTACGGTCACCACGACTTCATACGGACTCGGATTTGGATGGTTCAGGACTTGATGGAAAGCTTAACAAGTCTACTTTCATTTGGATCCAGCCCCATGTCCGTATCTTCTACACAGCGGCGACAATTATCCAAATACTACCGAGAGATCTTGCTGTCCAGGGTGCTGCGTCACCATATCTTGGGCTATTGGCCCATGTATCAAGTTGGGTCCATTAAGGACACGTCCTAGGGTTGGAGGACGACCCCAACACCCTCCTGGTCGTCCTCTCCTCCTCTAACACCTCCCCATAGCCGCCACAAACAGATTGGGTTTTGTTTAGATGTAAGTTTAGCTATTGCTACTTCCTGGTAGACGTTTGTGTCGACTAGACCATCCGTTCTACTTGATTTCGGAACCCCACCTTCATGTGTATCAGATTTGAACCTTCATCTCTTATTTTGCAATAGAGTGCTTGTTCTACTTGTTCTTGCTTGTTCTTCGATTGCTTGCAGGAATAACCCTAGTGGTTTGGTTGGTCGTGCATCCACAAGATCGCGAGCAACCGCTGGAATTGGTGTATCGATTGCTAAGGCGCAGCATCCTTGGATGGTTGTAGTCGGGTCGTGAACGTCGTTTCAGTCCAAATCGAAGTTATCCCCCGCTTCTCATCGAAAGATCGGGCAAAAACCCTAGCGGGTTCGTATCAGGTTCACCGTCGTCGTCGACGCTGAGCTTACTCCAGATGCCGCCCCGACACTCGGATCGAATCTCTCGCCGTGATGAGTCCACACCATGTAATCCTCCATGAAACCAAAACGAATCAAATGAGATTGCACTGTGCCTTCGTCTTTGAAGGCGGTCAGATTCTTGCAACAATGACATGGACATATGATTGTCGTCTGGTTCGATCTCTCACGGTCAGCTTTCGCAGCGGCAATAAACTTTCTCACTTCAACGAGATACCGCACATCAAGTACTCTATTGATCTTATACATCCATTCTGACCGGTCCATCGTACCTGCTTTCCTTAATTAATTACACACATCATGAATCACAAAACAAAGATGAATTAGAAAAAATAATAATTTATTATATTTATGTTAAATCTAGGGACAGAAATAACGATGGCAAATAAAATTAATGCATCCATGATGAACTTAGAGAAACAAATACCAGTTTTCTCTCTCCTCCATGAAACTAGATCTAAAAAGGAGGCTAAAAAGAGAGGAAAAGAGAGGGGAAAGAGGGTGGAGATCATCTAGGTACCTCTTGTGGAGTACTTCTCCTCCAAATCAAACAAATAAACCTCAAAAACAAGTTATTTGGGGCAAAACTTCTCCCCACGTTTTTGTGTAGAGGAAGAAGATGATCAGGTTCCTTTCTGCTAGCGGCGGCGGCTTAAATAGCCAGGAATAACCGAAGCGGGCAACGTAAGGAGCCCGCTGCGGTTAATCTTATTTAACCGCAGCGGGCACATTACATCGCCCGCTGCGGTTAATTATTAACCGCAGCGGGCAACTAAAGAAGCCCGCTGCGGTTAAAGAAGATTAACCGCAGCGGGCACCTTACGTTGTCCGCTGCGGTTAATTATTAACCGCAGCGGGCGCTTCGGCAGCCGGCCGCTGGAGGCCGGCCACCGAATAACCTTGACGGGCAAAAACTGTGCCCGCGACAGAGCCCATTTAGGCAGCGCTGCGCAAGTTCTTTTTTTGTAGTAGTGATACTACCGGAATCTCAGCTATCTGCTCGGCCGTAATTGTGAACAACACTCCTATCTTGTGGGGGTTCTGAGATAACTTTACCTTAAAAGGAAGCTCATTCCGAGGGCTAACCATAGTGACCACCTGTTCTGTGATATCCAAATTAACTTTCCAACGCTTCATCCATTCCATTCCCAAAATTACATCCAAACCTAACTCGGGTATCACTATAAGATCCACAGATACCTTTTTATCCCCAAAGGTGATCTCCATCACCTTAGCCAATTTGCGGGTAGAAAGAACAGCACCTGCTGAACTTATCTGATAACTCTTATCCAATTCTACCAACTTAGTGTTACTTCTTAAAACAAAATTCTCACTAATGAATGAATGCGATGCTCCAGAATCAAACAACACAACTGCGGGGCATTGATTAACAAGAAACGTACCAGCAGTGATCGGTTCTCCTTCGGGCACCTCTTCAATAGTGGTGAAATGCACATTGCCCATGTGGGGTCGAGGATGTGTGTACTGCTTCTTGGGTTAAGGGCACTGACGTGACAGGTGTCCAGTCTGACCACAGTTATAGCATGGCCCAATCACATATGGGGTCTTTTAACCTCCTGAACCTCCTGCCTTTGCCTTGTTCTACATCTAGGGGGCGGTGTACGGCTTCTGGAAGTTCGGACGGGGACGGTTGTTAGTCATCTTCTTTTGTGGTGGACGGAATCTAGCTCCTGAAGCTGGCGGACGATACTGAGTGAGTGCGCCGAAACAGGTCCGCTGCTGAGATGAACCGCCTTCATTTGCACGATGACAATTTTCCATTGTCAGTCTGCTATCATTTGCCTCTTGGTTCAAGCAATCACTGACGAAGTCACTGAAGGTGGTGCGGTGACTGTTTCCCATCTTGGAAGAGCATGGTGGCATTCATGCCACGCTTGAAGCTAGCAATCTTGTTGGCTTCGGTATTCATGAAGTCTGGGGCATAGCGGGACAGATTGTTGAAGCTATGAAGATACTCTGACATTGATCGAGTCCCTTGCGATAGCCTCATAAACTCTGTAACCTTCATCTACATCAAGCCACTAGGGATATAGTGACTGCGCATAGCGGTGGAGAGCTGTTCCCAAGTAACGGGCGCATTTGTGGGCAGGGATGCACGGTACTGGGACCACCACAGACCGACAGGTCCTTCCAACAGATGTGCTGCATATTCAGCCTTGAGTTCCTCAGTCAAGCGGAGAAGACGAAACTTCTGGGTGACATAGTTGAGCCACTCATCGGCCTCGAGCGGTTCAGTGTTTCCTTGAACACAGGGGGACGAGTGTCCAAGAAGTCACAATACGAGCTATACTGGTTCAGCTCGTGTCCTTGACGTTGCTGATGCTGTTGCGCGGTATTATTCGCGATGTTACGAAGTGTAGCCTCCATGTGCCTACGCATTTCTTCCATGTTCCTTTGGCTGCCCAAGAACTGACCAAAGAATGCTTCTGGCGTCATTGGCGGTGGTGGAGGTAGTGGCAGATTCTCTTCCTGTCCAGATCCGGCTCCCTGTCCACGCTGGCTGCAAGTGTGTGCCGTCATCTGCATATCCCATTGATGAGCAACGATTTGGTGATGTTATATTGATCATGAATAAATACCATGTTTTACATAATTTGAAAATTTAGCACACGACCAGATATAATTACTCATTTCCATACAACATCATAGAATAATCGCTCGAGTATAAGAACGCAAACAACGGATTTCCATAAAAAGGTGCCAGATCAAAGTCTGGACTTTGTCCCAAAGTCATACATGTCATCATGCAACTGAGTCATAGAGATAAGCACATGCCCGGTTTACATCCAAAAGCGACCATGAACAAGATTAAACAAAAGAGGGACTCCTAAAGAATCTAACGCTCAAGCGTCTCCAGCGTCGAACGCGACTCCATCTTCATCCTCGTCGATCATAAGCTCGTCGGTGAAGGCCTCGTCCTCGGGTGCGGGGTCTGGACCAAGAACTACTCCATCCTGTGGCTCGGGGGCCTCGGTAGCTACTGCAGCGGCGACCTCCTGTGCCTCATGGTGCATCTGGTGAATTGTCTTGTGGAGGTTGTCGATGTAGGCCTATTGGTTGTCGACCTGCTGTAAAAGGTGAAGAGCACCCTCTCTGAGCTCGTCGAACGCGAACCAGGCTTCATCCTTTTGCATTGCCGCCGTCAGGTACATCTGCTTGGTGATGGTCCTAGCGGTGTTCTCCGCTCCTGCCCTGGCACGAGCCTCGTCATGCTCCAGAGTGACCTGGTGTAGCTCCTCCTGCAGCCGGGCTACCTCGGCATCAAACTCCTCCTGCAGCTTCCTCTTACTCTGATAAGAGGCGGTGAGGGTAAAGGACACACTCTCCAGACTGCGCTCCAAACTCTCACATACTCCAACCAAAGCTCCTATGGCACTCATCGCTCACAAAAGAACATCTCCTCTGTGCCTCTAGTGAGAAGAGACTCCAAAGTCTGCCTCCAGTGCAACGGAAAAGGTGATCCACGAGGGAACACTCTTGTCAAAGCACTAGCCAGATCAGCGGGGAAGCGGGCTATGATATCCTTCAGCACCAAGTAAGCTGCTCGGTTGGCTCCATCCTTTGCACAACTGCCCCTGGTTATCTCAGTCCACCCTGACCAATGTGGCTTGCTAGCCAAGGCCTTAACCTTGACTTGCACCATGACCAGGGAATCCTGCCCATAGATATCCTTCTGCCAAGAGTATCGAGGCTCCTATCCTTCCTCATATCCAACTGCCTGCAGAATCCTCCAGAGGATCGTTGGCAACCCAAAGTATGACAAGAACGTGTTCTTGGTCAATTTTGTGGCCAAGCGATGACGTGGAACTCCTCTTCCTCCGGTGGCCTTGTGAGCTAACAACTTGGTCCGGGCCATCTGTAGAAACAAAGGGGTTTCGAACTCTCGTGAGACGCATAATTAAGTTGGCAATTTTATAAAGAAGAGGAACAATTTTAATTAAGGGGAGGAATGCAATGTAACAGTAACATAAACATGATGCATGATCGTGCTTACGTTCTCACTCACTAATAATGACTCGTAAGTCCTAGCGTTCTAGTTGGTGGCAAGAATGATCTCTCATGCGTTATCTAAACGTTCTATTCGATCGCGTAGTTAGTGTACCTGCTGAAGATTTATTTTAGCCCAAGAAAATCCCAATGATAGAAAATAGTGAGCACCCGCCCATATGTACCAAGGTACATAAAAGCCGATACTAAATCTCATGCACAAATTCAAGAAATCATACTCAGCACTTGATACCCTTTGTATATGTTCGCGTAGAGCTCACATATAACCCGGTATAAGAACACTCTCCTTAGACCGACGGTTGGACGGTCATGCTCTCATATCTCACCAAATCATTTTATGCATGTTTTCGTAATCGACACATTCTCTTTTTCCCGATAATGGACCAGCACATAAAGATCCAGCATGTAGCAAATCCTTGAACCCTGTTAGCAGTTAAACCACCTGATTCCTAGTATAGGGCTTAAGGACAAGACTTGGCATACTGAAAAATTTCTAAAATAGTTCAAAAATAATTTTTGAAATACCCATTTTAGTTCGAAAAATAGCTCCTCACGGATGCAATAACTTGAACCATTCTCTGATACCAGCTGTGACGGAACTGTCCAAATTATAAGAGCTCAAGTATCGTCTTAGCCGAAATACTGGCTCCGACTCACACTTGAACCCATATAACTCCGGTAGTCCGGAAATCTCGAAGGATTTCAAACAACTTTACAACTTACATGATCGTATTGTTCAAGTACCACATTCACGAGGATACAACAGTTGATAATCGAAATTAAAATCAGAGTGCGAAGACTCAAAGTTATTACAATACTGAGTTCAAATAGCGAAAGCTTAAACAAGTCTTGGAAGTACGACCACCACACACGTGGTCCAAATAAAACAATGTTTTTGATAACTCACTCCTCCTTTTTCAAATACTGTGCCACCAATAGTCTTAGTCCCACAAAAGCAAAGGAGAAGCTTCTAGACGACCCTGCCCTGGGCCTACTCCTCATCACCCTCCACGGGGTAGAGGCAGTGCTTACAATAGCCGAAGTAAACCTGGCCATTTGCAACAACGGGATAAACCCTGAGTACGGGAATGCATTCAGCTAGACTTACCCGTCTAACTGAAAATAAAGACACCAAGGTTATGCAAGGTTTTTGGTGGAGCTGGGAAGTTTTAGTTGCGGAAAAGCTCAATTGAGAAGAGTATTAATTAATTAATGAATGAGTAGTTCACTTTTTAACCTATTTCTTATTCTAGGTTTGCACCTGTGCTAAAACACTCATTTGAGTCTAGCAACCAATACTATAATACCATATCAGGTTAACTTATCCACATTTTAGTTGAACCTTTAGGCATCACATGGAGTTGTATCGTGGTGAAGCTCGACATAGTTTCCCACTAACCGGGGGAGACGGCGACTCGAATCGAATTACAAACCAGCTGGCGAGAATCCTTTAATACAAACCCACACTTTCCCCGTCGGGTCCATGCATTGGGTCACCGCTCGATACTGTTCGTGGTGGTAATCGTCGCGGTTCAAGCACGAACCGCCCAATTGGAACCTGGCGATGGCCATTCCGAGGCAGATCGTATTTCCATACTAGAGGGCACAACTCGGGTTGAATCCGGCCCAAACAGCATCTAACCGGCTTCGGGGACGGCGATTACGGCACCGACAACCCTAAGTAAAAGGGCGCATTCAAAAAAATGAACGAGGGCCAACATCGATACAAACCTACACGATCCAATGGACGAACTTCCCCCAAGTTCCAACTTGGTGCCTTGCCTTCCGGTTGACCGTATTTCATTACTACTCAGGTTCTTTTCCACGATAGCAAAATATAGCCAACCGTGATCCGGTACTTACCCAACAGGGTATTACGAGAACATCCTTTCTTTACTACTTTTATTAAGTAGACTAATCAGTTCTACATTTAAAATAAATAAACAGGGCAACAAGGCAGGTATAACCAATAATTCAAGGAATCGTAATGCATCAAGTGGGATTCAATCAACTCCTATACCTAATGCATCACAATATAAATACTCAATTAAATTGATTGTAAATACTGGGAGACTTAAAATGCTTCGGGGTTTGCCTTGGGAGAAGACTGAGGCCTCGTGAGCGGGGCACTCAAGCAAGTTAGTTTCAGGATCGGCCGGCTCGGTCTCCTTGCTTCGGGACACCTCCTGGATCTTCGGCTCCGCGTTTGCTTCCAGCTCGGTGTCGGTCTCCTGGGCTACCGATCCTAAGTGAGATGCAGTAAAAGTAATTAAATAATGCACGGTGCATTATGGTGGTATGTAAACGCAAATATCTTTACAAACCAACAAATTCAACTTGTTGAACAACTTTTGACATTGAGAAAAAATATTTACTTTACTGAAATCATAAAACAATTAACTCAACTATTTTCCATTTATTAATTCAAAAAGAACCCAGGTTTCTACAGCAAGTGTTGTTTCCTGTACTCAAAAAAATCTACAACAATTACAGTAGCTAACCTATACCCACTGGACTTCACTGTATAAATTTCAGCAAGAAATAAAATATTGGATAGCAGGTACAAAAAGATTAAACAAACTGCCAAAAAGGTATTTTGAACTGACTTTCTGATGAGGACATCAACACCGGCGATACATCCTCTCCGACACAACCTATAGCTGGTCCTCTTACTCGTGCTCGTGCTCGTCAACTTAATCATCAAGTGAGTTCCATGATAAGCTCTTGTCCATCTTGTTTAGACAATGGAAACGCGTGCACTCTTGTTTTGATTAGGAACCGAGGAGAAGACCGAAAGGGAGAAGGACTCGCGCTAGCTGGATTCGGACTGCAGCAAAGCACCAACTTGTGACCGCCACCACGGTTGCATACGGATTCGGATTCAGGCGCTTCAGGACTTGTTGGAAAGCTTATCAAGTTTACTTTCATATGAATCAAGTCCCACGTCAATATCTGTTCGGCAGCAGCGGCAATGATCCAATTACCGTCGACAGGTCTTGCTGTCCAGGGTGCTGCGTCACCTCATTTTGGGCTTATGGCCCATGTATCAAGTTGGGTCCATTAGGGACACGTCCTAGGGTTGGAGGACGACCCCAACACTCTTTTGGTCGTCCATCCATCTACTTATATCCCTCTATAGCCGCCATGGTCGGGTTGGGTTTTGTTTAGATCAAGTTTAGCCTTAGCTACTTGCTTGTAGGCGCGCGTGCAGGATCAGCCGCCCGTCTCCTTGTCTTCGGAACCCCATTGTTGATTAAGATTCAGTTGGAAACCCTCAATTTCATCTTACAAATTTAGTGCTTGTTTCCTCGTTCTTGCTAGTTCTTCGATTGCTTGCAGGACGGGAGCCCTAGGGGCTGGTTGTCGCGCTCCACAAGATCGTGACGGCTATTGGACGTGGTGTATCGGTTGCTAAGGCGCGGTCTTGAGGGCTGTAGTCGGGCCGTGAACGTCATCTCCATCCACCAATCGAGTTATCCCCGTTTCTCATCGAAAGATCGGGCAAAAACCCTAGCGGGTTCGCATCAGTTGGTAATCAGAGCAAGGTTCTTCGGTGAGAGACTTCTAATCCATTGCTGTTTTTAATTAATTTCCTATAGTCCAGAAAAGCCAAAAAATATAGTAGATTAGTTTTTCCATAATCCTATTAAACCTTTGTGCCTTGGCTAGTACCGTTTAGTTAGGGCTTGTTGAATTTGCGTTGCTTCGGTTTGTGTTGAGTTGCTGGTCTTAGTGTCTAGTCCTTTAGAGTTTCGAGTTCTTGTCACCATCTATACACAGCCGAGTATTACCATATCTTCTCTCTGTCGAATCTGTTGTGAAGTCCGAATTGAACTGTGGTCTTGGTCCGGATCGAGTTGAGTTCCAATCTGAGTTCCACCAACGTGATAAAAAAAAAGGAAACCGAGTAGAACTCGGCAATAGGTGGAATCCGTTTGTGGTTGGTTCTGAGTGGAAACCGAGTAGAACTTGGAGTCCGCTTGTTAATATATCCTGAACTCCATCTACGTGAGTCCTTCTGTGATCCAAAAGAAAGATAACTCCATACTTGTTCGGCCTTACTCTAGAGAGAGAGAGAGTATCTTCTTCTTACCGGAATACCCCTGTACTTTCGGAAAAAGTGTGTGTAGCGAATTGCTCCTTTGTATTCTTTTGTTCATATAATCAGTTTTTGAGGTTGCCCAAAAAAAAAAAAAAAAAAAAAGAAAAGAGAAAAGATTCAAAAGAAAAGGGGCTGTTTTTCATATTGATTTTAGGTTTGTTCCACCTTGTTTTCAGCGGTGTGCTGTGGTTTTCCTTTGTGTCCAGGCTCGCGTCTCTAGCACGGTCTAGCCTAGGACCAGCACAGTACCATCGTCGAACGTTTATTCAGCTCGCCTTTATAACTAACGTGGTGCTAGTTCGTTCCTTGTTTCAGCCCACCTATAGCTCCACATACTCTACAGCTTGACAGGTCTTGTGCCGCAGCACCGATACACTTCATCCATTGCTGAAGACTTGTTGGTAGACGACCCCTCCTGTCAAGCAAGGTAAGAATTGGTAAGAACTTGTGTAACAAGTTGAGTGTGAGAGACTTGCTGTAGCTACATCCTAGTAGCTGTAGGGCTTTTATTTCTTCACTTGCCTTTCTTGTTGTCTTTGTTTTTGAACCATGACAGGGGGAGATGATGATAACGAAACACTACATACACCTCGCACTAAGGGCATCATACAGCATTTTGAAAGGAAAGTGAAGCTGCACACAGAGGGACTTGATAATGACTTGCAGGTGACAAATGAAAAGCTGGGGCAGTTGGAGGCTACGCAGATGGCCACAAACAACAAGCTTACAAGTTTGGAGGAATCCGTTGCTAGTGTGGACAAAAGCCTTGCTGCTCTCCTAAGGCGATTTGATGACTTCCACACCGAAGATAAAGAGAAGCATAAAGAAGAAAAGGAGGGAGATCGAGAGCACGGTAGTCATGAAGATGACTACACTGCTGATACTGAGCATGATGATCAAGACGCTCGTGATCGACGACGCCTACGTCACAACCGTAGAGGTATGGGTGGCAACCGCCGACGCGAGGTACACAATAATGATGATGCTTTCAGTAAGATTAAATTTAAGATACCTCCTTTTGATGGTAAATATGACCCTGATGCCTACATTACTTGGGAGATTGCTGTTGATCAAAAGTTTGCATGTCATGAATTTCCTGAGACTACACGTGTTAGGGCTGCTACTAGTGAGTTTACAGATTTTGCTTCTGTTTGGTGGATAGAATATGGCAAGAAAAATCCTAATAACTTACCTAGAACTTGGGATGCGCTGAAACGAGCCATGAGAGCTAGATTTGTTCCATCTTACTATGCCCGTGATTTGATAAATAAGTTGCAACAATTGAGACAAGGTGCTAAAAGTGTAGAAGAATATTATCAGGAATTACAAACGGGTATGTTGCGTTGTAACCTAGAGGAGGATGAGGAACCGGCTATGGCTAGATTTTTGGGTGGGTTAAATCGGGAAATTCAGGACATCCTCGCTTACAAAGAATACAATAGTGTAACCCGTTTGTTTCATCTTGCTTGTAAAGCTGAAAGGGAAGTGCAGGGACGACGTGCTAGCGCAAGGACTAATATTTCTGCAGGGAAGGCTAATTCATGGCAGCAACGCATGACTACAACTCCATCTACACGTATGTCTACTCCATCATCTAGTGACAAGACTCGAGCTGCTCCCACAAATTCAGTTGCAAAGACGATGCAAAAGCCTGCTGCGAGTACTTCATCCGTGGCATCGACGGGTAGAACAAGCAACATACAATGTCACCGGTGCAAGGGATATGGACACATGATGCGTGACTGTCCAAACAAGCGAGTTATGATTGTCAAAGATGATGGTGAGTGCTCATCTGCTAGTGATTTTGATGAAGACACGCTTGCACTGCTTGCGACTGACCATGCAGGTAATGAAGAACAAATAGAAGAACATATTAATGCAGGTGAAGCGGACCACTATGAAAGCTTGATCGTGCAGCGAGTGCTTAGTGCACAAATGGAGAAGGCGGAGCAAAATCAGCGACATATTTTATTCCAAACAAAGTGTGTCATCAAAGAGCGTTCCTGCCGCATGATCATTGATGGAGGTAGCTGCAACAACTTGGCAAGCAGCGATATGGTGCAGAAACTTGCCCTCAACACCAAACCACACCCGCATCCCTACTACATCCAATGGCTGAACAACAGTGGTAAGGCAAAGGTAACTAGACTTGTGAGAATCAATTTTTCCATCGGATCCTACAAAGATATTGTTGAATGTGATGTTGTGCCTATGCAAGCTTGTAACATTCTGCTAGGTAGACCTTGGCAATTTGATAGAGATTCTATGCATCATGGTAGATCAAATCAGTATTCTTTTCTATACCATGATCGCAAAATTGTGCTGCATCCTATGTCCCCTGAAACTATTATGCAAACTGATGTTGCAAGGGCTACTAAAGCAAAGAGCGAGAGCAATAAAAATGATAAATCTGTAATTGGTAACAAAGATGAGATAAAACTGAAAGGACGTTGTATGATAGCTACCAAATCAGATATTAATGAGTTCAATGCATCCACTTCTGTTGCTTATGCTTTGATATGCAAGGATGCTTTGATTTCAATTGAGGATATGCAATGTTCTTTGCCCCCTGCTGTTGCTAACGTTTTGCAGGAGTATTCCGATGTGTTTCCAAGTGCGGTACCAGCGGGGCTGCCACCACTACGCGGGATTGAGCACCAAATTGATCTTATTCCTGGTGCATCTTTGCCAAACCGTGCGCCATACAGGACAAACCCGGAAGAAACAAAGGAAATTCAGCGACAAGTGCAAGAACTACTGGACAAAGGTTATGTGCGAGAATCCCTTAGCCCTTGTGCTGTTCCAGTAATTTTAGTGCCTAAGAAAGATGGAACATGGCGTATGTGTGTTGATTGTAGAGCTATTAATAATATCACCATTCGATATCGACACCCTATTCCACGATTAGATGATATGCTAGATGAACTGAGTGGTGCTGTTGTGTTTTCAAAAGTTGATTTACGTAGTGGGTACCACCAGATTCGTATGAAATTGGGAGATGAATGGAAAACTGCTTTCAAAACTAAGTTCGGTTTATATGAGTGGTTAGTCATGCCTTTTGGGTTAACTAATGCACCTAGTACTTTCATGAGATTAATGAACGAGGTTTTGCGTGCTTTCATTGGGAAATTTGTTGTCGTATATTTTGATGATATATTAATTTACAGCAAATCATTGGATGAACATCTTGATCATTTACGTGCTGTTTTTAATGCACTACGCGAGGCACGCTTATTTGGTAACCTTGAGAAGTGCACCTTTTGCACCGATCGAGTGTCTTTTCTTGGTTATGTTGTAACTCCACAGGGAATTGAGGTTGATCAAGCCAAGGTGGAAGCTATACAGGGATGGCCTGTTCCAAAGACTATCACCCAGGTGCGGAGTTTCCTAGGACTTGCTGGATTCTATCGCCGTTTTGTGAAGGATTTCAGCACCATTGCTGCACCATTGAATGAGCTTACCAAGAAGGGGGTGCCTTTTGAGTGGGGCAAAACACAAGAGAATTCATTCGACATGTTGAAAGATAAGTTAACTCACGCGCCTCTCCTACAACTTCCTGATTTTAATAAGACTTTTGAGCTTGAATGTGATGCTAGTGGAATTGGTCTGGGAGGTGTTTTGTTACAAGAGGGAAAGCCTATTGCATATTTTAGTGAGAAATTGAGTGGGCCTGTTCTCAATTATTCTACTTATGATAAAGAACTCTATGCTCTTGTTCGAACATTAGAGACATGGCAGCATTATTTGTGGCCCAAAGAGTTTGTTATCCATTCTGATCATGAATCTTTAAAACATATTCGTAGTCAAGGAAAACTGAATCGTAGGCATGCAAAATGGGTTGAATTTATTGAATCTTTTCCTTATATTATTAAACACAAGAAAGGGAAGGAGAATATTATTGCTGATGCTTTGTCACGGAGATATACTTTGCTGAATCAACTTGATTATAAGATCTTTGGGTTAGAAACAATTAAGGACCAATATGTTCACGATGCTGATTTTAGAGACGTGTTGCTGCATTGTAAAGATGGAAAAGGATGGAACAAATTCATCGTTAGTGATGGGTTTGTGTTTAGAGCTAACAAGCTATGCATTCCAGCTAGCTCTGTTCGTTTGTTGTTGTTGCAGGAAGCACATGGAGGTGGCTTGATGGGACATTTTGGAGCAAAGAAGACCGAGGACATACTTGCTGGTCATTTCTTTTGGCCAAGGATGAAGAGAGATGTGGAGAGGTTTGTTGCTCGTTGCACAACATGTCAAAAGGCAAAGTCACGGTTAAATCCCCACGGTTTGTATCTACCTCTTCCTGTTCCTAATGCTCCTTGGGAGGATATATCTATGGATTTTGTGTTGGGATTACCAAGGACTAGGAGGGGACGTGATAGTGTGTTTGTGGTTGTTGATAGATTTTCTAAGATGGCACATTTCATACCATGTCATAAAACTGATGATGCTACAAATATTGCTGATTTGTTCTTTCGAGAAATTGTTCGCTTACATGGTGTGCCCAACACAATTGTTTCTGATCGTGATGCTAAATTTCTTAGTCATTTTTGGAAGACTTTGTGGTTTAAATTGGGGACTAAGCTTTTATTTTCCACCACTTGTCATCCCCAAACTGATGGTCAAACTGAAGTAGTAAATAGAACTTTATCCACTATGTTAAGGGCTGTTTTAAAGAAGAATATTAAGATGTGGGAAGAATGTTTGCCTCATATTGAGTTCGCTTATAATCGTTCATTGCATTCTACTACAAAAATGTGTCCTTTCGAGATTGTCTATGGCTTCTTGCCACGTGCTCCTATTGATTTAATGCCTTTGCCAAGTTCTGAAAAAATGAATTTTGATGCTAAGCAACGTGCTGAATTGATGTTAAAATTGCATGAAGCCACTAAAGAAAACATAGAGCGCATGAATGCTAAGTACAAATGTGCTGGAGATAAAGGTAGAAAGCAATTGATTCTGGAACCTGGGGATTTGGTTTGGTTGCATTTGCGAAAAGATAGATTTCCAGAACTGAGAAAATCCAAATTGATGCCTAGAGCTGATGGTCCTTTTAAAGTGCTGCAACGAATTAACGAGAATGCATATAAGCTTGATCTTCCTGCAGATTTTGGGGTTAGTCCCACATTTAACATTGCAGATTTGAAGCCTTATTTGGGTGAGGAAGATGAGCTTGAGTCGAGGACGACTCAAATGCAAGAAAGGGAGGATGATGAGGACATCAACACCAGCGATACATCCTCTCCGACACAACCTATAGCTGGTCCTCTTACTCGTGCTCGTGCTCGTCAACTTAATCATCAAGTGAGTTCCATGATAAGCTCTTGTCCATCTTGTTTAGACAATGGAAACGCGTGCACTCTTGTTTTGATTAGGAACCGAGGAGAAGACCGAAAGGGAGAAGGACTCGCGCTAGCTGGATTCGGACTGCAGCAAAGCACCAACTTGTGACCGCCACCACGGTTGCATACGGATTCGGATTCAGGCGCTTCAGGACTTGTTGGAAAGCTTATCAAGTTTACTTTCATATGAATCAAGTCCCACGTCAATATCTGTTCGGCAGCAGCGGCAATGATCCAATTACCGTCGACAGGTCTTGCTGTCCAGGGTGCTGCGTCACCTCATTTTGGGCTTATGGCCCATGTATCAAGTTGGGTCCATTAGGGACACGTCCTAGGGTTGGAGGACGACCCCAACACTCTTTTGGTCGTCCATCCATCTACTTATATCCCTCTATAGCCGCCATGGTCGGGTTGGGTTTTGTTTAGATCAAGTTTAGCCTTAGCTACTTGCTTGTAGGCGCGCGTGCAGGATCAGCCGCCCGTCTCCTTGTCTTCGGAACCCCATTGTTGATTAAGATTCAGTTGGAAACCCTCAATTTCATCTTACAAATTTAGTGCTTGTTTCCTCGTTCTTGCTAGTTCTTCGATTGCTTGCAGGACGGGAGCCCTAGGGGCTGGTTGTCGCGCTCCACAAGATCGTGACGGCTATTGGACGTGGTGTATCGGTTGCTAAGGCGCGGTCTTGAGGGCTGTAGTCGGGCCGTGAACGTCATCTCCATCCACCAATCGAGTTATCCCCGTTTCTCATCGAAAGATCGGGCAAAAACCCTAGCGGGTTCGCATCACTTTCCTTCTGAAATGTGTCAAACAACAGATTTTATATTTTTCCTGGCTTCATCTACCTAAAACAACCTTACTGCAGAAAAATTACTGCTAGACCATGCACATGTAATTTTACACAAAATTTCAAAGAATAAACCAGATTAAACCCTTTGAACTGCAACCCTGCTGGAAAAGGGTGCAATATCCTTTTCCATATATTTTTTAGATTCTATTCAACAATTCATATTGATCAAGAAAGTTACATGATCAGCAAAGTTATATTATTTTCTACAAGAATTTTCTAAGAAAAACTCAGAAAAGCACATTTGTACTACAACATAATTTTCTTTTATACTACTGATTGTATTTAGCATTTTTTTCAACTTTGATAAGATACACTGAGACTGCATAAATTTTCCCACATTTTAGTTCTGCATATATTTCTCCCAATAATTATTTTAATAAAACAGCTAAAAAGACATTTAAATCTAAACAAACACTTTTTTTATAGAAAGAGGCCTTCATAAATTTTTCACAGATACTACACATGACAAAGAGCATACACAAAATATTAACACATTTATTTAACAGATTGCTCATAAACTAAAGTAAATAAAAATAGTATAATAAACTGCTACCAAAAATACTTTCCTATTTTTTCCAGATAGCTTTACTCAAGAACAGATTAACAAAACTGCAAGCACTTCATTTGGATCAATAAATCATGCTATACAAAATAAACAAGCATCTCAGAAAAATAAAAGGAAAAGAAAAACATTTGAAATCTCTCGGCTTGGGTTTCATTGGCTCGGTCCATGGACCGTGTGCAGCTGACGTGCGGGGCCCGGCGGTCAACGGGATCCACGTGTCAGTATAAGCTGAGCAGGGGAGAAAGGTTGACCGGCGATTTCTCGCTGTCGGTGAGATCGCCGGTGGTGAGGTGGGGCTTGATGAGTTTGTCTCGACGAGGCGATCCCGATGGTGGTGTTGGTTTGGCTAGGGAATGGCCATAGCTCGCTGGCGACGAACTATGGCGGACGGTGGTGGCGGTGCGGCGCGCGCGGCTAAGCCGTCTCTGGCGGTCGCCGGTGAAATTGGTGAGTGCGTTGTGCTTGGTGAGGCCTAGGAAAGAAGCTAGGGGGTTGGCTTGGCCGGCGGAGCTTCGAAGAAGCTCGACCACGTGCGGGCGCCACGACGGCGCTAATGGCGCTTGGCCGAAGGAGAGAGAGAGAGAGCCTGGAAGGGGTAGCGTTTAGACGAAGGGGTGTCCTCACCTTGCTTTGGTGTGGTGACGAGCATCGGGGAAGGAGAGGGCTTGGGGTGGTTCGGTTAACGTGGAACGACAGCGTGTTCTCCTTCGCGTTGGCGGCGGCCGAAGAGGGGCACTTCGCATTCCAGCGTCGGTGGAGCTCCAACGGCTGCGCAACCAAGCGCACCGGGTGTGCGGGAAGGAGGCGGAGTGATGGCCGGGGCTAATCGGCCGGTGGTGGTTGGTTGTAGCGGAACGGCGGGGCGAACAGCGATGTCGGGCGGTGGCGAACGTGGGCGCTCGTGCTCGCGTTCGTGCGTGCGGGAGAAGAGAGGGAGAGCAGGCGAGTGCGAAGGCATGTATGTGAAGAATGGAGAGAGGGAGGGAGCGGGGTGCGAGTTTTGCTCGCTGGCTTGGCCGGACGGGCGGTCCTGGCGAGGGCCACGGCCGGCGATGGCGAGTGGGCAGTGCGGGTCGCGAGGTAGCATGGCAGGCGAGGCGGGCGAGGAGTGGCCGCGACAGATTGTGGCGTGATGCAGGCGGACACGATCGCGCGGCGATAGGGCGAAGCGGATACGGGCGAGCGCGGGGCGGCCATGCGGCGGACGACCGGCGTACGGCGCGGCCGCGGTCGGGGCACGCGCGGCGCGCGTCGCGCTGGCGAGTGCGTGCAGGCGCGGGCGAGCGTGGACGCGGGCTGGGCCGGAAAGGCCAGATGGGCTGGATGGTTGGCGCCGGGAAAAACAAATCCCTTTTTCTTTTTCCAATTTTTTTTAAAACTTTGACCATTCAAAACAGTTTCAAAAACTCAAAACTAGGGTTTGACCAAAAAACAAAAGTTGCTCAAAATAATTTTCTCTACAACTTTCATATAGGACATATTTCCTGAAAATCAATTCTTTAGCCTACACATAATTAAAGCTAATATTAGGGTTAGAAATCATTTTTGCTTCTGCATTTTTAATTATTAATCTACACTTAATTAGGACAAAGTGCCTACATGAAAAATGTTTTACTCATTACTTCCTATTTTATAAAATTATTTGCCAAAACAAAAATCAACTTGAACAAGCAAGTCCTGTTGAACCCTAATTCCAAATAACAAACAAAAGGCAAAAGCACTTTAATGCAACATGAGATGATGCAATGCAATGCTCATGTTAAGTTAGTAGCTAATGTTGTTCCTAATGCAGTGCTTGACACCAGTGTGTCACAGATACCGGACATGTCCGGTATTTGCCCAGCAGACAGAGACCAGGAGGCAGATAGCAACAACTCTCAAGCCCGGTGGCGACCGAGTGATGAGTCAACCTCAGTATCTCATGATACTCATCACTTGTGTCTCATGGCCAAGAAGAACAAGAAGAAAGCAACCAAGAAAGATGAAGAGAAGATTCTTGGTGGAATCAAGGAGAAGGCATCAAGAGATAGTCAAGTAGAGAGTGATGAAGATGATGACTCTCTTGATTATCTCAAGTATGAAGACTTGTTCGTCAAAGTATTGAAGAAAAATGATGAGCTAGAGAAGGAGGTGGAGGAACAAGAGCAATCCCTTCAAAATCATGAAAAGTTCCTCATCTCCAAATTAGAAGAGCTAAAGGCATTAAATGAAAGGTATGACAAAATGTCAATTAAGCATGCTTTAGCTACTAACTCTCTCTCTAATGTGGAAAGGCTAGAGAAGGAAAACTACAAGATCAAAGCAAGATTGAGTGATCTCTCATTTGAGCACAAGTTCCTACAAGAGGACTTCTCCCATCTCAAGTGCTCACATGAGAAGCTAGTAGAATCAAATGCCATGCTTGAGATAACACATGAGGTTGTAATTGCTATGGTAAAATCTTCTCAACCTCACACAACCACACTCACTAGTGCACCATCTCAATTAAATATTATTTGTGCTAATGAGTGTGCTTCTCAAGCAAGCCAATCTTCGATTGAGCAAACTCTTAAAGAAAATGCTGGGCTCATCAAAGAAGTGGAAAAATCTAAAGAAGGATGTGATTAGATTGAAGGATGAGGAGAAAGCACAACCTTCTCAAGATAACCATGATTACATGGTGAAGAAGCTTGAGAAGGGTTCAAATCTTGCTTCCTCCAAAGTCCAACAAAATAATCTCATCCAATCCAAAGAGAAAGCAACCAAGAGCAAGAAAGACAAGAAAAGGCTTTGCTATGGTTGCAGGACATATGGTCATGAAAGTGCCATGTGTCCACACAAGACTTGGGCCGACAAATGTGAAGCGGCCGAGAAGAGGGCAGCCACCAAGGTGGAAAATCAAGTGAAGATTGATGGTCCAAAAGATGGTGTGAAGTGTCACACTTCATGTCATTCAAGCAAGAAATGCACCCTAGCCCAAGATTCAAGAAAGAGGGCTTTAGTAGCAACAAGAAAGTGCTATGGGTGCAATCAAGAAGGCCACTTGGTGAACCATTGCCCAAACAAGCAAGACAAGCAAAAAGCAAACAATGGGCTTATTTTCTATGCTTGTAGGAGAAAGGGGCATCTAAGCTATGATTGCCCAAATAGTATGCATCCTAAGCCGAACACTTTTGCAAATGATAATGTGCTTAGGAAGGACACAAAGGGACTTAGCACTAGTAAGGTGATGTGTTCACCACATACTAGCTCTAAGCCCATTTGGGTGCCTAAGCACTTGTTGACTAACATTGTAGGACCCAACAAGAGTTGGGTACCAAAATGTGCTTATGATGTTGATGTAGGTACCAATGGTGAGATGAAGTCCTTCGGGGTGGTTGAGCAAGTCAATTTGAAATTCTAACTCAACCTATCAACCTATGTTCATCATAATTCCTTATATGGTTGACCCGTTGGTAATCTATGTTTGTCTTATCTATCACTTCATCTTCACCATGACCTAGTGTACCTAAACTTGGTAGGATAGCCATCTTTTCACTATTTCATAACTTGTTTAATATGTGAAAAGTTGGAAATGGCAAAATAACTACATATCATTCTCTGCCGGAAGTGCTGACCTGTGTCGGAAGTGCTGACTGTCGGAACTTCCGACCTGGCACCAACACTGCTGACAGAGAGTGTCTCTGCACTGTCAAACCATGTCCGGTATGGCAGTGAGCTGTCCATTTGAGCCTACATAAGATTTGAGTCTATTTATATTTGTGGTATGATTATCACCTTAACTCAGATCTCACATGTTGTTGTTTCTCAATTAATTCATGCATACAACTTAACTTTCTTTACTTTATGGCAAATTGCTCTATTTTGGCCAAAGCTGAACGTTGACTCTCACATTCTTAACGGAATGAAAGTGCTTGAAAAGGAATTCAAATACTTGAAGCACTGATTTAGGGGGTGCTCAATTTCAACTTTGTGCCTCATGTGGACTAATGTGATTTGTCTAGTATATGTTGTAGTTCATCATGATTAAATTGATCACTTAGTGAGGACATGGCTGCTTGACAAGAAAGGTCAACAAATTCGTCACCATGTCATGATCGTGGTTAGTGGAATTCATTGGCTCAAGGCAAAGGTATGAATTTAAATATGTGCATTGAAAGTGCATAATAGGCCCTATAATATGCTAGTGTGTGCATTTGTGTGTAATAGGATAGATCTTTCCAAAACCCTTACTAGCATGCATAGGAGGTGTGGTTTTATAAAATCTTTGATCCTCTTTGGTCTTTGTGACCTAGTCATGTGATAATGTGATTATTGTTCCCCTTAGTTGAATGTTTGGCTAATCACATATGACATGTCTCTCTCAAGTTCATAAGCCACCTTGTCTCTCTTTGTTCAAGTCTCTCATATGAGTTATTTGGAAAAGAAAAATAAGATTTTAAAAATCTTTGGTTAAGTAAGCTTTAGAATATTTTGGATCAAAGGTCTGTGCTTAGTTTGGACTGAGAAAGGTCAAAGAAAGAGGGTGAGACAAAATGGATTTTGGACAAAACGGACGAAGACTGCACATACTAGACGCGTATGGTATATGAGGGTCTTAAGGAAACCCCAGCCAGCCGAAGGGTTATTCTCTTATTCTCCCCTCTCTCTCACGAACAACCAAAACCGACTCTCACACCTCATATGGAGATCAATCATTTCGACCGTGGAAAAGTGAAGGAGGAGAAGGGAATGGATAGGCCTAGCATCAAGATTGAAGGCCCCAAGTTTTGGATTTCAGTTTCTCATCGTCTTCTCCATCCCCAAGGTATTCAAATCCCGGACCTTGTCCGATCTATTGGATTCAAGTTTGTTTGATGATTTCTTTGGTCAAGATGTTGCATTAGATGCCCAGATGTAGTGCTCAAAGTTTGGAATGGATTGGTGGAGGTTTGGATTCAAACCCTAGAACGAGCTGTTGACTGCGCTTGGCCAGGCAGTGCAGGTGTCTTCTTGCAGTTTGATTCCAAATCAACTAAATGTTATATCCTATGATACTATTATTTGTCTATGATGTATTTGCAAACCTAGGTCATATGTTGGACTAGGTGACGACAAATCTTCAGATATATAATTGTGTTATAGTGGTGTAATATAGTGAGAAATTCTTTGAGCTTGGTTCTTAATATTGTTCTTGGATATCTTTGTGGATTCAAGGCAGCAACTATGAGTGATCATATTAAGCCTAGGACCAAGGGAAGGCATGACCCTCGCTAGCAGAGGCAGAAGAAAGCAAGGCAAGATACAGGGACTAGCTCAGCAGGGCACAGGCCAGTGAGGGCAGCAGCTCAGGGAGGCTCTGACTCTTCTCGTGATAGTGATCCGCAGGAGTACAGGTTTAGGAAGAGGAAGAGCACCGATAGAGATGAGGAGGAGGAGATTGAGGAAGAAGAAGAAGAAGAGGAAGATGATGATGATGACGAAGAGGAAGAGACAATAGATCCTCTCTATCAGCAGGGTGTCCAAGGTGATCAACATATGAACTATGAGATGCTAGAGATTCATGCCCCTCATGTCCCTCAGTACATTGCTAGAATTAACTACAAGGGAAAGGGGAAGACCAGACTTGCTAGAGATCAGAGAATGATCGATCCCAAAGGTTTGTCCAAGATTCATTATGACTACAGGTTTCACACATAGTTTCACGCAGATTTCTATACCAGTGTGATTCTCTCTAGAAACCCAGTGATTGCCAGATCTGAGTTGGTGGATTGGGCAACATTTAGAGAGCTCAAGAAGGACTCTATTGACCATGCTATTGTCATTTGTCAGCGTGTGGGGGCGTACCAGATTATGGAGTTTCAGCATGACTGGAACTTAGAGGCTATTGCTCAGTTCTACGCCACCCTGTTCGTTGAAGAGGAGTCGAGACGCATGCATTGGATGCTTGAGGGTGCTTGGTACAGTGTTGAGTACAGTGCTGAGTATAGTGCTTTTGCTGCCTATCTTGGCTTACAGAGGAGGATCTTCAGAGGGATCAGATTCACTCAGAGCTTGCTCTACCACCAGAGAAGATGGGATTTATGCATCCAGCAGGTGGTCGACGAGTGGTTGGGAAGGTTCTAGGTCTTCACCCTACCTACAGATATCTTGAGAGTATTTTCAGGATGACTATTGACTGCAAGGGTGGAGACAAGGGGACAATTGCAAATTGTTCGAAGAACCTTCTCCAGAGCATGGCTCCAGGTGCTAGACCCTTTAGTGTGTTTGACTTTATATGGAGCGAGATCAGGAGTGTTGGTGAGAGGCCCCTCAAGGGTTGTGGCTTTGCTCCATACATCATGTATATGATTGAGCAGGTGATAAGGCACACATTTGAGTATGACAGTCGTCACAGGGTGTTGAGGTTAGCTATGGATTTACCAGAGACACACACCCCGCCACCAGGTGCAGGACGAGCAGCTTCACCTCCGCCACGTGCACCTCCACATTCAGCTTCTTGTCGTGGCAATCCTCCTTCTCCAATCAAGAAGTTCTTCACTACTATCTTCGGGATGTGCAAGGACATCCAGGTTTGTCAGCAAAGAGAGAGGGAGGCTAGGAGGAAGGATACCAGGACGCTCAGGCAGATAGCAGCACATCTTGAGCTTCAGCCTCCTAGGTCACCAGTATCAAACGAGGCTACTAGTGAGCCAGAGACAGAGGAGCAGCAGCAGGCACGCTACGACAGACAGTTCAGCGAGTTCTTCCGCCGACAGCAGCAGCAGGCACCCCACAGCTCGTCACAGCAGAGGTTGGCTCTTGGTGGGCCGTCCAGTCAGGGTGCAGCTCACCCAAGTGCAGCAGAGGAGTTAGTCGCGTTCTATTGGGAGGACATCTTTGAGTATAGACACCAGCAGGGTTCCTATAGTGAGGACCCCTACTTCCAGGGCGGACTGGGTGTCCCTGGACAGGGTGGTTCTCGTCCCTCAGGTGCTCCTCGGTCAGACGACGAGGGTGACGGTCAGGGCAGAGACGATGACGACGAGTGACCTCCAGCGACAGCTACAGTTTGCAGCCCTTTTATTCTATTGTTCTTCTTGTCAGACCTTTGGTGGTGATGGATGACAAAAGGGGAGAGATTGTGATGATTAAAGCTTCAGAGATGCTTCATATGTTCTATTCTTGTATCTGGAGATATGTACTGTAGCTGTGTTTGAGTTGAGTTATGATTGAGCTTCATTAATGTATCAGACATGTATGAGACTAGTTCATGTATCACATGTGTGAGACCAGTTATTTACTAGTCTCAGTTTGCTGATGTTTCGAGTTGTATCATGTGGGAGATGAGACTTTGTGAGACATGGTATTTATTTCCATATCTATCTTAGTGGCTTATGGATTTGGGAAACTATTGTGATGAGTGCTATGTGTGTGATTTCATTTATGCATTTAATTTCATCTAATCCATGCTTAATTGAGTAGTATAGCCTTATGAATGGTGTATTGCTTTTATTTTGATTATTGTGTGATATACCATGTCATATGCATTACATTTGATTTATTTACTCTTGCACTCATTGGATGCAATGATTTAGGGGGAGTTTCCAACTCCACTTAGTATGTGCAAATTGACATTTTGAGGTCCTTTATGAATTCAATTCATATTGCACATATTAAGGGGGAGCTCTCCATAAATCATTGAACCCAATAAGCTTAAATGTTTTATCCTTTTGTAAGCTTTAATCAAGGTTGTCATCAATCACCAAAAAGGGGGAGATTAAAAGTGCATGTTGCACTTCAATATGATTTTGGATGACTTGATGACAATGTTGATTAAAGGTCTTATATGTTTGCTAAGTGTGACACAGGAAAAAGGTTATCTCAATATATTTGAAATGAAATGCAAAGCCAAAATTATGGATTGTTGAATGATATTCATGTCACAAGCACAAGACAACAATGAAAATGACATTGATGAAAAGGCTACTCTATTGTGGGATAATCATGGTTCATATGTGTGCTAACAAAGGATTCAAAGCAAAGTGTGATTGAATGGCTTGAAGATGATGAAGATAGCAAGGAAAGAGTCTTTGAGGTACTAAGCAAGGATGAAGGGCAAGCGACGGCTTGGCGACCGAAGAACCTAGCTAGGGTGAAGAAGAAAGTACTTGCATTTAGTTGAAGGATCAATCAAGCTTGAAAATTACATTGAGTGGAGAATCAACATTCCTAGCAATAATATTGATTGAAGTGACTTGACACATTTGAGATTTCATCATATCACTTGCATGGAGTCAAGTCACATGCTCAAGGTGGCTATGCTCGAGGGACATCTACTTCAAATCATGACAAGCATTCCTCCAAAAGAAGAAAGTGAAAGATAAGCGGCTTCGGTTCGGTAAAGATCAACTCAAGAGGTTTAAAACTTGTTTTTCAATTTGTCTTGAGTAAATAGGGAAGTCGTACTATCAAGAGGGATGCAACATATAGTAGATGATTCTTCATAAGTGCTCAAGTATTAAAAATAAAATTAAAAGAGAGACACAAAGTCACTTCACGAACACTTGGGGAGGTGATGTGAACTTCCAGCGTCGGAAGTTCCGACCCTAAGGTCGGAAGTTCTGACACTGGGACTTTCAGCAAGTAGAAATCTTTTTTGTCCTCCAAGCGTCAGAAGTTCCAACGCGAGTTCCGACTCGAGTTCCGACACTCCCAGCATTGGAAGTTCCGACACGAGTTACGACACTGCCAGCGTCGGAAGTTCCGACACGAGTTCCGATAATGGGATCTCGACCTGCTCAGCCTCCCTGCCATAAGCTCGTCGGAAGTTCTGGTTAAATCCCGGAAGTTCCGACGTGCCGGAAGTTCCGACACGAGTTCCGACACTGATTAAAAAGTAGTTGTTGGCCCTCTATGAACAGTGTTTCTAGTGAACGTCGGAAGTTCCGAGATCTGGACCGGAAGTTTCGACCTTCACGTTTTCAGACCAATGGCTAGAAAACGGCTAGTTTCGTGGGTGGGGCTATAAATACCCCCAAGCCTTCTCATTTGAAGGCTGCTGATTCTGTTGGTTCCTACACCCATTCTAGAGCTTCCAAAACACTTTCCAACCCTCTCTTAGTGAGTGATTGACTTCTAATTGCCAAATCCTTTTGTGGGTTAAGAGAGATTCAAAATAAGTGAGCAAGCCACCACTTGAGCACTTGTGCAAATCGTCAATCCTGTTGTGCGCATTGGTTACTCTTGGAATCTACGGTCCTAGACGGCTAGGCATCGCCGTTGAGCACCCAAGAGCTTTGTGGAGTGCCTCGGAAAGTTTGTGAAGGTTCGATCTCTCCTCAAAAGAGATCAACTAGTGGATGGAGCCTTGCGGGTGAACTAGACCGCGACTAGGGTGACCGGTGGTGTCCTCTAGAGCCCACCTTTGTGGTAGCTCGCAGCCGGCTCAACGGAGAGTAGGACCCGAGGGGGTGGCGAACTTCGGTAAAACAAATATTGTGTCTTCTCTCTTTATTACTTTCGATATTTGTGTGGCTCGAGCTATCTCTGCAGGTTTTGTGTGTTGAGCATATATATAGATTGTATCTCTGCAGGGTGTGATAAAGTTGAGAAGAAACCAGAATCAATTCGGAGCCCAGCACTAAAATTGCAAATACCGAACGTGTCCGGTATTGCCTGAGGGCTCAGCGAGTTAGGGTATACCAGATGTGTCCGGTATTACCTTCCTGCACAGGAATTATTCTATATTGTTCTAATCATTTGTGGTGCAGGGAATTGACTCTATATTTATTGTATATCTTTCATATATTGTGTGTTTGTCTCTTGAGGGGTTGTGTTACTCTGATTGGGAGCTTCCAAGAAATTGGAAGCTCACATACTAATCGCTTCCGCATTTAAGGTGTTAATTTTTTCAGAAATGCCTATTCACCCCCCCTCTAGGCGGCATCTTAGGTCCTTTTGGTCCTTTCAGCCCTGGAAGCAGAAATTGAGAAAAATGTCTACCGAAAGGGCAGACGCAGCGAAAACAGAGGTACAAAGGTTGCTTGACGCCGGGGTAATTCTCCCGGTCCAGTATCCTGAATGGCTCGCAAACGTCGTCTTGGTAAAAAAGAAGAATGGAAAGTGGCGAATGTGTGTAGACTTCAATGACCTCAACAAGTGTTGTCTGAAGGACCCGTATACTTTGCCGCGCATTGACAAGCTTGTCGACATCGCAGAAGGTTATGAAATAATGAGTTTGTTGGATTGTTTTTCAGGTTATCATCAGATATGGTTGCATCCTGATGATGAAGAAAAAATGAGTTTCATCACCCCTACTGGCACGTATTGCTACCGACGAATGTCGAAAGGGCTTAGAAATGCAGGCCCAACTTTCTCAAGAATGATAGACAAGGTTTTCGAAAACCAGAAGCAAAAGAAAAAATCGGTTGGCCTATGTTGATGACATAGTAGTCAAGAG
Source organism: Coix lacryma-jobi var. lacryma-jobi (assembly GCA_009763385.1). Taxonomy (NCBI): domain Eukaryota; kingdom Viridiplantae; phylum Streptophyta; class Magnoliopsida; order Poales; family Poaceae; genus Coix; species Coix lacryma-jobi. The sequence goes on along the minus strand of CM019828.1, from coordinate 81,853,038 downwards.
CGACAGAAAAGAGGACCATCAAGCATATCTGCTTGAGACTCCTGCAGATTGGACTTCTGCAGCTTTCGACACAACGGTTGAGTTCGAGGAACCGATATGGACAGTACATTGTGATGGTGCATGGGGAATGGCTGGAGCTGGGATTTCAATGATTCTGACCCCTCCGAATGTCCCAAAAGATAGATTCGCTGCAAGGTTACAGTTTTTGACCACAAACAATACAGCTGAATATGAGGCAGTACTACTAGGCTTGTGAAAGCTCCGGGCAATCGGAGCGAGGAGATGCATTATCAAATCCGATTCTCAGGTGGTCGTGGGGTAGGCCGAAAAGGAGTTTTTAGCAAAAGAACCAGAGCTGGCAAAGTATTTTGCGGCAATCCAGAGAATGGAAAAACACTTCACGGGGTTTACTCTTCGGCATATTCCAAGAGCTGAAAACATGGAGGCTGATGAGTTAGGCAAGGCTGCCGCGCAAAATTTGCCACTTCCGGCCGATGTGTTCTATCAGGTCCTTTCGGCCAAGGCAGTCAAGGAGGAAGAAGACCATCTGGGCTCAGTGCATAACATCACGAGTGACGATTGGAGGTCGAAGATATTCACTTATTTAACCAGAACATACGAGCCAGAATCCAGAAAGGAAGCCAAAAGGATGGCTAGTAGGACTAAAAGTTACTCAGTCATTGGGCAACAACTATACAAGACTAGAATGATAGCTCCGTTATTGAAATGCATAAGCAGGCAAGAGGGTATCCAGTTACTTCAAGAAATGCATGCCGGAATGTGCGGAGCGCACAGGGGACCCCATGAAATAGCGCATAGAGCAATGAGGCAAGGATTCCATTGGCCATCTGCTGCCACAGATGCCAAAAAATTGGTCAAGTGTTACGAGGGTTGCTAGATGTTCGCCAGTAACCAGAAAGCGCCAGCAAACGGAACCTCGCCAGTGGTTCTAACCTGACCCTTGCAGAGATGGGGCATTGACATAATCGGGCTACTACCACCGGCTCCTGGAAATTTATGCTTCGCAGTGGTCGCTCTTGGGTACTTCACCAAGTGGATAGAGGCAAAAGCTTTGGCAAGCATAACTTCAGCTTCCATAACCAAATTTGTTTGGCAAAGGGTGATCTGCCATTTCGGCGTACCGTCTTTCATCACCTGCGATAACGGAAAGCAGTTCGATTGTGCCGAATTCAGAAATTTTTGCGACTAAATCAACATCAAGCTAAACTTCACATCAGTGAATTACCCGCAAGCTAATGGAGCAGTCGAAAGGGCAAAAGACTTGATCTTCTCAGCAATATCAAAAACTTTGTTTGATGCTCCGAAAGGAAAATGGGCGAATGCATTAACCTCAGCAGTATGGTGGCATAACATTTCTCGTTCAAGAGCTACCGGCTTCACCCCCTTCCGCCTGTTGTACGGTGAGGAGGCAGTCACTCCGTAAGAAGTGAAATTGGGGTCTTTTAGAACTGAAATGTTGCCATCAACTCAAGAGCAGAGGCACGCCGAGTTAGGTACTGTCGGGGAGATAAGATTGCAAGCGGTTGACAATCTTGAGAAATATCATGCAGAAACAAAATATGGCAGGGACAAAAACTTGATTCGGAGGGACATCAAACTTGGTAATATGGTTATCTTTTGTCACCCGGATAAGCAAGGTAAGTTGCAGTCGCAGTGGTACGGTCCTTTCGTCATCGCAAGCATGACAGCACCCGGAGTTTTCGGTTGTTGAACGAAAGGGGAGAAGAAACAACTCACACTTGGAACGCAAGTAATCTGCGCCGCTTTTATCCTTAGACTTTCTTTCAAATGATGTTATTTTTCATTTTCAATTTTTGTAAGCAAGGACAGCTGCACTCTTTTTCCTCGCGGGGAAGCCCTCCAATGGGATGCAAGGTTTTTTAATGAGGCAGCTGAATCTAACTTTAACTATATTAAGGCATCCGCTATTCCCCCACATTTTGTGTACCCATTTTACAACGAAATCAACCAGGTATATGTTGGCATTTCTTAGCATCGCTACCAAGAGTAGGTTAGAATCTACCCTCGGTACTAATGCTAGAAATGTGGGTAGACATCTCATAGCATCACTCTAACGCTAGGCTGTCACCACTAGCAGTAACACTAGAGATGTGATTGTATTTATAGCATGACACTTTGATAAGATATGAAATAAAGGTTATCCGCAAGCACATAGATAAAATACACCCGTTGTAGCATTTCACCCAGGAATGTTCCAGGTATCGTTATTTATAATTCTACCATCGGGAGCTTAACAGGGTTAAGAATAAGAATGATATGGCTTTAGAATTGCAAACATATATAATTAGACATGAATCTAATAACACACCTCTTGTCTAATACAGGGGTAAGGCAAAAGGATAATAGTAATGATAATGATAATTAAGGTAAATAATAGAGACTAGCAGGGTATTCATAATTAGAGAGAGACTCATATGATCAAGCAGAATTGAGAACTAATTGATACGTTAAGAGATTAGACTCCTAAGTTATATTACTTCTATTAAGTCTAAGTTAGTCCTAGCATATGATATCATCTATAGCATAATTAATCATCCACCCATACATAAGGAACATTACAAAAGAAGTTCATATCCTGAGTATTTCCTTCAGTGTAACTGTTGGTAGTTCTTAACTTCACTAAAGATAGAGCTAGGCAACTATCCCTGGTAACGGCCCAGAAATGCTTGTTGACACTTGCTAACGTCGTTACTAGGAGTAGACTATGGAATCTATCCCTGGCAACAGCGCTAGAAATGCTTGTAGCAAGTCCAGTCACTATACCTAAAGGAGTGAAGCTAAAGCAGCTATCTACTAATGTCAAATGGGGTTGTCAATCCCGACACTAGTAGGAGCTAGCTAGAGAGATTGCAATCTACCTAGAGGAGATTCTGCAAGCGCACAGAACTATCGTAGTAGCACTTCGCCTGGGAGTACCAGGTGTCTATTTATTTGATCCCAAAGGAAGGCTAGGGTGGTGTATGAGTCGAGTCAAGGAGGGGATGAGAGTCGAAGAATAAGAAAGGGAAAAGGAGAGAAGAGAAGAGAGGAGATGAAAGGCTAGAAAGAATTTATGAGTGGATAGGTAAGGATGAAATGAATGGTTAAGGTAAGGTGGATGGATAGGTAGATAGGGGGAAAAGATAACTAAGGATAACTAATATAACTAACTAATAACTAATAACTACTCCTAGATAACTACAAAGCAAGATAGGCAAATGCCAAAAAAGGAACCAAGTTAAGTATAGTTTTATTCCTATCTTGTCAAGTACCGAGGCGTACTAGCCTTTACCACTGACTTAGGTTGAACGCTAGCATAACGAGCCTTACTGTTAAACTAGACCAACTACGTGGTGAAATTCAAGGCGCACAGGGCTGTCACCACCTGCTTGCTACCACAGCTATCCGGGGGTCTAGCCGTATCTGAAGGTAAGTCTATAACTACGCACCACGCCTAGTTATATTCTAACTATCTCTATCTTGGCCTAGAATAGAGACACCCTGGCGGACGTCAGAGCAAATACTTGACTTAATAAGATAAACACTAAACTAACTAAGCAACCTATTGGCAAAGATCAAACACTAAGCACACTAGAGATTAACTACTATGGCTAAGTGAATTGAAATGTAGGATAGCAAGGTACTCAAGCAATCAATCAAGTATACTACTCAATACTGGTAAGTAGAATAAAGGAATACTTGAAATGATGAACTAGAATATAGTAAAGTGCTTGAGTTACAAGAGCAAAACCTGAACTGGATATGAAGGAAGACTCTTCCCAACTCCAGGACCGATTACTCGCACGCTTCAACTCTTGAGCTAAGCCTTGAGCAGCGCTTCCGCGAGGGCAATGAGGCAATGATGCCTTGCTCTACTAGCTACCTACTTGCCTATGCTTGGCTAAATCCTAAGCTATTAGCTCTCTAGCTTTAGCCTTGCTTTCTTCTTTGCTTCTTCCTTCCTTTCCTTGCTTGAAGTGAAGTGACGCCTCCAGGGGGGTATTTATAGCCCAAGTGAGCGAGGGGGATACTTATAGGGGGCAGCCGACCGACCTAGGGCAAACCCTAGTGGCGGGCGCCAGCCCTAGGTGGCGGCCGCCACCCCCTGGCCCTTGGATGCACCGTCATTGATCCTACGGTCTCCAAGGACTCCTCCAAGGCGGTTCCAAGGTCGGTTGCATGTCCAAATAACCGTGACATGGGCAATTAGGTCATGATCCACGTGACATCTCTTCTTAGCCCTCTGATGCCACCGACCTAGTGACCAAGGGCTAAGATTTGGCCCTGGGGTGGTCACACGGATCAGTGACGTGGCAGGGGAGAGTTTGGGCCTCTCCTTGGTGGCGGGCGCCACCTAGGGGTGGCGGGCGCCACCCCACTAGGGCCCAAATGGGCCCTGGTGAGTGGGCTCGGCCCCTGGTGGGTCCATTCTCCAAATTTGGTCCAAATCCTGCATTCAAATAAAAATCTATGGCATGTGGAATTTGGTTAGTTTCAAACCTATTTGACTACTTTTCATGCCTTTTTGTTGAATTTTTGGGTAAAATGTTGATGGTAAAACAAGTGTTTAAGGACCATCAATAGTAACCAGGTTCTACTTGTCCTAGACTCGGGGAGTGGACTACAAAAGAATTCAACGAGGCTATAAGAGTCACCCTCGCGAGCTACCACTTGCATTCGTAGGTAAACATAATCTAAGCACCACGCCTACATTATATTGACCACTTAATCCAATCTGGAATTGAACTAAGCGCTTTACGAACGTATGTATGAACTTACTATCAATTAGAACTATATCAAGCATACAACTAGAATAAACTAAGAACGAAATAAAGAGAAACATAATGATAATTGAAATAGCACAAAGTCGATTACAAGAATTACCAGAACTCATGATGATGATCCAGAATCCTGAGTCGCGCTCAACTTTACTTGTTTCTATCTAATTCTAATTCTAATCTTGAAGTACAACTCTAATCTAATCTCTAATCTCTGAATCCCTAACTCTGTTTCTCTATTTGCCTGATGATATGAAGATAGATCTGAGGATTGCTTTAGAGAGGGGGGCCTGGGGCTGCTTATATAGCCCGGTGGGATGAACCGTGACCCTCCGATCAAACCGACCTTGAACAAGGGCTTAGATGCGTCGAGGAGGTCGGTTAGGTCACGCTCCACGAAGATGGGCCGAGGGGGGACCTGGCCCGGGCGGCCGGTCTAAGGGTGGGGCCAGCCGGCCCCACTTATCATCCCCCAGGTGGTTCTTGGTCGTCACATCTTCTGGAACCTTCCTTGTTGCCCTAATATGCCTTTCCATCCGTTTGCACGATTTGTCTTGTTGGAGAAGGATTCAATCTCTTTCCGTCTTCTGTAAAACTCTCTGGAAAACAGTAATTCACCAATGTTGTTGAATCTGTCAGTTTAGTCCCTGTATTATGTTGCTTGGTGATCACTCCATGTTGTTCTAGAAGCTTCCATGTCGTAGCCAATAAGGACTCTCTCATCGGGACTCTAATTGTAGCAAACCATATATCTGTTTCGATCGTCTCGACGAGCTCTTCGCAATGGTATGATCCAATTCATCACTTGAGATGCTTTTCTGTAGTGAAATGTTGATGTTCCTGCAAAACAAGTGAGAACTACACAACTCATGAAACTTGTTATAATCAAACCCTATAACTATGCATTGTCACATGTTTATCATTGTTTTATGCACTAGTTGATGGTATAATATTGACTGTATGGACCATCAACAAGCTCCCCCAAGCTTAACCTTTGCTAGTCCCTTAGCAAATAATTATGATAGATCATGAAAAATAACTTAAGCGTCCCTTGTGTTAAACAAAAAATTCTCATTCGATTTGAAATAAAATTGTCTCATTTTCACACTTGTCTTTATTACTTTTAACCATGGGGCGTATAGCCTTACCTTAGGCTTAAGCAAATGAAAGATAAGATAAGTAAATAAAGCACTATATCTCAAGTTCTTCTACTTCACCTTCATTTCGTAGTTTTTCCAATGTTGAACATATATTGCTAAATTAAACAAAGGATCCATAGAGAAAGTAATCATACTTATTGAATCAAGAAGTGCATGTGTGTGGAAAAATGGAGTCAGATGCTCTTTTGAAAATATCACTTCCTTCAGTTTGATGTAGTCTTGTGGTTATCAGACTAATTCTACTGTCGGGCACGTACCCATTTTTTTACAGTAACGAGGTTCCAGACACTTGTCCCTTTTTATTTCCTCGGGATCTTTCTTTTTGAGGTTTCGGAAACTTGTCCTTTTTTTATTTCCTCGGATATTTATTTTTATTTTTGCATAGCCACATGCTTCCAATAAACTTTTGAAAGGATAATAAAAACTTTGAGCATTTATATGGGAAATGGAAATGTGTAAGTGAACTTCATTCAAAGAGTACAATAACTTCTCATAGGGTCAACAAAGCTTAACTTAACTCAATGTTTTAATGATTATGTTTAATTAAGAAATTCTCCAGAACTCCAGTGTCATTTCAGAACAAGATTCATATCATATCCATCAATTACTTTAGACTAGGATCAAGCAATTTGCTTCCCACAAGTTTCAAGTTTTTGATGTTTTATATCTGGAAGAATTCAAAGTCTAACACTAGGCATATAGATAGAGCTTTTAATATTTTTGGATTTTTCTTTTTAAGTTTCAGGGTTCCATTAATCAGAGATAAACTAAAGCTTACTATTTATTCTAACTTAATAAAGAAAACTTAATAGATAAATATAAATATAAATATAAAGACAACTCGTCAGATAAAGACTTACCTGACATTGGGGCTCCTCCCCATTGGTGCAAAACCTTGGGGGCTTCTTCCCCAAGCTGGAGATCACTATGGCGGCGACGGTCGATAGTGATGGTACTGGGGCATGGACCAGAAGGCATCCCAGTACTGATTTGTCTGATCTTGATTTTGTTAAATGTTCTCGACCGCATTCTCCATTCTGGTATTCCACTGTTGTTGCTCCATCAGCATCCGGTTGATGTCGGCTTGGTCTTCTGATATTCTTGTCAATCGGGTACCGATGTTTTGATGAGCCATTTGATCATCATGATACCCTACACTCGAGACTGAGTGTCTAGGTGGTTCATGTTGAGTAGATGGTCCTGGCTGGTCTACTGAGCGTCTTCCTTGGTACTGGTCGTAGCGGGATCTCCTCCGCCACTCCGTACTGTCGGCTTGCCATGAATCTTCTGAATGGATGGACGGTGATGGAGCCCGTGGAGAGTATGGTTCTTGATATTGTGGTGGGTGTCTTGTTTGAACTCCATCATCGTATGCTGTGTGTGCTGGTCCCCCGGGGATCGGGTCGGCTCCATAATAGTATGTTGGTGGTGCATTCGTGAACCTTGCTGATGCGCTTCTCTGTGTAGTGGTGATTGGCTGCAGACCTAGAAGAAAACTTCTCATGGTATAGACACCGAGTTCTGGGTTAGTGAAAGGATCAAGATGCCCAAGAGGGGGGGTGAATTGGGCTTTTCTAAAACTTTTTGCAATAACTAAACCCTAACAAGCCCAATTAACGCCCTAGTGCCTAGAAGGTGTTTCTCTAACAACAACCGCACAAAAGACTATCGCTAAACCATTTCTACTCTAGCATGGCAATTCAACTTGTGAAAGAACAACAAGTAATTTGCGGAATTGAATTGCTCAAAAGTAAATGCGTATGTAAAGAGAGTAGAGATGACACGACGATCTTTTCCCGAGGTATCGAGGTGTCGGCACACCCCCTAGTCCTCGTTGGAGCACCCGCGCAAGGGTATTGCTCCCCCTTGATCCTCGCAAGGATCAAGTGCTCACTACGAGCTGATTCTTTGCCACTTCGGCCCAGTGAATCGCTCGCTACCGGTCACAACTTGGCTTGGGTCATCCACAAGGTCTCCGGATGATCACCAAGCTCTCCGATCGCCACCAAGCCATCTAGGTGATGCCGATCACCAAGAGTAACAAGCTAGAACTCTCACTTGACCAACACAAGGCCAAAGAGATGGATGGATGCACACTTGCTACTCAATTCTCACTAGGAGGTCACTAATTCTCTCAATTAGCTATTCTCTCAACCTCACTAGGACTCTTGCTCTTTCTCACACTCACTATGTGTTTCTCAGCAAAGGAAAGTGGCAAGAACACTCTAATGGAGGAGGGGGAGGAGTATAAATACTCCCCCCAACCGGCCATCCAAAAGAGCACTGAACAGGTGTTTCTGCTGGGGCATTGGACGCTCCGATGCCTGGCATCGGATGCTCCGATGACCTCGACCAACGGTCGACTGTACAACCTATCAGACAAGTTAAAGGAGCATCGGACGCTGGGCAGCGTCCGATGCCATCACAACGGACGCGTCCGATGTGATTTTACCCTCTCTGGAACCTCTCTGCATGGACATCGGACGCTGGCCCTCAGCGTCTGATGCCAGCGTCCGATGCATGCCCAAGTTCAGTCGCAAGTGAACAGTGGCACAGACGCGTCCGACGTGGCAACAACGGAGCGTCTGATGCCACGCACCAGACTAAACCCTAGTCTGAGTGGCATCGGACGCGTCCGATGCTCACCAGGCCAGCGTCTGATGCCTGTTACATAGGCAAAACTCACTCGAATCATGACGCGGCCTTAACGACTTTTCATCCTCATGACATAAGGCATCCCTCTGAGCTACCTAGGGCTATGAAATAACAAGTGTGCACCACACCTACCTCAATAGACTCATCTAGGTCAAGCTACTGATTCACGCTCCCCTTTATAGTACGGCCAAAGGAAAAACAAAGACCTAAGACTACCTAAGTGTCCTCCAACACCATGCGATAGTTAGCCTAGCCTACCACCTTCTTCGTCGTCCGTCCTTTGAAAACCGAAACGATTTCCATCGCCAGGGGACATGAACTCCATATGCCCATATCGTCGCCATTACCGTGACCTAACTCATCCCTGTTTCTGCAAAACACACGTTAGTCACAGTAATCTTGTGTTTCATCCAATCACCGAAACCCACTAGGGGCCAAGATGCGTTCAATCTCCCTCTTTTTGGTTATTGATGACAACACGACCTTGAGTATAGAGAGAAGAGGTTTTTAAATCATGACATGTATGAACTTGCAATGAATAAGAGAAAATGATTAGAGGCAAGCTCATACATATCATGCCAACATCCTGCACTCAACAAGTTAGAGTGAATAGCATGTGCAAGAGTAAAGAGCTCGAATACATGATAGGTGAGAATTAAGCGCAAGTAATCAAGTGAAACGAAATGACATGTCATATAATATAGCATAGTGAGCACATACATGTCATAAGGTCCATAGCACACATATATAGCATAGTAACATGCAAAAGATGTGATAAGTAAAGAGCGTATGTGAGACATAACATAGCAAAAGAAGCAAATCCCTCTCACAACGCTCCCCCCATCGCTATACTCGACCCACTCTCCCCCTTTGGCATCAAGCGCCAAACTAAGCGTCGGAGGGCGGAGGTAGCGCAGACGAGTCAGGTGCAGTCTCTGAAGAGCGCTGGGTGAACTCGAACTGCTGTAAGATCGCCTCCGAGTCTGACGAAGAAGACCCAGCAGTCTGACCCTTTGGAGCTAAACGCGGAGGAGAAGCGGTCTGGGTCTGCTCTGGCTGCTCTGACGGCCCTGTCGGCTCTGCACGGTCTAACGCTGTCACAGTGTCAGTAGTGGTGTTTGCCTAAGCCTCAGAGTGCGGAAGCTCGGGTATAGTGCGGATACATGGGTGTATGCCGAGTCTCGAGTGATGAGTGATTGCCAACTGGGATAATGCGCATGTTCTTTGGCTTGTGTTGTGCAGGTGTCGAGCATAGATACAGTGATCGAAGGCAAGGTGAAGGTCAAGTAGAGACGTGTCGTGCCGATGGATCGACAGTGGCGAAGGGCGGACGTGAGGCTTGGACTGAGGGACCGGTGGCCTGAGGATCAGCTGTGGTGGCTGACAGCCTGGGACAGCGACGAGCGAAGACTTGCGGGTGGACGGGGTGCACGGGCGGTGCATCCCCTCTACGGCTCGGTTTGGTGGTTGAGCCACAGAAAAACCACCGAGTGGATGGTTTCTAGGTTTGGGCCTCAAAACCTGGGCGCTGATGGTTTCCGAGTTTGGGCCACAAAACTCGGGCTGAGGACGGTTTCCGGGTTTAGGCCGCAAAACCTAGGCGCTGCGGGTTTCTGAGTTTGGGCCACAAAACTCAGGCGATGGACGGCTGGTTTCCCGGTTTGGGCCTCAAAACCGGGGGTTGATCATAAAGGTTGGTTTCCTGGTTTGGGCCACAAAACCGGGGGCGAAGTCCGGGAAAAGGACAAGCAGAGCAATGGCGGCACGTGGCGGCAATCAGTGAGGTTGCGTCGAGGCAACACTACCAGTTGTGCGGGCGTGGCCGTCAGATCACCTTCATCTTCGAGTTGGTCCAGGATAGCCTTAGGGTTTGGCTGGTTCGCTCTGTAAATAACTAGGGGTAGAGTGGGAATTAGAATTAGGATAAGTAGAGGGAGACACCCACCTCCCATCCTATCTCAGTCATTTGCTCTTTGCCTTCTAGTTTTTCCTGCTCTCCCAATCCCCTGCTATAGCAACTGAGATCCGCAGAGAACCATACCTCCGTGTACTGGAGATTTTGAGGAAGTGAGACCGTAATCTCACTGTTGTAGCGTGTGGTAGCCACACGGTTGCAGATCGATGTGTTGATTCGTGTTGTTCGTGTTCTTCACGTTCTTCGTTTCTCTGTGATTTTCTCGTCACTCGATCTCCCTCTCTACTGCGTCTTTTCGAAATCCGTTTGAATCAACTTGTTCTTTATAGTGAGGAGATCATTTCCATCGAAGGAATTCATCTAACTCCTCACGAACAAGTAGATCGGGTTGATTTCGTTTTTGTGGTGCTTTTTCGGTTCATATTCCCTCTTCTTTGATTCCCGGTGATTGAGTTGTTTTGAGCGGATTATTTCTTGAGGATAGTCTCCTAACTACCTCGTGATCATCTTCTCCAAGTTTGGGAATGAGAGATTGTGATTTGGTTTGGATTTGGAGAGATTTGGGAGAGGGGCTCTCAAAATCGCCCTCTCTGGTCGGTCACGGACAGTCCGCCACCTGACCGGCGGACAGTCCGCGCGTCGGGGTCGGCCTGACCAGTGGCCTGACTCCGCGCTGTTGGAGCTGACTTAGAACACCCGCGGACAGTCTGTAGTACTGAGTCGCGGACAGTCCGGGAAGCGTCCAGGGGCTGTTCAGCAACACTGCTGTTTTGCTCTTTTGGCCGGCGGACAGTCCGCCACCTGAGCCCGGACACTCCGCCGTTGGGCAGACAGTCCGCGGTCTGAACCCCGGACAGTCCGCGAGTTGGCTGCTTGTTGAGTTTTAGTGCGTTTGCTCTCCCGACTTCTTCGCTTGGTTTCCAGACTTCTCGGTTGGCCCTATAGTTCACCTAGGAACCTCTCTAGGTATCTTTGCTACTTGTTAGCATTGGTATTTAGGGATTTCTCAACGTAGGCTTCAATCTACGTTTGGGACTAGGTTTTAGGGGTCGAACTTGTGCCGGTGCCTTTGATGTTTGACTTGCTATCGCTTTGTGGTGCCTCGCTGTGATCCTAGAGATCATCCACCCTCTTCCAAGGGTCGTGGGCATCATGGTTTCGTCAAAGCTCTTGGGGGTTGATTTGTGGGACAAAGGCCGAAGTTTCGATAGAAATTTTTGAACTCCCATTCACCCCCCCCCTCTGGTCGCCTTGCCTTCGCATTCTCGGTCCTTCAATTGGTATCGGAGCGGGTTAAGGATCTTCCACCTTAGCCGGTTCCAGATCCACCGAAGGCGACATGGATCGCGGCGTGGGCAAACCGCTGTTTTTCGATGGGATGAACTATGCGTATTGGAAGATACGCATGTCGGCCTATCTGCAGAGTTTGGGTGCTTCCAACTGGGATATTTGCAATTCTGCCGATTACATGGTCTTGGCTGCTCGTGCTACTCAGCATCAGATTGATGAGCACGATGCCAATAGCCGAGCCCGTAATGCTCTTTTCTCATGCTTAAGCACGACGGAGTTTGATCGTGTTTCTCACCTCGCTACGGCTTGGAAGATTTGGGCTACCCTCATGCGCCTCCATGAGGGAACCACTCAAGTCAAAACCCGTCTCTATGAGTCGTTCAAGCGAGTGTTGACGGTCCTTAATGTCAATATTATACCATCAACTAATGCATAGAATGACATGAAATGAACCATAAAGCATAGTTGTAGGGTTTGAAACTAACAAGTTCCACGAGTTTTGGTGCTCTCACTTGTTTTGCAGGATTATCAATATTTCACCATATAAAAGTATCTCAAGTGATGAAACAGAGCACACCATTGCGAAGAGCTCGTCGAGACGATCGAAACGAACATATGGTTTGCTACATTTGGAGTCCCGACGAGAGAGTCCTCGATGGATACGACTTGGAAGATTCTAGAACATTCCACAACATTCCAGAAGACATGAGAAGGCAACCCACTGAAGGCGGGGCCCACCTGCCATAGAGGCAGACCGGTCGGTCTCCCTCCTGGGCCGGTCGGTCAGCTATTGGGCCCAATCTGCTCCCCCTTCGCGTGACGCACTCCAACCGACCTCTCCAACACGTTTTGGCCCATTTAGGCCCAAGTGCATATGACGAAGAATTTAGTACCACATCGCTTGCTCAAGGTGGAGGAGAGGCTAGGAGCCCCTATATAATAAACCCAGGACCCCCCTGAGGCTACACATCATCATGGAGTTGTAGAGGCGTCCCTCGAATGGATGACCTCGCTCCTCTATGTACTTAGGTTTAGATTTTCCAATGTAATAGCTTAGCTCTAGTCGGGAGTTAGGGAGAGCGAAGCTGCGCTCCGGTTCCGGAGGAGTCTTCAGAGTTTTGGTATGTCTTTGTATCTTTTCTTTATAAGACTTATGCTTTAAATATTTATCTTCTCTATTTACTTTATGCTTTATTATATGATTAGTATAGTTGTTATATCTTGGCATGGGATCTTCGCTCGTATTGAGTGCTCTAGTTATGCTAGGTAATTAGAGTAGTAATCGATAGATTAGACATGGTGTTTAGTCTATAGGTTACCTGAGGTTGCGCTCAATCCCACGGAATAGTTGTGGTAGCCCCAGCGGTGACAGCTCTGTTAGGCCTTCGTAGTCCACCACGTTCGGATTGATGTTTCGTAGAGCTTTTGGCAGCCTTCTCCCAACTACCTTTTTCCCAGTCTTCTTCGAGAGTTGGAAAGGACCAGCTGCTCCGAAGTGCCAATGTTTATTACTGCTATATCTTTTCATCCTTGTTACCTTAGAACCCAAGTAATAGAGAAGAACATAGGAACCTTGATCTCTCCCATTGTCCTCCCACTATAGTTATCTATACATTTATCATGAATTCTCTTTTATGTGCTTTTATCATATATCATTCACTCTTGCTCTAGTCTATTTAGTACACTGAGTTAGTAGATGCATGATAGTGAGTTATCAGATTCTTGACCCTTGCTTCCCTGTGGTAAAATATAAATAACGATCCTAGAATACTCCTGGTAAAATGCTACAATGGTGTTCTGTGCACTTGCGGAATCTTTCATATTCTATTTGCACTAACAAACGTCAACAAGCATTTTTGGCGCCATTGTTGGGGAAGCAATTGGTGTAAAGATTTTGATAATGATCTTGATATCTGCTAATTTAGTGTACCACTAGCTTTAGTAGGATTACCCCTTGTTCTGTTGAGTGTGGAATAGACAGGACATCAGATGCCGTTTCGACCTTATGGCAAGCTTCCACAAGAATGAAGAACCCAGGGTGCCTGAACATTCAAGATCCATCATTAATCCTGGAACTCTGTCATCTCACAGGTTTGTGCATACATATATATTATTCTAACCATGTGTAGATCGGAGAAAAGGTCGCCGTCACAAGAATTCAACTCTCATCCCAGGTGACGGATATTTACGCTGCACCACTCACAAATCCCAGTTGTGAGCCATGGTAAGTATGATCAAGGTGAGACAGTCTTGCTCATGGACTTTAAACTTTATGAGTAGTTATCTTTTTAATTTCTTGCATTCCACTGCATGTTTACTTCGAATCATCCTTTCATCCACTCCATTTAGTTTATGTTTTCCTCATCATATTTAGTTCCTTGCATGCATTCATGTCGTCTACATCCAAACAAAAAAATATTAAAAAAAGAGAAAAAAAGAGAAAATATATATATATTCCTCACTGTGATCATACTCTGTCATCTCTTTTTGAATAAATCTCTTTCATGCTCTCATTCTACCTGTGTTTGCTATAGTATGCTTTGGTTTGGTTGTGCTTTTTGAGAGTACTTTCAAAGGATTTTAAATTAAGCGTGGTGCTTAGGTTAAAATGCCTTCCTTAATCCAATTAGACATGGAGTCTATTATTGAACTGAAAATTGCTAGTGTAGACATTGGATATTTTGTTGGACTAACCCCCTGCAGAGAACTCTAAATACACTTTGGAAGTCCTGAGATGAATTCACATCAGAGATGAAGCAAGGCATTCGGTGAAGTGCATAATGAAGATTCAGCTCATTCATCATGCATGAAAGAACTGTGAGTATTAAAGTTTATTTCAATTTATCTTCTACTGCAAGTTATCTTTTGTCTTGAACCATGTTAAAATGCAGCCAACATATAAAACGCTAGTCTATGCTAAAGTAATCCTAAAATTATCTTTTCATTAGCATGGATGAATAACACATAGTTGTGGATAACAACCCATGTTTCAAATTCAGTACAATCCTTTGGGTATATGTCCACTAACATTTTGTAGGAGATGAGATTTGCTTGTTCATGGTGTGAACTTAAAGATCCAAAACCCAACCCGTGGATAGACAAAACTCATCATCTGACAAGTCACTAGTGATGTCGAAGGCAACCAAGCTTTGAGCCATCCCAAGGCCTAAGCCAGGACACTGATGACGAATAGGATGCAACTCACCCCGTATGGGTCAATCTATGCCTACACTCAGCATTGTCAAAGACATCAACACCGACACCAACAACAAATATCAAGGTGACGATATACCACTACATTATAACATCTATGTGTCGTCCGAAGGAAGTCTGTTGGTGGATCACTATGAAGACAAGTAGTGGAAGTTCTCCTCACTTGTAATTATTGCAACACAAGAGCTAGTTTGGGTGACAAGGTGGAACAACTTCAACAACAACAAGGTCGACAATTTCAACTCATGAGCATGTTGTTAAAGAAATTTGGGCATCCACCTACTTCACAAGTTAGTTTGGGGGAGACACAATTTCGTTATCTAGATTTGTTTCATGATCAAGGGTAGGAAGGAGAAATTCAGCTTCAAGACACTTTGACCTCCTTCTCACCACTTTGATTAGTACAAGTCACTAGACGCTTCCCCAGCCAAGAAGAAGAATATGATTCATCACTCATTCTTGAAAGATCATTCTTGAACACCACCAATGTGTCATCTATGTCGGACCTGGAGACGTCCACTTTTGGATCTTCGATCAAAAGGTTCGCTGCTTCATCAACAGCTACACCATTTATGAGCAGCCGAAGGAAACCAAGAGAAGACGTTGCCTCAACCGATAAAGGAAGAACCAACTGCCAGGAATTGAGGAGGACATCATGAAGGATGAAGTCACTGCACTGGAAGAATTCAGACATGGAGAGATAGTACCTGAACCTACAAATCAAGAGAATAGCTAACAAAGTCTCCATCATCTAAACCTGTTGAGAGCAAGACTCATCTAGCCCACTGTGAGATAAGCAAGAGATGACAAGCCACTCATGAACAATAACCAGATAGACAAGGGAAGCTTCCACAAGGTGGTTCAGCACAATCACTCTTCAATGATAAAGTAACATTTCAAGGTAAGTGACCATCACTTTAAAAGCTTCTCCTTGTTTCTGGTCTGCGTATACATAAAGAACCAAACATGTTTAAGTTGCACCTCACTTGATCCAACCTAATCAACTCAACATGTTCAGTTCTTTACTCTTTGTTCTTAGCTTTACTCTCTTGAATCTCACTATCTTGATTAAATGAGCTAAAATGTTGTGCATCCAACCTTTGGAAGATGATATATCACAATCATCAACACATTATGCATAGATTATCCTTCCTTGGGTTAAGCAATCTAATCTGTTAAATATTTTAAGATGCTACTTTCATGCTCATCTTCTGATCCTACCACTCATGTTAAGATTGAATAGAACACATAAACAACAAGTTCATCTTGTTCAATGTGTCTAAGGTTAGAGAGGAATGAACAAAACTTTTGGTTCTGTTGGTGTTTTTCCACCAACAGAACCCATGCACTTGATCTCTACCTTGTCTTTATGAGGAGGACACACTCTTGAGCAAAACATGGAGGGGTTTGTCAACTCCCAAATTCTACAGAGTCAAGGTCCTGGATCTACAAGAACAAGCACACTGAGCAAGATGTTGCCAGCTTCCACAATCAATGTTTCACATCAAATTGCTGGGCGAACGAAGAACATGAGTGACACCATATCAAGAGGTGTAGTTATCAAGGTCTATATATCAGAATCAAATGATGCACCTCAGGAATGAACATGGTGAGAAGTCCTGTTCAGAGGACTTAAAACATTGAACCCTCGCCGAAAGGTAAATTAGGTAGTTATCCATATTTATCTTTTCTGCATTAGTTTCCATTTTGCATATTTATTTTCCATCATCATCTCTCCATAGCATATTTACTTCTCTACATCAGCATTACAAAAAAAATAAAAAAAAATAAAAAAAATAAAAATATTTTACTTGTTGCACTGCATCATAAAACCTAAAGTCCCATGTGAATAATTTTGTGATGTGTAAAAACCCACATGAAATATTCACCGTGGTGGCATAAAAATAAAAATAAAAATGCATTCATTTTGTTAAGCTATCATTGCATCATATAAATATAAAATAAAAAAGTATTGAGAAAGAGATCTTATTGAAACTCTGGACAACTAAGGCTTGAGTGGCCAACCACTAATGCTTAATCTGTTCCACAAGTTTTGTTGTCTATTTGAGTTTCACAGGATTGAATAACCAAGAAAAGCTGACGAGCAAGTGGATATTCCATCTACTGTTAGAGCACTATTTCAACAACCATCAACATCAATCAATGCTCTGATAGAGGAAGAATATTTTCACTGCGAGTCCGCTACATTGCAAGATCGAACGACTACGTCAACATTTAGCTTGGGGGAAAGCACCCCCGTGTATCCAGGTAAGTATCTTTATCCTCTTAAGTTTTCTTTTTCTAAATAAATTCAAAATACAAAAAAAAAATTGTGAGCACATGAAGGCTCACCCTTAAAAAGAAAAAGAAAAAAAAATATTCGGGCACATGAAGGCTCGATGCGATCGAAGGGATTAGCTTGGGGGAGACTCACCCCCGTTATCTTCTTAATTCAGGTATGTCTTACTACTATCTTAATATTTTTTAAGTAATATATTATAGTGTGTGTTAGATTAAATAAATAAAGCATGTATAATCTGAAGAATTCTCTCCCTAATTTCTTAAAATGGAAATGATGAATAGTTGCTCTATTGTATTTCTTTCTAGTACCTAGCCTTTAAGCATGAGTTCTCTTAAGTTTAAAAATTAATGATGCCTTGAAATGAAATTAAATATATGGGTAGCAAATGCTTGATCCAGAGTCTAGGTAATTGACAGATATGATATGTGATGATCTGAGCTACTATTATCTTGTTCTAAAACAACACTAGAGTTCCGGAGAGTTTCCAATATTAATATGACCAATAATTGCATTGAGTTAAATTAAGCTTTGTTGACCCTATGAGAAGTTATCATGCTATTGAATTGAGATCACTTACACATTTCATCCATCTTCCACATAAATGCTCATGATTATCTATTGTTATCCTCTCAAAAGTTTGTTGGAAGCATGTGGCTATTAAAAAAATGAAAGAAAGAAAAGAAAAAAAATCCGAGGAAATAAAAAGGGACAAGTGTCCGAAACCTCAAAAAGATAGATCCCGAGAAAATAAAAAGGGACAAGTGTCCGAAACCTCGAAGAAAAAAAAAGAAGAAAAAAAATAAAAAAAATATATATGACTATCAAAAAAAATGGGCACGTGCCCGATAGTAGAATTAGCCTGATAGCCATGTGTTTCTAATAGACAAAAGAGAGTGATATATTCAAAAGAGCACCCGCCTCCATTTTCCATACACATGCACTTCTCGATTCAATGGTATGGTTGACTTTCTCTTTGGATCCATTATTTAATTTGTCAACATATGTTCTTAAGCTTTTTGAAAATTCATAAAAACTCCGGGATAATGGTGAAGTGAAAGAACTAGAGACATGGTGCTTGATTTGATCGTTCTATCGTTCAATTACTCAAGATTCAAGGTAAAGTACTAAGCCCCGTGATAAATAATATGATATCTTTTTCTAATCCAAATGAGAACTTTTGTTTGAATGCATGTGTACTTGTTAGAAGTGCAGATATTGCAGCAACTCCTGATTCATTGTTGAGTTTGGCTTTGCTAAGGGACTAGCAAAGGGTAAGCTTGGGGGAACTTGTTGATGGTCCTTAATGTCAATATTATACCATCAACTAATGCATAGAATGACATGAAATGAACCATAAAGCATAGTTGTAGGGTTTGAAACTAACAAGTTCCACGAGTTTTGGTGCTCTCACTTGTTTTGCAGGTTTATCAATATTTCACCATATAAAAGTATCTCAAGTGATGAAACAGAGCACACCATTGCGAAGAGCTCGTCGAGACAATCGAAACGGACATATGGTTTGCTACATTTGGAGTCCCGACGAGAGAGTCCTCGATGGATAAGACTTGGAAGATTCTAGAACATTCCACAACATTCCAGAAGACATGAGAAGGCGACCCACCGAAGGCGGGGCCCACCTGCCATAGAGGCAGACCGGTCGGTCTCCCTCCTGGGCCGGTCGGTCAGCTATTGGGTCCAATCTGCTCGCCCTTCGCGTGACGCACTCCAACCGACCTCTCCAACACGTTTTGGCCCATTTAGGCCCAAGTGCATATGACGAAGAATTTAGTACCACATCGCTTGCTCAAGGTGGAGGGGAGGCCAGGAGCCCCTATATAATAAACCCAGGACCCCCCCTGAGGCTACACATCATCATGGAGTTGTAGAGGCGTCCCTCGAATGGATGACCTCTCTCCTCTATGTACTTAGGTTTAGATTTTCCAATGTAATAGCTTAGCTCTAGTCGGGAGTTAGGGAGAGCGGAGCTGCGCTCCGGTTCCGGAGGAGTCTTCAGAGTTTTGGTATGTCTTTGTACCTTTTCTTTATAAGACTTATGCTTTAAATATTTATCTTCTCTATTTACTTTATGCTTTATTATATGATTAGTATAGTTGTTATATCTTGGCATGGGATCTTCGCTCATATTGAGTGCTCTAGTTATGCTAGGTAATTAGAGTAGTAATCGATAGATTAGACATGGTGTTTAGTCTATAGGTTACCTGAGGTTGCGCTCAATCCCACGGAATAGTTGTGGTAGCCCCAGGGGTGACAGCTCTGTTAGGCCTTCGTAGTCCACCACGTTCGGATTGATGTTTCGTAGAGCTTTTGGCAGCCTTCTCCCAACTACCTTTTTCCCAGTCTTCTTCGAGAGTTGGAAAGGACCTGCTGCTCCAAAGTGCCAATGTTTATGACTGCTATATATTTTCATCCTTGTTACCTTAGAACCCAAGTAATAGAGAAGAACATAGGAACCTTGATCTCTCCCATTGTCCTCCCGCTATAGTTATCTATACATTTATCATGAATTCTCTTTTATGTGCTTTTATCATATATCATTCACTCCTGCTCTAGTCTATTTAGTACTCTGAGTTAGTAGATGCATGATAGTGAGTTATCAGATTCTTGACCCTTGCTTCCCTGTGGTAAAATATAAATAACGATCCTGGAATACTCCCGGTAAAATGCTACAATGGTATTCTGTGCGCTTGCGGAATCTTTCATATTCTATTTGCACTAACAAACATCAGCAGCGAGAGTATGAGAACTTTCGACATATGCCTGGTGAGAGCATAGAAAGTTTATTCGCTCGCTTTCAGGTGATTGTCAACGGGATGAGGGCTAACAAGGAGCTGTTGCCTTTCGACGATCATGAGAGAGCTTTGAAGCTTTTGCACACTCTCGATCGGTCGGTGTGGGACTCGAAGGTTCAGGCGATCATCAAATCACCTAACTATGAGACCCTCACATGCGACGAGCTCTTTAGTAAGCTCAAGTCCAGTGAGATTGACGTCATGGCGAGGGCTTCTTATGAAAATCCTTCTGGCCCGTCGATGGGTTTGCTTTCAGGATCTTCTGCTAACCCCTCTGGAGGCTTTGCACTCTCTTCTCTTCTTTCTGTCACAGAGGAGCAGCTAGAGTTCATGGGGGATGATGAGTTGGCTTTGCTTGCCAACCGGTTCTCGCGGTTCCACAACAACCGCATGAACCGTCACCGCGGAGGAGGACGCTCGGGTTGTTTTGAGTGCGGCGACCCCAACCACTTCATCACCAATTGCCCGAAGAAGAACAAGCAAGTCTTCGGCAAGGCGGATCATGGGCACAAGTACGACTCCGGCAAGCGTAAGGAGAAGTACGTCCCCGTGAAGCACAAGCGGAAGGGCGGATTCAACAAGGAGTACATCAAGATGAAGTACTTGGAGAAGGCCCAGGCTGAGCAGCGTGCGTTCTTTGCCACGCTCAGCGACGTCGACGACTCAGATGACGACTTCGCTTCCTCAAGCGATGACGAGTCCGAGAAAAAGAAGAGGATCGAGGACAAGCTGAACGGCCTCTGCTTCTTCGCCAACAACGAGGGCTTCTGCACCATGGCCCTCGGCAAGGAGGTCGACGGCGAGCTGGAGGAGATCCCTCGGAACGACGACGACACCTCCCAGGTATCTCAGACCCCCAATGAGCTTTCTGCTGAGGTCGAGAAACTTACTGCCGCCCTTCTTAGTCAAGATAAGTTGCTTAGGCGTGCTGCTAGAGAGCGAAGGAGTTTAGGCAGAAGTGGGAGGATACGGTGAAGGAACTTGAATCTGTCAAGTCCACTATTGTTGTCACCGAGGAGTGCGAGATGTGCACCACACACATGACTGACCTTCTCACTTTGAGAGGTAAGTATGCAGTGTTGGTAGGAGAGGTGGATGAGCTTAAGGCTAGATCCTCGTTGTTGGGTGCGTGCAAGTCCTGTGCGGGCTTGCAATCCGAGTTGGTAGAGAAGAATGCCAAGATTGTGTCTCTTGAGAAGGCCAGCTCTGGTAGCACTTGTGTGACTAGGTGCGTTCTGTGTGAGGGTTTGGAGATGGAGATTGCGAACGTGAAGCATGACAAGATGCAAACCGAGGAGGAAAACACATACCTTCGGACCATCTTGTCATGGGTGTCTAGTGGTGAGCCGCAGCTTGGGATGATGATCTCCCAATTCAAGCGTGTTGCTGGAGGTCCAGGTGTAGGCTTTGCTCAGGGTGTTGAGTGCGCTTCATCTTTTGGCAAGATTGGAGAGTCGAGTGGTCTGAACCCGTGTGAGAAGCCCAACTCCACCACCACTCCCAAACTTACAAAGATTCCACCCAAAGAGCCTCTCAAGCCTAACACCAAGGATGGGGTGTTTGTTGAACCTCCGAGAGCTCCACCCAAGAAACAGTCGTGGGCTCCAAAACCAAACCACCTCAAGAACAAGCTAGACACAATGCCACCTATCCAAGAGGAGCTTATGCCACAGAAGGGCAAAGTGATCCATACCCACTACCATGAGTACCAACAACTCCCTATGAGAGCGGTGAGGTACCATTGTGAGCACTGTGGGAGAGATGGACACTTGAGTGAGTTTTGCTTTCGGCGCAAGAGAGAGGCGCGCCGTGCAAAGGAGATGAACAACACGGACATGCACCATCCTTTCCATGATGTACATGGGACAAATGTTCAGAGGCGTGCTGCTAGGCCTAGAGGTCCTAAACCTCAAGTTCCTAGGCCTAGGCCGCGAGGAGGTCGTGCCCGGCGGGAGCCTACAGTTATGGGCTATGGACCCCGTGGGGGTGGCTTTGTAGTTGAGCGTTTTCCCCCATCGCGTTTTGAGTATCGCGATGGACGCTCCTCCCTTAGCGGACCACGTTTTCCACTACGTGGTGATCGCTCTTCCCGTAGGCGTGCTAGGAATGGTTTTTCTGCTAACCGTTCTTTTGAGCAGCCAGCCCAATGCTGGTACTCTTCCTACTTCACTAACCCCAGTGTTGGACCGTATGCTCACCCTATGTCTTTTTATTGATGTAGGTAAAACGATTGGAGAACGTTTGGATGGTGGATTCCGGTTGTTCGAGGCACATGACCGGAAATGCCAAGTGGTTCTCCAGTCTTAGTCCGGTCACCGGAAAGGAGTTTATCACCTTCGGCGACAATAGCAAAGGTAAAGTGTTGTCTCGTGGGTCGGTGCGAGTTAATGAGCACTTTGTGTTGCGCGATGTTGCTCTTGTTTCTAACTTGCATTTTAACCTTCTTTCTGTTTCGCAACTTTTCGATGATGACTATGAGATTCGTTTTAAGCCGAATCTCAGTCGTATTTTGGATTCTTAGGGCAATCTTGTTTGTTTGATTTCGCCCTTTGGGAAAGTCTTTCGTGTGAATTTCTCGGAGTCATTTGGAGTTTCTCGTTGTCTTTTGGTTGAACCTTCCTCCTCTGATCTGTGGAAGTGGCATAGGAGACTAGGACATTTGAGCTTCGACTTGCTTGCAAGGCTTAGTTCACTTGGCCTAATCCGAGGATTGCCCAAGTTGTGCATGGAGAAGGATCTTGTTTGCCATTCTTGTAGACATGGGAAGATGGTTGCCGCTCCCCACCATCCAGTGACTCAGGTCATGACTAAGCACCCTGGAGAGCTTTTACACATGGACCTTGTTGGTCCAGCTCGGGTGAGCTCGGTTGGGGGGAAGTGGTACGTGCTTGTTGTTGTTGACGATTTTTTGAGATATTCATGGGTCTTCTTTTTGACTAAGAAGACTGGGACTTTCTCTTTTGCTCGCAATCTGATTTTGCGTCTTCAGAACGAGTTCCCTATGAACTCGATGCGAGCTATCCGTAGTGATAATGGCTTCGAGTTCAAAAACTCGGATTTTGAGAAGTTTTGTAACTCTTTGGGTTTAGAGCATCAATTTTCTTCCCCCTACACACTGCCATAGAATGGTGTTGTAGAGAGGAAGAATCGGACCCTTGTAGAGATGGCCAGGACGATGCTCGATGAGCATAGGACTCCTAGGCGATATTGGGCCGAAGCTATGAGCACTGCATGCTACATTTCCAATCGCATTTTTCTCTGAGCCTTCTTGAAAAAGACTTCTTATGAGTTGCATTTTGGAAAACAGCCCAAAGTGAGTTATTTTAGAGTTTTTGGTTGCCACTGTTTTATACTTAAGAAAGGCAACCTGGACAAATTTGAGTCTCGTTCTTCTGACGGTGTATTTTTGGGTTATGGCACTCACACTCAAGCTTAGCGTGTACTTAACCTTGATACTAACCGAGTCATGGAGACATCTGATGTCACCTTCGACGAGACCATGGTTTGTCCTTCTTCTCGTTTTGAGCGTGCAGGTAATCATGAGGTTGGCGAGCCTCTTTTTGATGATGAGGACGAGAGTGTTGAAGGGATGGATGACCCAGCACCACCTCCACCTGCTGTGCCGCAAAGAGCGGCTTCTACTATGACTCACGACCTCGATCCCTCTTCTTCGACTTGGGGGCCGTGGGATCCGCCACCTCGAGCGGTACCTTTCGTACCCGAGGAGGCACCAGCTACTGTTGAGGGGGAGGTTTCTTTAGCTCGGGAGGCGCCACGACACATTCAGCGCCAACACCCACCTCAACAGATGATCGGCAGCATCGGCGAATGTGTCACTCGGTCAAGGTCACAACAAATCTCTCACTTTGCTCATTCTGCATTTGTTGCTGATTTTGATCCCCGAGATGTTGGACATGCTTTATCTGATCCGGATTGGGTCAATGCCATGCATAAGGAGCTTGAAAACTTTGAGAGAAATTGGGTTTGGGTTCTTGTTCCTCTTCCTCCTGAGTGTCACCCTATTGGGACAAAATGGGTTTTCAAAAACAAACAAGGATAAGATGGCCATGTTGTGAGAAACAAGGCTAGACTTGTAGCCCAGGGGTATAGTCAAAAGGAGGGGATAGACTATGAGGAGACTTTTGCTCCTGTAGCTCGTTTGGAGGCGATTAGGATACTCTTGGCTTTTGCTGCATCCAAAGGGTTTAAACTTTTTCAAATGGATGTCAAGAGTGGCTTCTTAAACGGCTACATATAAGAGGAGGTGTATGTGAAACAACCCCCTGGTTTCAAAAATCCCAAGTTTCCAAACCATGTTTTTAAACTTCACAAAGCTTTGTATGGTTTGAAACAAGCCCCTAGAGCCTGGTATGATAGGTTGAAAACCTTTTTGCTTGCTAAGGGTTTTAAAATGGGATGTGTGGATAAAACGCTCTTTCTCCTCAAGCAAGCCAATGACACTCTCTTGGTCCAGATTTACGTGGATGATATCATTTTCGGTGGGTCTTCTCACGCTTTGGTTGCCAAGTTTGCAGATACTATGAGCAAGGAGTTTGAGATGAGCATGATGGGTGAGTTGACTTTTTTCCTCGTGTTGCAAATCAAGCAATCCCGAGAGGGAACGTTTGTGCACCAGGGTAAGTATATCAAGGATATCCTGAAGAAATTCGATATGGGTGAGGCCAAGCCTCTTCCAACACCCATGTCGACCACGACGGCCCTAGATGCGGACAAGGATGGAGAAGCTGTGGACCAGAAGGAGTACCGGAGTATGATCGGGTCGCTGCTGTACCTGACGGCGACACGCCCGGACATCTAGTTCGCGGTGTGTCTTTGCGCGCGATTTCAGTCGTCTCCGCGCACCTCTCACCGTCAGGCGGTCAAGCGCATTACGAGGTACTTATGCTTCACTCCTGAGTTTGGGATTTGGTATTCTGCTTCCTCCACCCTCTCCCTTTGCGGTTATTCTGATGCCGATTTTGCTGGTTGCCGACTTGAGCGCAAGTCCACTTCTGGGACTTGTCAGTTTATTGGTTCTTCTCTTGTATCGTGGTCTTCTCGCAAGCAGTCTAGTGTCGCCCAGTCTACCACAGAGGCTGAGTATGTTGCTGCGGCTAGCTGTTGTTCCCAGATGCTTTGGATGATGGCCACTTTGCATGATTTTGGTCTGAGCTTTTCTCGCGTTCCTTTGTTTTGTGACAGCACGAGTGCTATTAGCGTTGCTAAGAACCCCGTGCTGCATTCTAAGACCAAACACATTGATGTCCGCTTTTATTTTCTGCGAGACCACTATGAGAAGGGTGATATCGACCTTCGCCATGTCGATACTCATCATCAGTTGGTTGATATTTTCACCAAGCCTTTGGACCAATCAACTTTTGCTAGGTTGAGAGGTGAGCTTGGTGTGTGTTTCCCTTTTTAGATGGGGGAAACATTTTTGGTTTGTGTATCATAGACTGACTCTTTTCTGTCGTTTTGTTTTCGTTTTTGTTAAGTTAGTCTTTGCATCTCATCTTGCATATTTACATTCAGAGCTTCATGTATATAATCTTTAGAATGTGACTATGCTTTGTTTAGTGTATGCTCCGATTCTATATGATGATGCTTGTAGTTTATGCTCTTTCTGATCACTGATGCATGTTGTGAGCTGAGCTATTTTATGAATGGTGAATTTGCTTAATGAACATAAAAAATTGAAATTGTTCACCATTGAGATATGCAACTAGCATGTGTAGAATTTGTTGAGATCACTTGTGCTTTTCATATATGCTAGGTTGCTATGTCTCTAGTTCTGAGTCATTCACTTGCTTGGTATGCTCATATTCTGTTGTAAATTTGAACCAAGTTAAGTGAATTGGAAAGATCGAGATGGGATTGCTTGTCAGCACATCACAGTATTGAGACTGTCTCTCATTGCACTGAGTTAAACTTGAGCTGTGTAGTGTATGACCGAAACTGTTGCTTTAAGCTTCTGATTGCTTCTGCATAGGCTTCGCACAGTTGAAAAGTTAGGCAATGACAAGCTTTCAACCTCTCGCAATCACATGCTGAATTTTGAACTTGTGTAATTTAACCGCTGCAACTCCGATAAAATTTGAATACACAAGTCTATGTTTCATTCTATAGCATGATGATTGAACGTTGCTAGGGGTAGTTCACCTTGTATACATGTTTAGCCTTGTTTGACTTCCTGTCTATACATGCTTAGTGCTATTTTGATGGTGAATACCTTTTTGGCTAAAAACTGCTCATTTTGCTCCAATGTTCAAATTTCGTATTTGGTGATCAGTTTGAGCCTTTGCTAGCATTCTGTGGATCAACATTTTATCGAGCATCTTCATATTCTATCGACTATATTCCTGAAGCTGCTAACTTGCATTTTAACTCATATGCATTTGGAGGGGAGATACTTGATAGTGCATTTTCAACTAAGGGGGAGAAATTCTCTCAAATCATAAGCTCAACTAAGAGGGAGATTTCCTGGTTGTGTGCACTATTGGAGGGGGAGTTTGAGCTGGCTCGGATTTTGATTTTTCCAATTGGTTCGGAGCATTTTTGGTAGCTAGTTGTGTTGAGCCTTTGCCTCTTTCTTGAGGAACTAGCGCCTTTGCCTTTATGCTCTTCATTTGGTATCGAGTTTTCTTGCTAGCGGTGTTGAGCCCGTTCTGCCTCTTCTTGAGGGCTAGCTCTATTCTGCTTGATTTTCAATTGGTACTTTAATTGGTGTCGAGCTTTCTCGCTAGTGGTGTTGAGCCTGTTCTACCTCTTCTTGAGGGCTAGCTTTGCTTTGCTTGGTTGCGTCGAGCCGTTGCCCATGTCTTTGGGGACCAAGTTGTCTTGCTCTTTCCACTTGACCTTCTTCGGTTTTGCTATGCTTTTGGGTCATTTGGATGAGCTCTCTTCTTCTCCTTCTTCTTCCTTCCTCTATTCCATTATGATTTGTGTTGGTAGTTGACAATGCACTCATCAAGGGGGAGATTATGGATACATGGGTGTATGTTGAGTCTCGAGTGATGAGTGATTGTCAACTGGGATAATGCGCATGTTCTTTCGCTTGTGTTGTGCAGGTGTCGAGCACGGATACAGTGATCGAAGGCAAGGTGAAGGTCAAGTAGAGACGTGCCGTGCTGATGGACCGAGAGTGGCGAAGGGCGGACTGAGGCTTGGACTGAGGGACCGGTGGCCTGAGGATCAGCTGTGGTGGCTGACAGCCTGGGACAGCGACGAGCGAAGACTTGCGGGTGGATGGGGTGCACGGACGGTGCATCCCCTCTACGGCTCGGTTTGGTGGTTGAGCCACAGAAAAACCACCGAGTGGACGGTTTCCAGGTTTGGGCCTCAAAACCTGGGCGCTGATGGTTTCCGAGTTTGGGCCACAAAACTCGGGCTGAGGACGGTTTCCGGGTTTAGGCCTCAAAACCTGGGCGCTGCGGGTTTCTGAGTTTGGGCCACAAAACTCAGGCGATGGACGGCTGGTTTCCCGGTTTGGGCCTCAAAACCAGAGGTTGATCGTTAAGGCTGGTTTCCCGGTTTGGGCCACAAAACCGGGGGCGAAGTCCGAGAAAAGCACGTGGCGGCAATCGGTGAGGTTGCGTCGAGGCAACGCTACCAGTTGTGCGGGCGTGGCCGTTGTTGACGTTTGTTAACGTAAATAAGAATATGAAAGATTCTGCAAGCGCACAGAACATCATTGTAGCATTTTACCGGGAGTATTCCAGGATCGTTATTTATATTTTACCACAGGGAAGCTAGGGTCAAGAATCTGATAACTCACTATCATGCATCTACTAACTCAGAGTACTAATTAGACTAAAGCAGGAGTAATTGATAAATGATATGATATTGAATGGAAGCACAATAAAGAGAATTTAAAGATAAATGTAAAGGTAACTATAGTGGGAGGATAACGGGAGAGATCAAGGTTCCTATGTACTTCTCTATTACTTGGGTTCTAAGGTAACAAAGATGAAAAGATATAGCAGTTATAAACATTGGCACTTTGGAGCAACAGTACCTTTCTGACTCTCGAAAAAGACTGGGAAGAAGGTAGTCAGGGGAAGGCTGCCAAAAGCTCTACGAAAACATCAATCCGAACGTGGTGGACTACGAAGGCCTAACAGAGCTGTCACCCCTGGGGCTACAACAACTATTCCGTGGGATTGAGCGCAACCTCAGGTAACCTATAGACTAAACACCATGTCTAATCTATCGATTACTACTCTAATTATGGCCTATAACTAGAGCACTCAATACGAGCAAAGATCCCATGCCAAGATATAACAACTATACTAATCATAATATAAAGTAAATAGAGAAGATAAATATATTAAAGCATAAGTCTTACAAAGAAAAGATACAAAGACATACCAAAACTCTGAAGACTCCTCTGGAACCAGAGCGCAGCTCCGCTCTCCCTAACTCCCGACTAAAGCTAAGCTATTACATTGGAAAATCTAAACCTAATTCTCTAGGGAGGAGAGGTTGTCCTTCGAGGGACGCCTCTGCAAAGACTCCCAGATGATGATGTTGCCTCAGGGGGGTCCTAGGTTTATTATATAGGGGCTCCTGGCCTCTCCTCCACCTTGGGCAAGCGATGTGGGACTAAATCCTTCGTCATATGCACTTGGGCCTAAATGGGCCAAAACGTGTTGGAGAGGTCGGTTGGAGTGCGTCACGCGAAGGGGGGCGAACTTGGGCCCTGTAGCAGACCGGTCGGTCTAGGGAGGAGACCGGTCGGTCTCCCCCTACGACAGGTGGGCCCCGCCTTCCGTGGGTCGCCTTCTTGTGTCTTCTGGAATGTTCTAGAATCTTCCAAGTCGTATCCATCGAGGACTCTCGCTCTGGGACTCCAAATATAGCAAATCATATGTCCGTTTCGATCGTCTCGACGAGGTCTTCGCAATGGTGTGCTCTGTTTCATCACTTGAGATATTTTGATATGGTGAAATATTGATAATCCTGCAAAACAAGTGAGAGCACCAAAACTCGTGGAACTTGTTAGTTTCAAACCCTACAACTATGCTTTGTGATTCATTTCAGGTCATTCTATTCATTAGTTGATGGTATAATATTGACATTAAGGACCGTCAACAAGTTCCCCCAAGCTTATCCTTTGCTAATCCCTTAGCAAAGCCAAACTCTACAATGGATCAGGAGTTGGTGCAATATCTGCACTTCTAACAAGTACACATGCATTCAAACAAAAGTTCTCATTTGGATTAGAAAAAGATATCATATTATTTATCATGGGGCTTAGTACTTTACCTTGAATCTTGAGTAATTGAACGATAGAACGATCAAATCAAGCACCATGTCTCTAGTTCTTTCACTTCACCATTATCCCGGAGTTTTTATGAATTTTCAAAAAGCTTAAGAACATATGTTGCCAAATTAAACAATGGATCCAAAGAGAAAGTCAACCATACCATTGAATTGAGAAGTGCATGTGTATGGAGAATAGAGGCGGATGCTCTTTTGAATATATCACTCTTTTTTGTCTATTAGAAACACATGGCTATCAGGCTAATTCTATTGTCGGGCACGTGCCCATTTTTTCTGATATTCATCGTTTTTTTCTTTTTTTTTCTTCGAGGTTCCGGACACTTGTCCCTTTTTATTTCCTCGGGATCTATCTTTTTGAGGTTTCGGACACTTGTCCCTTTTTATTTCCTCGGTTTTTTCTCTTTTTTTCAATAGCCACATGCTTCCAACAAACTTTTGACAGGATAGCAACAGATAATCATGAGCATTTATGCGAAAGATGGATGAAATGTGTAAGTGATCTCAATTCAATAGCATAATAACTTCTCATAGGGTCAACAAAGCTTAATTTAACTCAATGCAATTATTTGCCATCTTAATATTGGAAAATCTCCAGAACTCTAGTGTTGTTTTAGAACAAGATAACAGTAGCTCAGATCATCACATATCATATATGTCAATTACCTAGACTCTGGATCAAGCATTTGCTACCCATATATTTAATTTTATTTTTCAGCATCATTATTAATCAGGAGAACTCATGCTTTGAAGGCTAGGTAGTTGAAAGAAATTAGATAGAGCAACTATTCATCATTTCCATGTAAAAGATTAGAGAGAGAGTTCTTCTTTTATTATCAACTTTTTTTTAAAACAAACTTAACACACTATTTATTTAATCTAACACACACTTATTATAAATAACTAAGATAGTGAATAAGACATACCTGGATTACGAAGATAACGGGGTTGGTCTTCCCCAAGCCGGTTCCCTCAGTAGCGTTGAACCTTCATGTGCTCATATATATTTTTTTTCTTTTTAATTAATGGTGAGCCATGTGCCCACATTTTTTCATTTTATTTTATTTACGTATAGAAAGAAAACTTAAGACGATAAGGATACTTACCTGGATACACGGGGGTGCTTCCCCCCAAGCTGAATGCTGACGTAGTCGTTCAATCTTGCCAAGTAGCGGACTGGCGGTGGAAATGTGTTTCCTCTGTCAGAGCTTTGATTGATGTTGATGTTTGTTGAAATAGTGCTCCAACAGTGAATGGAACATCCACTTGCTTGTCAGCTTTTCTTGGTCTTTCAGATCCTATGAAACTCAAATAGACAACAAAACTTGTGGAACAGATTAAGCGTTAGTGGTTGGCCACTTAAGCCTTAGTTGTCTAGAATTTCAGTAAGATCTCTTTCTCAATATTTTTGTATTTTATTTTTTTTGATGCAAGAGAAAATGCACAGGATGAATGCATGCATATTTATTTTTATTATTTTTATGCCACCACGATGAACATTCCTGTGGGTTTTTACACACCACAGAATTATTCACATGGGGCTTTAGGTTTTATGATGCAGTGCAAGAAGTAAAATATTTTTATTTTCTTCTTTTTTGTAATGCTGATGCAGAGAAGTAAATATGCTATGGAGAGATGATGATGGAAAGTAAACATGCAAAAATAGAAACTAATGCAGAAAAGATAAATATGGATAACTACCGATTTACCTTCCGGCGAGGGTTCAATGTTTTAAGTCCTCTGAACAGGACTTCTCACCATGTTCATTCCTGAGGTGCATCATTTGATCTTGATATGTAAACCTTGATAACTACACCTCTTGATATGGTGTCACTCATGTTCTTCGTTCGTCCAGCAATTTGAAGTGAAGCATTTATTGTGGAAGCTGGCATCATCTTGCTCAGTGTGCATGTTCTTGTAGATCCAGGACCTTCACTCTGTAGAATTTGGGAGCTAACAAACTCATCCATGTTTTGCTCAAGAGTGTGTCCTGCTCATAAAACAAGGTAGAGATCAAGTGCATGGGTTCTGTTGGTGGAAAAACACCAACAGAACCAAAAGTTTTGTTTATTCTTCTCTAACCTTAGGCACATTGCACAAGATAAACTTGTTGTTTATGTGTTCTATTCAAACTTATCATGAGTGATAGGATCAGAAGATGAGCATGAAAGTATCATCTTAAAAATATTTAACATATCATATTACTTAACCCAAGGAAGGATATTCTATGTATAGTGTGTCGATCTTTTTATGGTTGTGATATATCATCTTCCAAAGGTTGGATGCACAAAATTTTAGCTCATTAAGATAGTGAGATTCAAGAGAGTAAAGCCAAGAATAATGAGTAAAGAACTGAACATGTTGAGTTGATTAGGTTGGATCATGCGAGGTGCAACTTTAAACATGTTTGGTTCTTTATGTATGCGCATACCAGAAACAAGGAGAAGCTTTTAAAGTGATGGTCACTTACCTTGAAATGATACTTTATCATTGAAGAGTGATTGCGTCGAACCACCTTGTGGAAGCTTCTCTTGTCTAGCTGGTTGTTGTTCATGAGTGGCTTGTCTTCTCTTGTCTATCTCACAGTGGGCCAGCTGAGTCTTGTTCTCAACAGGTCTAGACGATGGAGACTTTGTCAATTATTCTCTTGATTTTTTAGGCTCGGGTACTATATCTCCATCTTCGAATTCTTGCAGTGCAGTGGCTTCATCCTTCATGTTGTCTCCCTCAATTCCTGGCAGTTGGTTCTTCATTTGTCGGTAGAGTCAATGTCTTCTCTTGGTTTTCTTCGGCTGCTCATAAGTGGTGTAGTTGTTAAAGAAGCAGCGACCCTTTTGATCAAAGATCCAAAAGTGGACGTCTCCAGGTCTGACATAGATGACAACATTGGCGGTGTTCAAGAACGTTCTTCCAAGAATGAGTGATGGATCATATTCTTCTTCTTGGCTGGGGCAGCATCCAGTGGCTTGTACTGATCAAAGTGTTGAAGCTGGATTTCTCCTTCCTCTCCTTGATCGTGAAGCAAATCTAGACAACGGAATTGTGTCTCCCCCAAGCTAGCTTGTGAAGTAGGTGGATGCCCAAATTTCTTCAACAACATGCTCATGAGTTGAAATTGTCGACCTTGTTGTTGTTGAAGTTGTTCCACCTTGTCCCCCAAACTAGCTCTTGTGTTGCAATAATTACAAGTGAGGAGAACTTCCACTGCTTGTCTTCATAGTGATCCACCAACAGACTTCCTTCGGACGACACATAGATGTTATAATGTAGTGGTATATCGTCACCTTGATATTTGTTGTTGGTGTCGGTGTTGATGTCTTTGACAATGCTGAGTGTAGGCATAGATTGACCCATACGGGGTGAGTTGCATCCTATTCGTCATCAGTGTCCTGGCTTAGGCCTTGGGATGGCTCAAAGCTTGGTTGCCTTCGACATCACTAGTGACTTGTCAGATGATGAGTTTTGTCTATCCACGGGTTGGGTTTTGGATCTTTAAGTTCACACCATGAACAAGCAAATCTCATCTCCTACAAAATGTTAGTGGACATATACCCAAAGGATTGTACTGAATTTGAAACATGGGTTGTTATCCACAACTATGTGTTATTCATCCATGCTAATGAAAAGATAATTTTAAGATTACTTTAGCATAGACTAGCGTTTTATATGTTGGCTGCATTTTAACATGGTTCAAGGCAAAAGATAACTTGCAGTAGAAGATAAATTGAAATAAACTTTAATACTCACAGTTCTTTCATCCATGATGAATGAGCTAAGTCTTCATTATGCACTTCACCGTATGCCTTGCTTCATCTCTAATGTGAATTCATCTCAGGACTTTCCCAAAGTGTATTTAGAGTTCTCTGCAGGGGTTAGTCCAACAAAATATCCAATGTCTACACTAGCAATTTTCAGTTCAATAATCAAACTAGACTCCATGTCTGATTGGATTAAGGAAGGCATTTTAACCTAAGCACCACACTTAATTTAAAAGCCTATGAAAGTATAGCTAGTACTTCCAAACCAAAACATACTATGGCAAACAAAGGTAGGATGAAAGCATATAGAGATTTATTCAAAAAGAGATGAAAGAGTATGATCATAGTGAGGAATATTTTTTTTCTCTTTTTTTTTCTTTTTTTCGTTTAGATGCAAATGACATGAATGCATGCAAGGAACTAAATATGATGAGGATTTGATAAAAGAAAACCTAAACTAAATGGAGTGGATGAATGATTAAAAGTAAACATGCAGTGGTATGCAAGAAATTAAAAAGATAACTACTCATAAAGTTTAAAGTCCATGAGCAAGACTGTCTCACCTTGATCATACTTACCATGACTCACAACTGGGACTTGTGAGTAGCGCAGCGTAACTATCCGTCACATGAGATGGAAGTTGAATTCTTGTGAAGGCGACCTTTTCTCCAATCTACACATGGTTAGAATGATATATATGTAAACACAAACCTATGAGATGGCAGGGTTCCAGAATTAATGATGGATCTTGAATGTTCAGGCACCCTGGGTTCTTCATTCTTGTGGAAGCTTGCCATAAGGTCGAAACGGCATCTGATGTCCTGTCTATTCCACACTCAACAGAACAAGGGGTAATCCTACTAAAGCTAGTGGTACACTAAATTAGCAGATATCAAGATCATTATCAAAATCTTTACACCAATTGCTTCCCCGGCAATGGCGCCAAAAATGCTTGTTGACGTTTGTTAACGCAAATAAGAATATGAAAGATTCCGCAAGCGCACAGAACATCATTGTAGCATTTTACCGAGAGTATTCCAGGATCGTTATTTATATTTTACCACAGGGAAGCTAGGGTCAAGAATCTGATAACTCACTATCATGCATCTACTAACTCAGAGTACTAATTAGACTAAAGCAGGAGTAATTGATAAATGATATGATATTGAATGGAAGCACAATAAAGAGAATTTAAAGATAAATGTAAAGGTAACTATAGTGGGAGGATAACGGGAGAGATCAAGGTTCCTATGTACTTCTCTATTACTTGGGTTCTAAGGTAACAAAGATGAAAAGATATAGCAGTTATAAACATTGGCACTTTGGAGCAACAGTACCTTTCTGACTCTCGAAAAAGACTGGGAAGAAGGTAGTCAGGGGAAGGCTGCCAAAAGCTCTACGAAAACATCAATCCAAACGTGGTGGACTACGAAGGCCTAACAGAGCTGTCACCCCTGGGGCTACCACAACTATTCCGTGGGAACAAGTAGATCAGGTTGCTTTCATTTTCGTGGCTCTTTTTCGGTTCATATTCCCTCTTCTTCGATTCCCGGTGATTGAGTTGTTTTGAGCGGATGATTTCTTGAGGATAGTCTCCTAACTACCTCGTGATCATCTTCTCCAGGTTTGGGAACGAG
The DNA here is from genome assembly GCA_009763385.1 of Coix lacryma-jobi var. lacryma-jobi. Lineage (NCBI taxonomy): Eukaryota > Viridiplantae > Streptophyta > Magnoliopsida > Poales > Poaceae > Coix > Coix lacryma-jobi. Next base: position 81,818,220 of record CM019828.1, on the reverse strand, counting down.
GGATTGTGATTTGGTTTGGATTTGGAGAGATTTGGAAGAGGGGTGTTCAAAATCGCCCTCTCCGGTCGGTCACGGACAGTCCGCCACCTGACCGGTGGACAGTCCACGCGTCGGGGTCGGCCTGACCAGTGGCTTGACTCCGCGCTGTTGGAGCTGACTCAGAACACCCGCAGACAGTCCGCAGTACTGAGTCGCGGACAGTCCGAGAAGCGTCCAGGGGCTGTTCAACAACGTTGCTATTTTGCTCTTTTGGCCGGCGGACAGTCCGCCACCTGAGCCCGGACAGTCCGCCATTGGGCAGACAGTCCGCGGTTTGAACCCCGGACAGTCCGCGAGTTGGCTGCTTGTTGAGTTTTAGTGCATTTGCTCTCCCGGCTTCTTCGCTTGGTTTCCGGACTTCTCGGTTGGCCCTGTAGTTCACCTAGGAACCTCTCTAGGTATCTTTGCTACTTGTTAGCATTGGTATTTAGGGATTTCTCAACGTAGGCTTCAATCTACGTTTGGGACTAGGTTTCAGGGGTTGAACTTGTGCCGGTGCCTTTGACGTTTGAAAAAATCCTCCTAGAGTACAGTATAGAAGTCTGCCCCTGCCTGCTGCTGCCTCTCCCTCGGGAACCACTGCTCAACTGGGACTAGCCGGAGGGTCTGTATATCTGCGAGCAAGTGGTTGCATGGAGGTCTAGCCGTGGAATCTGCGGGGGTGGATGCCTCGAGGGAGCACATGCACCCCGCAGAGGGACATCGGGCCGGGGTGGCACCGCTGTCCGGCGTCGGGGAACCTCCTCAGGAACCTCCTCCTCTGCCTCTGCCTTTGCCTCAGCTGCCTCGGCTGCCTCGGCCTCTGCCTAGCCCTGCTGCGAGCTCTGGGGCTCCACACCTGGAGAGGTGAACGTGGTATGACGACCGGTGGCCATAAGAACGCCGAACGGTGAGCCATGCCGACGCTCAACCTCCTCGATAGCTCGCCGCTGCTCTGGCGTCAACTGATCCTCAATCCGTAAACCACCACCACGGCCTCATCTCTCAACACGCTCTGCGGCGTCTACAACAGCCTGTGCCTGCTCGGCCTGTCGCTGCTCTCTGGTGCGTTTCCGGCGCGTGATCAACTTCCCCTTCCCGGGTCGCTGACCGGAAGGAGGTGGACGAGGAGGGGAGTCCCCCGGAGCACCACCGACATTCTTGCAACGCATGGCTAACAAGAATGAGAAAAGCTGCTGCTGAAAGACTGGACTGCCTCTGAAAAGATCAACTGACACTGAGCAACCCAGATAAGTCCAACTAACAAGAAAACCAACGGACATAATCTCCCTCTGACACGGACAAACCAATTGTCGCTGTCACTCGCGAGGCTTGGCCTCGATCCTTACCTGCGGGCTTGGCCCCGGGTTTGCTAACACTGCCAACTGACCGCAAGCTATCAACTGCCACTGACTCTGACTCGCTGCATAGAGGAGATGGGACATATATAAGCACATATAGTCTAGAGACGAGAAAGCCCTATGGAAGCAAAGCAATGGAGATAAGAGAGAAAGAGGTCTTTGCTACCTGATGAACCGATGAAACAAACCCAAGAAAAGGTAAGAACTGACGTTCCGGCGTCCACGTATCACACCGAGGAGGACTGCAAAGGAATTGGGTGAAACCGGGGTTAAAATATGGTGGAACAGCTATTGGGGCATTTCATCGAGCATGTTGTATGCATGGCTTACAGTAGAGAGTGGAGGTGCTCACTGTTGCAGGTCTGCGAGCCGGGGAAAAATCACCGGAGAGGGAAGAGAGCTCGGGGACAGACGCCGACGAGGACGAGCTTCGGCGAACTCCGGCAGGATGAGGTCGGCTCCGGCGAGTTTGGCTGGCAGGCGTGGGAACGGTTGCTGCGGTGAGCTGGCGCGCACACGACTGGGTGGAGCGCTGCGGCGGCGGAGCAAGGGCCCGGCGGCGAGAGGGAGGCTGGCGAGCGCAGCGGCCGGCGAGGGTGGGTTAGGATTTGGGGCGCGGGTGCGGCGGCGGCTCGAGCTTGGGCGAACGGTGGAAGACGACGAGATGACAAGTGGGACCCAGAAGCCAGAGAAAAGAACTGACCGCGCCGCTTAAAGGAGCATCGGACGCACCGATGTAAACACATCGGACGCTCCGATGCTCGACCAGAGAGCTCCAGAAGCGCCCATTTTGCTTCGGACACGTCCTATGCCTGGGCATCGGACGCTGGGCAGCGTCCGATGGGGCACCGGACGCTCCTTTGGTTACACAACGGACGCGATGCCAACACTGTTCTAGCCGGGGCTGTGTACAGTGAGGGCATCGGACGCTGGAGCCAACGTCCGATGCAGCGTCTGATGCTGCAAGTTGGGTTGTTTCGAAGATCTCCGTTGCGGCTCCCTCTCCCAACTGAGTTCCAACTTAAATAAGAGATAAATAAACACCAGTTGGAACCTAGTATGAGCATCCTCGCATAAACCCTCAGTTTTATAAATATTTTGCCATAGGATACATATCATTTTTAGGTAAAATAGGCGATAAATTCCGAGGAGACAACATGTGGCCACCAAAACTAGGGGACTCAACCATTAGGAGCTTCAAATGCTCCCCTAGCGGTGGACGAACACAACGGTTGCTCAAAGCTTAACCAAAAAGAAACGACAAGACAACAGACATGCATATGCAATGCAATACGGAATTTGAATCTAGGTTGCTTGTCAAGTTTGCTCAAGGGTAAGCTTCTTCACACGCTTTTTAGGGCGGTTATCTTAACCATGTCTGACAAGCCTATGTGCATAGCATAAATTAAACATGGCATTTGATACAATGCAATACAAAGACAACCCGCTTTCACCTTTTGACAAAGTTACTTAGATCAAGCACATTAAGCTCACTTCGCAGTCTACAAAGGGTGTTCTCATCTAGGGGTTTTGTAAAGATATCCGTCAATTGATCTTTGGTTCTAACTCCCTCTAAGGATATGTCTTTCTTTGAAACATGGTCTCTAAGAAAGTGATGGCGAATATCTATGTGCTTTATGTGTGAAGGACCAAAAGTGTTACTAGAAAGCGACCATAGGGGGGGTGAATGGGAGCTTCAAATTTCTTTTCAGAAACTTGTCACCACTGTTCTGAGAATCACCCCAAGAGCAAACCTAGAGCTTGCGAGTGTCCACGACCCTAGATGTAGGGTGGATGCTTCCAAGAAGCACAGCGGGACACAACACAACCCTAGAAACCAAAAGCAAAAGTCAAAAACCAAAACCGACAACAGACAAACAAACCGCAGACGAAAACGTGCTGAAGACACAACATCAGACGCTGGCCTGCGTCCGAAGGTTAGGCACCGGACGCGTCCGATGCAAACAGACCCTGTCTGGAACCTTACTAGACAGGCATCGGATGCTGGCTACAGTGAAACCCTAGCGTCCGATGCTCAACCTTCGGATGCGTCCGATGGCAACGGACGCTTTGATGGTCAGCGTCCGATGCTCCTTAAAAACACTTGAAAGGTCCTTGTTTGGTTTTGGTAATTGAGTGACAACCTAGGTGAACTAATATGTGCTTATGTAAGATACACAGGAAATTAGTTCACATGTGAATGAGCAATGAAGGAGCTTATTGCATATGAGACATGACATGGAGTCATGTGGCTAAGATGGTGAAGATCAAGGCAAGACTTTGCTTGATGGACCGATTGCGAAGGTGAAAGGCAAGTTGGAGGCTTTGAAGCCATTGGTACCGAGTGTCAGGAGGCTTGAGCAAAGACTTGGCGCTGAAGGACCGAAGCAATGGTGAAGAGCAAGTGAGGTCAAGATCGATGGACCATGGAGGTCATGTGATGATATGAAGTGGATCATATCATTTGATGATAGGTTGGTGCATGTGTTGCATCAACGCCGAAGGAGATGGAATGGAATGTGCAAGGCAAAGGTATATTTGTAGGGCATTTCATTTTACCGGTCATAGGTGTGTAGAGAAGATTATGACGGGGTTTAGGATAGATTGCCGTACTATCAAGAGGAGCAAACTTGTTTGCATATCGGTCATCTAGTGCCACTTGAGCGATCTAACTTTGCGATGTTGCTAGGATTGAGTGGCGTTGTAAGTACAAGTGAAAATCCTTTGAAAATGATTGTGAAAATGCTAACACACATGCACAAGGTTGTACACACTTGGTGGTGTTAGCACATTTGCAAAGGAGAAGGTGTTGGAGTTGAATTGAATCAACTCGGAGAAGTTTTCGAAGAAATCTTTGGTTGAAAAAGAGAAGCGATGGATCTTTGATTGGAATTCTGTACTAACCCTTTGTGAGTTGGATTAGCTTTGTATGTGGGATGTGTAGCCCTCTGAATAAGCTTTCCAAAATGTCCAAGATCATCGAAATCGGAGTTTGGAGCTAAGAGTTATGGTCATTTTAGCGAGGAGTTCAGGATGCTGAAGTCGGTAGTACCGCCATAAGGCCGGTAGTACCGACCCTACTACCGACCTCTGTGTGCAGCGCGCAAACTCTCTGTTCGAGAGACGTTTTGGCCTACCGGTAGTAACGCCATAAGGCCGGTAGTACCGGGCACGGTAGTACCGACCCTAGGGGTCGGTGGTACCGAGGTTTGGAGGAAGTTTGGGAGCGTTCTGTGTAGATCTAGATTTGGCCTACCGGTAGTACCGCTATAAGGCCGGTAGTACCAACCGTGTTAGAAAGGCGATTCTAACGGTCTTTTGGACCGCCGGTAGTACCGACCCTTTGGTCGGTAGTACCGACCGTGGCTGTGGGAGCTCGGAAAAAGGGGAAAACGGCTAGTTTGTGGCTCCCCTCTGTAAATAGAGGGGTGGCCGGCCCTTGGGGAAGGTGGAGCACCTTGGAGACTTAGTGTCCTTGTGTGAGAGTGCTAGGTAGCCCTCTAACTCGCTTGTGCTTGCTAGTGTGCGAATCGATAGCGAGTGAGCGATTCTAGTGCGTTGCTTTGAGAGATAGCATCAAGTGGCACTAGGTGTTCGTGTTGCAAGCCGGTGGTGCTTGTTACTTTTGGAGGTTGCCACCTCCTAGATGGCTTGGTGATCGAGTCTCCGTCGTGAAGCCCGCGTGAAGATTGTGCGTGGCTGCGGAGAAGGATTGTGAGGGGGCATTGTGCTCGTCCCGCGGGGATCACGAAGAGCAACTCTAGTAGAGCGTGTCATTGAGTTACCCTCACTTGTGGGTGAGTTCTTGCGGCGCTCGAGTGTCGAGCTAGGTGTGGTGCCTATTCGCCGCCGAACTACCAAAGTGTGTGGTCGACACAACGGGGATTAGCTTGGTGGCAACCAAGTGAACCTCGGGAGAAAAATCACCGTGGCAACTTCGTGTTCATCTTCTCGGTGGTTTGCAAACTCCATTCACTAGCTTGTATTTACTCGTTCATATACATGTGCTAGTGTAGTTGCTCTTCTAATTAGTTAACTTGTGTAGCTTGCTAGTTACCTTCCTTGCTTGTGTAGCATAGAAGTTGATCCCATGAGTGACTAGTTGACTTGTAGTCTTGCTAATCACATTGCTTAGGTTGTGTAGCTAAGTTGAGCTCTCTAATTTGGCTTGTATAGCCTTGTTATTGAGAATTGCTAGTGAGCTTAGGCTTTGTGCTTTTGCTTAGTGGCATGTGTAGGAGCTTCCCGATTGATTGAGTACTAGTTGCTTAGGTTTGTGTAACCTTGCAAGCTAGAATTGTTTAGGTGAGCTCTAGCTAGCCCGACACCTTATTTGCTTTGTTTAGGATCTTTTGTAAGGTGTCATAGAGTATAAGTAGAGGGGTGTAGTCTTGGCTAGACCAATAGATTTAATTCCGCATTTGTTTCAGTTAGCCGGTGCGATTATTTTTAGAAAGACTATTCACCCCCCCTCTAGTCCACCATCTCGACCCTTCAATTGGTATCGGAGCGAGGTCTCTCATTTGTGGTCTTCACCGACTCGAGAGGATGGCGACTTATGGGCTAGATGTTGAGTGTCCACACATTTTTTATGGCACACACTTTGCACGGTGGAAAAATTGGATGATATGTAATTTTAAGTTTTTAGTCCTCAAATGTGGTGGATCGTAGATGTGGGCCTTTCTCTTGTGTTGGATAGAAAGAATGCAACTCAAGCGCAAAAGAAATGCCTACATCTCGATTGCGAAGCTATTAACATTTTCTATCAATCTATGGAGGATAACATATTTGGTGAGATCATGGACTTGAAGTCCGCCCATGATATTTGGATTTATCTCAATGAGAAATATGGGGCGATCTCCGATGATGATGTTGATGAGCCCAAGGAGGAGGCACATGAGGATGTTGAGCATGACCAAAACTTGGTGGTTGTGGAGGATTGCTCCACCTCATGTTCAAGTGATGATGATGATGATGATCAATCCACGAGTTCACTTGACAAGATTGTTGATGATGGGCCGAGCTCAAGTGATGCAATTAATGATTCTACTCCATGCTCACTTGATGATGATGATGATGATGATGATGACGGTTATGAGAGTGATGTCTCCACAAGCTCTTCTACTACATCACATTGCTTCATGTCACATGGTGACACAAAGGTATCTATTGGTAATGTGTAGTTGATTGTGATGATCCAAATTTTGAGCTTGTATGTAGACTTGCTAAAGCTTTAGAAAATGAGATGGCAAAAACAATGAAATTGAAAAATAAAAACTCATTTCTAAAGAATCCATGTGAACAACAAAAGCATCTACTTTATGTTACTACTTGTTCACATGAGGAGCTAAAATTGACTCATGAGGAACTTGGTGTTACTCATGATAACTTGGTACAAAACCATGCTTTTGTCACTAAGAAGCTTTCTAATGTAGAAACTAAAACTAGTGAGAGCTCATCATTTGGGTCAAATGATCAATCACATATTTATGCTAACCCATGTGATGTAGAGAAGAAGCATGTATCCACCTCTTGTGATGATTTATTATCTATGCCATGTTCTTCACATATAGATGCTTGTTCTACTTCTTTGTCTTGTGAGACTGACCTTTTGAAGGAGAACAATGAGCTCAAAAGTGAAGTGAAGAATTTGAGCAACAAGTTAGAGAGGTGCTACAACTCCAAAGTCACCTTTCAGCACATGTTGAAGAATCAGAAGAGCTACGGTGACAAAAGTGGCATTGGTTTCAACAAGAGCATGTCCAAGGGGGAGAGAAAAAGATTGAAGAAGCAAGAACAAAAGAAGCTATCTCATTTCATGTGCTTCAAATGCCGTGAGATGGGACATCTTGCCAATGCTTGCCCCAATGGAGAGAAGCTCAAGTTGAAGAAGGAAGAAGAGAGGCTCAAGCATATCAAATGTTTCAAGTGCCACACTAGAGGACATCTCACCTCTATGTGCCCAACCAAGCAATTGGTGAAGCAACAAGATGAGCCTCAACCAAAGCCACAAGTTGAGCAAGAGAAGAAGCCCCATGATCAAGTCAAGAACAACCATCATGATGGTGACTTGATGATGAAGAAGAAAACAAGACGGGGTGGAAGAACAAGGCATCCAACTCATATCCATGATGACAAGATGATGATGAGCAAGAATGAAGAAAACAAGAAAGATTTGGCTCACATCAAGTACTACAAGTGTGGTGACATGGGACACTTTGCCTCGGGGTGTCCTGCCAAGCTTGAGAAGAAGATTCAAGCAAGAGAGAAGAGGCATGGCAATGAGGAGCAACACATGAGCAAGGAAGAAAAGGCTCAATCAAAGAGAGTTTGCTACTCATGCCGGGAAAGGGGACACATGTCAAATTCATGTCCCCTAGGTAAAAATTCTAAGCATATTTCAATTGATGATGATAATGTGCTTAGAAAGGATGACAATGGTACCACATTGGTTGCTATTGCAAAACATCCCGCTATTCATACTAAGGCATTGCCTAAGTATGTTGCTCCTAACTTGAGAGGACCCAAACAAGTTTGGGTACCATCAAAAAGTGGATGAATGTGTGTAGGTACCATGGCATTGGAGGCTTGATTCAATTGGATTCATGATGATTATTATGTGATTGAGTCAAGTAATGAAGCTTAGTGCTATCCAAACCCAATGCCAAGACAAAAGTGTGAAGTCCAAGTGCTACAACATACAAGTGTCATGATCAAGTTGTGGTGGTTGATTGGAAGTATTTGAAGGCTTGCAAATGATGGATGAAGAAGCTTGCTATTGGATGATCATGAGCTACCAAGGTATATCTTAGTTGATCATATTCATTTGGGTGCATATGAGTTGATTGAATTGGATATATATGCATATGTTGCTTGCTATAAGATGATTGAATGGATAAATTGCTTAGTGATCAAGTTTGAGTTAGTTTGATTGGATATGTTCACAAGATGACCTTTAGTAAATGGATTTGTATGGATATATGTCTTGTGTTGATGTTCAAGCAACTTTATCTCAAGTTTGATTCAATATGGACAAGTATAGCTCAAATATAGGAATTTGTCCAAAATCTGAAATCTGAGCTAGCTGTGATGATAGCCATGTTTGAATGATCAAATCTATTTGGATTGGCTTGAAATTTGGTACACATGCTCTACACTTATGGTATTAGTTGCTATGAAAATCTCATGATGATTGGATAAGTGAAGCTTTGGTTTTGGAGTGGATCTTATCAACACATGTGCAACAGTTTTCAGCATGTTGTAGTTGGGGATGATGTGAAATCTGGTAGCTATCTAGAAGTCCAACAAAGCTCAAATTTTTATGGCTACTAGAATACATAGTGAGGCACATCTTCACCAAATATCATGGCAATTGGATCAATATATTGTGAGATATGATCATTTCTTTGAAGATGACAGAATCTGCCATATAAGTGACATTTATTGGATAGATCACAAGTCACTTTGATTGAAAGGCCCTCGAGTTAGAATCATGTTTATAAGTGTTTGAGGGACCTATATTTGGTTTTGAGATAAGCTAGAAGCATGACAAATATGAGTACAAGGTCATTTGATTAAGGAGTCACATTTGGTACTCAAATTGATGATCAAGACCAATATCATGATGAAGATGAAGATCAAGTTCTAGTATTAATTGAAGATCATTTGGAAGAAAGAAAAGGACTCAAAGAAGGATTAAAAGTCATATTTCTAGAAGAAGTTCAAATGGATCAATCAAACAAAAGTCAGTTCAAATGAGTATCAAGGATGATTCTTTGGAGAGAGGTCACTTCTCCCTTTTGTAGGGGCTTGCCGCCTTTTGTAGGTTAACCGAGCACGAGGCTTGGAAGGCTAACATGGAAGTGATGATCTAGAGTATCATTGGAGATGCTTAATTGGAGAAATCAAGAGATTGAACAAGAAAGAAAGCAAGCAACACCCAAGATAGAAAAGCAAATCATGAGTGATATTCATATATGCAAGCTATGATCGAATGAATAAGCAAGCCAACCACAACAAGATATTGCACTTAATCATTAGTGGTTCTCAATTCATATGGGTGAAGAGTGATATTCGAATTGGTATCTATTGGTCTTCACCAAGCTTATAAATGGACTTCACATTGCTATTGCGGAGCTTAATTGGAATCAAATGACTATCCTCTACTCCAAGATAGCAAAGGTATCATTGTAATGTGCATGATCATTTCATCCCTTACTAGTATGCGATTAGTGCATATAGTACATGCTCAATAGGATCATGCATAACAATTGAAAAGTTTAAATTCATTGCCTACCACTATTGCTTGTTTGATTATATGATCTAGTGGTTAGTATATGGATTTGTTCATGAGCTAGTGAACCCAAGTACTTGATCTAGAAGATGAGCATTCAAGTGTCTAATTCAACGTGAGTAAGATAACCATTAAAAGATGTGTGAAGAAGCTTACTCTAGAGCAAACCGAGTTAGATATCTTGTGCAAATTTGATAGTTCAAGTCACAAATGAGAAGCCCATAAGATGACAATAGTTCAAGAAGAAGACAATAATGCAAATGGATATCAAGTTTAAACTTTCATTCAAGTGGTATCCTACAAGACTTCAAGTGATCCTCAACTTTAAGTGATCAAATCAAGCAAAGCATCCCTCACCAAAGCTCAAGTTTATCAAATGAATGACTCATGCTAAAAGAGAAGGTGCCCCACTGATTGGTATCAAGGTCAAAGATCCTACAAGTGGCTTTCATGCATCTTCATGGGGTATCTACAAGTAGTGTCATTCCAACATATATGGTAGTGTCCATCAAAAATGAAGACTCAAGTATCAACAATTTACCCTAGTGCAACCCTTTGTACCAAAAGAAGCATGCCTTTTATGGTCATTGATGACAAAGGGGGATAAAGTGCCAAAGATATGATATGATAGGGGGAGAAATTGTGGCAAAGATATGTCAAGGACAAAGGGGGAGAAAACAAAAAGATGGACATGGATCAAGAGGGAGCAAGATTGGAGAATGCAAAAGGATCAAAATTCTTGGATAAAGAGAGCACACAAGTAGGGGGAGCAAGCACATGAATACATGTTTGATGCATTTGTTTGTGCATTACATTTGCTTGCTTGCACAATGCATATGTCTTACATTTGATATGTATGTGTGCAATATTTGCTAGAACTAAGACTTGGATGATGATTGTTTTCCTTCTATTGGTATTTAGAGCTTAGTGTTAGTGTAGTAAGTGGTAACTAGAACCTTGATTATAATGTTGATCTCACGTGGTATCTAGTTTCACTTGTTTTCTAGCAAGGTTGATGCTAAGGATGAATTAAAATGTGGTATACACGCTACAAAGGTACGATTCTATCTTGTATACCTTAGCATCACTTAGTAGTGCTAACACTCCCACAAATTTCATATTTATGCATGTGTGCAAGCTTGAATCCAAACCATTTGAGCACACATGAAGGGGTAGTTATCACTACAAAGTCGGGTTGTATGGTGCTTATCAAAATTCTCTCATATGGTCTTAATGTTGCATAAGTAACATAGAATCCAAAGAGCTTAATTTTCATATCTTTGTAGAGTTGTCATCAATTACTAAAAAGGGGGAGATTGAAAGGTCCTTGTTTGATTTTGGTAATTGAGTGACAACCTAGGTGAACTAATATGTGCTTATGTAAGATACACAGGAAATTAGTTCACATGTGAATGAGCAATGAAGGAGCTTATTGCATATGAGACATGACATGGAGTCATGTGGCTAAGATGGTGAAGATCAAGGCAAGACTTTGCTTGATGGACCGATTGCGAAGGTGAAAGGCAAGTTGGAGGCTTTGAAGCCGTTGGTACCGAGTGTCGGGAGGCTTGAGCAAAGACTTGGCGCTGAAGGACCGAAGCATTGGTGAAGAGCAAGTGAGGTCAAGATCGATGGACCATGGAGGTCATGTGATGATATGAAGTGGATCATATCATTTGATGATAGGTTGGTGCATGTGTTGCATCAACACCGAAGGAGATGGAATGGAATGCGCAAGGCAAAGGTATATTTGTAGGGCATTTCATTTCACCGGTCATAGGTGTGTAGAGAAGATTATGACTGAGTTTAGGATAGATGGCCGTACTATCAAGAGGAGCAAACTTGTTTGCATATCGGTCATCTAGTGCCACTTGAGCGATCTAACTTTGCGATGTTGCTAGGATCGAGTGGCGTTGTGAGTACAAGTGAAAATCCTTTGAAAATGATTGTGAAAATGCTAACACACATGCACAAGGTTGTATACACTTGGTGGTGTTGGCACATTTGCAAAGGAGAAGGTGTTGGAGTTGAATTGAATCAACTGGGAGAAGTTTTCGGAGAAATCTTTGGTTGAAAAAGAGAAGCGATGGATCTTGGATTGGAATTCTGTACTAACCCTTTGTGAGTTGGATTAGCTTTGTATGTGGGATGTGTAGCCCTCTGAATAAGCTTTCCAAAATGTCCAAGATCATCGAAATCGGAGTTTGGAGCTAAGAGTTATGGCCGTTTTAGCGAGGAGTTCAGGATGCTGAAGTCGGTAGTACTGCCATAAGGTCGGTAGTACCGACCCTACTACCGACCCCTGTGTGCAGTGCGCAAACTCTCTGTTCGGGAGATGGTTTGGCCTACCGGTAGTACCACCATAAGGCCGGTAGTACCGGGCACGGTAGTACCGACCCTAGGGGTCGGTGGTACCGAGGTTTGGAGGAAGTTTGGGAGCATTCTGTGTAGATCTAGATTTGGCCTACCGGTAGTACCGCTATAAGGTCGGTAGTACCGGGGCCGGTAGTACCGACCCTACTATCGACCGTGTTAGAAAGGCGATTCTAACGGTCTTTTGGACCGCTGGTAGTACCGACCCTTTGGTCGGTAGTACCGACCGTGGCCGTGGGAGCTCGGAAAAAGGGGGAAACGGCTAGTTTGTGGCTCCCCTCTATAAATAGAGAGGTGGCCGGCCCTTGGAGAAGGTGGAGCACCTTGGGGACTTAGTGTCCTTGTGTGAGAGTGCTAGGTAGCCCTCTAACTCGCATGTGCTTGCTAGTGTGCGAATCGATAGCGAGTGAGCGATTCTAGTGTGTTGCTTTGAGAGATAGCATCAAGTGGCACTAGGTGTTCGTGTTGCAAGTCGGTGGTGCTTGTTACTCTTGGAGTTTGCCACCTCCTAGACGGCTTGGTGATCGAGTCTCCGTCGTGAAGCCCGCGTGAAGATTGTGCGTGGCTCCGGAGAAGGATTGTGAGGGGCATTGTGCTCGCCCTGCGGGGATCACGAAGAGCAACTCTAGTAGAGCGTGTCATTGAGTTACGCTCACTTGTGGGTGAGTTCTTGCGGCGCTCAAGTGTCGAGCAAGGTGTGGTGCCTATTAGCTGCCGAACTACCAAAGTGTGTGGTCAACACAACGAGGACTAGCTTGGTGGCAACCAAGTGAACCTCGGGAGAAAAATCACCGTGTCAACTTCGTGTTCATCTTCTCGGTGGTTTGCAAACTCCATTCACTAGCTTGTATTTACTCGTTCATATACATGTGCTAGTGTAGTTGCTCTTCTAATTAGTTAACTTGTGTAGCTTGCTAGTTACCTTCCTTGCTTGTGTAGCATAGAAGTTGATCCCATGAGTGACTAGTTGACTTGTAGTCTTGCTAGTCACATTGCTTAGGTTGTGTAGCTAAGTTGAGCTCTCTAATTTGGCTTGTGTAGCCTTGTTATTGAGAATTGCTAGTGAGCTTAGGCTTTGTGCTTTTGCTTAGTGGCATGTGTAGGAGCTTCCCGATTGATTGAGTACTAGTTGCTTAGGTTTGTGTAACCTTGCAAGCTAGAATTGTTTAGGTGAGCTCTAGCTAGCCCGATACCTTATTTGCTTTGTTTAGGATCTTTTGTAAGGTGTCATAGAGTATAAGTAGAGGGGTGCAGTCTTGGCTAGACCAATAGTTTTAATTCCGCATTTGTTTCAGTTAACCGGTGCGATTATGTTTAGAAAGGACTATTCACCCCCCTCTAGTCCGCCATCTCGACCCTTCAACGCTGTCAGATGACACGTGGCACTAGACGCGTCCAATGTGATGAACACAGCGTCCGATGCCCCCGACCCGAGCATCCGATGCTCCCGAAACTGCACTGTTCTTCCGCGGATTCAACCCGATCTCCTCCGAATCAAAAGCTCTAAGGCTTAGACTTGGTATGAGGAGTTCTAAGGAGGTTAGTGAGCTATCCCAAAGAGATCATGGCTCGAACCTAACTCCAAATCGGTGAATCGGAAGAATTCGGGGCAAAGGAGACAAAACTCGATTCAAAACGAAAATCGACCGATCTACTAGCTCGTGAGGTTAGAGAGTAATTCCTTCGGTGGAAAGATGCGCCTCACGATCTAGAACAACTCGGTTCAAACGGAATCACAAAACACACAACGATGAAGGAGATCGATCACCGGGAAAATCGTGGAGAAAAGCAACCCGCGAAGAACAACACCAAAACGCGAATCACAACCACGAATTTGCAACCGTGTGGCTACCACACGCTACAACAGTGAGATTACGGTCTCACTTCCTCAAAATCTCATGAACACAGAGGTATGGTTCTCTGCGGATCTCAGTTGCTACAACAGGGGATTGGGAGAGCAGGAAAACCCTAAGTGGAGAATAGCAAAATGACTGAGATAGGATGGGAGGTGGGTGTCTCCCTCTACTTATCCTAATTCTAGTTCCCACTCTACCCCTAACTAATTACAATGCGAACCAGCTAAACCCTAGGGTTATTCTGGACCAACTCGAAGTGGATGATGATCCGATGGCCACGCCCGCACAACTGGTAGCGTTGCCTCGACGCAACCTCACCGATTGCCGCCACGTGCCGCCACCGCTCTACTCATCCTTTTCCCAGACCTCGCCCCCGGTTTTGAGGCCCAAACTGGGAAACCAGCCTTCACGACCAACCCCCGGTTTTGAGGCCCAAACCGGGAAACCTGTCGTCCATCGCCTGAGTTCTGTGGCCCAAACTCAGAAACCTGCCAGCACCTAGGTTATGAGGCCCAAACCTGGAAACCGTCCTCAGCCCGAGTTTTATCGCCCAAACTCGGCAAACCCGCAGCACCCAGGTTTTGTGGCCCAAACCTGGAAACTGTCCACCGGTGGTTTTTCTGTGGCTCAACCACCAAACCGAGCCGTAGAGGGGATGCACCGCCCGTGCACCCCGTCCACCAACGCATGTCCCCAGGTCCTCGATCCGAGCAACACTGTGCCCCGCAAGTCTCTGCTCGTCGCTGTCCCAGGCTGTCAGCCACCACAGCTGACCCTCAGGCCACCGGTCCCTCAGTCCAAGCCTCATGTCCGCCCTTCACCGCTCTCGGTCCATCGGCACGACACGTCTCTACTTGACCTTCACCTTGCCTTCGATCACTGTCTCTATGCTCGACACCTGCACAACATAAGCCAAAGAACATGCGCATCAAACCAGTTGACAATCACTCATCACTCAAGATCCGGCATACACCCATGTATCCGCAATCTCCCCCTTGATGAGTGCATTGTCAACTACCAACACAAATCATAATGAAGGTAGAAGAAGAAGGAAGAAGGAGAAGTAGAGAACTCATCCAAATGACCCAAAAGCATATCAAAGCCAGAAAAAGGTCAACTGAAAGAGCAAAACAACTTGGTCCCCAAAGACATGGGAAACGGCTCGACGCAACCAAGCAAAGCAAAGCTAGCCCTCAAGAAGAGGTAGAACAGGCTCAACACCGCTAGCAGGAAAGCTCAACACCAATTGAAGTAAAACTCATCACCAATTGAAATATCAGTTAATAACCAAGCAGAATGGAGCTAGCCCTCAAGAAGAGGCAGAACGGGCTCAACACCACTCGCAAGAAAGCTCGATACCAACTGAAGGAATGCCAACTGAAAAGCAAAAGAGCTTGATACCAAGTGAAGAGCATATAGGCAAAGTCACTAGTCCCTCAAGAAAGAGGCAAAGGCTCAACACAACTAGTTACCAAAAATGCTTCGAACCAATTGGAAAAATGCTCCAAACCAATTGAAGATTCAACAAACACAAGCGAGCAAACTCCCCCTCCAATAGTGCACACAACTCGGATATGATTTTATGATTTCTCCCCCTTAGTTGATAATGCACTATCAGGCAAACTTCTCCCTTCCAAAATGCATATGAGTCAAAAATGCAAGTTAGTAGCTTCAGGAATATACTCGATAGAATGAAAAGATGCTCTACAGAGTATAACACCAATGACTCAACAATAATCATACATGTAAGCAAAGGCTCAAACTGATCACCAAATACGAAATATGAACATATGAGCAAAGTGAGCAGTTTTAGCCAAAAGCATTCACCATCAAAATAGCACTAAACATGTATAGACAGGAAGTCAAACAAGTGCTAAGCATGTATACAAGGTGAAATACCCCTAGCAAAGTTCAATTATCATGCTACAGAATGAAACATATACTTGTGATTTCAGTTTTTAATCGGAGTTGCAGCGGTGAAATTACACAAGTTCAGGATTTCAGCATGTGATTGCGAGATGTTGAAAGCTTGTCATCACCTAACTTTTCAACCGAGCTAAGCCTATGCAGAAGCAATCATAAGCTTAAAGCATTGGTTTCGGTCTTGCACTACACGGCTCAAGTTTAACTCAATGTGCAATGAGAAACAGTCTCGATACCGTGATGTGCTGACAAGCAATCCCATCTCGATCTTTTCAATTCACTTAAAACTTGGTTCAATTTAATAACAGAATATGAACGTACCAAGCAAGTGAATGACTCAGAGCTGGAGACATAGCAACTTAGCATATATGAAAAGCACAAGTGAATTCAACACATTCTACACATGCTAGTTGCATATCTCAATGGTGAACAATTTCAAATTTTATGTTCATTAAGCAAGTTCACCATTCATAAAATAGCTCAACTCATAACATGTATCAGTGATCAGAAGGAGCATAAGCTACAAGCATCATCAAGCTACTAGATAGAGCATAATCACATTCTAAATATTATATACATGAAGCTCGAAATGCAAAATGCATGATGAAATGCAAAGACTAACTTATCAGAAACGAAAACAAAACGAAAGAAAAAGAGTCAGTCTATGATACAGTAACCAAAATGTTTCCCCCAACTAAAAGGGGAAACACACACCAAGCTCACCTCTCAACCTAGAAAAAGTTGATTGGTCCAAAGGCTTGGTAAAAATATCTGCCAACTGATGATGAGTATAGACATGGTGGAGGTCGATATCACCCTTCTCATGGTGGTCTCGCAAGAAATGAAAGCGCACATCAATGTGTTTGGTCTTTGAATGCAGCACGGGGTTCTTAGCAACGCTAATTGCACTCGTGCTGTCACAAAGCAAGGGAACGCGAGAAAAGCTCAGACCAAAATCACGCAAAGTGGCCATCATCCAAAGCAATTGGGAACAGCAGCTAGCCGTAGCAACATACTCAGCCTCTATGGTAGACAGGGCGACGCTAGACTGCTTGCGAGAAGACCAAGATGCAAGAGAAGAGCCAATAAACTGACAAGTCCCAGAAGTGGACTTGCGATCAAGTCGGCAACCAGCAAAATCGGCATCAGAATAACCGCAAAGGGAGAGGGTGGAGGAAGCAGAATACCAAATCCCAAACTCTAGAGTGAAGCATAAGTACCTCATAATGCGCTTGACCGCCTGACGGTGAGAGGTTCGTGGCGACGACTGAAATCGTGCGCAAAGACACACCGCGAACTGGATGTCCGGGCGTGTCGCCGTCCGGTACAACAGCGATCCAATCATACTTCGGTACTCCTTCTGGTCCACAACTTATCCATCCTAGTCCGCATCCTGGGCCGTCGTGGTCGACATGGGTGTTGGAAGAGGCTTGGCCTCACCCATATCGAACTTCTTCAGGATGTCCTTGGTATACTTTCCCTGGTGCACAAACGTCCCCTCTTGGGATTGCTTGAATTGCAACCCAAGGAAAAATGTCAACTCGCCCATCATGCTTATCTCAAATTCACTGCTCATAAGATCTGCAAACTTGGCAACCAAAGCGTGAGAAGAACCACCGAAAATGATATCATCCACGTAAATCTGGACCAAGAGAGTGTCATTGCCTTGCTTGATGAGAAAGAGCATTTTATCCACACATCCCATTTTAAAACCCTTAGCAAGCAAAAAGGTTTTCAACCTATCATACCAGGCTCTAGGGGCTTGTTTCAAACCATATAAAGCTTTGTGAAGTTTAAAAACATGGTTTGGAAACTTGGGATTTTCAAAACCGGGGGGTTGTTTCACATACACCTCTTCTTCTATGTAGCCGTTTAAGAAGGCACTCTTGACATCCATTTGAAAAAGTTTAAACCCTTTGGATGCAGCAAAAGCCAAGAGTATCCTAATTGCCTCCAAACGAGCTATAGGAGCAAAAGTCTCCTTATAGTCTATCCCCTCCTTCTGACTATACCCCTGGGCTACAAGTCTGGCCTTGTTTCTCACAATGTGGCCATCCTCTCCTTGTTTGTTTTTGAAAACCCATTTTGTACCAATAGGGTGACACTCAGGAGGAGGTGGAACCAAAACCCAAACCCGATTTCTTTCAAAATTTTCTAACTCCTCATGCATGGCATTAACCCAATCTGGATCAGATAAAGCATGTCCAACATCTCGGGGTTCAAAATCAGCAACAAATGCAGAATGAGCAAAGTGAGAGATTTGTTGTGACCTTGACTGAGTGACACGTTCGTCGATGCTGTCGATCATCTGTTGAGGCAGATGTTGGCGCTGGATATGTCGTGGCGCCTCCCGAGCTGAAGAAACCTCCCCCTCAACAGCAGCTGGTGCCTCCTCGGGTACAAAAGGTACAGCTCGAGGTGGCGGATCCCACGGCCCCCAAGTAGTCGACGAAGAGAGGTTGGGGCCGTGAGTCGTCGTAGTAGAAGCCGATGCTTGCGGCACAGTAGGTGGAGGTGGTGCTGGATCATGCATCCCTTCAGCACCATTTTGTGGCGGTGTGTAGAGGGAAGAAAACTGATGCTCTAAACCCAAAGAGTTACAAAACTTTTCAAAATCCGAATTCTTGAATTCGGAACCATTATCACTACGAATAGCTCGCATCGAGTTCATAGGGAACTCGTTCTGAAGACGCAAAATCAGATTGCGAGCAAAAGAGAAAGTCTCAGTCTTCTCAGTCAAAAAGAAGACCCACGAATATCTCGAAAAATCATCAACAACAACAAGCACGTACCACTTCCCCCCAACCGAGCTCACCCGAGACGGACCTACAAGCTCCATATGTAAAAGCTCTCCAGGGCGCTTAGTCATGACCTGAGTCACTGGATGGTGGGGAGCGACAACCATCTTTCCATGTCTACAAGAATGGCAAACAAGATCCTTCTCCATGGACAACTTGGGCAATCCTCGGATTAGGCCAAGTGAGCTAAGTCTTGCAAGCAAGTCGAAGCTCAGGTGACCTAGTCTCCTATGCCACTTCCAAAGAACAGAGGAGGAAGGTCCAGCCAAAAGACAACGAGAAATCCCAAACGACTCCGAGAAATTTGCACAAAAGACTTTCCCAAAGGGCGAAATCAAACATACAAGATTGCCCTGAGGGTCCAAAATACGACTGAGATTCGGCTTAAACGAATCTCATAGTCATCCTCAAAAAGTTGCGAAATAGAAAGAAGGTTAAAATGCAAGTTAGAAACAAGAGCAACATCGCGCAACACAAAGTGCTCATTAACTCGCACCGACCCACGAGACAACACTTTACCTTTGCTATTGTCTCCGAAGGTGATAAACTCCTTTCCGGCAACAGGACTAAGACTGGAGAACCACTTGGCGTTTCCGGTCATATGCCTTGAGCACCCGGAATCCACCAACCAAACGTTCTCCAATCGTTTTACCTACATCAATAGAAAGACATAGGGTGAGCATATGGTCCAACACTAGGGTAAGTAAAATGGGAATTATACCAGTGTTGGGTCGGCTGCTCAAAAGAACGGTTAGTAGCAAAACCATTCCTAGCATGCCTACGGGGAAAGCGATCACCACGCACAGGAAAACGTGGTCCGCTAAGGGAAGAGCGTCCATCGCGATACTCAAAACACGGTGGAGGGTAATGCTCCACAAAACCACCGCCACGGGGTCCATAGCCCACAACTGCAGGCTCCCGCTGGGCACGTCCTCCTCGCGGCCTAGGCCTAGGACCTTGAGGCATTGGACCTCTAGGCCTAGCATCTCTCCTTTGAACATTTGGCACATGTACATCATGGAAAGGATGGTACATGTCCGTGTTGTTCATCTCCTTTGCACGACGCTCCTCTCTCTTGCGCCGAAAGCAAAACTCCCTCAAGTGTCCATCTCTCCCACAGTGCTCACAATGGTACCTCACCGCTCTCATAGGGGGTTGTTGGTACTCACAGTAGTGGGTGTGGATCACTTTGCCTTTTTTTGGCATGAGCTCCTCTTGGATAGGTGGCATTGTGTCTAGCTTGTTCTTGAGGTGGTTTGGTTTTGGAGCCCATGACTGTTTCTTGGGTGGAGCTCTCGGAGGCTCAACAAACACTCCATCTTTGTTGTTAGGCTTGAGAGGCTCTTTGGGTGGAATCTTGGTCAGTTTGGTAGTAGTGGTGGAGTTGGGCTTCTCACTTGGGTTAAGACCACTCGACTCTCCAATCTTACCAAAAGACGAAGCACACTCAACACCCTGAGCAAAGGCTATACCAGGACCTCCAGCAGCACGCTTGAACTAGGAGATCATCATCCCAAGCTGCGGCTCACCACATGACACCCATGACAAGATGGTCCGAAGGTGTATGTTTTCCTCCTCGGTTTGCATCTTGTCATGCTTCACATTCACAATCTCCATCTCCAAACCCTCACACAAGGCGCACCTAGACACGCAAGTGCTACCCGAGCTGGCCTTCTCAAGAGACACAATCTTGGCATCCTTCTCTGTCAACTCGGATTGCAAGCCTGCACAAGACTTGCACGCACCTAACAACATGGGTCTTCTCGGAGCTCATCCACCTCTCCAGCCAGAGCAGCATACTTACTTCTCAAAGTGAGAAGGCCAGTCATGTGCTTGGTGGACATCTCGCACTCATCCTCCTCAGTCACGACAACGGTGGATTTGACAGACTCAAGTTCCTTCACTGTATCCTCCCACTTCTTCCTAAACTCATTCCGCTCTCTAGCAGCATGCCTAAGCAGTTTATCTTGACTAAGAAGGGCGGCAGTAAGTTTCTCGACCTCAGTAGAGAGCTCGTCAGGGGTCTGAGATACCTGGGAGGTGTCGTCGTCATCGTCGTCGTTTCGAGGGATCTCCTCCAGCTGACTGTCGACCTCCTTGCTGAGGGCCATGGTGCAAAAGCCCTCGTTGTTGGCGAAGAAGCAGAGGCCGTTCAGCTTGTCCTCGATCTTCTTCTTCTTCTCAGACTCGTCGTCACTTGAAGAAGCGGAGTCGTATCCGAGTCGTCGACGTCGCTGAGCGTGGCGAAGAAAGCACGCTGCTCAGCCTGGGCCTTCTCCAAGTACTTCTTCTTGATGTCCTCCTTGTTGAAGACGCCCTTCCGCTTGTGCTTCGCGGGGACGTACTTCTCCTTGCGCTTGCCGAAGTCGTACTTGTGCCCATGATCGCCCTTCCCAAATGTTTGCTTGTTCTTCTTGGGACAGTTGGCGATGAAGTGGTCGGGGTCGTCGGACTCGAAACATCCAGAGCAGCCTCCTCCGCGGCGACGGTTCATGCGGTTGTTGTGGAACCGCGAGAACCGGTTGGCAAGCAGAGCGAACTCGTCATCCCCCATGAACTCCAGCTGCTCCTCTGTGACAGAAAGAAGAGAAGAAAGTGCAATTCCTCCAAAGGGGTTAGCAGAAGAGCCAGAAAGCAAAGCCATCGACGGGCCAGAAGGATTTTCATAAGAAGCCCTCGCCATGGTATCAATCTCACTGGACTTGAGCTTACTGAAGAGCTCGTCACACGTGAGGGTCTCGCGAGGCATGTGTCGAAAGTTCTCATACTCCCGCTTGTGCGACTCGTATAGACGGGTTTTGACTTGAGTGTCTCCCTCATGGAAACGCATGAGGGTAGCCCAAATCTCCCGAGCCGTAGCGAAGTGAGAAACGCGATCAAACTCCGTAATGCTCAAGCATGAGAAAAGAGCATTACGGGATCGGCTATTGGCATCGTGCTCATCGATCTGATGCTGAGTCACACGAGCAGCCAAGACCACGTAATCAACAGAGTTGCAAATATCCCAAATGGAAGCACTAATACTCTGAAGATAGGCCGACATACGTATCTTCCAATACGCATAGTTCGTCCCATCAAAAAATGGCGGTTTGCCCACGCTGCGATCCATGTCGCCTTCTGTGGATCTGGAACCGGCTAAGGTGGAAAATCCTTAACCCGCTCCGATACCAATTGAAGGACCGAAAGTGTTACCAGAAAGCGACCAGAGGGGGGGTGAATGTGAGCTTCAAATTTCTTTTCATAAACTTGTCACCACTGTTCTAAGAATCATCCCAAGAGCAAACCTAGAGCTTGCGAGTGTCCACGACCCTAGATGTAGGGTGGATGCTTCCAAGAAGCACAGCGGGACACAACACAACCCTAGAAACCAAAAGCAAAAGCTGGAAACCAAAACCGACAACGGACGATCAAACCACGGACGAAAACGTGCTGAAGACATAGCATCGGACGCTAGCCTGCGTCCGATGGTTAGGCACCGGACACGTCCGATGCGAACAGACCCTGTCTAGAACCTTACTGGACAGGCATCGGACGCTGGCTACAGTGAAACCCTAGCGTCCGATGCTCAACCTCCGGACACGTCCGATGGCAACGGACGCTCCGATGGTCAGCGTCTGATGCTCCTTAAAAACGCTGTCAGATGACACGTGGCACCAGACGCGTCCGATGTGATGAACACAGCGTCCGATGCCCCCGACCCGAGCGTCCGATGCCCCCGAAACTGCACTGTTCTTCCGCGGATTCAACCCGATCTCCTCCGAATCAAAAGCTCTAAGGCTTAGACTTGGTATGAGGAGTTCCAAGGAGGTTAGTGAGCTATCCCAAAGAGATCATGGCTCGAACCTAACTCCAAATCGGTGAATCGGAAGAATTCGGGGCAAAGGAGACAAAACTCGATTCAAAACGAAAATCGACCGATCTACTAGCTCGTGAGGTTAGAGAGTAATTCCTTCGGTGGAAAGATGCGCCTCACGATCTAGAACAACTCGGTTCAAATGGAATTGCAAAAGACGCAACGATGAAGGAGATCGATCACCGGGAAAATCATGGAGAAAAGCAACCCGCGAAGAACAACACCAAAATGTGAATCACAACCACGAATTTGCAACCGTGTGGCTACCACACGCTACAACAGTGAGATTACATTCTCACTTCCTCAAAATCTCATGAAAACAGAGGTATGGTTCTCTGCGGATCTCAGTTGCTATAGCAGGGGATTGGGAGAGCAGGAAAACCCTAAGTGGAGAATAGCAAAATGACTGAGATAGGATGGGAGGTGGGTGTCTCCCTTTACTTATCCTAATTCTAGTTCCCACTCTACCCCTAACTAATTACAGAGCGAACCAGCTAAACCCTAGGGTTATTCTGGACCAACTCGAAGTGGATGCTGATCCGACGGCCACGCCCGCACAACTGGTAGCGTTGCCTCGACGCAACCTCACCGATTGCCGCCACATGCCGCCACCGCTCTGCTCGTCCTTTTCCCGGACCTCGCCGCCGGTTTTGAGGCCCAAACCGGGAAACCAGCCTTCACGACCAATGATATGCACCCGTTCGGGGATTCCCGATCTTTCGATGATAGGGTGTGGGATAACTCGATTGGTGGATGGGGATGACGTTCACAGTCCGACTATAGCCTTCCAAAGACGATGCACCTTAGCAACCGATACACCACCTCCAATGGCTGCCACAATCTTGTGGATTGCAACACCCCGACCACTAGGGCACTCGTCCTGCAAGCAATCGAAGAACTAGCAAGAACAAGTAGAACAAGTACTGAATTACTAGATATAAATGAAGGTTTCCAACTCAATCTCAAATATGGTGGGGTTCCGAAGACAAGAAGACAGGCGGCTGATCCAGCACGCGTGCTTACAAGCAAGTAGCGAGAGCTAAACTTGATCTAAACAAAACCCAATCTGTTCGTGACGGCTCTAAAGACATATAAGAGGATAGGAAGACGACCATAAGGGTCTTGGGGTCGTGATACAACCCTAGGATACCCCCCTAATGGACTCAACTTGATACATGGGCCATCGGTCCAAAATAGGGTGACGCAGCACCGCAAACAGAAAAGGTCTCGACAATAAAACAACGACTGCGCCTGACTCAGACGTGATATGGACTTCAGGTTGGATCCGTTGGAAAGTAGAGTTTATAATCTTTCCATCAAGTACTAGAACGTCCCAATTGGACTTTGTATGACGCCGTGGTGACCAGATCAACTTGAGCCTTTTCTGCAGTCCGAATCCAACTCTCAGATCGTGTTGGACTTGGACTCTTTATTTTCTTGAGCTAGAAACGACGTGGTAGTCTGATGGAGAACATTAGGGAAACTTGGACATGGCCCCCAATTAACTTGATAAACTTCCATGCTTCCTATATGCAATCAGCCTTGGCCAATTGCCTCGCGGTCTGAATGCAGCTTGTGTGAACCCTTCCCTGGTTGTTCTTTTCCCTTTCCTTGGTGATCTTCTCCATTATTCCTAAGCAACATAAAAGTACACGGGTCTCCATGTTCTAAATGAGATTGACACAAACCTAAGAGTGAACTCACCTGGTAATTGAGTTGTCGTGCACGAGCACGAGTAATCGGTCCAGGAATATGTACTTGTGTAGGTATGGATGTATCAATGGTGTCGATGTCCTCATCATCCCCCCTTTCTTGCATTTGAGTCATCCTCGACTCAATCTCATCGTCTGCTCCCAAATATGGTTTTAAATCTGCAATGTTAAATGTGGGACTAACCCCAAAATCTGCAGGAAGATCAAGCTTATTGCATTCTCGTTAATTCGTTGCAGCACTTTAAAAGGACCATTAGCTCTGGGCATCAATTTGGATTTTCTCAGTTCTGGAAACCTTTCTTTTTGCAAATGCAACCAAACCAAATCCCCTGGTTCCAGAATCAATTGCTTTCTACCTTTATCTCCAGCGCATTTGTACTTAGCATTCATGCGCTCTATGTTTTCTTTAGTGGCTTCATGCAATTTTAGCATCAATTCAGCACGTTGCTTAGCATCAAAATTCAATTTTTCAGAACTTGGCAAAGGCATTAAATCAATAGGAGCACGCGGCAAGAAGCCATAAACAATCTCGAATGGACACATTTTTGTAGTAGAATGCAGCGAACAATTATAAGCGAAATCAATATGAGGCAAACATTCTTCCCACATCTTAATATTCTTCCTTAAAACAACCCTTAACATAGTGGATAAAGTTCTATTCACAACTTCAGTTTGACCATCAGTTTGGGGATGACAAGTGGTGGAAAATAAAAGCTTAGTCCCCAATTTAGCCCACAAAGTCTTCCAAAAATGACTAAGAAATTTAGCATCACGATCAGAAACAATTGTGTTGGGCACACCATGTAAGCGAACAATTTCTCGAAAGAACAAATCAGCAATATTTGTAGCATCATCAGTTTTATGACATGGTATAAAATGTGCCATCTTAGAAAATCTATCAACAACCACAAACACAATATCACGTCCCCTCCTAGTCCTTGGTATCCCAACACAAAATCCATAGATATATCCTCCCAAGGAGCATTAGGAACAGGAAGAGGCAAATACAAACCGTGGGGATTTAACCGTGACTTTGCCTTTTGACATGTTGTGCAACGAGCAACAAACCTCTCCACATCTCTCTTCATCCTTGGCCCAAAGAAATGACCAGCAAGTATGTCCTCGGTCTTCTTTGTTCCAAAATGTCCCATCAAGCCACCTCCATGCGCTTCCTGCAACAATAACAACAAACGAACAGAGCTAGTTGGAATGCATAGCTTGTTAGCTCTAAACACAAACCCATGACTAACGATGAATTTGTTCCATCCTTTTCCATTTTTACAATGCAGCAACATGTCTCTAAAATCAGCATCATGAATATATTGGTCTTTAATTGTTTCTAACCCAAAGATCTTGTAATCAAGTTGATTCAGCAAAGTATATCTCCGTGACAAAGCATCAGCAATAATATTCTCCTTCCCTTTCTTGTGGTTAATAATATAAGGAAAAGATTCAATAAATTCAACCCATTTTGCATGCCTACGATTCAGTTTTCCTTGACTACGAATATGTTTCAAAGATTCATGATCAGAATGGATAACAAACTCTTTGGGCCACAAATAATGTTGCCATGTCTCTAATGTGTGAACAAGAGCATAGAGTTCTTTTTCATAAGTAGAATAATTGAGAACAGGCCCACTCAATTTCTCACTAAAATATGCAATAGGTTTTCCCTCTTGTAACAAAACACCTCCTAGACCAATTCCACTAGCATCACATTCAAGCTCAAAAGTCTTATTAAAATCAGGAAGTTGTAGGAGAGGTGCATGAGTTAACTTATCTTTCAACATGTTGAATGAATCCTGATGAGGACATCACCGATTCATATATGAGTATCTTATCAACTTCTAAACCAAAGGTGCAACCATTCTATATGAGACTTATTATTGATACATTTGATGAATGGGTGCTGCACCATAAAATATGTGTATTGTCATTTTCAGAATTACATGCATGGATCAAGGGAAGGTTTGATTGCATAAGGAAAGCTTGGAAGATCAATGAAGTTGATTGGGGACCAAGTCCAAGTGTTCTTAATGTTCTCCACAAAGTCACCACGTCAGTTTTGGCAAAAGAAAGGAAAGAGTCCAAGTCCAACACGTTTTGGAAGTTGAATTCGGACTGCAGAAAAGTCCCAACTTGTTACGGTCACCACGACTTCATACGGACTCGGATTTGGATGGTTCAGGACTTGATGGAAAGCTTAACAAGTCTACTTTCATTTGGATCCAGCCCCATGTCCGTATCTTCTACACAGCGGCGACAATTATCCAAATATTACCGAGAGATCTTGTTGTCCAGGGTGCTGCGTCACCATATCTTGGGCTATTGGCCCATGTATCAAGTTGGGTCCATTAAGGACACGTCCTAGGGTTGGAGGACGACCCCAACACCCTCCTGGTCGTCCTCTCCTCCTCTAATACCTCCCCATAGCCGCCACAAACAGATTGGGTTTTGTTTAGATGTAAGTTTAGCCATTGCTACTTCCTGGTAGACGTTTGTGTCGACTAGACCATCCGTTCTACTTGATTTCGGAACCCCACCTTCATGTGTATCAGATTTGAACCTTCATCTCTTATTTTGCAATAGAGTGCTTGTTCTACTTGTTCTTCGATTGCTTGCAGGAATAACCCTAGTGGTTTGGTTGGTCGTGCATCCACAAGATCGCGAGCAACCGCTGGAATTGGTGTATCGATTGCTAAGGCGCAGCATCCTTGGATAGTTGTAGTCGGGTCGTGAACGTCATTTCAGTCCAAATCGAAGTTATCCCCCGCTTCTCATCGAAAGATTGGGCAAAAACCCTAGCGGGTTCGTATCAATTGGTATCAGAGCGAGGTTTATCGGTGAGAGATTTCCAATCCTTCGTTGTTTTATTTTTCCTATAGTCCAAAAAAGCCAAAAAATAGTAGATTAGTTTTTTTTTCCATAATCCTATAAATCTTTTTGAGCCTTTGCTGGTACTTCTTAGTTAGGGCTTGTTGAGTTTGGTTTACATCGGTTGAGTCAAGTTGCTGGTCTTAGAGTTAGGCTTTTAGAGTTTCGAGTTCTTGTCACGTTTCGGTCACTATCAATCATATCCATCTTCGCTGCCACCATCACCACCATCATATACATATCCACTACACCTTTTACATCTCCATTGCAATCATTACTATCATATACGTGTTCGCTGCACCATATCCATCACCATTTTTTTACATCAAAAAAATCTGTTTGGGCACATATTAAAATTTGAGTTGCTAGCTCTATTCTTGTTACTTCCTGAAAAGAAAGAGAAATACATTGTAAGTTGTTTCTTTCAAAATCTGATTTGTCAAAATTCAGATTTGTTCTAGTTGTGCAAAGTAAAAGAAAAGAAGAAGAAAAATCAGAAAGAAAAGAAAAGAAAGAGAAAGAGAAAGAGGAAAAAAAACAGAGGAGGAAGAGAAAAAGGGAGTGATAACTTGCTGTTCTTGTTCTTTTTTGTTTCCTATTGTACCGTGACTTTGTTTGTGTCTAGGCTCGCGTCTCTAGCACGGTCTAGCCTAGGACCAGCACGGTACCACCGCTGAACGATTTCTCAACTCGCTTTGTGCCTAATGTGGTGCTAGTACTTCCTTGCACATTAATTTCAGCCTTCCTACAGCTCCACATATCCAACTACAACTTCAAAGGTGTTGTTGCTGCGGTATCGATATACTATTTTCTAAGGTTTCCGACTTGTTGGTTGTTGCCACCTCTTGTTTGGCTTGGTAAGAACTGGTAAGAGCTCGTTTGAACAGGTTGAGAGTGAGAGAATTATAATTACAAAAACCACATCCTAGTAGTTGATTGGAGCATAGATATTATTGTGGATGTTTTTGGTTTTCTTCTAATCATGGCAGGGATTCACATGGAAAATAAGCATGGCCTTACTCAGGTTGTGTATTCGCAATTTGCTCAACAAATGGATGGTAACAAGCTTGGCACTCATGAGGTTTGCAATGTTTTACTTGATACAATAAAATCTGCAATACCTTACTTTGAAGGAAACTATGATCCTCATGCATATATTGAATGGGAGCTAGCTGTAGATAAGGAATTTGTTGAGTATGATTTGTCAGAGAAACAAATGGTTTTTGCTGCCTCTATGATGCGAACCCGCTAGGGTTTTTGCCCGATCTTTCGATGAGAAACGGGGATAACTCGATTGGTGGATGGAGATGACGTTCACGGCCCGACTACAGCCCTCAAGACCGCGCCTTAGCAACCGATACACCACGTCCAATAGCCGTCACGATCTTGTGGAGCGCGACAACCAGCCCCTAGGGCTCCCGTCCTGCAAGCAATCGAAGAACTAGCAAGAACGAGGAAACAAGCACTGAATTTGCAAGATGAAATTGAAGGTTTCAAACTGAATCTTAATCTACAATGGGGTTCCGAAGACAAGGAGACGGGCGGCTGATCCTGCACGCGCGCCTACAAGCAAGTAGCTAAGGCTAAACTTGATCTAAACAAAACCCAACCCGACCATGGCGGCTATAGAGGGATATAAGTAGATGGATTGACGACCAAAAGAGTGTTGGGGTCGTCCTCCAACCCTAGGACGCGTCCCTAATGGACCCAACTTGATACATGGGCCATAAGCCCAAAATGAGGTGACGCAGCACCCTGGACAGCAAGACCTGTCGACGGTAATTGGATCATTGCCGCTGCTACCGAACAGATATTGACGTGAGACTTGATTCATATGAAAGTAAACTTGATAAGCTTTCCAACAAGTCCTGAAGCGCCTGAATCCGAATCCGTATGCAACCGTGGTGGCGGTCACAAGTTGGTGCTTTGCTGCAGTCCGAATCCAGCTAGCGCGAGTCCTTCTCCCTTTCGGTCTTCTCCTTGGTTCCTAATCAAAACAAGAGTGCACGCGTTTCCATTGTCTAAACAAGATGGACAAGAGCTTATCATGGAACTCACTTGATGATTAAGTTGACGAGCACGAGCACGAGTAAGAGGACCAGCTATAGGTTGTGTCGGAGAGGATGTATCGCTGGTGTTGATGTCCTCATCATTCTCCCTTTCTTGCATTTGAGTCGTCCTCGACTCAAGCTCATCTTCCTCACCCAAATAAGGCTTCAAATCTGCAATGTTAAATGTGGGACTAACCCCAAAATCTGCAGGAAGATCAAGCTTATATGCATTCTCGTTAATTCGTTGCAGCACTTTAAAAGGACCATCAGCTCTAGGCATCAATTTGGATTTTCTCAGTTCTGGAAATCTATCTTTTCGCAAATGCAACCAGACCAAATCCCCAGGTTCCAGAATCAATTGCTTTCTACCTTTATCTCCAGCACATTTGTACTTAGCATTCATGCGCTCTATGTTTTCTTTAGTGGCTTCATGCAATTTTAACATCAATTCAGCACGTTGCTTAGCATCAAAATTCATTTTTTCAGAACTTGGCAAAGGCATTAAATCAATAGGAGCACGTGGCAAGAAGCCAT
This sequence comes from Coix lacryma-jobi var. lacryma-jobi, assembly GCA_009763385.1. Lineage (NCBI taxonomy): Eukaryota > Viridiplantae > Streptophyta > Magnoliopsida > Poales > Poaceae > Coix > Coix lacryma-jobi. The sequence goes on along the minus strand of CM019828.1, from coordinate 81,788,574 downwards.
AGACAATCTCGAAAGGACACATTTTTGTAGTAGAATGCAATGAACGATTATAAGCGAACTCAATATGAGGCAAACATTCTTCCCACATCTTAATATTCTTCTTTAAAACAGCCCTTAACATAGTGGATAAAGTTCTATTTACTACTTCAGTTTGACCATCAGTTTGGGGATGACAAGTGGTGGAAAATAAAAGCTTAGTCCCCAATTTAAACCACAAAGTCTTCCAAAAATGACTAAGAAATTTAGCATCACGATCAGAAACAATTGTGTTGGGCACACCATGTAAGCGAACAATTTCTCGAAAGAACAAATCAGCAATATTTGTAGCATCATCAGTTTTATGACATGGTATGAAATGTGCCATCTTAGAAAATCTATCAACAACCACAAACACACTATCACGTCCCCTCCTAGTCCTTGGTAATCCCAACACAAAATCCATAGATATATCCTCCCAAGGAGCATTAGGAACAGGAAGAGGTAGATACAAACCGTGGGGATTTAACCGTGACTTTGCCTTTTGACATGTTGTGCAACGAGCAACAAACCTCTCCACATCTCTCTTCATCCTTGGCCAAAAGAAATGACCAGCAAGTATGTCCTCGGTCTTCTTTGCTCCAAAATGTCCCATCAAGCCACCTCCATGTGCTTCCTGCAACAACAACAAACGAACAGAGCTAGCTGGAATGCATAGCTTGTTAGCTCTAAACACAAACCCATCACTAACGATGAATTTGTTCCATCCTTTTCCATCTTTACAATGCAGCAACACGTCTCTAAAATCAGCATCGTGAACATATTGGTCCTTAATTGTTTCTAACCCAAAGATCTTATAATCAAGTTGATTCAGCAAAGTATATCTCCGTGACAAAGCATCAGCAATAATATTCTCCTTCCCTTTCTTGTGTTTAATAATATAAGGAAAAGATTCAATAAATTCAACCCATTTTGCATGCCTACGATTCAGTTTTCCTTGACTACGAATATGTTTTAAAGATTCATGATCAGAATGGATAACAAACTCTTTGGGCCACAAATAATGCTGCCATGTCTCTAATGTTCGAACAAGAGCATAGAGTTCTTTATCATAAGTAGAATAATTGAGAACAGGCCCACTCAATTTCTCACTAAAATATGCAATAGGTTTTCCCTCTTGTAACAAAACACCTCCCAGACCAATTCCACTAGCATCACATTCAAGCTCAAAAGTCTTATTAAAATCTGGAAGTTGTAGGAGAGGCGCATGAGTTAACTTATCTTTCAACATGTCGAATGAATTCTCTTGTGTTTTGCCCCACTCAAAAGGCACCCCCTTTTTGGTAAGCTCATTCAATGGTGCAGCAATGGTGCTGAAATCCTTCACAAAACGGCGATAGAATCCAGCAAGTCCTAGGAAACTCCGCACCTGGGTGATAGTCTTTGGGACAGGCCATCCCTGTATAGCTTCCACCTTGGCTTGATCAACCTCAACTCCCTGTGGAGTTACAACATAACCAAGAAAACACACTCGATCGGTGCAAAAGGTGCACTTCTCAAGGTTACCAAATAAACGTGCCTCGCGTAGTGCATTAAAAACAGCACGTAAATGATCAAGATGTTCATCCAATGATTTGCTGTAAATTAATATATCATCAAAATATACGACAACAAATTTCCCAATGAAAGCACGCAAAACCTCGTTCATTAATCTCATGAAAGTACTAGGTGCATTAGTTAACCCAAAAGGCATGACTAACCACTCATATAAACCGAACTTAGTTTTGAAAGCAGTTTTCCATTCATCTCCCAATTTCATACGAATCTGGTGGTACCCACTACGTAAATCAACTTTTGAAAACACAACAGCACCACTCAGTTCATCTAGCATATCATCTAATCGTGGAATAGGGTGTCGATATCGAATGGTGATATTATTAATAGCTCTACAATCAACACACATACGCCATGTTCCATCTTTCTTAGGCACTAAAATTACTGGAACAGCACAAGGGCTAAGGGATTCTCGCACATAACCTTTGTCCAGCAGTTCTTGCACTTGTCGCTGAATTTCCTTTGTTTCTTCCGGGTTTGTCCTGTATGGCGCACGGTTTGGCAAAGACGCACCAGGAATAAGATCAATTTGGTGCTCAATCCCGCGTAATGGTGGCAACCCCGCTGGTACCGCACTTGGAAACACATCGGAATACTCCTGCAAAACGTTAGCAACAGCAGGGGGCAAAGAACATTGCATATCCTCAATTGAAATCAAAGCATCCTTGCATATCAAAGCATAAGCAACAGAAGTGGATGCATTGAACTCATTAATATCTGATTTGGTAGCTATCATACAACGTCCTTTCAGTTTTATCTCATCTTTGTTACCAATTACAGATTTATCATTTTTACTGCTCTCGCTCTTTGCTTTAGTAGCCCTTGCAACATCAGTTTGCATAATAGTTTCAGGGGACATAGGATGCAGCACAATTTTTCGATCATGGTATAGAAAAGAATACTGATTTGATCTACCATGATGCATAGAATCTCTATCAAATTGCCAAGGTCTACCTAGCAGAATGTTACAAGCTTGCATAGGCACAACATCACATTCAACAATATCTTTGTAGGATCCGATGGAAAAATTGATTCTCACAAGTCTAGTTACCTTTGCCTTACCACTGTTGTTCAGCCATTGGATGTAGTAGGGATGCGGGTGTGGTTTGGTGTTGAGGGCAAGTTTCTGCACCATATCGCTGCTTGCCAAGTTGTTGCAGCTACCTCCATCAATGATCATGCGGCAAGAACGCTCTTTGATGACACACTTTGTTTGGAATAAAATATGTCGCTGATTTTGCTCCGCCTTCTCCATTTGTGCACTAAGCACTCGCTGCACGATCAAGCTTTCATAGTGGTCCGCTTCACCTGCATTAATATGTTCTTCTATTTGTTCTTCATTACCTGCATGGTCAGACGCAAGCAGTGCAAGCGTGTCTTCATCAAAATCACTAGCAGATGAGCACTCACCATCATCTTTGACAATCATAACTCGCTTGTTTGGACAGTCACGCATCATGTGTCCATATCCCTTGCACCGGTGACATTGTATGTTGCTTGTTCTGCCCGTCGATGCCACGGATGAAGTACTCGCAGCAGGCTTTTGCATCGTCTTTGCAACTGAATTTGTGGGAGCAGCTCGAGACTTGTCACTAGATGATGGAGTAGACATACGTGTAGATGGAGTTGTAGTCATGCGTTGCTGCCATGAATTAGCCTTCCCTGCAGAAATATTAGTCCTTGCGCTAGCACGTCGTCCCTGCACTTCCCTTTCAGCTTTACAAGCAAGATGAAACAAACGGGTTACACTATTGTATTCTTTGTAAGCGAGGATGTCCTGAATTTCCCGATTTAACCCACCCAAAAATCTAGCCATAGCCGGTTCCTCATCCTCCTCTAGGTTACAACGCAACATACCCGTTTGTAATTCCTGATAATATTCTTCTACACTTTTAGCACCTTGTCTCAATTGCTGCAACTTATTTATCATATCACGGGCATAGTAAGATGGAACAAATCTAGCTCTCATGGCTCGTTTCAGCGCATCCCAAGTTCTAGGTAAGTTATTAGGATTTTTCTTTCCATATTCTATCCACCAAACAGAAGCAAAATCTGTAAACTCACTAGTAGCAGCCCTAACACGTGTAGTCTCAGGAAATTCATGACATGCAAACTTTTGATCAACAGCAATCTCCCAAGTAATGTAGGCATCAGGGTCATATTTACCATCAAAAGGAGGTATCTTAAATTTAATCTTACTGAAAGCATCATCATTATTGTGTACCTCGCGTCGGCGGTTGCCACCCATACCTCTACGGTTGTGACGTAGGCGTCGTCGATCACGAGCGTCTGGATCATCATGCTCAGTATCAGCAGTATAGTCATCTTCATGACTACCGTGCTCTCGATCTCCCTCCTTTTCTTCTTTATGCTTCTCTTTATCTTCGGTGTGGAAGTCATCAAATCGCCTTAGAAGAGCAGCAAGGCTTTTATCCACACTAGCAACGGATTCCTCCAAACTTGTAAGCTTGTTGTTTGTGGCCATCTGCGTAGCCTCCAACTGCCCCAGCTTTTCATTTGTCACCTGCAAGTCAGTATCAAGTCCCTCTGTGTGCAGCTTCACCTTCCTTTCAAAATGCTGTATGATGCCCTTAGTGCGAGGTGTATGTAGTGTTTCGTTATCATCATCTCCCCCTGTCATGGTTCAAAAACAAAGACAACAAGAAAGGCAAGTGAAGAAATAAAAGCCCTACAACTACTAGGATGTAGCTACAGCAAGTCTCTCACACTCAACTTGTTACACAAGTTCTTACCAATTCTTACCTTGCTTGACAGGAGGGGTCGTCTACCAACAAGTCTTCAGCAATGGATGAAGTGTATCGGTGCTGCGGCACAAGACCTGTCAAGCTGTAGAGTATGTGGAGCTATAGGTGGGCTGAAACAAGGAACGAACTAGCAGCACGTTAGTTATAAAGGCGAGCTGAATAAACGTTCGACGACGGTACTGTGCTGGTCCTAGGCTAGACCGTGCTAGAGACGCGAGCCTGGACACAAAGGAAAACCACAGCACACCCCTGAAAACAAGGTGGAACAAACCTACAATCAATATGAAAAACAGCCCCTTTTCTTTTGACTCTTTTCTCTTTTTTTTTTCTTTTCTTTTTTTTTTTTTTTTTTTGGGCAACCTCAAAAACTGATTATATGAACAAAAGAATACAAAGGAGCAATTCGGTACACACACTTTTTCCGAAAGTACAGGGGTATTCCGGTAAGAAGAAGATACTCTCTCTCTCTCTCTCTCTAGAGTAAGGCCGAACAAGTATGGAGTTATCTTTCTTTTGGATCACAGAAGGACTCACGTAGATGGAGTTCAGGATATATTAACAAGCGGACTCCAAGTTCTACTCGGTTTCCACTCAGAACCAACCACAAACGGATTCCACCTATTGCCGAGTTCTACTCGGTTTCCTTTTTTTTATCACGTTGGTGGAACTCAGATTGGAACTCAACTCGATCCGGACCAAGACCACAGTTCAATTCGGACTTCACCACAGATTCGACAGAGAGAAGATATGGTAATACTCGGCTGTGTATAGATGGTGACAAGAACTCGAAACTCTAAAGGACTAGACACTAAGACCAGCAACTCGACACAAACCGAAGTAACGCAAATTCAACAAGCCCTAACTAAACGGTACTAGCCAAGGCACAAAGGTTTAATAGGATTATGGAAAAAAAAACTAATCTACTATATTTTTTTTTGGCTTTTCTGGACTATAGGAAATTAATTAAAAACAGCAATGGATTAGAAGTCTCTCACCGAAGAACCTTGCTCTGATTACCAACTGATGCGAACCCGCTAGGGTTTTTGCCCGATCTTTCGATGAGAAACGGGGATAACTCGATTGGTGGATGGAGATGACGTTCACGGCCCGACTACAGCCCTCAAGACCGCGCCTTAGCAACCGATACACCACGTCCAATAGCCGTCACGATCTTGTGGAGCGCGACAACCAGCCCCTAGGGCTCCCGTCCTGCAAGCAATCGAAGAACTAGCAAGAACGAGGAAACAAGCACTGAATTTGCAAGATGAAATTGAAGGTTTCAAACTGAATCTTAATCTACAATGGGGTTCCGAAGACAAGGAGACGGGCGGCTGATCCTGCACGCGCGCCTACAAGCAAGTAGCTAAGGCTAAACTTGATCTAAACAAAACCCAACCCGACCATGGCGGCTATAGAGGGATATAAGTAGATGGATTGACGACCAAAAGAGTGTTGGGGTCGTCCTCCAACCCTAGGACGCGTCCCTAATGGACCCAACTTGATACATGGGCCATAAGCCCAAAATGAGGTGACGCAGCACCCTGGACAGCAAGACCTGTCGACGGTAATTGGATCATTGCCGCTGCTACCGAACAGATATTGACGTGAGACTTGATTCATATGAAAGTAAACTTGATAAGCTTTCCAACAAGTCCTGAAGCGCCTGAATCCGAATCCGTATGCAACCGTGGTGGCGGTCACAAGTTGGTGCTTTGCTGCAGTCCGAATCCAGCTAGCGCGAGTCCTTCTCCCTTTCGGTCTTCTCCTTGGTTCCTAATCAAAACAAGAGTGCACGCGTTTCCATTGTCTAAACAAGATGGACAAGAGCTTATCATGGAACTCACTTGATGATTAAGTTGACGAGCACGAGCACGAGTAAGAGGACCAGCTATAGGTTGTGTCGGAGAGGATGTATCGCTGGTGTTGATGTCCTCATCACTCTAGTGCTTTAACTAAGGATGCTTTGTATGAATGGAAATATCTTTGTAGGCATGACATTGTTCCGCAAACATGGAAAGACTTCAAAATGCATTTTAGAGGTGTATATGTTCCCGCATATTATGCTGATTACTTGCTTACCAAACTAGAGGATTTAAAACAGGGTAGTAGGACCGTGAGACAATACTATCATGATTTTAAAATTTGTATCCTGTTTGGTGGCTTGGATGAATGCATGGAAGATATTATGAGTAGGTTCATGAAAGGGCTCAATTCCGAAATTCAAACTTTGCTCATCAGTGAAACATATAATCATATATCTTGCTTGTTTTGTCTTGCTTGTAAAGTTGAAAATCAGATTCTTTCAGCTTTGAATACTTGCAAGAATGGTATGACACATTATAGCCAGCAATTATCTACATTAAATGTTGAAAGGGAGCAAAATATAGTGGAACTTGTTGATGATATGCCTTTGTCACAACATGATTTGCTTGTTGTACCTTGTGACAAAGAAGAGTTGTGTGATACTTCTTCTCTAACTTCATCACCACGACTAGAGATAGAGCACCCTCTTTTTCCCCTTGTTGTCCATAACATTTTGCAGGAGGATGAGAGCAATACTATTGAATGCATTGAGCCATTTGAGCAGCTACACCCACTACAAAAGTTGGAAAAGACTTTTTGTGCAACACCCACCATGTCAGAGGAGAGCGAGAAAAGCAACACATATGATGCTGCAATCACTCCATGTGAGTATGATCATGCTTCACTTATATCTACAACACGACTAGTGCTTGGACATGATAATTCTATTCTTAACGACATGCATGCTGAAGTAAGGAGAGTTTGTCGCATTGCTAGTGAGAAAGAGGAGCTGAATATCATATCATCTTTAAATTGTTTAGGTTATATCAAATTTGGTTTTCTTTGTGACCTGAATAGTTTGGAGAATGATATATCTATGAAATGTATTTTGCCAAGCTTTAATCATTGTTCACTTTATGCAATTGGCAAATATGATAGCAACAGAAATTATTTGGTGCATAAAATTTATATTAGCTCTAATATAAAATCTACTTTGGAGCTACAATACCATAATCAAATCGAGGGATGCACTAACACTAATAATGTCCTACAAAGTATCCCTAGTTTTTCTTATATGCAACAGGGCTATCCTAAAGAAGGGAAGTATTGTTTGTTGTTGACATGCAACATGGTCGTTCGATGAGAAGCGGGGGATAACTTCGATTTGGACTGAAATGACGTTCACGACCCGACTACAACCATCCAAGGATGCTGCGCCTTAGCAATCGATACACCAATTCCAGCGGTTGCTCGCGATCTTGTGGATGCACGACCAACCAAACCACTAGGGTTATTCCTGCAAGCAATCGAAGAACAAGCAAGAACAAGTAGAACAAGCACTCTATTGCAAAATAAGAGATGAAGGTTCAAATCTGATACACATGAAGGTGGGGTTCCGAAATCAAGTAGAACGGATGGTCTAGTCGACACAAACGTCTACCAGGAAGTAGCAATGGCTAAACTTACATCTAAACAAAACCCAATCTGTTTGTGGTGGCTATGGAGAGGTATTAGAGGAGGAGAGGATGACCAGGAGGGTGTTGGGGTCGTCCTCCAACCCTAGGACGTGTCCTTAATGGACCCAACTTGATACATGGGCCAATAGCCCAAGATATGGTGACGCAGCACCCTGGACAGCAAGATCTCTCGGTAATATTTGGATAATTGTCGCCGCTGTGTAGAAGATACGGACATGGGGCTGGATCCAAATGAAAGTAGACTTGTTAAGCTTTCCATCAAGTCCTGAACCATCCAAATCCGAGTCCGTATGAAGTCGTGGTGACCGTAACAAGTTGGGACTTTTCTGCAGTCCGAATTCAACTTCCAAAACGTGTTGGACTTGGACTCTTTCCTTTCTTTTGCCAAAACTGACGTGGTGACTTTGTGGAGAACATTAAGAACACTTGGACTTGGTCCCCAATCAACTTCATTGATCTTCCAAGCTTTCCTTATGCAATCAAACCTTCCCTTGATCCATGCATGTAATTCTGAAAATGACAATACACATATTTTATGGTGCAGCACCCATTCATCAAATGTATCAATAATAAGTCTCATATAGAATGGTTGCACCTTTGGTTTAGAAGTTGATAAGATACTCATATATGAATCGGTGATGTCCTCATCAAATCCCCTTGTGCTTTGCCCCATTCAAAAGGCACCCCCTTCTTTGTAAGCTCGTTCAATGGTGCAGCAATGGTGCTGAAATCCTTCACAAAACGGCGATAGAATCCAGCAAGTCCTAGGAAACTCCGCACCTGGGTGATACTCTTTGGGACATGCCATCCCTGTATAGCTTCCACCTTGGCTTGATCAACCTCAATTCCCTGTGGAGTCACAACATAACCAAGAAAAGACACTCGATCGGTGAAAAAGGTGCACTTCTCAAGGTTACCAAATAAACGTGCCTCGCGTAGAGCATTAAAAACAGCTCGTAAGTGATCAAGATGTTCATCCATTGATTTGTTGTAAATCAATATATCATCAAAATATACGACAACAAATTTCCCAATGAAAGCACGCAAAACCTCGTTCATTAATCTCATGAAAGTACTAGGTGCATTAGTTAACCCAAAAGGCATGACTAACCACTCATACAAACCGAACTTAGTTTTGAAAGCAGTTTTCCATTCATCTCCCAATTTCATACGAATTTGGTGGTACCCACTACGCAAATCAACTTTTGAAAACACAACAGCACCACTCAGTTCATCAAGCATATCATCTAATCGTGGAATAGGGTGTCGATTTCGAATGGTGATATTATTAATAGCTCTACAATCAACACACATACGCCATGTTCCATCTTTCTTAGGCACTAAAATTACCGGAACAGCACAAGGACTAAGAGATTCTCGCACATAACCTTTGTCTAGTAGTTCTTGCACTTGTCGCTGAATTTCCTTTGTTTCTTCCGGCTTTGTCCTGTATGGTGCACGGTTTGGCAAAGATGCACCAGGAATAAGATCAATTTGGTGCTCAATCCCGCGTAGTGGTGGCAGCCCCGCTGGTATCTCACATGGAAACACATCAGAATACTCCTGCAAAACGTTAGCAACAGCAGGGGGCAAAGAACATTGCATATCCTCAATTGAAATCAAAACATCCTTGCATATCAAAGCATAAGCAACAGAAGTGGATGCATTGAACTCATTAATATCTGATTTGGTAGCTGTTGATGGTCCTTAAACACCTGTTTTACCATCAACACTTTACCCAAAAATTCACCAAAAAGGCATGAAATGTAGTCAAATAGGTTTCAAACTAACCAAATTCCACATGTCCATAGATTTTTATTGAATACAGGATTTGGACCAAATTTGGAGCATGGACCCACCAGGGGCCGAGACCACTCACCAAAGCCCATTTGGGCCCTAGTGGGGTGGCGCCCGCCACCCCTAGGTGGCGCCCTCCACAAGGGAGAAGCCCAAACTCCCCCTGCCACGTCACTGATCTGTGTGACCACCCCAGGGCCAAATCTTGGCCCTTGGTCACTAGGTTAGTGGCATCGAAGGGCTCAGGAGGGGAGTGGCGTGGATCATGACCGAATGACGGTTATCTGGACATGCAACTGACATGCAACCGCCTTGGAGGAGTCCCTGGAGACCGTAGGATCAATGACGGTGCATCCAACGGCCAGGGGGGTGGCGGCCGCCACCTAGGGCTAGCGCCCGCCACTAGGGTTTGCCCTAGGTCGGTTGGCTGCCCCCTATAAGTACCCCCCTCACTCAACAAGGCTATAAATACCCCCCTGGAGGCGTCACTTCAAGGAAGCAAGGAAGGAAAGGAAGCAAGCAAGCAATGTAGAAAGCAAGTGAGAGCTAGGTTAGAAGCTCAGAGAGCTTAGGCAAGTAGGTTAGCTAGTAGAGAGAGCATAGCTCTAGTGCCCTCGCTGCAGCGCGGCTCTTAGTTTAGCACAGCTCAGCGCTGACCAGTGGTATAGTAGCGTAGAGCTTGCTAGGAGAGAAGCGGGTGTGAGTGACTGGCATCGAAGGTCGGTTGATTTCCCGACGTCTCTGGTCTGGTTTGCTCTCTTGTATCTCAGGTACACTTTTCATTATTCTAATATTACTTTAGTATTACTTTCAGTATTTCTTTATCAAGTGCCTTGAGTGTGACCCAGTTATCCCTACAGTTCAATTCACTTAGCCATAGTAGTTAATCTCTAGTGTGCTTAGTGTTTGATCTTTGCCAATAGGTTGCTTAGTTAGTTTAGTGTTTATCTTATTAAGTCAAGTATTTGCTCTGACGTCCGCAAGGGTGTCTCTATTCAAAGCTAGGGTAGAGATAGTTATAATATAATTAAGCGTGGTGCTTAGTTATAGACTTACCTTCAGATACGGCTGGACCCCCGGATAGCTGTGGTAGCAAGCAGGTGGTGATAGCCCTGTGCTAGCGTTCAACCTAAGTCAGTGGTAAAGCCTAGTACGCCTCGGTACTTGACAAGATAGGAATAAAACTATACTTAACTTGGTTGCTTTATTGACATTTGCCTATCTTGCTTCGTAGTTATCTTGCTTCGTAGTTATCTAGGAGTAGTTATTAGTTATTAGTTAGTTATATTAGTTATCCTTAGTTATCCCATTCTATCTATCTACCTATTTATTCACCTTACCTTAGCCATTTCATTCATCCTTACCTATCCATCCATATATTCTTTCTAGCCTCTCATCCTCTCTCATCCCTTTCATCTCCTCTCTTCTCCTCTTTCCCTTTTCTTATTCTCCGATTCTCATCCCCTCCTTGACTCGACTCATACACCACCCTAGCCTTCCTTTGGGATCAAATAAATCGACACCTGGTACTCCCAGGGAAGTGCTACTACGATAGTTCTGTGCGTTTGCAGAATCTTCTCCTGGTAGATTGCATTCTCGCTAGTTAGCTCCTACTAGTGTCGGGACTGACAACCCCGCTTGGCATTAGTAGATAGCTACTTTAGCTACCCTATCCTAGGTGTAGTTAAGAACTACCAACAAGCATTTCTGGCGCCGTTGCCGGGGAAGGCAATCGGTGTATCCTTCGAGTCTGTGTCGAATTTATCTTCGCTTAAGCTTCCGCTTAGCGAATCCCATCTTTCCCCATTCTTTCTTCCCTTAGTCCTTCTTATCTTTTTCCTTCATCTTGTTCAACTTCTTTCTTTCTTATCTCGTTCTATCTTCACGATGGCCAACAAGACCATTCATGAGTTTTCTGCTCCTTCTGCCGCCAATGTAGCGACAGGACCAGCCGTGATCGGTGCCAACCTCAATTTTGAGTTGAAACTGGCTCTGATCACGATGGTCCAAGCTAGCCCGTTCTGTGGCAAAGCTCATGAGGATGCCAATGCTCACCTCCAACAATTTTTGGAGATTTGCGGCACCTTTACCATTAAGGGGATAACCCAAGAAGCCATCCGTCTTCGTCTCTTTCCCTTTTCTCTCCTAGGAAAAGCGAAGCAATGGTTCTATACCAATCGCAACGCTGTAGACACATGGGACAAGTGTTCCAATGCTTTTCTCGCCAAATTCTTTCCGATGGGCAAGACGAACGCTCTTCGCAACAAAATCTCCAGCTTTACGCAACAAGCCGAGGAATCTATTCTCGAGGCTTGGGAGAGAATGCAAGAGTACGTCACTGCTTCTCCACACCATGGTATGGAGGACTGGCTATTGATCCAGAACTTCTAACATGGCCTAACCCCACTCTCTAGAAGCCATTTGGATGCCGCCGCCGGCGGTGCATTCTTTTCTCTGAATGTTGCAGATGCTAAGGCTCTCATAGAGAAGATGGTGTCGAACCAAGGATGGAATGATGAGAGACTGCAGCCCCGTAAGCGAGGTATGCATTCCCTTAAGGAGGCCGACATGATCGTGGTCAAGATGGACCTGCTGGCAAAGAAGCTGGACAGCTGTCAGAAGATGAACCAACAAGAGAGTGTCCAATCTCTGGAATCCTATATGACTTGTGAAGTCTGTGGAGAAACCAGACATTCTAGGAACCACTGCCCCGAGTTACATGAAGATTTGAACTTCATCAACAACAACAACAACAATGGTTTCCGCCAACAAAATCAAGGATGGAATCAACACTCCAACTCTCAAGGTAATAATTCATTCCCTTGCTCTAATTTCCAAAGTACTGATAATTTCTCGTTCTTAAAGAATCTAGTCTACTCTCAAGGTAGAACTACTGAATTTTTGAATAAGAAATTAATGTCAAATGATAAAATGCTTGCGAACATAAATGCTAAATTGGAAGATTTCTCATCTGCTCTGAAAAATCAAATTAGCTTTAATAAGATGTTAGAAACCCAATTAGCTCAACTTGCTGCTATCATACCATCTTTTGAAACTGGCAAAATTCCTGCTAAACCTGACATAGAAACTGCCAATATGGTTGAAATAAAATATTTTAACTATTATGAAGATCAAACCATGACTGTTAAAAAGGGTGATCCTGGTAGTCCCATAATTAGATGCTCAATCTTTGGTGAAGTCTTTAAAAATGCCATGTGTGATTTAGGATCGAGTGTGAACATTTTATCTAAGGATTTCTATGAAAACTCGTTCTTTCCACCCATGTCATCCACATCTGCCTATGTCGTGCTAGCTGATCAATCAACATGCTATGTAGAAGGAATAGTCACTGATTTACCTGTTCATATTAGAGGTTCATATGTTCCTGCTGATTTCATAGTACTAGATATGGGAAATAGGAAACATGTGCCTCTAATCTTAGGTAGACCTTTCTTGAACACTGTTGATGCTTTCATATATGTGGGGAGTGGTAAAATGCAAATGACATTAGGAGGGAGGAAGGAAATATTCTCCTTTTCTCGTGGTCCCGCATATGCCGCTAATATGCAGGAAGCAAAACCCGTTCGTACCAAGAAGAGGCGCCCAAGAACAAGGTGGAACAGAAAGAAAGAACCACCTTCTCCTGAGTTGTGTAATTCACATGACAAGGGAGAGGTGCCAAAAGAAGAAGAACCCGATGAAGTACTTAAAGAAGAAGCACCCAAGGAAGAAGATCTACCCAATAAGGATGAAATTCCATGGATCTAAGGTATGGATTTACTTTTAAATTTCCCTTCAAATTTCCTTTTTTCAAATAAATAACATATGTCATGCATGTAACTACAAAAAAAAGAAGTTGTCATTAGTTATATGCATAAGTATATGTTAACTTAGCTAGAATAATAAAATATCATAATAGGATAGTTTTCCTTTTTCAAAACATTAGATAGTTTCCTTTTTAATAAAATGAGAACAAGAGCTCTGACCGAGAAAGATGAAGACCCTTCACCAAGCAAGAAGCCAGCTTGGGGGAGATCCTCGCGCCAATAAGGTATGTTTCAACCTTACTCTTTATGTTCGGTTCTTAAATTCTATATCTTTTGAATGTTATATGCTTGCCTAAGTAACCATTCCATGAATAAAATTGATGAAATCTGCTTAAACAAGTTGAAACCTGAATGAGAAATAAAATATGCCATGCAAATGCTATTGTTATAGTTAGAATAACTAGTTTTATCTAAGTTGTAGCTTTTGTGGGTTGCACATGTTTTAACTAAAATCATGCTTAGTGAATAAAGTTAGTTGGAAATGGAGTAATTCTTTAAACTTGCTAAGGTGAAATTAGGACCTAATCTGGAGAATTTCTTTTAAAAAAATCATGAAAACCTTGCTAAAAGTTCCTCCTGGATTTTATCTCATCCCACCACTAGCCAAATATTTGTTAGTCAAAACCACAAAAAGCTTTGTCTGTGTTGAGCTTTGTTAGACCTCATAGATCTTAGTAGAGAAGCTTATCATATCTTTTGATCAAGATACACACACCCACCATATTGCTTACTATCCACTTTGGAAATTTGCAACCACCAAATAAATTGCTCATTCTCTACACTGGAGATATGCAATACCTTGCCAAACGTTCCATTGCTAGCCTTATGCTATTCCTACACTGGGAATAAGCATTTCTCTCTCTTCCTCCTTTTCATTTCTAAAATCCTTTCCTATAGACAATCTAGGGAAATCTAGAGCTAAAAAAGAGAGATATGAAAAAAAAGTGAGCAAAGTAGCTCAAGAGCGGACTATGTCCTGAGAAAATGTGAGGACACATTTTTGTCTACTCACTATGTATTGAAAGAGAGAGAGAGAGAGAGAGAGAGAGAGAGTTATCATTAGCTCTAGACCCCAGAAATTAACTAGGAAGGATTATGAAATATCTCTCTATACACTTCCACATAACCACACATGCACATCTTGATCAATTTTTATGATTTGCTGCTCCTTATGATCTGAGTGTCTAGCTTAGCAATAAACATTAGGTAATTTGCTCATGATTCTTAGCCTACCTATAACTCCACATATCATTCTTTAGAAATAGGAGAGGCTACATTTTGGCCTAAGTGAGGATTTAAACACCATTGAGTGATTTAGTGAATCTTGAAGGACTTAAGCAAGTTTTTATCTTTTGAAAACCTTAAAAAACCTCTAGACAGAATCCTAGTCAAACCTAAGGAAGATAAAAGTTTCTTATCTACTGCTTTATTTCACTCATGCATGTTTGAAGTGAAAAGCTATAAGCCCCACGTTGCTATGATTAATGATATATACTAAGTTATTTCTCACTATACAATATGCACTTGTATGCATCTTAAGTTGCTATCTGTTTCATGCTCAAAGCTTAAACCGCATTGTTGCCCGAGGATGAGCAACAGGTTAGCTTGGGGGAGCTTGTTGATGGTCCTTAAACACCTGTTTTACCATCAACACTTTACCCAAAAATTCACCAAAAAGGCATGAAATGTAGTCAAATAGGTTTCAAACTAACCAAATTCCACATGTCCATAGATTTTTATTTGAATACAGGATTTGGACCAAATTTGGAGCATGGACCCACCAGGGGCCGAGACCACTCACCAGAGCCCATTTGGGCCCTAGTGGGGTGGCGCCCGCCACCCCTAGGTGGCGCCCGCCACAAGGGAGAAGCCCAAACTCCCCCTGCCACGTCACTGATCCGTGTGACCACCCCAGGGCTAAATCTTGGCCCTTGGTCACTAGGTCAGTGGCATCGGAGGGCTCAGGAGGGGAGTGGCGTGGATCATGACTGAATGGCGGTTATCTGGACATGCAACCGCCTTGGAGGAGTCCCTGGAGACCGTAGTATCAATGACGGTGCATCCAACGGCCAGGGGGGTGGCGGCCGCCACCTAGGGCTGGCGCCCGCCACTAGGGTTTGCCCTAGGTCGGTTGGCTGCCCCTATAAGTACCCCCCTCACTCCACAAGGCTATAAATACCCCCTTGGAGGCGTCACTTCAAGGAAGCAAGGAAGGAAAGGAAGCAAGCAAGCAAACAAGCAATGTAGAAAGCAAGTGAGAGCTAGGTTAGAAGCTTAGAGAGCTTAGGCAAGTAGGTTAGCTAGTAGAGAGAGCATAGCTCTAGTGCCCTCGCTGCAGCGCGGCTCTTAGTTTAGCACAGCTCAGCGCTGACCAGTGGTATAGTAGCGTAGAGCTTGCTAGGAGAGAAGCGGGTGTGAGTGACTAGCATCGAAGGTCGGTTGATTTCCCGACGTCTCTGGTCTGGTTTGCTCTCTTGTATCTCAGGTACACTTTTCATTATTCTAATATTACTTTAGTATTACTTTCAGTATTACTTTATCAAGTGCCTTGAGTGTGACCTAGTTATCCCTACAGTTCAATTCACTTAGCCATAGTAGTTAATCTCTAGTGTGCTTAGTGTTTGATCTTTGCCAATAGGTTGCTTAGTTAGTTTAGTGTTTATCTTATTAAGTCAAGTATTTGCTCTGACGTCCGCAAGGGTGTCGCTATTCAAAGCTAGGGTAGAGATAGTTAGAATATAATTAAGCGTGCTGCTTAGTTATAGACCTACCATCAGATACGGCTGGACCCCCGGATAGCTGTGGTAGCAAGCAGGTGGTGACAGCCCTGTGCGCCTTGAATTCCATCACGTAGTTGGCCCAGTTTAACAGTAAGGCTCGTTGTGCTAGCGTTCAACCTAAGTCAGTGGTAAAGGCTAGTACACCTTGGTAGTTGACAAGATAGGAATAAAACTATACTTAACTTGGTTGCTTTATTGACATTTGCCTATCTTGCTTCGTAGTTATCTTGCTTCGTAGTTATCTAGGAGTAGTTATTAGTTATTAGTTAGTTATATTAGTTATCCTTAGTTATCCCATTCTATCTATCTACCTATTTATCCACCTTACCTTAGCCATTTCATTCATCCTTACCTATCCATCCATATATTCATTCTAGCCTCTCATCCTCTCTCATCCCTTTCATCTCCTCTCTTCTCATCTTTCCCTTTTCTTATTCTTCGACTCTCATCCCCTCCTTGACTCGACTCATACACCACCCTAGCCTTCCTTTGGGATCAAATAAATCGACACCTGGTACTCCCAGGGAAGTGCTACTACGATAGTTCTGTGCGCTTGCAGAATCTCCTCCTAGTAGATTGCATTCTCGCTAGTTAGCTACCCCGCTTGGCATTAGTAGATAGCTACTTTAGCTACCCTATCCTAGGTGTAGTTAAGAACTACCAACTGTAGCTACCGTACAACGTCCTTTCAGTTTTATCTCATCTTTGTTATCAATTACAAATTTATCATTTTCATTGCTCTCGCTCTTTGCTTTAGCAGCCCTAGCAACATCAGTTTGCATAATAATTTCAGGAGACATAGGATGCAACACAATTTTTCGATCATGGTATAGAAAAGAATACTGATTTGATCTACCATGATGAATAGAATCTCTATCAAATTGCCAAAGTCTACCTAGCAGAATGTTACAAGCTTGCATAGGCACAACATCACATTCAACAATATCTTTGTAGGATCCGATGGAAAAATTGATTCTCACAAGTCTAGTTACCTTTGCCTTACCACTGTTGTTCAGCCATTGGATGTAGTAGGGATGCGGGTGTGGTTGGTGTTGAGGGCTTCTGCACCATATCGCTGCTTGCCAAGTTGTTGCAGCTACCTCCATCAATGATCATGCGACACAAACGCTCTTTGATGACACACTTTGTTTGAAATAAAGTGTGTCACTGATTTTGCTCTGCCTTCTCCATTTGTGCACTAAGCACTCGCTGCACGATCAAGCTCTCATAGTGGTCTGCTTCTCCTGCATTAATATGTTCTTCTATTTGTTCTTCATTACCTGCATGGTCAGTCGCAAGCAGTGCAAGTGTATCTTCATCACAATCACTAGCAGATGAGCACTCACCATCATCCTTGACAATCATAACTCGCTTGTTTGGACAGTCACGCATCATGTGCCCATATCCATTGCACCGGTGACATTGTATGTTGCTTGTTCTACCCGTCGATGCCACAGATGAAGTACTCGCAGCAGGCTTTTGCATCGTCTTTGCAACTGAATTTGTGGGGGCAGCTCGAGTCTTGTCACTAGATGATGGAGTAGAAGTACGTGTAGATGGAGTTGTAGTCGTGCGTTGCTGCCATGAATTAACCCTCCCTGCAGGAATATTACTCCTTGTGCTAGCACGTCGTCCCTGCACTTCCCTTTCAGCTTTACAAGCAAGATGAAACAAACGGGTTACGTTATTGTATTCTTTGTAAGCGAGGATGTCCTGAATTTCCCAATTTAACCCGCCCAAAAATCTAGCCATAGCCGGTTCCTCATCCTCCTCTAGGTTACAACACAACATACCCGTTTGTAATTCCTGATAATATTCTTCTACACTTTTAGCTCCTTGTCTCAATTGCTGCAACTTATTTATCATATCACGGGCATATTAAGATGGAACAAATCTAGCTCTCATGGCTCGTTTCAGCGCATCCCAAGTTTTAGGTATGTTATTAGGATTTTTCTTGCCATATTCTATCCAACAAACAGAAGCAAAATCTGTAAACTCACTAGTAGCAGCCCTAACACGTGTAGTCTCAGGAAATTCATGACATGCAAACTTTTGATCAACAACAATCTCCCAAGTAATGTAGGCATCAGGGTCATATTTACCATCAAAAGGAGAAAGGAGGTATCTTAAATTTAATCTTACTGAAAGCATCATCATTATTGTGTACCTCGCGTCGGCGGTTGCCACCCATACCTCTGCGGTTGTGACGTAGGCGACGTCGATTACGAGTGTCTTGATCATCATATTCAGTATCAGCAGTGTAGTCATCTTCATGACTACCGTGCTCTCGATGTCCCTCCTTTTCTTCTTTATGCTTCTCTTTATCATCGGTGTGGAAGTCATCAAATCGCCTTAAAAGAGCAGCAAGGCTTTTGTCCACACTAGCAACGAATTCCTCCAAACTTGTAAGCTTAGCGTTTGTGGCAATCTGCGTAGCCTCCAACTGCCCAAGCTTTTCATTTGTCACCTGCAAGTCGTTATCAAGTCCCTTTGTGTGCAGCTTCACTTTCCTTTCAAAATGGTGTATGATGCCCTTAGTGCGAGGTGTATGTGGTATTTGGTTATCATCGTCCGTCCCTGTCATGGTTCAAAGACAAAGACAACAAGAAAGCAAGTAAAGAAATAAAAGCCCTACAACTACTAGGATGTAGCTACAACAAGTCGCTCACTCTCAACTTGTTACACAAGTTCTTACCAATTCTTACCTTGCTCGACAGGAGGGGATGGCAACCACAAGTCTGCAACCGTGGAATGAAGTGTATCGGTGCTGCAGCAACAAGTCCTATCAAGCTGCAGTCGAATATGTGGAGCTGTAGGTGGGCTAAAACAAGGAGAAACTAGCACCATGTTAGTTACAAAAGCAAGTTGAATAATTGTTCAACGGCGATACTATGCTGGTCCTAGGCTAGACCGTGCTAGAGACGCGAGCCTGGACACAAACGAAGTCACCGTATAGCAAGGAAAAAAATCACAAGAACAAAAAGCTAATAAAAAGGCACAAGAACAGAAGTTATTAGTCCCCTTCTTTTACTCCTCTCTTCTTTTCTTTCTTTTCTCTCTCTTTTTTTTCTTTCTGATTTTTTTTCTTCTGATTTTTTTTCTTTTACTTTACACAACTAGGACAAATCTGAATATTGACAAATCAGATTTCAGATATTTCTCTTTCTTTCTTTTTGGGATTAACAAGAATGGAGCTAGATATGGTGCAGCGAAGACGTATATGGTATTAAAGATGGCAAGTATGGTGTAATGGGTATGAAAAAAAAGGATGGTGGTGATGGCAGCAAAGATGGATATGATTGATAGTGACCAAAACGTGACAAGAACTCGAAACTCGAAAAGACTAACCTTAAGACCAGCAAGACGAATCAACCGATGCAACCAAAAATTGAACAAGCCCTAACTAAGCAGAACTAGAAAAGGCACAAAGGTTTAAAAGGATTATGGAAAACTAATCTACTAATTTTTTGTTGGCTTTTCTGGACTATAGGAAAATAATTAAAAACAGCAGAGGATTAGAAGTCTCTCACCGAAGAACCTTGCTCTGATTACCAACTGATATGCACCCGTTCGGGGATTCCCGATCTTTCGATGAGAGGGTGTGGGATAACTCGATTGGTGAATGGGGATGACGTTCACGGTCCGACTATAGCCTTCCAAAGACGATGCGCCTTAGCAACCGATACACCACCTCCAATGGCTGCCACAATCTTGCGGATTGCAACACCCCGACCACTAGGGCACTCGTCCTGCAAGCAATCGAAGAACTAGCAAGAACAAGTAGATCAAGTACTGAATTACTAGATATAAATGAAGGTTTCCAACTCAATCTCAAATATGGTGGGGTTTCGAAGACAAGAAGACAGGCGGCTGATCCAGCACGCGTGCTTACAAGCAAGTAGCGAGAGCTAAACTTGATCTAAACAAAACTCAATCTGTTCGTGACGGCTCTAAAGACATATAAGAGGATAGGAAGACGACCATAAGGGTCTTGGGGTCGTGATACAACCCTAGGATACCCCCTAATGGACTCAACTTGATACATGGGCCATCGGTCCAAAATAGGGTGACGCAGCACAACAAACAGAAAAGGTCTCGACAATAAAACAATGACTGCGCCTGACTCAGACGTGATATGGACTTCAGGTTGGATCTGTTGAAAAGTAGAGTTTATAATCTTTCCATCAAGTACCAGATCAAGTTGGGACTTTTCTGCAGTCCGAATCCAACTCTCAGATCGTGTTGGACTTGGACTCTTTATTTTCTTGAGCTAGAAACGACGTGGTAGTCTGATGGAGAACATTAGGGAAACTTGGACATGGCCCCCAATTAACTTGATAAACTTCCATGCTTCTTATATGCAATCAGCCCTTGGCCAATTGCCTCGCGGTCTGAATGCAGCTTGTGTGAACCCTTCCCTGGTTGTTCTTTTCCCTTTCCTTGGTGATCTTCTCCATTATTCCTAAGCAACATAAAAGTACATGGGTCTCCATGTTCTAAATGAAATTGACACTAACCTAAGAGTGAACTCACCTGGTAATTGAGTTGTCGTGCACGAGCATGAGTAATCGGTCTAGGAATATGTACTTGTGTAGGTATGGATGTATCAATGGTGTCGATGTCCTCATCAACCAACCCCCGGTTTTGAGGCCCAAACCGGAAAACCTGCCGTCCATCGCCTGAGTTTTGTGGCCCAAACTCAGAAACCTTCCAGCGCCCAGGTTTTGAGGCCCAAACCTGGAAACCGTCCTCAGCACGAGTTTTGTGGCCCAAACTCGGCAAACCCGCAGCACCTAGGTTTTGTGGCCCAAACTTGGAAACCGTCCACTGGTGGTTTTTCTGTGGCTCAACCACGAAACCGAGCCGTAGAGGGGATGCACCGCCTGTGCACCCTATCCACCGACACATGTCCCCAGGTCCTCGACCCGAGCAACACTGTGCCCCGCAAGTCTCTGCTCGTCGCTGTCCCAGGCTGTCAGCCACCACAGCTAATCCTCAGGCCACCGGTCCCTCAGTCCAAGCCTCACGTCCGCCCTTCACCGCTCTCGGTCCATCGGCATGACACGTCTCTACTTGACCTTCACCTTGCCTTCGATCACTGTCTCTGTGCTCGACACCTGCACAACACAAGCCAAAGAACATGCGCATCAAACCAATTGACAATCACTCATCACTCAAGATCCGGCATACACCCATGTATCCACAGTGCGAGAGTGTTGAACCGGGTTGTTAGCAAGCTTAACCGCGCTCTCATTGTCACACAACAAAGGTACCCTTTCTAGAACTACACCATAGTCTAAAAGGGTTTGTTTCATGTAAGGGATTTGTGCACAACAAGCACCTGTGGCTATGTATTCCGCCTCGGCGGTAGACAGGGCCACACTATTTTGCCTTTTCGAACTCCATGAAACTAGTGATCTCCCAAGCAAATGGCACCCTCCGGATGTGCTCTTTCTATCTACTTTGCAACCCGCGTAATCCGAATCGGAATACCCAACGAGTTGGAAGTTAGCTCCTTTGGGATACCAAAGGCCAATGCTTGGGGTGTGCTTTAGGTACCTAAGGATTCTCTTCACGGCTATGAGATGTGATTCCCTAGGATTGGCTTGAAAACGAGCACACATGCACACACTAAACATGATGTCGGGCCTAGATGCGGTCAAATATAACAAGCTACCAATCATAGAACGGTAGAGAGTTTGATCAACCGGGTTACCTCCCACATCTAGGTCGAGATGTCCATTTGTTGGCATTGGAGTCTTGATAGGCTTGCAATCATCCATGTTGAAGCGCTTGAGGAGGTCTTTTGTGTACTTCTCTTGAGATATAAAAGTCCCCTCCTTCAATTGCTTGACTTGGAAGCCTAGGAAGAAAGTGAGCTTGCCAATCATGGACATTTCGAACTCCTTCGACATCAAGTCACCAAATTCCTTGCAATAGGCTTCATTTGTTGACCCGAAGATGATATCATCGACGTAGACTTGACAAATGAAGATCTCTCCATCAAGCTTCTTGGTGAATAGCGTGGTGTCGACCTTCCCAATGATGAAGCCCTTCTCAATGAGGAAGTCCCGGAGGCGCTCGTACCATGCTCTTGGGGCTTGCTTGAGCCCATATAGTGCCTTGGACAACCTATAAACATGATTAGGATATCTGGGGTCTTAAAACCCGGGAGGTTGATCAACATAGACTAGTTCATTTATGAAGCCATTTAAAAATGCACTTTTCACATCCATTTGATATAATTGAATGTCATGATGTGATGCATATGCAAGGAGGATACAGATGGCTTCAAGTCTTGCAACTGGTGCAAAGGTCTCTCCAAAATCCAAGCCTTCTACTTGAGAGAACCCCTATGCAACTAGCCTTGCCTTGTTTCTAACAACCTTGCCTTGATCATCTTGCTTGTTTCTAAACACCCATTTAGTTCCAATGACTCTTGCGCCTTTTGGTCGCTCTTCAAGTGTCCAAACTTGGTTGCGGGTGAAGTTGTTTAGTTCTTCGTGCATGACATTCACCCAATCCGGATCACCTAGAGCTTCATCTATAATGGTAGGCTCAACAAGAGACACAAAGGAGTGATGTTCAATAAAAAGAGCAAGTTTTTGAGATCGAGTCATTACACCCCTTGTTGGACTCCCTATGATGAGATCTTGAGGATGAGCTTGTAGTAGAGGAGTAGTCCTTTGATCAACCACTTGAGGGGCCACTTGAGGAGCATCAACATCTTGAGCTTGTACCACCATTTGATCATGGGAGATATGAGTATCTTCAAATGTCTCTCTCCCATCTTTGTCACCATCTTGTGGTACATTTGATGAGGATGGCTTGTCAATGACTTGCACATCATCATCATCATCTTTAGGCTTGATGGCTCCAACCGGCATATTCTTCATTGCTTCCCTCAATGGTTCATCACCTACATCATCAAGATTCTCATGCTCTGATGCGAACCCTAGGGTTTTTGCCCGATCTTTCGATGAGAAACGGGGATAACTCGATTGGTGGATGGAGATGACGTTCACGGCCCGACTACAGCCCTCAAGACCGCGCCTTAGCAACCGATACACCACGTCCAATAGCCGTCACGATCTTGCGGAGCGCGACAACCAGCCCCTAGGGCTCCCGTCCTGCAAGCAATCGAAGAACTAGCAAGAACGAGGAAACAAGCACTGAATTTGCAAGATGAAATTGAAGGTTTCAAACTGAATCTTAATCAACAATGGGGTTCCGAAGACACGGAGACGGGCGGCTGATCCTGCACGCGCGCCTACAAGCAAGTAGCTAAGGCTAAACTTGATCTAAACAAAACCCAACCCGACCATGGCGGCTATAGAGGGATATAAGTAGATGGATTGACGACCAAAAGAGTGTTGGGGTCGTCCTCCAACCCTAGGACGCGTCCCTAATGGACCCAACTTGATACATGGGCCATAAGCCCAAAATGAGGTGACGCAGCACCCTGGACAGCAAGACCTGTCGACGGTAATTGGATCATTGCCGCTGCTACCGAACAGATATTGACGTGAGACTTGATTCATATGAAAGTAAACTTGATAAGCTTTCCAACAAGTCCTGAAGCGCCTGAATCCGAATCCGTATGCAACCGTGGTGGCGGTCACAAGTTGGTGCTTTGCTGCAGTCCGAATCCAGCTAGCGCGAGTCCTTCTCCCTTTCGGTCTTCTCCTTGGTTCCTAATCAAAACAAGAGTGCACGCGTTTCCATTGTCTAAACAAGATGGACAAGAGCTTATCATGGAACTCACTTGATGATTAAGTTGACGAGCACGAGCACGAGTAAGAGGACCAGCTATAGGTTGTGTCGGAGAGGATGTATCGCTGGTGTTGATGTCCTCATCATTCTCCCTTTCTTGCATTTGAGTCGTCCTCGACTCAAGCTCATCTTCCTCACCCAAATAAGGCTTCAAATCTGCAATGTTAAATGTGGGACTAACCCCAAAATCTGCAGGAAGATCAAGCTTATATGCATTCTCGTTAATTCGTTGCAGCACTTTAAAAGGACCATCAGCTCTAGGCATCAATTTGGATTTTCTCAGTTCTGGAAATCTATCTTTTCGCAAATGCAACCAGACCAAATCCCCAGGTTCCAGAATCAATTGCTTTCTACCTTTATCTCCAGCACATTTGTACTTAGCATTCATGCGCTCTATGTTTTCTTTAGTGGCTTCATGCAATTTTAACATCAATTCAGCACGTTGCTTAGCATCAAAATTCATTTTTTCAGAACTTGGCAAAGGCATTAAATCAATAGGAGCACGTGGCAAGAAGCCATAGACAATCTCGAAAGGACACATTTTTGTAGTAGAATGCAATGAACGATTATAAGCGAACTCAATATGAGGCAAACATTCTTCCCACATCTTAATATTCTTCTTTAAAACAGCCCTTAACATAGTGGATAAAGTTCTATTTACTACTTCAGTTTGACCATCAGTTTGGGGATGACAAGTGGTGGAAAATAAAAGCTTAGTCCCCAATTTAAACCACAAAGTCTTCCAAAAATGACTAAGAAATTTAGCATCACGATCAGAAACAATTGTGTTGGGCACACCATGTAAGCGAACAATTTCTCGAAAGAACAAATCAGCAATATTTGTAGCATCATCAGTTTTATGACATGGTATGAAATGTGCCATCTTAGAAAATCTATCAACAACCACAAACACACTATCACGTCCCCTCCTAGTCCTTGGTAATCCCAACACAAAATCCATAGATATATCCTCCCAAGGAGCATTAGGAACAGGAAGAGGTAGATACAAACCGTGGGGATTTAACCGTGACTTTGCCTTTTGACATGTTGTGCAACGAGCAACAAACCTCTCCACATCTCTCTTCATCCTTGGCCAAAAGAAATGACCAGCAAGTATGTCCTCGGTCTTCTTTGCTCCAAAATGTCCCATCAAGCCACCTCCATGTGCTTCCTGCAACAACAACAAACGAACAGAGCTAGCTGGAATGCATAGCTTGTTAGCTCTAAACACAAACCCATCACTAACGATGAATTTGTTCCATCCTTTTCCATCTTTACAATGCAGCAACACGTCTCTAAAATCAGCATCGTGAACATATTGGTCCTTAATTGTTTCTAACCCAAAGATCTTATAATCAAGTTGATTCAGCAAAGTATATCTCCGTGACAAAGCATCAGCAATAATATTCTCCTTCCCTTTCTTGTGTTTAATAATATAAGGAAAAGATTCAATAAATTCAACCCATTTTGCATGCCTACGATTCAGTTTTCCTTGACTACGAATATGTTTTAAAGATTCATGATCAGAATGGATAACAAACTCTTTGGGCCACAAATAATGCTGCCATGTCTCTAATGTTCGAACAAGAGCATAGAGTTCTTTATCATAAGTAGAATAATTGAGAACAGGCCCACTCAATTTCTCACTAAAATATGCAATAGGTTTTCCCTCTTGTAACAAAACACCTCCCAGACCAATTCCACTAGCATCACATTCAAGCTCAAAAGTCTTATTAAAATCAGGAAGTTGTAGGAGAGGCGCATGAGTTAACTTATCTTTCAACATGTCGAATGAATTCTCTTGTGTTTTGCCCCACTCAAAAGGCACCCCCTTTTTGGTAAGCTCATTCAATGGTGCAGCAATGGTGCTGAAATCCTTCACAAAACGGCGATAGAATCCAGCAAGTCCTAGGAAACTCCGCACCTGGGTGATAGTCTTTGGGACAGGCCATCCCTGTATAGCTTCCACCTTGGCTTGATCAACCTCAACTCCCTGTGGAGTTACAACATAACCAAGAAAACACACTCGATCGGTGCAAAAGGTGCACTTCTCAAGGTTACCAAATAAACGTGCCTCGCGTAGTGCATTAAAAACAGCACGTAAATGATCGAGATGTTCATCCAATGATTTGCTGTAAATTAATATATCATCAAAATATACGACAACAAATTTCCCAATGAAAGCACGCAAAACCTCGTTCATTAATCTCATGAAAGTACTAGGTGCATTAGTTAACCCAAAAGGCATGACTAACCACTCATATAAACCGAACTTAGTTTTGAAAGCAGTTTTCCATTCATCTCCCAATTTCATACGAATCTGGTGGTACCCACTACGTAAATCAACTTTTGAAAACACAACAGCACCACTCAGTTCATCTAGCATATCATCTAATCGTGGAATAGGGTGTCGATATCGAATGGTGATATTATTAATAGCTCTACAATCAACACACATACGCCATGTTCCATCTTTCTTAGGCACTAAAATTACTGGAACAGCACAAGGGCTAAGGGATTCTCGCACATAACCTTTGTCCAGCAGTTCTTGCACTTGTCGCTGAATTTCCTTTGTTTCTTCCGGGTTTGTCCTGTATGGCGCACGGTTTGGCAAAGACGCACCAGGAATAAGATCAATTTGGTGCTCAATCCCGCGTAATGGTGGCAACCCCGCTGGTACCGCACTTGGAAACACATCGGAATACTCCTGCAAAACGTTAGCAACAGCAGGGGGCAAAGAACATTGCATATCCTCAATTGAAATCAAAGCATCCTTGCATATCAAAGCATAAGCAACAGAAGTGGATGCATTGAACTCATTAATATCTGATTTGGTAGCTATCATACAACGTCCTTTCAGTTTTATCTCATCTTTGTTACCAATTACAGATTTATCATTTTTACTGCTCTCGCTCTTTGCTTTAGTAGCCCTTGCAACATCAGTTTGCATAATAGTTTCAGGGGACATAGGATGCAGCACAATTTTTCGATCATGGTATAGAAAAGAATACTGATTTGATCTACCATGATGCATAGAATCTCTATCAAATTGCCAAGGTCTACCTAGCAGAATGTTACAAGCTTGCATAGGCACAACATCACATTCAACAATATCTTTGTAGGATCCGATGGAAAAATTGATTCTCACAAGTCTAGTTACCTTTGCCTTACCACTGTTGTTCAGCCATTGGATGTAGTAGGGATGCGGGTGTGGTTTGGTGTTGAGGGCAAGTTTCTGCACCATATCGCTGCTTGCCAAGTTGTTGCAGCTACCTCCATCAATGATCATGCGGCAAGAACGCTCTTTGATGACACACTTTGTTTGGAATAAAATATGTCGCTGATTTTGCTCCGCCTTCTCCATTTGTGCACTAAGCACTCGCTGCACGATCAAGCTTTCATAGTGGTCCGCTTCACCTGCATTAATATGTTCTTCTATTTGTTCTTCATTACCTGCATGGTCAGACGCAAGCAGTGCAAGCGTGTCTTCATCAAAATCACTAGCAGATGAGCACTCACCATCATCTTTGACAATCATAACTCGCTTGTTTGGACAGTCACGCATCATGTGTCCATATCCCTTGCACCGGTGACATTGTATGTTGCTTGTTCTGCCCGTCGATGCCACGGATGAAGTACTCGCAGCAGGCTTTTGCATCGTCTTTGCAACTGAATTTGTGGGAGCAGCTCGAGACTTGTCACTAGATGATGGAGTAGACATACGTGTAGATGGAGTTGTAGTCATGCGTTGCTGCCATGAATTAGCCTTCCCTGCAGAAATATTAGTCCTTGCGCTAGCACGTCGTCCCTGCACTTCCCTTTCAGCTTTACAAGCAAGATGAAACAAACGGGTTACACTATTGTATTCTTTGTAAGCGAGGATGTCCTGAATTTCCCGATTTAACCCACCCAAAAATCTAGCCATAGCCGGTTCCTCATCCTCCTCTAGGTTACAACGCAACATACCCGTTTGTAATTCCTGATAATATTCTTCTACACTTTTAGCACCTTGTCTCAATTGCTGCAACTTATTTATCATATCACGGGCATAGTAAGATGGAACAAATCTAGCTCTCATGGCTCGTTTCAGCGCATCCCAAGTTCTAGGTAAGTTATTAGGATTTTTCTTTCCATATTCTATCCACCAAACAGAAGCAAAATCTGTAAACTCACTAGTAGCAGCCCTAACACGTGTAGTCTCAGGAAATTCATGACATGCAAACTTTTGATCAACAGCAATCTCCCAAGTAATGTAGGCATCAGGGTCATATTTACCATCAAAAGGAGGTATCTTAAATTTAATCTTACTGAAAGCATCATCATTATTGTGTACCTCGCGTCGGCGGTTGCCACCCATACCTCTACGGTTGTGACGTAGGCGTCGTCGATCACGAGCGTCTGGATCATCATGCTCAGTATCAGCAGTGTAGTCATCTTCATGACTACCGTGCTCTCGATCTCCCTCCTTTTCTTCTTTATGCTTCTCTTTATCCTCGGTGTGGAAGTCATCAAATCGCCTTAGAAGAGCAGCAAGGCTTTTATCCACACTAGCAACGGATTCCTCCAAACTTGTAAGCTTGTTGTTTGTGGCCATCTGCGTAGCCTCCAACTGCCCCAGCTTTTCATTTGTCACCTGCAAGTCAGTATCAAGTCCCTCTGTGTGCAGCTTCACCTTCCTTTCAAAATGCTGTATGATGCCCTTAGTGCGAGGTGTATGTAGTGTTTCGTTATCATCATCTCCCCCTGTCATGGTTCAAAAACAAAGACAACAAGAAAGGCAAGTGAAGAAATAAAAGCCCTACAACTACTAGGATGTAGCTACAGCAAGTCTCTCACACTCAACTTGTTACACAAGTTCTTACCAATTCTTACCTTGCTTGACAGGAGGGGTCGTCTACCAACAAGTCTTCAGCAATGGATGAAGTGTATCGGTGCTGCGGCACAAGACCTGTCAAGCTGTAGAGTATGTGGAGCTATAGGTGGGCTGAAACAAGGAACGAACTAGCAGCACGTTAGTTATAAAGGCGAGCTGAATAAACGTTCGACGACGGTACTGTGCTGGTCCTAGGCTAGACCGTGCTAGAGACGCGAGCCTGGACACAAAGGAAAACCACAGCACACCCCTGAAAACAAGGTGGAACAAACCTACAATCAATATGAAAAACAGCCCCTTTTCTTTTGACTCTTTTCTCTTTTTTTTTCTTTTCTTTTTTTTTTTTTTTTTTTTGGGCAACCTCAAAAACTGATTATATGAACAAAAGAATACAAAGGAGCAATTCGGTACACACACTTTTTCCGAAAGTACAGGGGTATTCCGGTAAGAAGAAGATACTCTCTCTCTCTCTCTCTCTAGAGTAAGGCCGAACAAGTATGGAGTTATCTTTCTTTTGGATCACAGAAGGACTCACGTAGATGGAGTTCAGGATATATTAACAAGCGGACTCCAAGTTCTACTCGGTTTCCACTCAGAACCAACCACAAACGGATTCCACCTATTGCCGAGTTCTACTCGGTTTCCTTTTTTTTATCACGTTGGTGGAACTCAGATTGGAACTCAACTCGATCCGGACCAAGACCACAGTTCAATTCGGACTTCACCACAGATTCGACAGAGAGAAGATATGGTAATACTCGGCTGTGTATAGATGGTGACAAGAACTCGAAACTCTAAAGGACTAGACACTAAGACCAGCAACTCGACACAAACCGAAGTAACGCAAATTCAACAAGCCCTAACTAAACGGTACTAGCCAAGGCACAAAGGTTTAATAGGATTATGAAAAAAAAAAAACTAATCTACTATATTTTTTTTTTGGCTTTTCTGGACTATAGGAAATTAATTAAAAACAGCAATGGATTAGAAGTCTCTCACCGAAGAACCTTGCTCTGATTACCAACTGATGCGAACCCTAGGGTTTTTGCCCGATCTTTCGATGAGAAACGGGGATAACTCGATTGGTGGATGGAGATGACGTTCACGGCCCGACTACAGCCCTCAAGACCGCGCCTTAGCAACCGATACACCACGTCCAATAGCCGTCACGATCTTGCGGAGCGCGACAACCAGCCCCTAGGGCTCCCGTCCTGCAAGCAATCGAAGAACTAGCAAGAACGAGGAAACAAGCACTGAATTTGCAAGATGAAATTGAAGGTTTCAAACTGAATCTTAATCAACAATGGGGTTCCGAAGACACGGAGACGGGCGGCTGATCCTGCACGCGCGCCTACAAGCAAGTAGCTAAGGCTAAACTTGATCTAAACAAAACCCAACCCGACCATGGCGGCTATAGAGGGATATAAGTAGATGGATTGACGACCAAAAGAGTGTTGGGGTCGTCCTCCAACCCTAGGACGCGTCCCTAATGGACCCAACTTGATACATGGGCCATAAGCCCAAAATGAGGTGACGCAGCACCCTGGACAGCAAGACCTGTCGACGGTAATTGGATCATTGCCGCTGCTACCGAACAGATATTGACGTGAGACTTGATTCATATGAAAGTAAACTTGATAAGCTTTCCAACAAGTCCTGAAGCGCCTGAATCCGAATCCGTATGCAACCGTGGTGGCGGTCACAAGTTGGTGCTTTGCTGCAGTCCGAATCCAGCTAGCGCGAGTCCTTCTCCCTTTCGGTCTTCTCCTTGGTTCCTAATCAAAACAAGAGTGCACGCGTTTCCATTGTCTAAACAAGATGGACAAGAGCTTATCATGGAACTCACTTGATGATTAAGTTGACGAGCACGAGCACGAGTAAGAGGACCAGCTATAGGTTGTGTCGGAGAGGATGTATCGCTGGTGTTGATGTCCTCATCATGCTCTCCTTGAGAGCCATTAGATTCATCTAATTCCAGATCATATGTTTCTTCTACCATCCCAGTGGCATGGTTGAATACTTGATATGCTTTGGACTTCAATAAGTAACCAACAAGAAAACCAATATCACATCGGCGTTGGAACTTCCCTAGGTGTTGGCGCTTCTTGTAGATGTAGCATTTGCACCCAAACACTCTAAAGAATGATACATCCGACTTCTTGTTGTTGAGTAGCTCATAGGGTGTCTTGCCAAGGAGACGATGGGGGAACAACTGGTTTGATGCATAACAAGCGGTGTTGATTGCTTCCACCCAAAATCTTTATAGTGTAGAGTACTCATCTAACATTGTCCTTGCTAGGGTGATTAGAGTCCGATTCTTCCTCTGAACTACCCCATTTTGTTGTGGTATGTAGGTTGCGGAGACTTCATGCTTGATCCCAACTTCATCACAATATTCCTCAATATGGGTGTTGTCAAATTCCTTTCCATTGTCACTTCTAATCTTCTTGATCTTCAAGTCAAATTCATTTTGGGCTCTCTTGGCAAACTTCTTGAATGAAGGGGTTGCTTCGGATTTGTCATGAAGAAAGAATACCCAAGTGTATCTAGAATAGTCATCAACAATCACTAGGCAATAGAGATTTCCTCCCAAGCTAGCATATGTTGTTGGCCCAAATAGATCCATGTGAAGTAGCTCCAACTCTCTTGATGTTGACACAAAGGCTTTGGTTGGATGAGTATTTGCAACTTGCTTGTCGGCTTGACATGCACTACACAATTTGTCCTTCTCAAATTTGACATCCTTCAAGCCTCTAACCAAATCCTTCTTCAATAGCTTGTTGAGAGTGTTTATTCCCACATGTGCCAATCTTATATGCCATAGCCAACCAAGTGATTGCTTTGTGAACAAGCATGTCTTCAAGTTGGCATCTTTGGAGGAGAAATCCACTAGATAGAGATCGTTGTATCTAAAGCCTTTGAATATCACTTGTGCATCATCTTTCTTGGTCACAACCACTTCTTTGTCGGTGAACAAACATTAAAAGCCAAGATCACAAAGTTGCCCAACGGATAGCAAGTTGAAGCTCAATGATGCAACAAGAAGCACATTGGAGATGGTATGATCATTTGAAATTGCCACTTTGCCCAATCCCTTGACTTTGCCCTTTGAGCTGTCACCAAATGTAATCTTTTCTTGGTCATCGACATTCTCTTCCAGTGAGGTGAACATCCGGGGATCACCGGTCATATGTTGTGTGCAACCACTATCAATCACCCAATGAGATCCACCGGTCTTGTAGTTCACCTACACACACAAGAAATCAAGCTTGAGCTTTCGGGACCCAAACTTGTTGAGGTCCCTCAACCTTCTCAACTAGTGACTTTGCAACCCATATTTGCTTTGGCCTATTCTTGTTAGGAGGCCCCATGAACATGACTTTCATCTTGCCACTAGAGTCTTGTCTAAGCATGTAGTGAGCATTGAAAGCAAAGGGCCTAGCATGCTTGGGCAAGGGTGTGGGTTTTGGCTCTTCACAATCATGAGCAAAGTGTCCTTCTTTTCCACACTCATAGCATCTCCCAATCTTCTTCTTCTTTGGCTTTGTGATGCTCTTACGTTGCTTCATCTTCTCTTCAAGAAAGCCAATACCATTTCTATTGGTCTTCATTACGATGTGAGTAGCTCACTTTGAAGACATTGACCCTTGGTGAATTTCTTCAACCCGGTGGTAAGGTGCTTCTTCTCTTTCTTGAGCTTGTCATTCTCTTGTTGGAGTTCCAATTGGGATGGTGTCAACTTGTAATCCCTCTCCATCTTCAATCTCTTATTTTCTTCTTTTAGCATCTCTAGCTCAAGTGTGATGCTATAGTCATCATCATGAGTTTGGATGACAACTTGCTTGGTGGTTGATAGCTTCTCGAGATCAATCTTGAGCTTAGCATTCTCATTCTTGATCTTGACGTAGTCATCATAGTGATCGGCCACAACCACTTTCTTGCTCTTGCCACTAGCTCTTTGCTCATCATGCTCACTAACCAAGTCCTCACAAGATGTTGCTATGTCACACTTAACAACAAGGTTAGGGGCATCATGTGTCTCATGAGAAAGTATATCATAAGCTACAACAAGTGTATCATGATCTACTTTAACTTGAGTATATTGTTCCTTAAGCAAAGCATAGCTAGAGTTAAGGGCACTATGCATCTTATCAAGTTTTTCATTTTTAGCTTTGAGCTCTTTGTTAGAAGACTTGAGCTCCTTGATAGATGATGACATAGTAGCAAGTTCATTTTGTTGCTCATTACTAGCATGTATAGCATGATCATACTTTTCAACAAGAGATTCATTTTCATCAACAAGCTTCTCATTTTTAGCTCTAGTCTTTCTTATGATTCTAGAATAGTTGTTTAGCAAATCAATGAGTTCATCATAAGAGGGAGCTTTGAATTCTCCATCACTCTCATCATCACTAGAGTCATCATCACTTTGTACCTTCCGGTCACCCTTGCCCATGAGGCATAGGTGTGTAGTGGATGATGGCGATGGTGGTGGTGGTGGAGTAGAAGTCCCAATCACTAGAGCGGCCACCTTCTCCTTCTCATCATCACTATCTTCATTTGATGAGCCACCGGAGGAGTCAATGTCGGTGAGCCAATCACCAACAATGTAAGCTTTGCCACCTTTCTTGTGGTATTGCTTCTTCTTCTTGCCATCCTTCTTGTAGGGCTTCTCACTCTTCTTCTCATCTTCGCTTGATGAGTCATATTTCTTGCCCTTGTTCTTGTTCTTGTAGTTGTCTTTCTTGAGCTTGGTGCACTGGTGAGCAAGATGGCCAAGTTCACCGCAATTGTAGCAATCCATTTTGGAGATTGGCCTTCTCTTGCTACTTGTGAAGAATTTCTTCTTTCTTGAGTCAAAGTTGACTCCATTCTTGTGAAGCTTCTTCAACATCTTTGTGGTTCTTCTCACCATAAGAGCAATGTTTGTATCATCTTCCTCATCACTTGAGCTCTCATGATGCACCTCAATTGCCTTGGACTTGCCCTTCTTGTCATGGCTTGCTTTGAGGGCCAAGTCCTTCTTCTTGTCGGTGGAGGAGCCACCACTTGGTGTGATGTGCATGTACATCTCATGCGCATTGATCTTTCCCAAGATTTGTGTTGGTGTAGCGGTGGAAAGATCACTTTGATGTAGCACGGTCACAATGTGTCCATACTTCTCAATTGGAAGAACACAAAGAATCTTCCTCACAACATCAGATGGTTGCATTTGTGTGAGGCCAAGTCCATTTAGCTCTTCTACAAGAACATTCAAGCGTGAGTACATTTCATTTGCACTTTCATGAGCAAGCATATCAAACTAATGTAACTTTTGCATAACCAAATGATAACGCTCCTCACGCTCACTCTTGGTTCCCTCATGGAGCGCACAAATGTTTTCCCATAGATCATGGGCATTTTTGTGGTTCCGGACGCGGTTAAACACATCCTTGCAAATGCCTCTAAAAAGGATGTTTTTGGCTTTTGCATTCCATTTCTCATTTTCCTCCTCATTAGGAGTAAGGCTTGTGCCTTCCTTGGGCTTGGCAAAACTGGTGATCGTGGCTTCGCGGCATTTTACATCAACCGCTTCTAGGTACGACTCCATATGGATTTTCTAATATGGGAAGTCATCTCCCTCGAACATGGGAGGTGGTCTATCACCTCCGGACATCTTAACTCTAGGCGGTTAAGCCTAAATCGAGAGCACGAGGCTCCGATACCAATTGAAAGGATCAAGATACCCAAGAGGGGGGTGAATTGGGCTTTTCTAAAACTTTTTGCAATAATTAAACCCTAACAAGCCCAATTAACCCCCTAGTGCCTACAAGGTGTTTCTCTAACAACAACCACACAAAAGACTATCGCTAAACCATTTCTACTCTAGCATGGCAATTCAACTTCTGAAAGGACAACAAGTAATCTGCGGAATTGAATTGCTCAAAAGTAAATGCGTATGTAAAGAGAGTAGAGATGACACGACGATCTTTTTCCCGAGGTATCGAGGTGTCGGCACACTCCCCTAGTCCTCGTTGGAGCACCCGTGCAAGGGTATTGCTCCCCCTTGATCCGCGCAAGGATCAAGTGCTCACTACGAGCTGATTCTTTGCCACTCCGGCCTGGTGAATCGCTCGCTACTGGTCACAACTTGGCTTGGGTCATCCACAAGGCCTCCGGATGATCACTAAGCTCTCCGATCGCCACCAAGCCGTCTAGGTGATGCCGATCACCAAGAGTAACAAGCTATAACTCTCACTTTACCAACACAAGGCCAAAGAGATGGATGGATGCACACTTGCTACTCAATTCTCACTAGGAGGTCACGAATTCTCTCAATTAGCTATTCTCTCAACCTCACTAGGGCTCTTGCTCTTTCACACACTCACTATGTGTTTCTTAGCAAAGGAAAGTGGCAAGAACACTCTAATGGAGGAGGGGTGCGTGTGGCGGAACCGTCCTGATTATAAGAGCTCAAGTATTATCTTAGCCAAATTCGTCTGACTCACTATCTGAACCACTACATCCCTAGACGGCGACTCGAATCGAATTCCAAACCAGCTGGTGAAAGACCTTTAATACCAGCCCACACTTTCCCCGTCGGGTCCATGCATTGGGCAACCGCTCGACGCTTGTTCGTGGTGGTAATCGCCGCGGTTCAAGCACGGACCGCCCAATTGGAACCTGGCGATGGCCTCACGTGGCAGATCGCAATTTCCATACTAGAGGGCACGACACGGGTTGAGACCGGCCCGAACAGCTTCTAACCGGCTTTGGGGTCGATGATTACAGCACCGACATATCCATAAGTAAAAGGGCGCGTTCAAAAATGACCGAGGGCCAACATCGATACAAACCTACACGATCCAACGGATGGACTGCCCCAAGTTTCCGAACTTGTGCCCTGCCATCCCGTTGACCGTACTTCATTACTACTCAGGTTCTTTTCCACGATAGGAAATATAGCCAACCGTGATCCGGTAAATACCCATCCGGGTATTATGGAAACATCCTTAACTACCACTTTTATTAAGCAGGCTAAGCAATTCTACATTGTAATTAAATAACAGGATAACAAGGTAGATATTAATCAATAACCAAGGAATGGTAATGCAGCAAGTAGGATTCATTCCAACTCCTAAACCTAATGCATCACAATATAAAAGGACTCAAGTAATCATAATTGCAAAAGATAGGAGGCTTAATATGCTCCGGGGCTTGCCTTGGGTGAAGACCGAGGCCTCGTGGGAAGGGCACTCGGGCAAGTTAGTGTCGCTGGCGGGGTCGACTTCCTCGGCTTGCTGGAGCTCCGGAATCTGCTGCTCGGCGTTTGCTTCTGGCTCCTGCTCGGGCTCCGGGGGTGTCGATCCTATTGCATGTGTCGAATAATAAATATTTGCAATGCGGGTGCACGATGTGTGGTATGAGAAGAGCATTTCTTGCAAACCAACAAAACCAACTTGTTGAACCACTTTTTACATTGAGGCAAATACTTATTTATTTTATAAAACAAAATCCATTTATTCACCCTTTTTCTTATCTAATAATTCAAAAGAAACTTAGGTTTGAACTGCAAGTGCACTTTTCTGGACTCAGAAAAATCTACGAAAATTCTAGAAGGCAAACAACACTTACTGGACTCCACTGAACAAATTCCAGCCAAAAATAAAATACAGAACTGCAAATGCGAAAATAACAAATAAACTGCTCAAAAGGTACTTTGAACTAGCTCCTTATCCAAAAAGTGTTCAACAGCAGATTTCATAATTTTCCTGGCTTCTTTTACTCAAAAGCATTCTACTGCAGAAAACTTGTGGCCAGAGCATAAACATACAAGCCTACACAAAATAAACAAATCTATCCGAATTTAAACTATTTGAACTACAACCCTTCTGGAAAAGGGTGATAAACTCAACTTCATATTTTTCCCAGATTATACTTCACATTTTATGCTTATCAAGATAGTTCCATGAACAGAAACATTATACTATTTCTTACATGAATTTCCAAAGGAAAACACAGAAAAGCACATTTGCAAAACAACTTCAGATTTCTTCACATAACAGATCATGCTTACATTTTTCTTAGCTTGGACATCATAAACAGAGACTATACAAATTTTCCCATATTTTATTTCAGCATATAAAACACCTTAACATTTATTCTTAAGAAATCAGCCAAAAAGGACTTTTAATCATAACAGAAACTTTTTCCACATAAACAGTGCATCATATATTTTTCACAGGTGTAAAACAGGATAATAAACTTACACAAAATTTTCCAAGAATTATCTCAACCAGAAAACATATATAACCATTTATCTTAGCAAAAGCATATAAAGTGGAATAAATGAAAACAGTAAAATAAACTTCTACCAAAAATACTTTTATATTTTTCCAAGACAGATCTACTCACAAACAAGCTAACAAAACTGAAAGCACTCCATTTGGACTAACAAAACAGGATCTACAAAATAAACAAGCATTTACCGGAAAAAGAAAAACATTTTGGAAAACGTTTTCTCGACAACACTCGGCGCACGGAAAAGGTGTGTGCTCGCTCGAGGCCCGGCTCGAACGAGACAGTGCCCGAGGGTTCGCTCGAGGCCTAGCTCGGGCGAGACGGAAAACAAACGCCCGTCCGAGGCCTGGCTCGAGGGCTCGGGCGAGACGGAAAACTATCGTCCGTCCGAGGCCTGGCTTGGGGGCTCGGGCGAGACGGAAGGCAATCGCCCGTCCGAGGCCTGGCTCGGGGGCTCGGGCGAGACGGGAAAAACAATCGCCCGTCCGAGGCCTGGCTCGGGGGCTCGGGCGAGACGGAAAACTATCGTCCGTCCGAGGCCTGGCTCGGGGGCTCGGGCGAGACGGAAGGCAATCGCCCGTCCGAGGCCTGGCTCGGGGGCTCGGGCGAGATGGAAAAACAAGGGAGAGATTTGACCGTCGATTCCTCGCCGACGGTGAGGTCGCCGGCGGTGAGGCTAGGCTCGATAGACTCGTCTCGACGAGGCGCATCCAGCGGTGGTGTTGGTTTGGCTAGAGGGTGACCGTAGCTCGCCGGCGACGAGCCATGGCGGACGGTGGCGGCGGTGAGGCTCGGCTTGGCCGTGTCCGGCGGTCGCCGGAGAAATTGGCGCGTGCGCAGTGCTTCGTGAACCCTAGGGAGCTACGTGAGTGGGTCGGTTTGGCTCGGATGGCTCCAGGAGAGCTTGGCCTCGTGCATGGCCGCGGCGGACGGCCATGGCGCTTAGCCGGGGAAGAAGGGGTGGGAGAGAGCGATAGCGTTGAAGCTAGGTGGTGTTCTCACCTTGCCTTGGCTTGGTGATGCTTGACAGCGAAGGAGGTAGAAGCTGGAGGTCGTGTCGGGGATGAACGACGATGCGGGCTCTGCAGTGGCGACGACGAACCGAAGGGGGCGTTTCGTCCTCCGGCGGCGATGGGGCTTGGTCGGGGACGACAACGTGCGCACGGCGTGTGCACGGTGTAGGCGGAGAGGCTGGCGAGAGGGATTGGATGGTGGTGGTCGGGTGTGGCCGGAACGGCGGAGGGGAGTGATGGTGGTGATCGGTCGGCGAGGGTGGCGGACGCTTGCGCGTTCGTGGGAGCGGAGAGGGAGTGAGAGCGAGAGCGAGTGGGAGTTGTCTGCGCGGGTGAGCGAGGGAGTGAAGGGGGTGCTCGGGGTTTTGATCGGCTTGACCGGCCGGTGGTCGTGGCGGGACACGGCGGCGCGGTCGGCGAGGCAGCGCGGGCGATGCCGTGCACGGCGAGCGGGCGCGGCAGGCGAGGCGAGCGGAGAGTGGCCGGGGAAGATAGCTTGCGTGCTCGGATGAGAGGGGATCGAGCGAGGAGTGGCCGGCGAGGATCCTCGGCAGGATACGGCGGCCACGTGGCGGTTGCGGCCGGCGTACGGCACGGGCGTCCGGCGGGCAGCGGGGCGCGGCGCGTGGCGCGCGGGCGAGTGCAGGAGCGGGCTGGCGCACGCGAGCTGGGCCGAAAGGCCAGATGGGCCGAAAGGGTTGGCGCCGGGAAAAAAATCGTTTTCCTTTTTCTTTTTCCAAATTCTTTTCAAAGTTTGACCACTCAAAAACAGTTTCAAAAACTCCAAGCTAGGTTTTGACCCAAACATAAAAGTTGCTCAAAATATTTTTCTCTACAACCTTCATATAAGACACTTTTTCTGAAAACCATTTTTAAATCCTCTACATAAAAAAAAACCAAATAAATAAACAAAAGGCAAAAAGCACTCATATGCACATGAAATGATGCAATGCATTGCTTATGCTCCTTTAGTAGCTAATGAAGTTCCTAATGCAG
This sequence comes from Coix lacryma-jobi var. lacryma-jobi, assembly GCA_009763385.1. Lineage (NCBI taxonomy): Eukaryota > Viridiplantae > Streptophyta > Magnoliopsida > Poales > Poaceae > Coix > Coix lacryma-jobi. The sequence goes on along the minus strand of CM019828.1, from coordinate 81,749,380 downwards.
TGCTTGACACTAGGGTGTCACAGCCCTTCCCCCCTTAAAGAAATCTCGTCCCGAGATTTGAGTTACGTACCATTTCTTAACAAAAGCGGGATAGCTTACGCGTAGGTACTCCTCGGTTTCCCATGTCGCATCGTTGGGTCCGTGATTGCTCCAGAGAATCTTGTAAGTCTTCACTGTTCGGTTACGAGTCTCTCGGGTCTTGGTATCCAAAATCTCCTTGGGCTGCTCGTAGTGCTCCAGATCCGATCTGATGGTGACATCTGGAATCCGAACTTCTTCTTGTTCTGGAACTCGAAGACACTTCTTTAACTGTGATACGTGGAACACTGGGAAAACCGTGCTCATTTCTGGGGGTAACTGTACTTCGTATGCCACTTGTCCCTTCTTTGCTATGATCCAGTAAGGTCCCACATATCGAGGTGCTAGCTTCTTCTTAATTCCAAAACGTTGGACTTTTCTCATGGGTGAGACCTTAAGGTAAACATAGTCTCCTACTTGAAATTCCAGGGGTCTTCTCCGTGTGTCGGCATAACTCTTTTGTCTGGATTGTGCTACCTTAATATGTTGTTGTACTGTTTGCACAATCTTTTCAGCATCCTTCACGTAATCTGACCCATAGAATCCTCGATCTCCTGACTCAACCCAATTTACCGGGGTTCTGCACCTTCGTCCATACAAAACTTCAAATGGTGCCATCTTTATACTTTCCTGATAGCTGTTGTTATATGAAAACTCGGCAAGGGGTAACCATTTTTCCCACGACTCTACGGAAGATAGAACACAAGCTCTTAGGATATCTTCTAAGATCTGATTTACTCTTTCTGTTTGTCCTGCGGTTTGGGGGTGATAGGCGGAACTTCTTACCAACTTAGTTCCTAGCTCTTTGTGCAACTGTTCCCAAAAACGTGCTATGAACTGGGGTCCTCTATCAGAAACAATCCTTTTTGGAATTCCATGTAACCTCAAAATATTCTGAATATACAAGTCTGCATACTGATAAGGGCGGTGTGTAGTCTTAACTGGTATGAAGTGAGCCACTTTAGATAACCGATCTACGATAACCCAGATAGAATCATTTCCTCTCTGAGTAGTAGGAAGACCTGTGATGAAATCCATACTAATTTCTTCCCATTTCCACTCTGGGATGGATAACGGTTGTAACAGTCCGGCAGGTCTCAGGTGTATAGCTTTTATCCTGCAGCATGTATCGCACCTTGCAACATAAGCTGCAACTTCTTTCTTCATCTTTGACCACCAATACCTGGTTCTCAAATCCTGGTACATCTTACTGCTTCCTGGGTGAATAGATAGCTTTGAATTGTGAGCCTCATTCAGAATTCTTTCTTTCAGCTCGGTGTCTTTAGGAACAACCAACCTCTGATTATACCATAGAATTCCCTGCTCATCTGTGCGGAAGTTCAAAGAACTACTGGTTTCCAACCTCTTCTTAATCTGACAGATCTCTTCATCGGTCTTTTGTTTCTCGATGATGTCACTTTCCAAGGTACACTGAAGAGTGATGTTGTTCACCATAACGGGGTGCATAAGGTTAAATCTATCCTCCAAAAGTGGTTGTAGGGAGTTGCAATGAGTCTTGCGACTCAAGGCATCGGCTACAACGTTTGCTTTTCCGGGGTGGTAATGCACTTCAAGGTTATAATCCTTAATTAGCTCTAACCATCTTCTCTGCCTCATATTCAACTCTGGCTGGGTGAAGATATATTTCAGACTTTTATGATCCGTGTACACATGACATAGATTTCCCATAAGATAATGTCTCCATATCTTGAGTGCATGCACGACGGCTGCTAATTCCAAATCATGAGTGGGATAATTTTCTTCGTGCGGTCTCAACTGGCGAGAAGCATAGGCGATAACTCTTCCATTCTGCATGAGCACACATCCAAGTCCGATCTGGGATGCGTCACAAAACACATCAAAAGGTTCCTCTAAGTTTGGCTGAGCCAGAACAGGTGCGGATGTCAACAACGTTCGCAGAGTGCGAAAAGCTGCTTCACACTCTGTGGTCCATTCGAACTTCTTGTTTTTCTGCGTTAAACGGGTCATAGGCTTGGCTATTCTCGAAAAATCCGGAATAAACCGACGGTAGTATCCTGCCAAACCTAAAAAGCTGCGAACCTCAAAAACACTCGTGGGTGCTTCCCAATCCATAACCTCTTGTACTTTAGAAGGGTCTACAGAGATCCCTTCCTCTGAAAGGACGTGACCAAGGAAAGGTACCTTCTTCAACCAAAACTCACACTTGCTGAACTTAGCATACAACTTATGCTCTCTAAGCCGGGTCAGAACGACTCGTAGATGCTCAGCATGATCCTTCTCATTCTCAGAGTATACCAAGATGTCATCGATGAACACTACAACAAACTTATCCAACTCTGGCATGAAGACCGAATTCATCAGGTACATGAAATGTGCCGGTGCATTGGTCAATCCAAAGGACATAACTAAATATTCATAGAGTCCGTATCTGGTAGAGAAAGCTGTTTTTGGCACATCTTCTCTTCTGATCTTAATCTGATGGTATCCTGACCTCAGATCGATCTTGGAGAACACTTTTGCTTTTGACAACTGATCAAACAAGACATCGATTCGAGGTAAGGGGTACTTATTCTTTATAGTTACTGCATTAAGCGGTCTGTAGTCCACGCACATCCTTAAAGTTTTATCCTTCTTCTTCACAAAGATAGCGGGACATCCCCAAGGCGATGAACTAGGGCGTATCAAGCCCTTATCCAAAAGCTCTTGCAACTGAACTTTGAGCTCTGCTAACTCTTTAGCGTGCATTCTATACGGTCTCCGAGATATGGGTGCCGTTCCGGGGATTAACTCTATAGCAAACTCCACCTCCCTATCTGGCGGTAGTCCAGGCAACTCATCGGGGAAAACATCCGGAAACTCACATACTATCGGAATCTCGGCTATCTGCTTTGCCGTGATATTGAACAACACTCCGATCTCATGGGGGTTTCGAGGTAACTTGAACCGAAAGGTAGACCCATTACGAGGGCTAACCATAGAAACTACTCGTTCTGCGACGTCAAGATTGACTTTCCAGAGTTTCATCCAACCCATACCTAAGATTACATCCAGACCTAGACCAGGAATTACGATAGGATCCACTATGGCCTTCCTATTCCCAAAGGTCATTTCCACTCCTTTAGCCATTTTACGCGCGGAGAGAACAGCTCCGGCGGAACTTATCTGATATCCCCGGTCTAACTCTATCAACTCAAGATTACTTCTTATAACAAAGTTCTCACTTATGAAAGAATGCGATGCTCCAGAATCAAACAGCACAACTGCGGGGCATTGATTAACAAGAAACGTACCAGCGGTGACAGGCTCTCCTTCTGGCACTTCTTCCACGGTGGTGTGATGCACATGACCCGTACGAGGTGGGGGCTGAGTGTACTGCTTCTTTGGGCGAGGGCACTGACGTGACAGGTGTCCAGTTTGGCCACAGTTATAGCATGGACCAATCACATATGGGGTCTTGGATCCTGCTGCACTTCCCTGCCTTATTCTTGTTCTGCATCATGGGAGCGGTGTAAGGCTTCTGATAACTAGGACGGGGACGGCTGGTGGTGATCTTCCTCTGTGGGGGACGGTATCTTGCTCCTGTGACAGGCGGGCGATATGGGGCGCGTGCTCCGAAAGGGGTCCTCTGCTGGGATGAACCTCCTTCATTTGCACGACGGCGCGTCTCTGTCGCTAGCCGGCTGTCATTGGCCTCTTGATTTAGGCAGTCGCTGACGAAGTCACTGAAGGTGGTGCGGTGACTGTTGCCCATCTTGGAGAGCATGGCGGCACTCATGCCACGCTTAAAGCTTGCAATCTTCTTGGCCTCAGTATCAACAAAGTCTGGGGCGTAGCGAGCTAGGTTGTTGAAACTGTGGAGATACTCGGACATAGACCTGGTTCCCTGAGACAACCTCATGAACTCTGCAACCTTCATTTCCATCAGACCACTAGGGATGTAGTGGTTGCGCATAGCGGTGGAGAACTGATCCCAAGTGACACGTGCATTTGCAGGCAAGGATGCACGGTACTGGGCCCACCACAAACCTGCGGGTCCTTCCAACATGTGGGCGGCGTACTCTGCCTTGAGCTCTTCCGTCAGACGAAGCAGACGAAACTTCTGGGTGATGGAGTTGAGCCACTCATCAGCCTCAAGCGGTTCGGTGGCTTCTTTGAACACAAGAGGGCGAGTGTCCAAGAAGTCACGGTAGGAGCTGTACTGGTTGGGCTCCGGACCTTGACGTTGATGATGCTGCTGTGCAGTGTTGTTAGCGATATTGCGGAGGGTGGCCTCCATGTGCCTCTGCATTTCCTCCATATTCCTTTGGCTGCCCAAGAACTGGCCAAAGAACGCTTCCGGCGTCATCGGCGGCGGTGGGGGAGGTGGCAGATTCTCCTCCTGTCCTGCCCCCTGCCCACGCTGGCTGCGAGTGTGTGCCGGCATCTGCATATCCCATTATTAAGCAATCATTAGGTGATGTTACATCGATCATGAATAAAATACTGCGTTGTACATAATTCGAAAATTTAGCACACGACCAAGTATAATTACTCATTTCCATACAACATCACAAAACAATCGCTCGAAATTAGACATGCAAACGACGGATTTCCATAAAAGATGCCGGATCGAAGTCCGGACTTTGTCCAAAAGCTTACATGCCATCAACCATTTAAACATAAAACTAGCACATGTGTAGGGTGTTACATCACTTAGCGAGCAAGCTCAAGCTATACAAAAGAAAAACGATCTCTAACAACTACGCTCAGGGGTCTCCAGCGGCGGATGCAGCGTCCTCTGGTGGGGCGTCGGGACCAAGGACCTCTCCGTCCTGGGGATCCGGGACCTCAGCTGCTGGGGCGGCGGCCTCCTGCGCGGCGTGGTGCATCTGATGGACGGCCTCGTGGAGCTGGTCGATGTAGGCCTGCTGTCCGTGGATCTGCTGTATCAACAGGTGGGCTCCCTCTCTAAGCTGGTCGAGCGCGGTGCGGGCCTCATCTCTCTGAAGAGCGGTGGTCAGGTACATCTGCTCTGCAACTGTCCTGGCAGTGGACTGCGCTGCTGCTGTGGTGCGGGCATCGTCACGCTCAAGAGTGACCTGCTGAATCCTCTCCTGCAGACGAGCAACCTCAGCGTCGAAGTCCTCTTGTAGCTTCCTCTTGCTTTGGTAAGTGGCGGTGAGGGTGAAGGACACGCTCTCAAGAGTGCGCTCCAAACTCTCACATACACCTAGCAAAGCTCCAGTGGCGCTCATCGCAGGTGTCTCACAGTAGAACCTCTCCTCTGGGCTTCCTGTCAAGACTGACTCCGAAGTCTGCTTCCAGCGCAATGGAAAAAGTGATCCATGGGGAAACACTCCTGCCATAGCGCTAGCTAGGTCGGCGGGGAAGCGGGCGATGATATCCTTCAGCACTAGGTATGCTGCCCTGTTGGCTCCATCCTTGGCACAAGTGCCTCTGGTGATCTCCGTCCACCCTGTCCAGTGAGGCTTGGCAGGCAAAGCTTTGACCTTGATCTCCACCATGACCAAGGAATCCTGCCCGTAGATCTCCTTCTGCCATGAGTACCTGGGCTCCTGTCCTTCCTCATAGCCCACGGCCTGCAGAATCCTCCAAAGGATAGTCGGCAACCCGAAGTAGGACAAGAACGTCTTCCGGGTCAGCTTGGTGGCCAAGCGATGACGCGGAACTCCTCTGCCTCCGGTGGCCTTGCGAGCAGTCAAGCTTAGTCCGGGCCATCTGTAGGAACAAAAAGGGTTTTGAACTCTCGTGAGACGGATATTAAGTTGGCAAATTTTATAGAAAAGAGACAACTTTTAATTTAAGGGGAGGTAATGTAAATGCATGAATTTAAACATGATGCATGATCGTACTTACGTTCTCACTCACTAATATGACTCGTAAGTCCTAACGTTCTAGTCGGTGGCAAGAACGATCTCTCATGCGTTATCTACACGTTCTACTCGTTCGCATAGTTAGTGTACCTGCAGAAGATTCATTTCAGCCCAAAGAAATTCCCAATGATAAAACAATTGAGTATTGGCCAATATGCGCAAAATACATAGAAGCCAACACTAAACACCATGCACCAACATAGAAAACACCCTTGAAAACATTGATACCCTCGTACGTGTTTGCGTAGAGCTCGCACATACTTGGTATAAGAACTCTCACCTAGACCGACGGTTGGACGGTCATGCTCTCATATCTCACAAAACCATTTTATGCATGTTTTCGCGATCGACGCATTCTCTTTTTCCCGAGAATGGACCAGCAAATAAAGATCCAGCATGAAGCAAACCCTGAACCCTGTTAGCAGTTAAGCCACCTGAATCCTAGTATAGGGCTTAAGGACGAGACTGGGCACACTTAGTAATCGAAAATAATTTGAAAATAGTTTTGAAATACCCATTTTAGTTCGAAAATAGCGCTTTACGGAGGTAATCACTTGAACCATGCTCTGATACCAAGCTGTGGCGGAACCGTCCTGATTATAAGAGCTCAAGTATTATCTTAGCCAAATTCGTCTGACTTCGACTGATACTTGAACCCATATAACCCCGGTAGTCCGGAAATCACGAAGGATTTCTAACACCATACATCATACAGGATCGCATTGTTCAAGGATCACATTCGTAAAGATACATCACAGCGGAAACGAAACCGAATTTAACATCAGAGTACGAATTTAAAACAGAGTTATTACAAACCGAATTTTAAAATGCGGAAGCTGAAATAAGTTTGAAACACGACCACAACACACGTGGTCCAAATAAAACATTGTTTGATAAATCCACTCCACACGACTCACTCCTCCTTTTTCAGATAATGTGCCACTAACAGTCTCAGACCAGCAAAAGAAAAAGGGAAGCTTCTGGACGACCCTGCCCTGGGCCTACTCCTCATCACCTTCCACCGGGTAGAGGCAGTGCTTACAATAGCCAAAGTAGACCTGGCCATCTGCAACAAACGGGATAAACCCTGAGTACGGGAATGTACTCAGCTAGACTTACCCGTCCAACTGAAAATAAAGACACCAAGGGTATGCAAGGCCTTTTCGGGTGGAGCTGGGATCTTTAGTTGCGAAAAGCTTAATTTTAGATAAGAGGTAATTAATGATAATGATGAGCTGTCATTTTTAGACCTATTCCTTAATTCTAGGTTTTTCACCTGTACTAGAGCACTCACTTGAATCTACCAATCAATAATATAACCATATCCAGTTGACTTATCCACATTTTAGTTGAACCTTTAATCATTACATGGAGTTGTATCGTGGTGAAGCTCGCCATAGTTTCCCACTAACCGGGGGAGACGGCGACTCGAATCGAATTCCAAACCAGCTGGTGAAAGACCTTTAATACCAGCCCACACTTTCCCCGTCGGGTCCATGCATTGGGCAACCGCTCGACGCTTGTTCGTGGTGGTAATCGCCGCGGTTCAAGCACGGACCGCCCAATTGGAACCTGGCGATGGCCTCACGCGGCAGATCGCAATTTCATACTAGAGGGCACGACACGGGTTGAGACCGGCCCGAACAGCTTCTAACCGGCTTTGGGGTCGATGATTACAGCACCGACATATCCCTAAGTAAAAGGGCGCGTTCAAAAATGAACGAGGGCCAACATCGATACAAACCTACACGATCCAACGGATGGACTGCCCCAAGTTTCTGAACTTGTGCCCTGCCATCCCGTTGACCGTATTTCATTACTACTCAGGTTCTTTTCCACGATAGCAAATATAGCCAACCGTGATCCGGTAAATACCCATCCGGGTATTACGGAAACATCCTTAACTACCACTTTTATTAAGCAGGCTAAGCAATTCTACATTGTAATTAAATAACAGGATAACAAGGTAGATATTAATCAATAACCAAGGAATGGTAATGCAGCAAGTAGGATTCATTCCAACTCCTAAACCTAATGCATCACAATATAAAAGGACTCAAGTAATCTTAATTGCAAAAGATAGGAGGCTTAATATGCTCCGGGGCTTGCCTTGGGTGAAGACCGAGGCCTCGTGGGAAGGGCACTCGGGCAAGTTAGTGTCGCTGGCGGGGTCCACTTCCTCGGCTTGCTGGAGCTCCGGAATCTGCTGCTCGGCGTTTGCTTTTGGCTCCTGCTCGGGCTCCGGCAGTGTCGATCCTATTGCATGCGACGAATAATAAATATTTGCAATGCGGGTGCACGATGTGTGGTATGAGAAGAGCATTTCTTGCAAACCAACAAAACCAACTTGTTGAACCACTTTTTACATTGAGGCAAATACTTATTTATTTTATAAAACAAAATCCATTTATTCACCCTTTTTCTTATCTAATAATTCAAAAGAAACTTAGGTTTGAACTGCAAGTGCACTTTTCTGGACTCAGAAAAATCTACGAAAATTCTAGAAGGCAAACAACACTTACTGGACTCCACTGAACAAATTCCAGCCAAAAATAAAATACAGAACTACAGATGCGAAAATAACAAATAAACTGCTCAAAAGGTACTTTGAACTAGCTCCTTATCCAAAAAGTGTTCAACAGCAGATTTCATAATTTTCCTGGCTTCTTTTACTCAAAAGCATTCTACTGCAGAAAACTTGTGGCCAGAGCATAAACATACAAGCCTACACAAAATAAACAAATCTATCCGAATTTAAACTATTTGAACTACAACCCTTCTGGAAAAGGGTGATAAACTCAACTTCATATTTTTCCCAGATTCTACTTCACATTTTATGCTTATCAAGATAGTTCCATGAACAGAAACATTATACTATTTCTTACATGAATTTCCAAAGGAAAACACAGAAAAGCACATTTGCAAAACAACTTCAGATTTCTTCACATAACAGATCATGCTTACATTTTTCTTAGCTTGGACATCATAAACAGAGACTATACAAATTTTCCCATATTTTATTTCAGCATATAAAACACCTTAACATTTATTCTTAAGAAATCAGCCAAAAAGGACTTTTAATCATAACAGAAACTTTTTCCACATAAACAGTGCATCATATATTTTTCACAAGTGTAAAACAGGATAATAAACTTACACAAAATTTTCCAAGAATTATCTCAACCAGAAAACATATATAACCATTTATCTTAGCAAAAGCATATAAAGTGGAATAAATGAAAACAGTAAAATAAACTTCTACCAAAAATACTTTTATATTTTTCCAAGACAGATCTACTCACAAACAAGCTAACAAAACTGAAAGCACTCCATTTGGACTAACAAAACAGGATCTACAAAATAAACAAGCATTTACCGGAAAAAGAAAAACATTTTGGAAAACGTTTTCTGGACAACACTCGGCGCACGGAAAAGGTGTGTGCTCGCTCGAGGCCCGGCTCGAACGAGACAGTGCCCGAGGGTTCGCTCGAGGCCTAGCTCGGGCGAGACGGAAAACAAACGCCCGTCCGAGGCCTGGCTCGAGGGCTCGGGCGAGACGGAAAACAAACGCCCGTCCGAGGCCTGGCTCGAGGGCTCGGGGGAGACGGAAAACTATCGTCCGTCCGAGGCCTGGCTCGGGGGCTCGGGCGAGACGGAAGGCAATCGCCCGTCCGAGGCCTGGCTCGGGGGCTCGGGCGAGACGGGAAAAACAATCGCCCGTCCGAGGCCTGGCTCGGGGGCTCGGGCGAGACGGAAAACTATCGTCCGTCCGAGGCCTGGCTCGGGGGCTCGGGCGAGACGGAAGGCAATTGCCCGTCCGAGGCCTGGCTCGGGGGCTCGGGCGAGACGGAAAAACAAGGGAGAGATTTGACCGTCGATTCCTCGCCGACGGTGAGGTCGCCGGCGGTGAGGCTAGGCTCGATAGACTCGTCTCGACGAGGCGCATCCAGCGGTGGTGTTGGTTTGGCCAGAGGGTGACCGTAGCTCGCCGGCGACGAGCCATGGCGGACGGTGGCGGCGGTGAGGCTCGGCTTGGCCGTGTCCGGCGGTCGCCGGAGAAATTGGCGCGTGCGCAGTGCTTCGTGAACCCTAGGGAGCTACGTGAGTGGGTCGGTTTGGCTCGGATGTTTCCAGGAGAGCTTGGCCTCGTGCATGGCCGCGGCGGACGGCCATGGCGCTTAGCAGGGGAAGAAGGGGTGGGAGAGAGCGATAGCGTTGAAGCTAGGTGGTGTTCTCACCTTGCCTTGGCTTGGTGATGCTTGACGGCGAAGGAGGTAGACGCTGGAGGTCGTGTCGGGGAGGAACGACGATGCGGGCTCTACGGTGGCGACGACGAACCGAAGGGGGCGTTTCGTCCTCCGGCGGCGATGGGGCTTGGTCGGGGACGACAACGTGCGCACGGCGTGTGCACGGTGTAGGCGGAGAGGCTGGCGAGAGGGATTGGATGGTGGTGGTCGGGTGTGGCCGGAACGGCGGAGGGGAGTGATGGTGGTGATCGGTCGGCGAGGGTGGCGGACGCTTGCGCGTTCGTGGGAGCGGAGAGGGAGTGAGAGCGAGAGCGAGTGGGAGTTGTGTGCGCGGGTGAGCGAGGGAGTGAAGGGGGTGCTCGGGGTTTTGATCGGCTTGACCGGCCGGTGGTCGTGGCGGGACACGGCGGCGCGGTCGGTGAGGCAGCGCGGGCGATGCCGTGCACGGCGAGCGGGCGCGGCAGGCGAGGCGAGCGGAGAGTGGCCGGGGAAGATAGCTTGCGTGCTCGGATGAGAGGGGTCGAGCGAGGAGTGGCCGGCGAGGATCCTCGGCAGGATACGGCGGCCACGTGGCGGTTACGACCGGCGTACGGCACGGGCGTCCGGCGGGCGGCGGGGCGCGGCGCGCGGCGCGCGGGCGAGTGCGGGAGCGGGCCGGCGCACGCGAGCTGGGCCGAAAGGCCAGATGGGCCGAAAGGGTTGGCGCCGGGAAAAAATCGTTTTCCTTTTTCTTTTTCCAAATTCTTTTCAAAGTTTGACCACTCAAAAACAGTTTCAAAAACGCCAAGCTAGGTTTTGACCCAAACATAAAAGTTGCTCAAAATATTTTTCTCTACAACCTTCATATAAGACACTTTTTCGGAAAACCATTTTTAAATCCTCTACATAAAAAAACCAAATAAATAAACAAAAGGCAAAAAGCACTCATATGCACGTGAAATGATGCAATGCATTGCTTATGCTCCTTTAGTAGCTAATGAAGTTCCTAATGCAGTGCTTGACACTAGGGTGTCACAGTGCGGATACATGGGTGTATGCCGAGTCTCGAGTGATGAGTGATTGTCAACTGGGATAATGCGCATGTTCTTTGGCTTATGTTGTGCAGGTGTCGAGCATGGATACAGTGATCGAAGGCAAGGTGAAGGTCAAGTAGAGACGTGTCGTGCCGATGGACCAAGAGTGGCGAAGGGCGGACGTGAGGCTTGAACTGAGGGACCGGTGGCCTGAGGATCAGCTGTGGTGGCTGACAGCCTGGGACAGCGACGAGCGAAGACTTGCAGGCACGGTGTTGCTTCGGTCGAGGACCTGGGGACACGTGTCGGTGGACGGGGTGCACGGGCGGTGCATCCCCTCTACGGCTCGGTTTGGTGGTTGAGACACAGAAAAACCACCAATTGGACGGTTTCCAGGTTTGGGCCTCAAAACCTGGGCGCTGATGGTTTCTGATTTTGGGCCACAAAACTCGGGCTGAGGAAGGTTTTCAGGTTTGGGCCTCAAAACCTAGGCGCTGCGGGTTTCGGAGTTTGGGCCACAAAACTCAGGCGATGGACGGCTGGTTTCCCAGTTTGGGCCTCAAAACTGGGGGTTGGTCGTGAAGGCTGGTTTCCCGGTTTGGGCCACAAAATCGGGGGCGAAGTCCGGGAAAAGGACAAGCAAAGCGGTGGCGGCACGTGGCGGCAATCGGTGAGGTTGCGTCGAGGCAACGCTACCAGTTGTGCGGGCGTGGCCGTCGGATCACCACCTACCACGAGTTGGTCCAGAATAACCCTAGGGTTTAGCAGGTTCGCTCTGTAATTAGTTAGGGGTAGAGTGGGAACTAGAATTAGGATAAGTAGAGGGAGACACCCACCTCCCATCCTATCTCAGTCATTTGCTCTTTGCCTTCTAGGTTTTCCTGCTCTCCCAATCCCCTGCTATAGCAACTGAGATCCGCAGAGAACCATACCTCTGTGTACTGGAGATTTTGAGGAAGTGAGACCGTAATCTCACTTTTGTAGCGTGTGGTAGCCACACGGTTGCAGATCGATGTGTTGATTCACGTTTTTGTTCGTGTTCTTCGCTTTCTTCGTTTCTCCGCGAATTTCCCGTCACTCGATCTCCCTCTCTACTGCGTCTTTTCGAAATCCGTTTGAATCAACTTGTTCTTTATAGTGAGGAGATCATTTCCACCGAAGGAATTTTTGTGCTCCCATTCACCCCCCCCTTTGGTCGCCTTGCTATTGCATTCTCGGTTCTTCAATTGGTATCAGAGCAGGTTAAGGATCTTCCACCTTAGCCGGATCCAGATCCACCGAAGGCGACATGGATCGCGGCGTGGGCAAACCGCCGTTTTTTGATGGGACGAACTATGCGTATTGGAAGATACGCATGTCGGTCTATCTGCAGAGTTTGGGTGCTTCCATCTGGGATATTTACAAATCTATCGATTACGTGGTCTTGGCTGCTCGTGCTACTCAGCATCAGATTGATGAGCACGATGCCAATAGCCGAGCCCGTAATGCTCTTTTCTCATGCTTGAGCATGACGGAGTTTGATCGCGTTTCTCACCTCGCTACGGCTCGGGAGATTTGGGCTACCCTCATGCGCTTCCATGAGGGAACCACTCAAGTCAAAACCCGTCTCTACGAGTCGCACAAGCGAGAGTATGAGAACTTTCGACACATGCCTGGCGAGAGCATAGAGAGTTTATTTGCTCGCTTTCAGGTGATTGTCAACAGGATGAGGGCTAACAAGGACCTGTTGCCTTTCGACGATCATGAGAGAGCTTTGAAGCTTTTGCACACTCTTGATCGATCGGTGTGGGACTCAAAGGTTCAGGCAATCATCGAATCACCTAACTATGAGACCCTCACATGCGACGAGCTCTTTAGTAAGCTCAAGTCCAGTGAGATTGACGCCATGGCGAGGGCTTCCTATGGAAATCCTTCTGGCCCGTCGATGGCTTTGCTTTCTAGCTCTTCTGCTAACCCCTCTGGAGGATTTGCACTCTCTTCTCTTCTTTCTGTCATAGAGGAGCAGCTGGAGTTCATGGGGGATGACGAGTTGGCTTTGCTCGCCAACCGGTTCTCGCGGTTCCACAACAACCGCATGAACCGTTGCCGCGAAGGAGGACGCTCAGGTTGTTTCGAGTGCGGCGACCCCAACCACTTCATCGCCAATTGCCCGAAGAAGAACAAGCAAGTCTTCGGCAAGGCGGATCATGGGCACAAGTACGACTCCGGCAAGCGCAAGGAGAAGTACGTCCCCGTGAAGCACAAGCGAAAGGGCGGCTTCAACAAGGAGTACATCAAGACAAAGTACTTGGCGAAGGCCCAGGCTGAGCAGCGTGCTTTCTTCGCCACGCTCAGTGACGTCGATGACTCGGATGACGACTCCACTTCCTCAAGCGACGATGAGTCCGAGAAGAAGAAGAGGATCGAGGACAAGTTGAACGGTCTCTGCTTCTTCACCGACAACGAGGGCTTCTGCACCATGGCCCTCGGCAAGGAGGTCAACGGCGAGCTGGAGGAGATCCCTCGGAACGACGACGACGACGACACCTCCTAGGTACCTCAGACCCCCGATGAGCTTTCTGCTGAGGTCGAGAAACTTACCGCCGCCCTTCTTAGTCAAGACAAACTGCTTAGACGTGCTGCTAGAGAGCGGAAGGAGTTTAGGCAGAAGTGGGAGGATATAGTGAAGGAACTTGAATCTGTCGTGCGAATTTCTCGGAGTCGTTTGGGATTTCTCGTTGTCTTTTGGCTGGACCTTCCTCCTCATTCTTGTAGACATGGGAAGATGGTTGCCGCTCCCCACCATCCAGTGACTCAGGTCATGACTAAGCGCCCTGGAGAGCTCTTACACAAGGACCTTGTTGGTCGGCTCGGGTGAGCTCAGTTGGGGGGAAGTGGTATGTGTTGGTTGTTGTTGACGATTTTTCGAGATATTCGTGGGTCTTCTTGTTGACTGAGAAGACTGAGACTTTCTCTTTTGCTCGCAATCTGATTTTGCGTCTTCAGAACGAGCTCTCTATGAACTCGATGCGAGCTATCCGTAGTGATAATGGTTCCGAGTTCAAAAACTCGGATTTTGAGAAGTTTTGTAACTCTTTGGGTTTAGAGCATCAGTTTTCTTCCCCCTACACACCACCACAAAATGGTGTTGTAGAGAGGAAGAATCAGACCCTTGTAGAGATGGCCAGGACGATGCTCGATGAGCATAGGACTCCTAGGCGATATTGGGCTGAGGCTATGAGCACTGCATGCTATATCTCCAATCGCATTTTTCTCCGAGCTTTCTTGAAAAAGACTTCTTATGAGTTGCATTTTGGAAAACAGCCCAAAGTGAGTTATTTTAGAGTTTTTGGTTGCCACTGTTTTATACTCAAGAAAGGCAACCTGGACAAGTTTGAGTCTCATTCTTCTGACGGTGTATTTTTAGGTTATGGCACTCACACTCGAGCATATCGTGTACTTAACCTTGATACTAACCGAGTCATGGAGACATCCGATGTCACCTTCGACGAGACCATGGTTTGTCCTTCTTCTCGTTTTGAGCGTGCAGGTGATCATGAGGTTGGTGAGCCTCTCGTTGATGATGAGGACGAGGGTGTTGAAGGGATGGATGACCCAGCACCACCTCCACCTGCTGTGCCCCAAAGAGCGGCTTCTACTACCACTCACGGCCCCGACCCTTCTTCTTCGACTACTTGGGGGCCGTGGCATCCGTCACCTCGAGCGGTACCTTTTGTACCCAAGGAGGCACCAGCTGGTGTTGAGGGGGAGGTCTCTTCAGTTCGGGGGGCACCACGACACATTCAACGCCAACACCCGCCTCAACAAATGATCAGTAGCATCGGCGAACGTGTCACTCGGTCAAGGTCACAACAAATCTCTCACTTTGCTCATTCTGCATTTGTTGCTGATTTTGAACCCTGAGATGTTGGACACGCTTTATCTGATCCTGATTGGGTCAATGCCATGCATGAGGAGTTAGAAAACTTTAAGAGAAATCAGGTTTGGGTTCTTGTTCCTCTTCCTCCTGAGTGTCACCCTATTGGGACAAAATGGGTTTTCAAAAACAAACAAGGAGAAGATGGCCATGTTGTGAGAAACAAGGCCAGACTTGTAGCCCAGGGGTATAGTCAGAAGGAGGGGATAGACTATGAGGAGACTTTTGCTCCTGTAGCTCGTTTGGAGGCAATTAGGATTCTCTTGGCTTTTGCTGCATCCAAAGGGTTTAAACTTTTTCAAATGGTTGTCAAGAGTGCCTTCCTAAACGGCTACATAGAAGAGGAGATGTATGTTAAACAACCCCCCGGTTTCGAAAATCTCAAATTTCCAAACCATGTCTTTAAACTTCACAAAGCTTTGTATGGTTTGAAACAAGCCCCTAGAGCCTGGTATGATAGGTTGAAAACCTTTTTGCTTGCTAAGGGTTTTAAAATGGGATGTGTGGATAAAACGATTTTTCTCCTCAAGCAAGGCAATGACACTCTCTTTGTCCAGATTTACGTGGATGATATCATTTTCTGTGGTTCTTCTCACGGTTTGGTTGCCAAGTTTGCAGACACTATGAGCAGGGAGTTTGAGATGAGCATGATGGGCGAGTTGACGTTTTTCCTTGGGTTGCAAATCAAGCAATCTCGAGAGGGAACGTTTGTGCACCAGGGTAAGTATACCAAAGATATCCTAAAGAAATTCGATATGGGTGAGGCCAAGCCTCTTCCAACACCCATGTCGACCACGACGGCCCTGGATGCGGACAAGGATGGAGAAGTTGTGGACCAGAAGGAGTACCGGAGTATGATCGGGTCGCTGCTGTACTTGACGGCGACACGCCCGGACATTCAGTTCGCGGTGTGTCTTTGCGCGCGATTTCAGTCGTCGCCGCGCACCTCTCACCGTCAGGCGGTCAAGCGCATTATGAGGTACTTATGCTTCACTCCAGAATTTGGGATTTGGTATTCTGCTTCCTCCACCCTTTCCCTTTGTGGTTATTCTGATGCCGATTTTGCTGGTTGCCGACCTGAGCGCAAATCCACTTCTCGGACTTGTCAGTTTATTGGTTCTTCTCTTGTATCATGGTCTTCTCGCAAGCAGTCTAGTGTCGCCCAGTCTACCACGGAGGCTGAGTATGTTGCTGCGGCTAGCTGCTGTTCCCAGTTGCTTTGGATGATGGCCACTTTGCGTGATTTTGGTCTGAGCTTTTCTCGCGTTCCTTTGCTTTGTGACAGCACGAGTGCTATTAGCATTGCTAAGAACCCCGTGCTGCACTCTAAGACCAAACACATTGATGTGCGCTTTCATTTTCTGCGAGACCACTCTGAGAAGGGTGATATCGACCTTCGCCATGTCGATACTCATCCTTAGTTGGCTGATATTTTCACCAAGCCTTTGGACCAATCAACTTTTGCTAGGTTGAGAGGTGAGCTTGGTGTGTGTTTCCCCTTTTAGTTGGGGGAAACATTTTGGTTCGTGTATCATAGACTGACTCCTTTTATTTCGTTTTGTTTTCGTTTCTGATGAGTTAGTCTTTGCATTTCATCATGCATATTTACATTGAGCTCCATGTATATAATCCTTAGAATGTGATTATGCTCTATCTAGTTTTGCTCTGATGCTTTATGATGATGCTTGTAGCTTATGCTCTTTCTGATCACTGATGCATGTTGTGAGCTGAGCTATTTTATGAATGGTGAATTTGCTTAATGAACATAAAACTTGAAAATATTCACCATTGAGATATGCAACTAGCATGTGCAGAATATGTTGAAATCACTTGTGCTTTTTATATATGCTAGGTTGCTATGTCTCTAGTTCTGCGTCATTTACTTGCTTGGTATGTTCATATTCTGCTTTAAATTTGAACCAAGTTAAGTGAATTGGAAAGATCGACATGGGATCGCTTGTCAGCACATCACAGTTTCGAGACTGTTTCTCATTGCACTTTGAGTTAAACTTGAGCTGTGTAGTGTATGACCGAAACTGTTGCTTTAAGCTTGTGATTGCTTCTGCATAGGCTTCGCACAGTTGAAAAGTTAGGCAATGACAAGCTTTCAACCTCTCGCAATCACATGATGAAATTTGAACTTGTGTAATTTCACCGCTGCAACTCCGATAAAATTTGAATACACAAGTCTATGTTTCATTCTAGCATGATGTTTGAACCATGCTAGGGGTAGTTCACCTTGTATACATGTTTAGCACTTGTTTGACTTCCTGTCTATACATGTTTAGTGCTATTTTGATGGTGAATACCTTTTTGGCTGAAAACTGCTCATTTTGCTCAGATGTTCAGATTTCGTATTTTGTGATCAGTTTGAGCCTTTGCTAGCATTCTGTACACATTATTGAGTCATCGGATCAGCACTTTGTCGAGCATCTTCATATTCTATCGACTATATTCCTGAAGCTGCTAACTTGCATTTTAACTCATATGCATTTGGAGGGGAGATACTTGATAGTGCATTTTCAACTAAGGGGGAGAAATTCGCCAAATCATAAGGGATAGAAACCTTATCTTGGTTGTGTGCACTATTGGAGGGGGAGCTTGAGTTGGCTCGAGGAATTTTTCGGATTTTGGTTTTTCCAATTGGTTCGGAGCATTTTAGGTAGCTAGTTGTGTTCAGCCTTTGCCTCTTTCTTGAGGGACTAGCGACTTTGCCGGTATGCTCTTCAGTTGGTATCGAGCTTTCTCGCTAGCGGTGTTGAGCCTGTTCTGCCTCTTCTTGAGGGCTACCTCTATTCTGCTTGATTTTCAATTGGTGTTTCAATTGCTATCGAGCTTTCTCGCTAGCAGTGTTGAGCCCGTTCTGCCTCTTCTTGAGGGCTAGCTCTATTCTGCTTGATTTTCAATTGGTGTTTCAATTGGTGTCGAGCTTTCTCGCTAGTAGTGTTGAGCCTGTTCTACCTCTTCTTGAGGGCTAGCTTTGTTTGCTTGGTTACGTCGAGCCGTTGCCCATGTCTTTGGGGACCAAGTTGTCTTGCTCTTTCCACTTGACGTTCTTCGGCTTTGCTATGCTTTTGGGTCATTTGGTCGAGTTCTCTCATCTTCTTCCTCCCTTCCTCTATTCCATTATGATTTGTGTTGGTAGTTGACAATGCACTCATCAAGGGGGAGATTGCGGATACATGGGTGTATGCCGAGTCTCGAGTGATGAGTGATTGTGAACTGGGATAATGCGCATGTTCTTTGGCTTGTGTTGTGCAGGTGTCGAGCACGGATACAGTGATCGAAGGCAAGGTGAAGGTCAAGTAGAGACGTGCCGTGCCGATGGACCGAGAGTGGCGAAGGGCGGACATGAGGCTTGGACTGAGGGACCGGTGGCCTGAGGATCAGCTGTGGTGGCTGACAGCTTGGGACAGCGACGAGCGAAGACTTGTAGGCACGATGTTGCTTGGGTCGAGGACCTGGGGACACGTGTCGGTGGACGGGGTGCACGGGCGGTGCATCCCCTCTATGGCTCGGTTTGGTGGTTGAGCCACAGAAAAACCACCGAGTGGACGGTTTCCAGGTTTGGGCCTCAAAACCTGGGCACTGATGGTTTCTGATTTTGGGCCACAAAACTCGGGCTGAGGAAGGTTTCCAAGTTTGGGCCTCAAAACCTGGGCGCTGCGGGTTTCTGAGTTTGGGCCACAAAACTCAGGCGATGGACGGCTGGTTTCCCAGTTTGGACCTCAAAACCGGGGGTTGGTCGTGAAGGCTGGTTTCCCGGTTTGGGCCACAAAACCGGGGGCGAAGTCTGGCAAAAGGACAAGCAGAGCGGTGGCGGCACATGGCGGCAATCAGTGAGGTTGTGTCGAGGCAACGCTACCAGTTGTGCGGGCGTGGCCGTCGGATCACCACCTACCACGAGTTGGTCCAGAATAACCCTAGGGTTTAGCTGGTTCGCTCTGTAATTAGTTAGGGGTAGAGTGGGAACTAGAATTAGGATAAGTAGAGGGAGACACCCACCTCCCATCCTATCTCAGTCATTTGCTCTTTGCCTTCTAGGTTTTCCTGCTCTCCCAAACCCCTGCTGTAGCAACTGAGATCCACAGAGAACCATACCTCTGTGTACTCAAGATTTTGAGGAAGTGAGACCGTAATCTCACTGTTGTAGCGTGTAGTAGCCACATGGTTGCAGATCGATGTGTTGATTCACGTTTTTGTTCGTGTTCTTCGCGTTCTTCGTTTCTCCGCGAATTTCCCGTCACTCGATCTCCCTCTCTACTGCGTCTTTTCAAAATCCGTTTGAATCAACTTGTTCTTTATAGTGAGGAGATCATTTCCACCGAAGGAATTCATCTAACTCCTCACGAACAAGTAGATCGGGTTGATTTTGTTTTCGTGGCGCTTTTTCGTTCATACTTCTTCTCTTTTGAATTCCCGTTGATTGGATCGTTTTGAGCGGATGATTTCTTGGGGATAGTCTCCTAACTACCTCATGATCATCTTCTCCAAGTTTGGGAACTAGGGATTTTGAGTTGAATTGAATTTGGGGAGATTTGAGTTGAGGGCGACCAAAATCGCCCTCACTGGGCACTCGCGGACAGTCCGCCGTTGGGGGCGCGGACAGTCCGCGCATCGAGCTCCAACCAAGCAGTGGTCGTGTGGCTCGGCTGTGCTGACTTGGTTTGACCGGCGGACAGTCTGCAGTACTAAGTCGCGGACAGTCCGGGAGGCGTCCAGCAGCTGTTCAGCAACGTTGCTATTTTGCTCTTTTGGCCGGCGGACAGTCCGCCACCTGAGCCCGGACTGTCCGCCGTTGGGCAGACAGTCCGTGGTCTGAACCCCGGACAGTCCGTGAGTTGGTTGTGCGGATACATGGGTGTATGCCGAGTCTCTGAGTGATGAGTGATTGTCAACTGGGATAATGCGCATGTTCTTTGGCTTGTGTTGTGCAGGTGTCGAGCACGGATACAGTGATCGAAGGCAAGGTGAAGGTAAAGTAGAGACGTGTCGTGCCGATGGACCGAGAGTGGCGAAGGGCGGACGTGAGGCTTGGACTGAGGGACCGGTGGCCTGAGGATCAGCTGTGGTGGCTAACAGCCTGGGACAGCGACGAGCAAAGACTTGCGGGTGGACGGGGTGCACGGGCGGTGCATCCCTTCTACGGCTCGGTTTGGTGGTTGAGCCACAGAAAAACCACCGAGTGGACGGTTTCCAGGTTTGGGCCTCAAAACCTGGGCACTGATGGTTTCCGAGTTTGGGCCACAAAACTCGGGCTGAGGACGGTTTCTAGGTTTAGGCCTCAAAACCTGGGCGCTGCGGGTTTCTGAGTTTGGGCCACAAAACTCAGGCAATGGACGGCTGGTTTCCTGGTTTGGGCCTCAAAACCGGGGGTTGGTCGTGAAGGCTGGTTTCCTGGTTTGGGCCACAAAACCAGGGGCGAAGTCCGGGAAAAGGACAAGCACAGCAGTGGCGGCACGTGGCGGCAATCGGTGAGGTTGCGTCGAGGCAATGCTACCAGTTGTGCGGGCGTGGCCGTCGGATCACAACTATCTTCGAGTTGGTCCAGAATAACCCTAGGGTTTAGCTGGTTCGCTCTGTAATTAGTTAGGGGTAGAGTGGGGACTAGAATTAGGATAAGTAGAGGGAGACACCCACCTCCCATCCTATCTCAGTCATTTGCTCTTTGCCTTCTAGGTTTTCCTGCTCTCCCAACCCCCTGCTGTAGCTACTGAGATCCGCAGAGAATCATACCTCTGTGTACTGGAGATTTTGAGGAAGTGAGACCGTAATCTCACTGTTGTAGCGTGTGGTAGCCACACGGTTGCAAATTTGTGGTTGTGATTCGCGTTTTGTTCTTGTTCTTCGCGGATTGCTTTTCTCCATGATTTTCCCATTGATCGATCTCTTCACTCAGTGCGTCTTTTGCGATTCAGTTTGAACTGAGTTGTTCTAGATCGTGAGGTGCATCTTTCTATCGAAGAAATTCTTCCTTAACCTCACGAGCTAGTAGATCGGTCGATTTTCGTTTTGGATCGAGTTTTGCTCCTTTTGCCCTGAATTCTTCCGATTCACCTATTGGGAGTTAGGTTCGAGCCATGATCTCTTTGAGATAGCTCACTAACCTCCTAGGAACTCCTCATACCAAGTCTAAGCCTTAGAGCTTTTGATTCGGAGGGGATCGAGTGAATTTCGTGGAAGAACTGTGCTGAATCGGGACCATCGTATGCTCTGTTCGTGAGCATCGGACGCTGAGTTCATATCATCGGAGCGTCTGATGCCACGGCGCGTCCGTTGCCATTGGAGCGTCCGAGGGTCTTACATCGGACGCTAGGGTTTCACTGTAGCAGCGTCCGATGCCAGTCCAGTAAGGTTCTAGAACGTGCCATTTTGCATCGGACGCTTCCGGTGCCTGGCCATCGGACACAGGCCAGCGTCCGATGTTGTGTCTTCAGCACTGTTTCGTCCGTTGTCGGTTTTGATTTCCGGCTTTTGCGTTGGGTTTCTAGAGTTGTGGAGTGTCTCGCTGTGCTTCTTGGAAGCATCCACCCTACCTCTAGGGTCGTGGACACTTGCAAGTTCTAGGATTTGCACTTGGGGTTGATTCTAGGGAAAGTGGCGATAAGTTTCTGAAAAAAAATTTGAAGCTCCCATTCACCCCCCCTCTGGTCGCTTTCTGGTAGCACTTCCGGTCCTTCAGGCTGCTTGTTGAGTTTTAGTGTGTTTGCTCTCTTGGCTTCTTCGCTTGGTTTCCGGACTTCTCGGTTGGCCCTATAGTTCACCTAGGAACCTCTCTAGGTATCTTTGCTACTTGTTAGCATTGGTATTCAGGGATTTCTCGACGTAGGCTTCAATCTACGTTCGGGACTAGGTTTTAGAGGTCAAACTTGTACCGGTACTTTTGGCGTTTGGTTTCCTATCGCTTGGTGGTGCCTCGCTGTGATCCTAGGGATCATCCACCCTCTTCCAAGGGTCGTGGGCATCACGGTTTTGGTCGAAGCTCTTGGGGGTTGATTTTGGGGACAAAAGGCCAAAGTTTCGAGAGAAATTTTTGTGCTCCCATTCACCCCCCCCCCCCTCTGGTCGCCTTGCTATTGCATTCTCGGTCCTTCAAGGGGGAGGAGTATAAATACTCCCCCCAACCGGCCATCCAAAAGAGCACTGAACAGGTGTTTCTGCGGGGGCATCGGACGCTCTGATGCCTAGCATCGGACGCTCCGATGACCTCGACCAACGGTCGACTGTACAACCTGTCAGACAAGTTAAAGGATCATCGGACGCTGGGCAGCGTCCGATGCCATCACAACAGACGCGTTCGATGTGATTTTACCCTCTCTAGAACCTCTCTGCATGGACATCGGACGCTGGCGCTCAGCGTCCGATGCATGCCCAAGTTCACTCGCAAGTGAATAGTGGCACGGGCGCGTCCGATGTGGCAATAACGGAGCGTCCAATGCCACGCACCTGACTAAACCCTAGTTTGAGTGGCATCGGACGCGTCCGATGCTCACTAGGCCGGCGTCTGATGCCTGTTACACAGGCAAAACTCACTCGGATCGCGACGCGGCCTTAAAGACTTTTCATCCTCACGACATAAGGCATCTCTCTGAGCTACCTAGGGCTATGAAATAACAAGTGTGCACCACACCTACCTCAATAGACTCATCTAGGTCAAGCTACTGATTCAGGCTCCCCTTTATAGTACGGCCAAAGGAAAAACAAAGACCTAAGACTACCTAAGTGTCCTCCAACACCATGTGACACTTAGCCTAGCCTACCACCGTCTTCGTCGTCCGTCCTTTGAAAACCGAAACGATTTCCATCGCCAGGGGACATGAACTCCATATGCCCGTATCGTCGTCATTACCATGACCTAACTCATCCATGTTTCTGCAAAACACACGTTAGTCACAGTAATCTTGTGTTTCATCCAATCACCGAAACCCACTATGGGCCAAGATGCGTTCAGTTAGGAAGCGGAATCCTAGTGCTCATACCTCGATACATCATATGAATAACATTGTTGTTTTTCTTGAGGATCTGGGCTTGTCTAAAAAAGTCAAAGGTCATAATGGTACGGCCTTCGGTAATGTTTTGCACAAGACAAGATTGGGTCAAACCCAATTTGGTAGCCAAACGGTAAACAAGAGAAGAACATTCTATATCCCCTTTGGTCGGGCCAAAAACTTTCATCCACTGGTTGATCATGTGGATAACAGGAGACACTATTTGTTTCTTTATAACAGCAAAAAGAAGTCTCAACTCATCTTCCCTCACTGTTCGAGTTTCTGGTCTAGGGAAGATGGTCGAAGAAATAAAACGATGAATAAAACGAAGAGTGGGCAACTAAATATCATTGTTTTTGGGTTTTGAACAAATATGTAAATCTGTAATCTCATTCCAAAATTGCTCTTTATTAAAATCAGGTAAAGCATTTGAAAGATCAAGAGCGCAGTTGGAATCAAAACCCAAGTGGTCACTAAGTTCCCTCCAAGTGAGTATAAACTTTTTATTGAACATGCGAAAACTTATGCTAGTAGCTAAAGAAACCAAAGTGTAGAGGAATTCGATGGTAAGGAGCTTCACTCCTATCTCATCGACAGGCACAAATCCCATCCAACCCAACATAGTAAAAATACTGAGGAATTCGACATCCATACCTGTATCTTGTAGAAGTTGCGGGTCGTAGATCGGCGTTGGCCTAAAGGTCCTATTCTTTAGGTTCCTAAATCTTGCCTTCTCCTCATTCCCTTGCAACTTAAGGTCCTTTTCCTCCATTAATACATTCATACCTTCGGAGGTGGAGCAGAAAGAAGATGCTTGAGAGGGCGCCAATGAATCAACGTCCATGTCGGAGTTTGCTCTTGAGTCGCTCCTCGTGAGGCGTCCAAGCCCGATCTTTCTGAAGAAGGACTTCTTGCTCATCCTGTTGAACAGAGGAAAACAAACAACCAAACAAGAATAGACTATGGAATTGGTTAGAAAAATATAAACAGTTAGTAGTTAGTCGTTCTCAAGTCAGTCGTTCGGAGGTTAGTTTATCAAGAGAGTGTTTATGATTGAATTGTACAACACTACTTCTCTTTAAAACTTGTTCTCTACTCAAATTTTAGAACTTCTTACACTCCTACTTTCTCTTCTCTACCAAACTCTTCCTTCTCTCTTTGTTTCTCACACTTGATTGAAGGTTTGAGCTAGCAAATAGATTTCAAAATGAATTCTGCTAAAAGGAGAGGATTGAGAGGCTTGTGAGTGAGTGTGGAGAGCTCCGAGAGGTTGCCTTTTATAGCTGAGGCCAGGGCAAGCTGGCCGGCCTGGTGGTGGGGCTGGCCGGTGCCTTCTGGGGCCCACCAAGTGTTCTTCCCTCCACTCAAAGATTGCTTCAATTCTAAGCAAGAATTTCATCCATAAAAGATGCAAAGTGTTCTGATGCTTGGTTGAGTGGTTAGGAAGCAAATTAGTAGTGATTCCAAAAGGTGGGTCCCAAGAAAGTGGGTTCTGGTGGTGAAAAATAATTACTATGCAGAAAATTTAAGATAACTAAATTACTTTTATGAAATGAAAAATGATGATGGATGTAAAGGCATATTTTTTTGCCACTACAATAAATATTCTTTCGGGTTTTTACACACCGTAAAAATTATTTACGCGGGGCCTGATTTTTATATTTTCATATTTTTATTTGGTTTTCATATGTATATGCAGAAATGAATGTGCAAAAAAGTAAATATGGATAACTACCGAGTTACCTCCCAGTGAAGGTTCGGGGTTTCAAGTCCACCGAATTGGACTTCTCCAAAGTTGTTATTCTGGAGGGGTTGTAGCCTTCCCTAAGGATGGTGCCTCTGGTGACTGTTGATCTCCCTCTTCACTTACCACCTTTGCTGTTGAACCTAACTCAGGCTTTGTCTTGAATGGAAAACATTCTTCTTGTCCATTTATGTTGAGTCTGACTTCTCCAATTCCAACGTCGATGTGGGCATTTGCAGCACTCAGAAAGGGTCTCCCTAAAATGAGTGACACCTTCGAGTCTGATTGCATGCCTAATACCACAAAGTCAACTGGTACGAAGAACTCTCTAATCTTGACTGGAATGTCTTCAGCAATTCCTACTAGATAGCGGAGTGATTGATCGGCAAGATGTAGGCACATTGATGTTGGGACAAGTCTTGAATGATGGAGTTTATCAAAGACTATCTTGGGAATCACGCTCACACTTGCTCCGAGATCACATAACGCATTGTTGAAATGTTGATCGCCGATTGAACAGTCGATAGTAGGGCATCATGGATCCTTCTTCTTTTGTGGAGAAGTGTTGAGGATGGTCGCACTACACTCTTCTGACAGCTTGATCACCTCAGTGGTGGGCAGTGGTCGTTTGTTGTTGAGGATGTCTCTTAGATATCTTGCATAGGTGGGTACCTGTATAGCATCTAACAAAGGAATATTAATGTATAATTTTTGAATCACTTCAACAAACTTACTAAACTGCTCATCCACTGTGGCTCTCCTCTTTCTACGTGGAAATGGTAGGTGGTTGGTGTCATGATAATCTTGCATCATTTCTGGTAGTGGTGGATTTAATTCTTCAATTTCATCGTCTTTCTTTTCTTCTATCACAGTTGGCGTCACTGGTGCTATCTGTCCTCTTGCTCCATTTGGATATGGGGGGTCACGAGTGACCTTCCCACCTCTAGTAGTTATAGCTTGTATCTGCTCAGGGTTAGTGGCAACAGGCAAAACAATAGCCAATTTGGCTAAATGTATCTTTATCTTTTTATTTATATTGGTTTGTTCTTTTAGAGCAGAAGAAAACTCATCCATTTTTGCATTTATATCCTCTAAGGCTTTATCTTTGAAAACAAGCTTCCTAATAATGGTGTCGTTAACTCTAGCCTGCTCTACGATTATATCTCTTAAAGGCATTTGCTTAAAATGGGAAGAATTGAAATTGTCTGAGGACTTACCTTGATAAGTGAAGTGTTGATTCCATCCTTGCTTTCGTAGTGTAGAAGAGTTGTTGATGATGTTCGCATTGACCTGATTGTTCTCTTCATATCAAGTCTGAGCGTCGAATGCGTCTTGAATAGCTTGACGATCTCTTTTGTATTTCTCGCGTTGCTCTAGCCACCCTAGTAACACATCCATCTTTGTTGTCAGTGCCTTTACTTCTTCTGGGACTTTCTCCATCTGGTGACAGCGTTGATTCTTGTCTTGTTTCCAACTCTGATTCTTAGCTATCTTCTCCATAAGGACTTCAGCTTTATGAGGAGTAAATGACATAAATGATCCTCCAGCAGTTGCATCTAGTTGCTCACGTGACTTCTGAGTGAGTCCATTGTAGAATCCGTGCATGAGAAACCAATCTTCCATTCCATGGTGCGGGCATTCTGAAATGTAATCTTGAAAGCAATCCCAAGCTTCTGGAATGGTTTGTCCTTTGTGTTGCTGAAAACTTCTAATCTTTCCGCTTAAGGCATTGGTTTTGCTTATAGGGAAAAACCTCGATAGAAAAGCTTCTGAAAATTTGTCCCATGTGTTGATGTCTTCTTTATTAGTGTAGAACCACTGCTTCGCTCTTCCCTCCAGTGAGAATTTGAATAACCAAAGAAGTATGATGTCTTGAGCAATGTCCTTGATGATGATGGTGCTTCCGATCTCCAAGAAATCTTGTAGACGGGCAGTAGCATCTTCATGTGCTTTTCCACTGAATGTAGTAGCTTGGACTAGGTTGATAAGGCTTGGCTTGAGCTCAAACTCCAAGTTATCTGTCTAGAGTGTTGGTCCAGTCCGAATGTTTCCAATGTTGGGAGCAGAGAACTCTAGCAAAGTCTTGTTGGCCATCGTCTTCACTACTTGACTCGATCTTCTTCTAGGTTGAGTTGCTTTTTGATAGAACAGTGATTGACCACAACTGAATCTGTATTACCCTGTATAATATATAAACAAAAGTAGAACAAGGGTAATCCTGTAAAGACAGAGGTGATGATTCTTATCTAAAGTATATATGTTTGATGAATTCTTCTATAGCCATATAAAAGTTCCTGAAAGCTCCCCGGCAACGGCACCAGAAATGCTTGTTGGCATTTCTTAGCATCGCTAGGATGAGAGGTGAGCTTGGTGTGTGTTTCCCCTTTTAGGTGGGGGAAACATTTTGGTTCTTGTATCATAGACTGACTTCTTTTATTTTGTTCTTGTTTAGTTTTTGCATTTCATCATATTTGTATCTTTATCTTTTCGAGCTTCATGTCTATAATCTGTAGAATGAATCTATGCTCTGATTAGTGTATGCTCCGATGATATATGATGATGCTTGTAGCTTAGGCTCTTCTTGATCACTGATACATGTTGTGAGCTGAGCTATTTTTTCAGAACTGTGAATATGCTTAATTCAACATAAAATTTGGAACATGTTCACCATTGAGATTGGCAACTAGCATATGTTGAAGTTGCTTGTGCTATGCCTATATGCTAGGTTGCTTTGTCTTTAGTTCTGAGTCTTTCACTTGCTTGGTGTGTTCATATTCTGTTAAAATTTGAACCAAGTCTAAGTGAATTGAAAAGATCGAGATGAGATTACTTGACAACACATCACGGTATCAAGATTGTTTCTCATTGCACATTGAGTCAAACTTGAGCCGTGTAGTGTAAGACCGAAACCGTTGCTTCAAGCTTCTGATTGCTTATGCATAGGCTTAGCTCGGTTGAAAAGTTAGGCAATGTCAAGTTTTCAACCTCTCGCAATCACATGCTGAAAATTCAAACTTGTGTAATCACCGCTGCAACTCCGATAATTTTTTGAAAACACAAGTCTATGTTTCATTCTATAGCATGATGATTGAACTTTGCTAGGGGTAGTTCACCTTGTATACATGTTTAGCACTTGTGTAACTTCCTGTCTATACATGTTTGGTGCTAGTTTGATGGTGAAAACCTTTCTGAATGGTTTAAAAAACTGCTCACTTTGCTCATATGTTCATATTTCGTATTCTGTGATCAGTTTGAGCCTTTGCTGGCATTTATACTTGTTGTTGAGTCATCAGATCAACACTCTTTAGAGCATATATTCTTTCTATCGACTATATACCTGAAGCTGCTAACCTGCATTTGTGACTCATATGCATTTGCTCTTGCATTTTGAATCCCTTTTGTTTAGCCTTGTTTTGTGCATTTTCAACTAAGGGGGGGGAAATTTGACAAATCATGTTCCTAGTTGTGTGCACTATTGAAGGGGGAGTTTGAGTTTGCTCGCTTGTTTTATTTGACAAGTTGTTCAATTGGTTTGGAGCGATTTTCAGCTAGTTGTGTTGAGCCTTTGCCTCTTTCTGGAAGGACTAGCTGATTTACTCAGTTTTGGCTTCTTTGTTCTGGACTTCTTGCTAGTGGTGTTGAGCCCATTCTGCCTCTTCTTGAGGGCTAGCTTTGCCTTTGCCTCTTCTTGAGCCCGTTGCCCATGTCTTTGGGAACCAAGTTGTTTCTCTCACTCCATTCGACTTCTCTTGGCTTTGGTTTGCTTCTGGTCGATTGGTTGAGTTCGCTTCCTTCTTCTTCCTTTCTTTCTACTCTATATGATTTGTGTTCGTAGCTGACAATGCACTCATCAAGGGGGAGATTGTGGATACATGGGTGTATGCCGGATCTTGAGATGATGAGTGATTGTCAACTGGTATGATGCGCATGTTCTTTGGCTTGTGTTGTGCAGGTGTCGAGCACAGAGACGGTGATCAAAGGCAAGGTGAAGGTCAAGTAGAGACGTGTCGTGCCAATGGACCCGAAGCGGTGAAGGGCGGACATGAGGCTTGGACTGATGGACCGGTGGCCTGAGGATCAGTCGTGGTGGCTGATAGCCTGGGACAACGACAAGTGAAGACTTGCGGGTGGACGGGGTGCATGGGCGGTACATCCCTCTACGGCATCGGTTTGGTGGTTGAGCCACAGAAAACCACCGAGTGGACAGTTTCCAAGTTTGGGCCTCAATACCTGGGTGCGGCCGGTTTCCGAGTTTGGGCCACAAAACTCGGGCTGAGGACGGTTTCCAGGTTTGGGCCTCAAAACCTGGGTGCTGGCAGGTTTCTGAGTTTTGGGCCACAAAACTCAGCCGATGGACGACAGGTTTCCCGGTTTCGGCCTCAAAACCGGGAGAAGGCCCAGGTTTCTCGGTTTCGGCCTCAAAACCGGGGGGGGAGGTCCATGAAAAGGACGAACAGTGCAGGGCGGCACGTGGCGGCATCCGGTGAGGTCGCGTCGAGGCGAAGCTACCTGATGCGCGGGCGTGGCCGTCGGATCGACATCTACTTCGAGTTGGTCAGGAATACCCTTAGGGTTAGCCTGCTCGCTCATTAGCTGTAAGGGTTTCCTGCTATTATCATTCTAGGGTTTCCTGCTTCCCATTCTTTGTTGTAGCTACTGAGATCCGCAGAGACGGTGAATCATACCTGTGTGTATTTGGATTTTGCGGAAATGGGACCGGATTCCTGTTGTCTCCTCATGAGGACAAATTTCGGCTGGCAATCGTGTTTGTGATTCGTGTTTTGAACTTGTTCTTTGCGTTCTTCTTTTCTTCACGATTTTCTAGTCACTCGATGTCCCTCCTCGCTGCGTCTTTTTCGAATCCACTTGAATCAACTTGTTCTTTGATGTGAGGAGAACATTTCCACCAAAAGAATTTGTCTCTATCCTCACGAACAAGTAGCTAGGTCAGGTCGATTCAAGTTTCGTGGCGACTTTTTTGTTCCTACACCTTCTTTTTCGATCTCCCGGAGTTTGAGTTGATTTTAGCGGATGATTTCTTAGGGATAGTCTTCCAACTACCTAAGGATCATTTCCTCCAAGTTTGGGATCAAGGGATTTTGATTTGGATCGGATTTGGGGAGTGTTGGTATAAATTAACGCACACTCTACTTTATCCGCAAGCGCACAGATAAAATCTACCGATGTAGCACTTCACCGGAGCCAGTTTTAATATCCAACCCAAAGGAACGGATAGTGTTAAGTCTTAAAGAGTATAACCCCTGAGTAGCTAACAAGGACGGAGAAGCTAAAAGCATAGAGGGGATCACTAAGGTTATCTAAATCCAACTTAAGAGTGATATGTTTATATTATTCTTAGTGGGGAAGTTGCCATAAAAGGTCACAAACAGAGTATGATTCTTTTATGCAAAAGTATAATCCTACCGAACCTACACACGGGTAAGTGGACTATAGAAGAGTCAACAAGGCTATAAGAGTCACCCTTGCGAACAACCACTACTACCGGCGTTATAGGAGGCAATTATGAGCTATCAAGTCTAAGCACCACGCTTACACTATCCAACTACTCTAACTCTAGTGCGACTAGAATTAAAGTACTCAAAAGAGAGTCATAAACCTTAAGAATAATAAGAACAATAGCTCAAACTTAAATATATACGTTGATTACTGAAACAATCGTTGAAGCAAGTTGAAGAAGAACTTGAATCCACAGGTTCAAGATGAAGAAGTTGATCCGACAGGCCGGAGCTCCTTCTTGATCTCTTCCCCTCTCTCTCTCTCTCTCTCTCTCTCTCTCTTCTAGATCCAATATAAGACTAGGTTCTAATCCTAACTAGAGGAGGTATCTAGTCTTCTACTTGAAAGCTGACTCCTGAAGTCTCTTCTAGGGTTTCTGAATGAGGCGTAGACTTTCTGAAGAGGGACCTTCTGTCTGGCCTGAGGCCTGGGGGCCTATTTATATAGCCCTGAGGGGTCAACCGCGATCGTTAGATCAAACCGACTTCATGTAGCGCTAAGATTGATCCTCAAAGGCGGTAGAGGAAGATTCTAGAAGGGGGAGGTCAGCGGCGCCCTGGGGGGACTGACCGGTGGGACCCACAAACCGGTCGGTCCCACCTGAAGGTGGCTCAGGGTGCCCCGCCTCGTGGTGTCTTCAGGTGTCCTCTAGAGTCTTCTGGAAGATTCCTGACTTGACGAATGCGTTATCTCCCATTGGTTTCCTTCTAGGGGAAGCAATTGAGGGTTGTTTCCCTGTTTAATCCCTGAAGATTCACAATTCACCAAAACTCTGTGGAATTTATTAGTTATAAACCCTATACTAAGGTGGAGTTTATATATTTATCCATTTTTATGTTTAATTGACCTTTAATAATAAGAGTTAATTAGTGTCAACAGGGAGATTGGAGAGAAGGGCGATCAAAATCGCCTTCTCTGGGTGGTCGCGGACAATCCGCCACCTTGCCCGCGGATAGTCCGCGCGTCAGGCTCGAGCCAGACCAGTGGCTGCGCGGCTCGGTTGTTTTGGTCCGACTGACTGGCGGACAGTCCGCCGTTGTCGGTCGCGGACAGTCCGAGACTCGACTAGGGAGGATCAGCAGCAGTGTTGTTTTCGTGTTTTGGCCGGCGGACAGTCCGCCATCCATCCGTGGACAGTCCGGGGTAGTCGCGGACAGTCCGGGACTTCGCAGACTTGTCATGTTTAGTGCGTTTGCTCTCCCGACTTTTCCGTTTTGTTTCCGGACTTCTCGTTTGCTTCTAGAGTTCACTAAGGAACCTCTCTAGGTATCTTTCCTACTCGTTAGCATCGGTACTTGGAGGAATTCCGACGTAGCCTTGCATCTACGTTTTGAAGTGGTTTTTTGGGCTTGAACTTGACTAGGGTTTTGTGAGTCTCGGGTTGCTCGTTCTTGTGATGCCTCGTTGTGATCCTAGGGATCATCCACTCTCTCTTTGAGGGTCGTGGGCATCACATCTTGCTCGAAGTTTTTAGGGGTTGATTTTTGGGACAAAGGCCAGAGTTTCGAAAGAAATTTTTAGGGTCTCATTCACCCCCCTCTGGTCGCTTTTTGGTAGTGTTCTCGGTCCTTCAATATCGACCACTTAATCTAATCCGGAATCGAACTAAGCGCTTTACGAACATTGTAATCTAATCCTTGATAAAAGGTTGGATCAAAACTGTAGGATAAGATATCAAACACTAGACCTTTCTATTCATACCTACATTGTACGATTCAGTGTGCTTACCATAAAACCTTGAGTAGTTGGAGAATAGAATAGTTGAAACAGATCACTCTTTTCTTTTAGCACAAGACATTGGAGTTTTTTAATTTTTTTTGAAAACAAGTCATAGCTTTCCTTCTCCTTTTATAGCACTTCAATTCGTTACCAAAGTATTTTATTTATGTGAAGTAGTTCATCTTACTAAGTCAATGAAGAAAAATACTATACTCTTAGATCAAGACATAAATCCTTTTAAACTTTGCCACTCTTGCCGGCATATTGCAATTAGAGGGACCATGGGCTATCTTTTTTTTTCTCTTTATCATCATACTTTTCTTCTCTCTTCTTTTTTTTTCTTCAGGTGTGTCGGACACTTGTCCATTTTTCTTTCCTCATTTTTCATACTTTTGCATAGCCCATGCCTTTAATACAATACTACTTCGGAAGAGTGAATCTTTCTTTATTTGTAAGGATCTCGATCTTTAGAGCATAATAAATTTCTCAACAAAGAACTCAGTATTAAAGTAAGCAATGATTGATTTTATAAATAACTTTGGCAGGCAATTGATTTACTATAAAGGAGAAGTGTTGCTAATCTCTTTTTAACTTTGCAAGTAAAATTCTCCAATGCTCATACTTTTAAGAATTAAGTTCTCATTATTCTTCTATCATATTCCACAACAACTCTAAGTAAAATGGGTCTCTTCAAGTTTTTATCAAAGTAGGTCTTTTCAGAAAAGGTGTTGTGAGACTCTATACCATGAGCATGTCAAAATAATCTTTCCTTTTTAATTAGAGTTTATGGATTGCATGTTATTGACGAGAATATATATTTAATTCGAACAGAAGCTTAAACATCAAAAAATAGAGTCTAGCAATTGCGTACCGAATCCTGGACGAAAAAGGCGGTCAGGGGTGCCGACCCCTAACTGACCGGTGGGGCCCTCCAACTGGTCGGTTGGGCCTAGGGCCCAACCATGGCTCTCTTCGCGGTGCGTGATCTCGGTGACGATGTCTTCTGTTTTATGCAGCTTTCGCGATCGATTTTCGGTAATTCTGTCATCGTCTTCTCCCCCACACTTATTTTCTATTTTCTGCTAATCACAACATGTGGAGACAAGACACATATCCAAAATAACAAGATAAAAGATAACTCTAACAAAAACTTTATTGATATCATTTAAGGCACTTTTATTACACAAAAAACTAACTAATCAAAACTTCTAACAAAACAAGACTCTGCAAACATGAGTGCCTTATCAATCTATGGACGACTCATCTCTCAATCCTCTCCCTCGAGTAGATTGCCTAGTGTAGAGGCTACACTAACGACCTTAGCCTTCAGGCTAATGTGTTTAGTTACATACTTATTCAGCACATCGGTCATCTGTTTTGTAGCCTTAGCTAGGGAAGCGTATCTCTTCTTAAGCTCTAAATTATCCCTCTCAAGGTCCTCAATCCTATCCCCGTGGCGATCTAACTGGGTAGTCCTCTTGCGCTTAGCCACGAGATTAGGAGTGGTGGGCGCCCTCTTCACCGGCGGAGTAACCTTGACCTGCTCAGGGTGACCACGAACCCCATCAATGCGCGGATGCGGAGATGTAGATGTGTATTTTATGACCGTGGGTTCCCCAAACTTGTTTGTTTTCAGCCCGACGAGTGTCTCATTGGCCTTAGGAGGAAGAAGCGGGAGCGGCTTGGGGACGGAGAATGTCGGGAGTCCTCTTGCCGGCACCGCTTGAGCATAGAGAGCTTGTTGACGATGCGGCGAGGCCTCTTCTGGTGGGATCATATCAACGGGTGTCGGCGAGTCAACGGGGGTGATCTCCTTTGACGGCGTTACGACAAGCTCCTTCGATGGGGCGACAACAAGAGCCATCGAGTCGTCGGCGGGCTCGTTGAGGTCGATTCTTGGATAGGAGGCCATTTGCGCTGGCAGGAGGAGAGCTCTGTTGTTGTTGGTATTCTGCGAGGAGGCTGCAATGAATCTAGAGGCAGGCCTGGGGATGGTTTTATAGCTGAGATGACTTGGAGAGGAGGCTGAATGATAGGTTCATTATGGGAGTTATCGATTCTGCGGATCAGGGTACCAGAATGGATACGAGTGAGAATCTGGACATGTAACGAAAGAAGGCAGACAGCGAGGGGGGTCCAGGGCAGACCGGTCGGTCTTCCTAGGGGACCGGTCGGTCCCACCCTGTGGCTCCTCGTGGGTCCATCGCTCGTGGTGTCTTTAAACTTAATCCTAATCCCAAAAAATATTTCCCCGATGTGCGAACTTATCGGAAAAATGACGATGGTGTAAATCTATGGGACAATAAAGAATTGGATGACATCCAACTCTTCAGGACTCTTTTCAGGTTCTAGAAAAATCTTAAGACGTTGCCCATTTACTTTAAATAGCGTACCTTCATCATTTTGAAGTGTAATGGCTCCATGTGATGAAGTGGCTACCACCGTAAAGGGTCCTTCCCATTTGCTTCGTAGTTTTCCATGCCCGAACAACTTTACCCTGGAATTAAAGAGTAATGTGTCTCCTGGAGTGAAGCTCTTCTTCTTGATTCTTTTGTCATGCCACCTCTTTGTTCTCTCTTTGTAGATCTTTGCATTATGATATGCCCTTTCGCGCCATTCATCTAGTTCAGAGAGTTGCATTTTCCTCCTGACTCCTGCAGCTTCTAGGTCCATGTTCAACCTCTTGATTGCCAAGTGAGCTTTGAATTCTAGTTCCACTGGAAAGTGACAAGTCTTTCCGTAGACGAGTTGATATGGAGACATTCCTAGTGGTGTTTTGTAGGCAGTATGATAAGCCCACAGTGCTTCGGGTAGTCTATCTTTCCATTGTGTTCCCATCTCGTTGACCGTTTTCTGCAGAATATTCTTGATTTGCTTGTTTGACGTTTCTGCTTGGCCACTTGTCTGAGGGTGATAGGGAGTGGCAACATTGTGATGGATCCCATGACTTATCAGATATTTATGAAAACCTTTGTCAATAAAGTGTGTTCCCCCGTCACTAATTACCATCCTTGGCACTCCAAATCTTGGAAATATCACCTCCTCGAACATCCTCTGAGAGTTTCTTGCATTAGCAGACTTGCATGGCACCGCTTTGACCCATTTTGAGACATAGTCGACAGCAACCAGGATGTACTCATGATTCCTTGATTTAGAGAATGGTCCCATGTAATCAATTCCCCAGACATCGAAGAGCTCAATCTGAAGGTTGTTGGTGAGTGGCATGGCATCTCTGGTGTTGATGCTGCGGTGCCTCTGACATGGTCCACACCTCCGGATAAAGTCTTTTGTGTCTTGGTACATGGTTGGCCAGAAAAATCCACTTTGCCAGATCTTCGCATGTGTTCGGAATGACCCATAATGTCCTCCATATGGTGAAGAGTGATAGCGTTCAGTGATCTTGATTCCTTCTTCAGCTGGCACACATCTTCTGAGTAATCCATCAGAACATACTCTGAATAGATATGGATCATCCCATATGTGGATCCTACTCTCATAGATCAGTTTCTTCTTATTTGCTCCTGGTGGTATGTACCCTGCAACTATAAAATTGATAATATCTGCGTACCAGGGGTCAGATCTAGAGACTTGAAAAAGCATGTCATCCCTGAGTGAGTCATTTATAGGCAATTCATGAGGATTTTCGAAATGCATTCTAGACAAGTGATCAGCTACAGAGTTTTCTACTCCTTTCTTATCTTTTATTTCTAAGTCAAATTCTTGGAGTAGCAAAACCCATCTTATCAAGCGTGGCTTAGCATCTCTCTTAGTGAGCAGGTACTTTAATGCAGCATGATCAGTAAAAACAATCACCTTTGATCCCACTAAATAAGATCTAAACTTGTCTATAGCAAAAACAACAACCAGAAGTTCTTTTTCAGTAGTAGCATAATTAAGTTGAGGTCCTGTTAAAGTTTTACTGGCATAAGCGACTGCATGTTGCTTTTTATCTTTATATTGTCCTAGCATGGCTCCTACAGCAAAATCACTTGCATCACACATGATCTCAAAAGGTAGAGACCAATCAGGAGATTGAATGATAGGTGCAGAAGTGAGCGCTTTCTTAAGAGTGTTAAAAGATTCTAAGCATGCATCATCAAATTCAAAAGGAACATCCTTGGCCAAAAGATTTGTAAGCGGACTAGCAATGTGAGAAAAATCTTTTATAAACCTACGATAGAAACCAGCATGGCCAAGAAAAC
This sequence comes from Coix lacryma-jobi var. lacryma-jobi, assembly GCA_009763385.1. Taxonomy (NCBI): domain Eukaryota; kingdom Viridiplantae; phylum Streptophyta; class Magnoliopsida; order Poales; family Poaceae; genus Coix; species Coix lacryma-jobi. The sequence continues at coordinate 81,713,101 of CM019828.1, read as the reverse complement.
TTTGAATTCCTTTGACATTAATCGGTGGAGGCAAACGTTCAATTACTTCAATTTTAGCTTTGTCTACCTCAATTCCACGTTCAGACACTAAGTGACCTAGCACTATGCCTTCTTTAAGCATAAAGTGACATTTTCCCCAATTAAGGACTAAGTGCTTTTCTTCACATCTTTGCAAAACCTTGTCTAAATTTTCAAGACAATCATCAAAAGTTTTTCCATAAACAGAAAAGTCATCCATGAAAACTTCCATGATTTCTTCAATCATATCAGAAAATATAGATATCATACATCTTTGAAAAGAAGCAGGTGCATTACATAATCCAAAAGACATTCAGCGATAAGCATAAGTTCCGTATGGACATGTAAATGTGGTTTTGCTTTGATCATCTGGGTAGATTGGGATTTGGTGATATCCAGAATATCCATCAAGAAAACAAAAGAAAGAGTGATTGGCTAACCGTTCTAACATTTCGTCTATGAAAGGTAGCGGGAAGTGATCTTTCTTAGTTGCCTTGTTTAATTTTCTGTAATCAATACACATTCTCCAACCAGTAACAGTTCTTTGTGGAATTAATTCGTTCTTCTCATTTTTTACCACAGTCATGCCAACTAAGAAATGATCCCACTCAGACCAGTAACCCTTCTTAGGCACAACTTGGACAGGGCTCACCCACTCACTGTGTGGCACAGGATAAATGATCCCGGTGTGTAAGAGTTTCAAAACCTCCTTCTTTACTACCTCTCTCATCGCATTGTTAAGCCTGCGTTGTGGCTCTCTAGATGGTGATATGTTAGGATCAGTAGGAATGCGATGAGTGCAGAGAGCGGGGTTGATTCCCTTTAGGTCCTGGAGTGAATAGCCGAAAGCTGATTTATGCTTTTCTAAGACAGTGATCAACCTAGAAGTCTGTTCCTGAGTAAGATTATCATTTATGATCACAGGAAACTCAGGATCATTATTCAAGAAAGCATATCGAAGCCCAGAGGGTAAGGGTTTTAACTCTATGGGAGGTTTAGGAGGTTCTTCTAAGGAATCTAGAGGATCTGGATCTAGTGTGTCATCCTCTTCCTCAGTGAAAAACTGTGCATCTTCATCATATTCAGGTTCATTTATTATTTCAAGAGATGCTTCCTTAATCTCTTCCATAGGATCTAGCTCGGGACATGACTCATTTTCAGCATTTAGAGAGTGAGTAATAGGTATGGTTCCTTTAAGATTCTTCCCAAGACAGAAGTTTAAGCTCCCTGTTTGACCTTCATGAATGAGTTGTTTAAGTGGTTGGCCTATCAGAAGATTAAACTCTTTAATATCAAAGATATAGAAGCTTAAGTGTATTGGAGTGTTATCTACAGTGACAGGCAAGACATACATGATCCCTGTGCTAAGAATAACATGTCTTGAAGGGCTTTTCAACAATTTAGCTGTTGGGGTAAGTGGCATTTGTTTTAATAAATCTTGAGCAAAGGTTTCGAACATAATGTTGGTTCCCACAACAGGATTATAGAGAGCTTCGAAGGGTTATTGATGGATTTGGCATTGAATGTGTGTAAAAGGTGAATTTAAGCGGATTATATCAGTGGAAAACTCTGATTCTTCTAACCATTCATGACTTATTATAGAAGCTAGTCCCTTCGTAGTCTCTTTTAAGAAGGCCTTATCAGTAAGTTTTTCAAGTGATGATTTTCGATTTTGTGGCTTCCTAATTGTGTGATATTTCGAGGTATTACCAAATTCAGTAAAATATTTATCCTCGAAATCAAAGGTGTCTCCTAAGATTGAGGTTTCCCTCTTACTAGGAATTAAGGCTGAGGTTTGTTCATGATTAGGAATGGATATAGGCTCAACTTCTGGATTTACTTCTAGTGATTCTTGTGGTTTAACTTCAGGAGTGGGAGTAATTTGAGATAAGTTTTGTAACATTTCCCTTGCCTTGGAGGCTGGGGTATGTAGGAATGATCCGTTTGAAGCTAAGTTAAGGTAATTAGAAGTTTTTGTATTCAGAGTCTGGAATAGATAAGGCTGGACCAGAGCGGACAAGATTATCGAATCTTTCCCAGGCTGCAATTAGAGACTCATCATCTTCTTGGATGAAGGACAAAATCTCTAAATGAAGACAAACCATTTTGGAGACAGGGAAGTATTCTAAGCAAAAGCTAGAGCAGAGTTCTTTCCAATCCCCATTTTTACTTGGTGCAGTTTGAAGGTACCATGTTTTGGCTTTTCCCTCTACAAAGAATGGAAAAAGTTTCCATCTAAGGGTTTCGTCAGACATGCCTGCAATGTGTAGGCACGCACAGGTTTGTTCAAACTCATTTAAGTGAATGTGTGGATTTTCGTCTTCTAAGCCAGAAAAAGTTTGATTCTTAACCATTTCTATCAAGCATGGGCGTAGCTCGTAGTTGTCTGAAAGGATAGGCTTAGCAGATTTGGGCAACTCTAAGTCTACGACAGTGAGATAGGTATACTGGTTCAGTGGAATGGAATCTGTGGAGCTAGTGATTGGCTCTGAGAAATCCATTGTGAAAAGAATAAAAGATAAAAGAATAAAGGATAAAAGATAAAAGAATAAAAGTATAAAGGATAAAAGTATAATACAAGGTTAAACTTAAGACTTAAAATGATCTACCGGTCCCCGACAACGGCGCCAGAAAAGCTTGTTGGTATAAATTAATGCACACTCTACTTTATCTGCAAGCACAGAGATAAAATCTACCGATGTAGCACTTCACCGGAGTAACCCAGTTTTAATATCGAACCCAAAGGAATGGATAGTGTTAAGTCTTAAAGAGTATAACCCCTGAGTAGCTAACAAGGACGGAGAAGCTAAAAGCATAGAGGGGATCACTAAGGTTATCTAAATCCAACTTAAGAGTGATATGTTTATATTATTCTTAGTGGGGAAGTTGCCATAAAAGGTCACAAACAGAGTATGATTCTTTTATGCAAAAGTATAATCCTACCGAACCTACACACGGGTAAGTGGACTATAGAAGAGTCAACAAGGCTATAAGAGTCACCCTTGCGAACAACCACTACTACCAGCGTTATAGGAGGCAATTATGAGTTATTAAGTCTAAGCACCACGCTTACACTATCCAACTACTCTAACTCTAGCGCGACTAGAATTAAAGTACTCAAAAGAGAGTCATAAACCTTAAGAATAATAAGAACAATAGCTCAAACTTAAATATAGACGTTGATTACCGAAACAATCATTGAAGCAAGTTGACGAATAACTTGAATCCACAGGTACAAGATGAAGAAGTTGATCCGACAGGCCGGAGCTCCTTCTTGATCTCTTCCTCTAAAATGTGCATATTTGCTAAACTTGTCAACCACCACCAAAATAGCATTCCATTTACCAGACTTTGGAAGGCCCTCAATGAAGTCCATGCTAACAACAGACCAAGCAGACTGAGGGACAGGTAGCGGTTGTAACAATCCTGGAATTTTGCAATGTTCCACCTTGGACTGCTGACAAATAGCACAGCTCTGAACAAACACAGTGATTGTTTTAATTTTGGCCAGGCAAACAAGGCCTTTACCCTTTGATAAGTGGCCTGGTTCCCAGAATGTCCACCAATACCACTGGAGTGAAGAGCTTGCAAAATATGTTGTTGAGCTAACCCATTGTTGCCTACCCAAATTCTGTCTTTATATCTGATAACCCCATCTCTAAGAGCAAAACCTTTATCATTGTCTGTCGTCAGACTTAACTCAGCCAATAACTTTTTGGACTCCTCATCCTCTAGATAGCCTTGTTGTAGTTTCTCCATCCAAGATGGAGTACTCATAGATATAGCAATCAATGGGTGCATCTCAGGAGTTCTAGACAGAGCATCAGCAGCCGCATTAGAGGTACCTTTCTTGTATTGAATTTTGTACTGCAAATCCATTAGTTTAAGAAGTGCCTTTTGTTGCAGTCTTGAATTCACTTTCTGATCTGTTAGATGGAGAAGACTTTTGTGATCAGTTCTTAGGATGAACTCCTGACCATGCAAGTAACTTCTCCACTTATCAACAGCCATGACTATTGCAAGACATTCCTTCTCATAAGTTGAGAGCGCCTGATTCCTTGGACAAAAGGCTTTGCTCAGAAAAGAAATTGGATGACCATCTTGCATGAGCACTGCTCCCATGCCAATGTCACTTGCATCAGTTTCTATAACAAACTGCCTTGAGAAGTTAGGAATTCCCAACACTGGAGCATTCACCAATGCAGATTTTAACAACTGAAATGCCTCCTGGGCTTGAGGTGTCCACTGGAACTGCACCCCTTTTTTCAATAGTTGAGTCAAGGATTTGCTAATTAGACCATAATGCCTAATAAATCTCCTATAATACCCTGTTAGTCCCAGAAATCCTCTGAGCTGTTTTATTGATACAGGAGTGGGCCACTGACTGACAGTAGAGATCTTGGTTGGCTCAGTAGCCACACCATCTTTAGATACAATATGTCCCAAATATTCTAATGATTGTTGGCCAAACAAACATTTAGATCGTTTCAGCAGAAAACTGTTGTCCTGTAATATTTGCAATACCTGCTGAAGATGTAATAAGTGATCATCCATGGTTCTACTATACACCAAAATATCGTCCATAAACACTAGCACTGATTTCCTGAGTAAAGGAGCAAAGATAGTGTTCATAGCAGCTTGAAAGGTTGCAGGAGCATTGGTCAAGCCAAAAGGCATAACCTTGAATTCATAGAGGCCACTATGAGTTCTAAATGCAGTTTTCATCTCATCCTGAGGATCAACCCTGATTTGATGGTACCCAGATCTACAATCCAATTTTGAAAAATAGGAAGCTCCTGCGAGTTCATCCAATAGCTCATCAACTACAGGCATTGGATGCTTGTTCTTTACTGTAACTGCATTTAAATGCCTATAATCCACACAAAACCTCCACGTACCATCCTTCTTCTTGACTAATAGTACTGGGGAAGCAAAGGGGCTAGTACTGTGTTGGATTATACCGGCCTTTAACATCTCAGAGACCTGTCTCTCAATCTCATCCTTCTGATGTGGGGCATATCTATATGGTCTCACATTGACAGGTTGAGAACCAGGGATCAAAGGAATGTGATGATCATAAATCCTCTGAGGGGGTAAATCCATTGATTCCTGAAATAGGTTATCAAACTGCTTAAGTAATTTTTGTATATCAGAATGGCACGGAGATTCCACTGAGTTAGGGAGGTCAGAAGGAGTGACTGGGCAAACAGTTTGAACTGTATGTTGTGAGACCTGCTCAGGTTGCTCCAGAGGACATATCGCTTGTAACTCCAGCATGTGAGTAACAGCCTTCTTTTTTATCAACCCTTTCAATTTATGGCCAGATATATGTGGACATTTCCTACTTTCCTCTTTTACTCCCCTAAGCACAATTCTCTGTTTCCCAGATGTGAACTTCAACACTTTCTTCTTCCAATGTATCCACATTGGACTGTGGTCCTCGAGCCAATCTGCACCTAGAATCATATCATAGCATTTGAGGGGTAAAACCCTTATGTCATAAGTAAAACAATGGCCTTGCACAAGCCACTGAAGTTGTGGAATGAACTGATCCGATAACATCTTACTGCCATCAGCAGATGTGAATTGCAATAGATCACAAGCTTTCTTTTCCTGTTGAATTTGAGCTGCTAGCTCATGGCTGACAAAACTTCCTGCACTGCCTGAGTCCACCAAGATCAGTACCTCTTTCTTGTCTACAAAACCCCTCAATCTTAAGGTTCGATTCTTCTTACTGTACCCAGCTGATACAGAATGTTTGACTGCCATTACCACCTGTCCAGGTGATGGTTCTGAATCCTCCTCAGCCGAGGCATAATCAGGTTCAGGGTCCACTTGCACTGCATCCAACAGTTCCTGAATGACATGTAGTGGTATCTGTGTTGGACATTTGTGATTTCTACCAGTCCATTTCTCTCCACAGGTGAAACAAAGATTATTTGCTCTTCTGAAAGCCTTTAATGCCAACAACTTATCTGAAGGACCACTACCCGAGTTGTCCATTTGTAGTCTCCTCTTTTCTGAGTCTACCACTGTCATATTTTTGATAGCTTCTGACAGAAGGCCTGTGAGAATCTCTGAACTCAGATTTTGTTTGCATTTTGGTTTTGCTCATTTCCAACTCAGCTTCCTGCAGCAATGCTAGAGTACCCGCTGCTTCCAATGTCGATGGCCGATGCAAAATGATTGGAGCCCTGATTTCCTCCCTTAAACCTCCCAAAAACCGAGTCACAAAGAAAACATCATCATATGAAGGGTTGTAGAGCAGAATACTGTGTGCCAGTTTCTCAAACTTGGCCTGATAGTCAGCTCCAGATCCTGTCTGGCGCAAACTTTCCAAGTGTTTCATGTGAAGAGGGTACTGATCTTTATCGAAATGAGCACAAACTGCAACGTGCATAGCCTCCCAAGTCTGAAACCGACCTCTCAATTGCACAGTTTGCAACCAAAGCGCAGCAGACCCAACAAAATTCAATGCAGCAAATCTGGGCTTCATGGCTTCCAATACCCCATAAATCTCAAAGTAAATCTCACATTGCTCCTTCCACAGGCGTGGATTTGCACCATCAAATTTTGGGAAATCCATTTTCGGTGTAGCACCAACACGAGATGAATGAGAATGGAATTCATGAGCAGCAGTATCTGAACGAATCGAAGGATCGGGAGGCATACCCGGGACGGAAATCGGCGGAGGGCCTGACCCTGGAATGGGTCCGAGGATCCCTCCGCCCGCGCCGTGCCCCATGGGCGGCTCCCCGGAAGGAGCAAGTGGTGGAGACTTGTTGAAGTCGACGCCTCCAGGAATCCAGCCCGCTGGCGGTGGTGGTGGCGGTGTCGGGGCAGGCACCTTCTCCAAGTTGGAGATCCGCGTCGCCGTCTCCGTAAGACGTGTCGCTGTCTCCGTGGTCTGTGACCCCAACGACGAGTCCGTGGTGGTTCGCCATGCCTCAAAATCGTTCATCTTGTCGAGCGTCTGTTGCATCATCAACGTGAGATTCCCGACATCGCTCGCCATCTTCGCCTGCAACGATGGAGTTCGTTTCTTTGGCGCCAGCCCGAATCTGAGGACCGGGGAAACAAAAAAAAAAAAAACCGTCGAGGACGAAGGCTCCGGATACCAATTGTTGTGATCCCAGAGGATTACAACGGTAGAATGGATAGATTTCGGGTAGAATTTGGGTTCAAGGTAGCAAGAACAGCGGAAGAGAATCGGAAGGAAGACGAGTTTGTTGGGAATCAGTTATTCGCTGCCCTTCCAGTTCCATTACAACCAGCTTAACATGCCGGCAACCCCCATCTACACAGGCCGAGCCCCTACGCCTACCTGGGCCAAACCCGATAGCCAACTGGGCACTTCCTTCATACCAACTCGATTATTACTCGCTTAGTCAGCCACTCCTCTAAGATCCTTTGACGCATAGCCGATTCCTGACATGCCCCACGTCGGGCTCATCGTGCGACCCGACGACGCTGCTCTGCGAGGCCATCGCGCGCCGCCTCTTCCCGCGCGACTCCAGCCTCGACTACTGTGATCTATCAGAGGAGCACTACGCCTATCGAGTGCTCCACCGTCTTCGCCGCGAGGTGCTTGTGCCGTTGTGGAAGGTCTTGGAGCTCCCGAAGGTGTACATGAGTGCCCAACGGTGGTCTGAGCTGCCCTACACCCGCGTGGCGTCGGTGGCCATGAGGCGCTACAAAGCCCTGTCACTATAAAAGACAGTATGGGACACTTAGGGTTTCCACTATAGGAGCGGTTGGTGATGTAACTGCCCCTAGAGTGGCGTGTCTCTGTTACCAACCGCCTTTACAAATGCCCACTATAAGGGCGGTTGGTTCCAACCACCCTTACAAATGTCCACTATAAGGGCGGTTGGTGATTGAAACGCTCTTACAATGGGCATTTGTAAGAGCGGTTGGTGATTGAACCGCCCTTACAAATATCCACTGTAAGGGCGGCTCAATCACCAACCGTCCTTATAGTGCAATCCGCCTTACAGTGCAATCATTTGTAAGGGCGGTTCAATCACCAACCGCCCTTATAGTGGATTCTTTCACAAATCTCACTTAAATCCTATAAAAGATGAGCATCTACGATGCCACTTTATTGAAATCGTTTCATATTTTTTGTTGGAGTTTAGACGGCCAAGACATGTCACCACAACAATTTTTAGGATTTTTTGAAAAAACTATTGAATTACTGATTTTTTTTTAAATTCTAGGAATTTTAAAGTCTGGCAGCTCGCAGATGAAATTAGGAACATTAAATAACCTCTAGCGAGGAAGTGTTGAGTACCAAAGTTGTAGGTAGGAATATCATGCACATATTTTGTATAGGTCATCCCTTCATTTGGCGCTTTTTTATATGCTCAAAGATTTGAAATTCAAATTTTGAGAAAGTTTTGTGCCATTAAGTGATTTAAAAGTGGCCCTCATGAAAAAGTTTTGAATAGCAAAGTTGAAGAGGACAACATGATCTACAATTTTTATTTTGGTCATTACTTCATTTGATACTATCGCAGCACACACTGTCCACATCTAATCCAATCTTTCACAAAAATCATTTAAACCCTATAAGAGAGTGCTCACTTGTGAAGCATCTATGATGCCACTTTGTTGAAATCATTTCATATTTTCCCCTAGAGTTTAGGTGGCCAAGAAATGTCACCACACCAAATTTTAGGATTTTTTGAAAAACTATTGAATTACTGAATTTTTTTAAAGTTCTAGGAATTTTAAAGCCCGACAGCTCGCAGATGAAATTTGGGACACTAAATGACCTCTAATGAGAAAGTCTTGAGAACCAAAGTTGTAGATAGCAACATCATGCACATCTTTTGTATAGGCCATCCCTTCATTTGGTGCTTTTTTATATGATCAAAGATTTGAAATTCAAATTTTGAGAGAGTTTTGTGCCGCTAAGGATTTTAAAAGTGGCCCTTATGAAAAAGTTTTGAATAGCAAAGTTGAATAGGACAACATGATCTACAACTTTTGTTATGGTCATTCCTTTATTGGATACTATCGTAGCACACACTATCCACATCTAATCCAATCTTTCACAAAACTCATTTAAACCCTAGAAGAGATGTGCCCACTTGTGAAGCATCTACGATGCCACTTTGTTGAAATTATTTCATATTTTTCCCTGGAGTTTAGGTAGCCAAGAAATGTCACCACACCGAATTTTAGGAGTTCTAGGAGTTTTAAAGCCTGATAGCTTGCAGATAAAATTTGAGACACTAAATGACCTATAATGAGGAAATATCGAGTACCAAAGTTGTAGGTAACAACATTATTCACATATTTTGTATAGACCATCACTTCATTTAATGCTTTTTTATATGATCAAAGATTTGAAATTCAAATTTTGAGGGAGTTTTGTACCGCTAAGGGATTTAAAAGTGTCTCTTATGAAAAAGTTTTGAATACCAAAGTTGAAGGGGACAACATGATCTACAACTTTTATATTGATCATTCCTTCATTCCACACTATTGTAGCATACATTGTCCATATTTACTCCAATCTTTCATAGAACCCACTTAAACTTTATCAAAGATGTTAACTAAGTAAATTGTACTAAAGAAAATAAATTGCTTACTATTAAATATTGTTAGCAACATATATTCCCAGTCCACTTAAAAAAATTTAGTGCCCAAGATGATCTCGAAAATTTGGATTTGGAGAGACAAAACTCATGGTAAAAATACTCGACCAAAATATTAATATCCAATTACTTATTTATTTTCTACTCCTTAACCAAATAATACCCACTCATGGGAATTTATAAGCAATGAGCAAGTTTATATAAGCAGAAAATAAACTCACAAATAATGATTTATATTTAATTAGGCGAAAACTTAACTGAAAAACATAAAAAAACATTGCTGAGTATTCAATATAACTTAATTTTGGCCTTTTAACCAAACTGGACCAACATTGGCCCGTTCAGCGCCCGCGACCCACTCTGTGCACGCGCGGCCTGCTAGCCACCCTGCGGCCCGCGCGACCTTCTCCCCTAAAGGCCCAGCAGCGGCCCATTTTGCAAACCCTAAAGAACGATAAATCTGAGCCACTCAATTTGATCGGACGCTCACGATTCGTTTGGATAGATCGGTCCGCGTATAAAAGAGAATCAAAACCCTAATTTCCCTCATTCTCACTTTCTCCTTTCCCTTTCTTCAGCCGCAGAGAACAGCAGAGGGACTGAGGGAGCGGCGGCGCCGGCCGGTCTTCTAGCCGATGCACGGGTACAGCTACGCCGCGCGCGGCTCCGTCTAGGAAACCTGACCGGTGCTAGCAAGCTCGCGACGACAGTTGATGCCGAAGCATGCGGCCCCTTACCCCATGGCGCGACGGTCTAGCATGCGGGCGGCGCGACTCGGAGGATGTGGATGCGGTGGCAGCGGGAGGTGGCCCCGGCCCTAAGCGCGGAGCGCACGGCGACGGCCCCAACGATCATGGTCATCACGATGGAGCCTCTTAGGCCGCGGCGGCGCCCTCATGCGCACAACACCCGGCGGAGGCCCCGCGGATCTCGGCCAGCAGCACGTGTACGAGCCGTCCAGGTACAAGCCACGCAAGGCCTGCTCCTTCTGATTCTAATGCTAGATTAGTACTGTTGATTTGGGGAAATGGAGATGGGGAAATGAAGATTTTTGGGACTTCGAACTGGATTTGTTCTAGAGGTTCTGTGTCAGATTATACCGACCAGAGTAATTGAGTAAGGTCATCTTTGATCGAATTGGTTTCCCTTGAAATAGAACTAGTGCTACATTTTTACCAGTAGATAGAATGGCTAAAAAGCTGATATAGAATGGCTAAACAATAGTGCTGTTTGATGGGAGCCAACGACATTTTTACTAGTGCTACATTTTATTGCCTATTATTTGTATTTGAGTTGTTGAAGCTCTCGGCTACTGTTCTATATGTATGGTAGCCTAAATAAATAAAAACAAGATCATCTTGTGTTCATTTTTTTTGTGCTGGTGGAAATTCAGAGGTGCATATTCCTGCTTTCCAATTAGATCGACCGCAACTCTTATGAACTCTTATGTGGGCGCTAGCTTCTATTATATTTGTCCTGTAGTCCAATAACTATCATTGGATATTCAGCTATCTATATTTAAGTCTCCAAGTTTTCTTAAACTCATAGCATCATACTCATGTCTTTTCTTAAAATGCCAATATTGTACATCAGATCAGGTTTACTCTGCACATGGGCTGGCTGATCAACAATCTATAAATTAACAGGTAGTTTATTCTCAGATTTATGTAATCAAATATTATATTTAAAGTTGATTGCATGTGCTACATGTGTTGCATCTTATAAGATTTCATTTTAGCCTGTCCTTATTAAAGTTGGCTACCTTTAGTTTCTGTGTTGAATTTGGGAGAATGTTAAGTTAGCTTGGATGGTAAGCATCCTCTACTATTGTGCTTTGAGAAATTTGAATAACCTGATACACACAACTGTACCTGGATAGAGAGGTCATGGCACTGAAATTATATGAGTACAAAAAGTTGAGTGTAGAACTCTTATAAAGCAGATCTTTCTATTATTTTGTTCTTTTGCAAAAATTGAAAAGGAAAGTACACAATATCAATTGATTAATTTGTTTGTTGCAGGGAGGTATGTTTAAGGTTTTCACCTGAGGTACATACCCATCACCATCAAACCTACTTGTCTGTTAGGTCCAAACATCAAAGCTAATGTAGTATATAGTGCAGATATTATTATCTTTTAACTGAGTCCCGTTGTGACGAGAATGCATAAGCTAATCACACTATATTATCTTTGTATCTCATTACATTGACGAGAAATACCAACCGCTGACTGTGGAATATTGTTCTATTACAAAATGGCAACCAATTACATACATTATTTAAAGCTGCTAATGAACATGTTTTGTTCAAAGATAAGCCCATGTTACTACCTTTGTGATGATGCATCAAATTTACCTGTTTACACAACTGCTCCTTCCTTATATATTCTAATGACAGTTGGTTTATTTGTTCAGAGAAGGAAAAAAGTTTTCCATTGGCATAACCAAAAAAAGCATTTTAACCTCCTTAGTGGTCCTCTAGATTTCAACTCCACTATAGGTTTGCAATGGTCCTAGATTTAGTCACTGGGATTCTATGCTGATTGTGTCTTACTCTACTTTTTCGGTGTATTGTTACCTTTGTTATCCTCCTGCAGTTTATTTTTAAACGTGCCCTCCCATTAGCATTATGTTTGGGCCTTACGCGTGGTTGCTTCATTTATTTCATACTTAATTTATGAAAACACACTTGCCATTTGGTCACAACACATGTATGCAGCAATTGACTATCGAAATCTGACTTTGATTTGCTTAAAATAGATTGCAATGTCTATCAGTGACAAACAGCCATATCTGCTAATTTAGTTTTTGTTCTCGTATTGTTCTTTGGTTTGCAAATGTAACCTTTTCATGTAACCTAGATAATTTTCAGTCTTCCTGTGCAGTTTCAGGTCTTCAACGCTTTATCTTCCATGATCTATTCCTGTGCAGTTTCAGGTCTTCAACGCTTTATCTTCCATGATCATAATCAGTATGACAGCACATATCCACAACTAGCCTCGCTCGCCTGGTGAACAGCTTTGACAAACATTGAAAGTCCTTTAGCCCATGGCCCCATATCCAAATGAAGTATCCATGTACTATGCTACTGTTGTCATATTAAGGGCTCCAATGAAAACTTATTTATAGCTAATTTTTGTTTCATGTATAATTATATGATGTGCTACAATTCTGCTATGTTGACTCGTGCTTTTCACAGGGTAACCTGCTAGTTATATATGCATTTATATGGTCAGATTTCATATAAATGCATTTTTTCTTCGAAAATGCACTGTAGGGGCGGTTGGTGATGGAACCGCCCCTACAAATAGCATTTGTAAGTGGTTCTATCTCTAACTGCCCTTACAAATGCTATTTGTAAGGACGGTTCCATCACCGACCGCCCTTACAAGTGCGGTTGGTAATGAAACCCGCCCTTACAAATATAAGGTCGGTTTCATCACCAACCGCCCTTATAAATGCATTTGTAATGCATTTGTAAGGGCCGTTGGGGAGCCGTCTCTATAGTGCTCTGATTTGTAAAAGCGCATGCGTAGGCCGTCTCTATAGTGCTCTGATTTGTAAAAGCGCATGTGTAGGGGCGGCTCCCCCAACCGTCCTTACAAGGGGTGGCTCCCTCAACTACCCTTACACTAGAGCCGCCCCTATAATGGTCTGCTGTAGTGTGTTCAAGAAGCACGACGAAGCCCGCTTCGACAAGTAACTTGAGGACGTTGAGGCTGGCACGCTCCTACCCCACGAGATCGCCACCGCTGCGTTTGGTGGCAAGACCGACGACGTGTCGGAGCTACAGTGGCGCTACATGGTGTGGAGGATCTCCGCAAGAAGGGGTCTCTGCGATGTTTCTCTTACAATACTACTAATGGTGTTTAATCTCCTCCTTAATAGACCACCATCATGACCCTATTTACAATAGGATTTACCCCCTCTCATTAACATGTTTATGAGGCTTTATGAGGTATTATTCCCTTGTGTAACCTCCATGGAGGACCTTGTATATATATCCATGGTGGATCAATGGAAAAGAGAGGACACTACATATTCTTGTGTCAATTGTCATTTACATTGTCATTCCAATTACAACACGTTATCAAGCACCGTTCTACCAACTAAGCTACGATCGCAGAGGTAACGATGGCGACTCACCGCGATCTTCCCTCTGCCTCCTTCGTTCTTCAGCTTGTGATGATGGCATACCAACGTGCCATCACACTTGGCGTAAGCTTCGCCAACCACCGCGTCCAAGCGACGCTCTTCGACGACCTCCGGGAGATCCTTGGCGAACGCCTTGGCAACCACCGTCGAGGCGCACGCAGGGGCTTCCCCCAGCGGGCTTCTCGCAATCGCGGACTCCCTCGAGGACGACGGGCTGACCGCCGTCGTGCCATCGACGACGTAGTGGTCCCTGCACCACCGTCGGAACCGCCGGTTGCGCCGGCAGCGGCTCCACTGCAGCCGCCGTCACCACCGCGGGCTCCCACTCCGGAGCCTCCAGCTCCGGCGGCACCTCTGGCGGCACCACCGGCGTCACCGCCGGCATCACCGGTTGGACCGGCGTCACCGCTGCCCGCACCGTACTTCTGCCCGCTGCACGGCTTCGGCCCATGCCCGGCGTACAGTGCGGTGGCATACAGCGCGAGCGAGCCGTCCTGCACGGAGTACGTCGTCGGCAGCCCATCCGCTAGCTTCGACGTGATCGCCGACTCGTCGCTGGCACCACCAGCGGCTTCCCCGGTGGCTTCACCACCACCAGCAGCGCCGTCTTCACCACCACCGCCTCCTCCTTCTCCACCTCGCCCACGCTTTATCCCGACGTGGATTAGCGTGCCCCATGGGCCTTCTGCACGAAGGTCCCTCAACTTGGCCTGAGCGCCTTGGGGGGGGGGGCGGGCACAGATTGGCCGGTGCCGAGGAGACACGCCGGAGGCAGCACCTATCGGCACGCGGATCCAGCGGAGGAGAGGCCGAGCACCTCCCTCGGCTCTCTGATGGCGCACGCGCGGTGCGGCCTCGCGCCCCGCCGCCGAGTGCCCGCCGGGCCTCTCTGCGCCCAGCCTCGGCCTCCGCGCGTCTTCGGGCCGCGTGCCTATGGGGCCCACGCGGGTGGACCACCGCTGGTGGCGCCCTCTCCACCCCCCTGTTGGGCCGAATGGCCGGCCCAGGCCCAGGTTGGGGCCTGCGAGCTTTCAGCCTGGGTCTGGTGGACTCAAAATAGCGTTTTTGGGCTCAATTACCTCAGTTTTTGGCCCAAAACGTAGTTATCTTTATATTTCCCTTTTACAGAATAATTTGTATTTACTTTGAAGCATTTTTACTGCTTTATTTACATCAGAATTATTAGTCTATTTACCTTCAGTTTTAGACATCTGATGTACTGCTTTAAAGTATTTACATACTTTGCATTATGAATACAATTTTCGTACTTGTTCAATGCGTTTTGTTTATTTCAATTCCCTATAACAAGTACTTATGCAAATATTTTGGTTGAATTTTTCTCTCATTTGGAATATGTTTTTCACTCGATGTCACCTTTGTTTCGACTACGAACATACAAGGATTACATCTAGACGTGAAATAATAAAATTATGGTATACACCCTCATGGTGATTACCTTTTGTTCCACTAATCGAGAAAAATTCCCGTTATTTCAATTCAAGTTTACCTTGATTATTTGCATTTGTATTCAATTATTACAACCATGTCTTGGATTTTAATTAAATCTATGCATACTCACATGTAGGCATCATGGCTACCAAACTAGCCGCCAAAGAGTTCGAGTCCCTCGCTCTTGATGGCAACAACTTCCCCACATGGGCGATGGATCTCAAAGTGAGTCTATCGCTGCGCGGATTATACTCGGCGATCACACCGCCTGAGATGGGTGTAGACCCCTTGTCTGATACCCACAAGTACAGTGCCTTATTTGTAATAAGGAACCACATCCATCCTGATCTCAAAGCTGAGTATCTGATGGAAGAGGACCCACGCGCTCTCTGGCTTGCTCTACAGACACGGTATGAACAGCAAAAGGCAGTTGTCCTTCTAGAGGCTGTCAATGAGTGGAACCACCTCCGCATACAGGATTTCAAAACTGTTGGCGAGTTCAACCATGCTGTGCACAAAATCAGTTCCAAGCTGAGATTTTGTGAGAAGGAACCAAGTGATGAGGACAAAATTGAGAAGACTCTGTCTACCATGCGTCCTGCACACATAATCCTTCAACAACAATACCGTCAAAGGGGGTTTACAGCTTATTCTGAGCTGATTAAGACATTGCTTCAGGCAGAAAAGCATGATGAGCTCCTCATCTGGAACACCAACCAAGGACCGGTTGGTGCTAAACCTTTGCCTGAAGTGCATGCTAACACTCAGAAACAAACACAGCAGGATGTCACTCATAATGGCAATCCTGGAACCTCCAAGTCTAAGAACAAGCGCAAGAGACAGCGCAAGTCCCGTGGTGCTAAGAGGAATGATAATTCTAAGTCGATTAACAAGTCCAACACTTGTGCAAAGTGTGGTTGCTACAACCACCCGACTAAGAAATGTCGCACCCCTAAGCACTTAGTGGAATTGTACTTGAAATCCGTTGGACGTGGGCGCTCTGATCAAGGACGTACCAACCAAGGTGGAAAGAAATTTGAAGCACACTTCAACTCTCATCTTGATGCCGCAGCACAAGACGCCCCAGGATGCTCCAAGTCCGCCGCAGCGGATGCAAGCAACATCATGGCACTCCTCCCACCTGAAGGGGAAGATGAAGACTTAGACAACATGCTCCTAGAATATGGTTCTGGAGATATGTTTGGAGACTATGAATAGACTCCCTAGTCTTCTTAGATTGCCTAAATATTATGCCCATGAGTTGTAATAAATTACTGTCTTTTATTTACCTTAATTATGGCACATTTGATGTTTCATTGTAATAAGCACATTTAAATATCCATATGTTGATTAATCTATATTTCTATGTTGAGAATTTTTATTTTTATTCTCCATTTTATATAGATTGTACGGGAGTCAATCCGATGGATGAGGAAATGTGTCTTGTTGATAGTGCTACCACTAACTCTATACTTAGAGAAATAAAATATTTCCAAAATCTCACAAAGAATAAAGGAAATATTTTAACAATCGCTGGACGCGATGCTGTAATAGTCGGTTCTGGACGAGCCACTATTATGCTACCTATGGGTACAACGATAACAATTGAGGATGCACTCTTGTATCCCGATTCAACTCGTACCCTGCTAAGTTATAGAGATATCCGCAAAAATGGGTTTCATATTGAAACTCACAATGACTATAATGAGGAATCCCTTCTCATTACAAAGGACAACGGATATGGCAAACAGACACTAGAAAAATTTCCCTCGCTCCCGTCTGGATTGTACTATACATATATCAAACCCGTACGACATGTTGCGTACAAAGTAATTTTTCAGAATGTCAATGCATTCCAAACTTGGCATGATCGCCTTGGTCACCCCGGCATAGGGATGATGAGAAAAATTACGAAAAATTTTGTTGGTCACAATCTAAGTGATGCAAGATTTTCCCAATCCTCGGATTTTATTTGCACCGCATGTGCAACTGGGAAATTAATTTTGAGACCCTCTTATCTCAAAATTCAAGCCGAACCGCTCATCCTGAACATCAAATCCAGTCAATTAGAATGGATAATGCCACTGAATTTTCCTCACGTGCCTTCAATGATTATTGTATGGCCTTAGGAATTCAAGTTCAGCATTCGGTCCCATATGTGCATACTCAAAATGGTTTGGCTGAGTCTCTCATCAAGAGAATCAAACTTATTGCACGACCATTACTACAGAATAGCAATCTCCCAACCTCATGTTGGGGTCATGCAGTCTTACACGCTGCTGACTTAATACAATTGCGTCCAACTGCTTATCATGCAACCTCCCCGTTGCAACTAGTACGTGGAAATATTCCAAACATTTCCCATCTGCGTAAGTTCGGTTGCGCTACATACGTACCGATCTCACCACCGCAGCGTACATCTATGGGCCCTCACAGGAAACTGGGGATCTATGTGGGATATCAATCTCCGTCGATCATAAAATACCTGGAGCCCCTCACAGGGGATCTATTCATGGCCCGGTATGCTGATTCTATCTTTGATGAAGATCATTTCCCGGCATTAGGGGGAGAACAAACAAACCACAAAGAATGCCAGGAAATCAATTGGGATGCCACAACTATCTCCAATGATGATCCACGTACATCTGAGACTGAACTACAAGTTCAGAAAATCATCAATTTGCAACACATTGCAAATAATATGCCAGATGCATTTACTGATTATAAGGGTGTTACAAAATCCTACAATCCTGCGAGAAATGTGCCGACAAGAGTAGAGGTACCAAATAAAACTACTCCACTCCCAAGTAAGAGGGGGAGAAGTACGGCCATTTCCAAGGATGCAGCTCCTAGCAAGCAAAGGAAAAAGAAGAATTCTTCCAACCAAGTAAATGCAACTCAACCTCATGTTGAGCAACACCCTGTGGAGGTCCAACCTTCACATCCCACATCAACAGTGCACTCAATTACTGATGTTGGGACATCGGAATGCCCTGATGCAACCATTTTGGGAAATGATGATGCATCTCAAAGGGTACACGAAATTTCCATCAACTATCTCGAGTCTGGAGAATCATATGACCGAAAGACTACATTTGTCGACATGCATTTCTCCGCAATGGTTGCTGAACTCCTCCAAAATGATCCAGATCCTAAATCCATGGCAGAGTGCAAAAAGCGCTCGGACTGGAATCTGTGGAAGGAAGCAATTCAAGCAGAAATAGCCTCGCTTACTAAAAGAAAGGTATTCTCTCATGCAATGCCTACACCTTCAAAAGTATTCCCTGTGGGATACAAATGGGTTTTCATCCGAAAACAGAACGAGAACAATGAGGTGGTGAGATACAAAGCAAGACTTGTAGCACAAGGGTTCACGCAGAGACCCGGCATTGATTTCAATGACACATACTCTCCAGTTATGGATGGAATAACATTCCGATATTTAATATCTCTGGCTGTACAAAATCATCTATCTATGCAGTTGATGGATGTAGTGACTGCATATCTCTATGGGTCACTCGATTCGGACATATATATGAAGGTCCCTGACGGGATCCCTATACCGAATCAAAACGCAAACCGCAATATGTATCGTGTAAAGCTTCAAAAGTCACTTTATGGCTTAAAGCAGTCGGGAAGAATGTGGTACAACCGACTCAGCGAGTACCTTCTGCAGAAGGGATACTCCAACAGTAATGATTGCCCATGCGTCTTCATCAGGAAGTCCCAAACGGGATTTTGCATTATATCTGTATATGTCGATGATTTAAATATCATCGGCCACCAACAAGATATTGATGAAGCCCGCAATCATCTAAAGACGGAGTTCGAGTTGAAGGATTTGGGACACACCAAATTTTGCTTAGGCCTACAGCTTGAGCACCTTCCAACTAGAATTTTTATACATCAGTCTGCCTATATCCAGAAAGTATTGGAGAGATTCAATATGGATAAATCTCATCCTTCCAAAACTCCTATGGTTGTTCGGTCTTTAGAAATGGAGACTGACCCATTTAGACCACGGGATGAAGGAGAAGATGTTTTGGGCCCTCATGTTCCATATCTTAGTGCCATTGGAGCGCTCATGTACCTTGCAAATTGCACCAGGCCTGATATTGCATTTGCAGTGAATTTACTAGCTAGATACAGCGCTGCTCCCACCAAACGTCACTGGACTGGAGTAAAGCATATCCTCAGATATGTGAATGGCACAAGGGATCTTGGACTATTCTTTAAAAGAGGCCCAAATTCAGATATCGTTGGTTACGCTGACGCTGGATATCGATCTGATCCCCATCATGGCAGATCTCAAACAGGCTTCGTGTTCCTACACAACGAAACAACCATCTCGTGGAAGTCATCGAAACAAACCTTGGTGACTACTTGCACCAATCATTCTGAGATAGTAGCACTATACGAGACCTCACGTGAATGCGTTTGGCTTCGCAGGATGATTAACCACATACAACAATCTTGTGGTCTAGGTGTAATTAACTCACCAACCATTATCTATGAAGATAATGCAGCTTGTGTTACACAGATGGAGACAGGTTATATCAAAAGCAATATCAATAAGCATATTTCTCCTAAGTTGTTCTATCCTCATGAGCTGCAACAACAAGGAGAAATTGATATCTTGCAAATTAAATCTTGCGATAATCTCGCTGATTTATTTACTAAGTCACTACCAGCCTCCACATTTGAAAAATGTGTTAAAGGGATTGGTATGCGACGTCTTAGAGATTTACAAGGTTCAGGGGGAGAAATCTCCTAGATATTGACTTGTCACAACATCATATTGTACTCTTTTCTTTTTATGAGTTTTTCCTCACAAGGTTTGTCATAGAAAGTTTTTAATGAGGCAATATTTACATAAGCTCATGTCATAAGCTCATGTCATATTTCTTATTTTCCCCGTAAGGGTTTTTAAAAGGAATATCAAAGACATGTATTGCTATCTAAACTATACATGAGTTTTCTCCTGAAAAGGTTTTTCTCATGCAAGTTCACAAAGAGGCAATAATCATAATGTGCTATACTTTTTCCTTTTTCTCCCACTAGGGTTTTAAGGAGTTTTAATAGCATATCTACCAATATATTTCCTCTTTTTTGTCCTACAGGATTTTTTGGAGGAACAATACTTTTTCATTGATCTCAAAGAGGATTCGATTAAGGGGGAGTGTTACAATACTACTAATGGTGTTTAATCTCCTCCTTAATAGACCACCATCATGACCCTATTTACAATAGGATTTACCCCCTCTCATTAACATGTTTATGAGGCTTTATGGGGTATTATTCCCTTGTGTAACCTCCATGGAGGACCTTGTATATATACCCATGGTGGATCAATGGAAAAGAGAGGACACTACATATTCTTGTCTCAATTGTCATTTACATTGTCATTCCAATTACAACAGTTTCCAGGAGCATGCACGACACGCACGATGGAGGTGTGCGTGGCACTAGGTCTGCTCATCTCTGAGCTCAGCAAGAAGCCATGGGCGAGCAGGGTTGATCACATTCAACGAGACTCCCCAGATCCATAAGATTGAGGGCAAGACCGTCCTCCAAAAGGTGAGCTTCATAAAGCACATGGATTGGGACATGAACACCAACTTCCAGGCGATCTTCGACCGCATCCTACGCACGACGTTGGACGGTCGGCTGCACAAGGAGCAGATGATCAGGACCGTCTTCGTGTTCAACGACATGGAGTTCGACAAGGCGTTTGCTTCTGCTTCGGAGACGGACTACCAGACCATCTGCCGCAAGTTCAATAACCCCAGATACAGCGACGCGGTGCCTCAAATTGTGTTATGAACCTAATGACTCAGAGTCCACGCCAGTGACGTCAACGCAGCCCGAAGTCGCGCTGGTGAGCAGCTTCTCTAAGAATATGGTCAAGCTTTTCCTCGAGAACGATGGCGTCGTGAACTCGGAGGCCGTCATGGAGAAACTAATTTTTTTGGTACATTGACACAATTATTCTTTGTTGTGAGACACTAATTTCTTTGCTGTAGAACACTAGACGGTGTGTTACCGCAAATACACTGTCCCATCGCCAATTTTGAAAATTATGAGTGTCCTGTATTAAAATTCGCCATACTGGATGTATTTAACTATGTTGAAATAACATTGAACCGTATTGAATATGTACTGAAATAATACGAATAATAAGCTTACATGCACGCCTTTCATCACTAAAAATCATCAGTGTGGAACATGTTAATAGTGCTCCTAACTAGTACGCTTTTGCCGACGTGGTGCCACTAAGAGCATGCTATCCTTATTTTCTATCTTATATTTAGATTTTTAGACTAAAAAGTGAACTCCAACAGTTATGTTATCTTGTTTTGTAAAATAGCAAGTTTGCTATTTCTAAAATCTCGTATGGTAAATATAGCTTGCATGTGCCACTAGCTATCTAGTATTGCTATAATAGAAAGGCTGTTGGAGTTTTCTGTTTTTTTATAGAGTTTTCTATTTTAGAGACTAGCTAAATCATATGTTTAGCCATCTATTTTTACTAACTCTCTTAGAGTTGCTCTAACGCTCGTGCTAAAGTTGTTAGCTATTATCAGAAGTGCTAGTGTTGCACGGAGGTGTGTACATGTCCATCTCTAGCACGTGGGTGTGACGTACCTGCATCCGTGTCTTGTTTTTTTTTTTTTGATTTTTAATGACGTCGGGTGTCTCATTAGAATTACAAGCGGAGCAAGCGCTGGGTGTCTAGGTGCATGCATGGCGTGCGGAGGGGTCGGATCGGTGGAAGCTGGTTGGGTCCGAGTTGAATTATGGTGTAAAATAGTTATTATATATGTGTGTACTCACTCCATATAGGAATGACGTTTTAGACATCAACACGGTTTCCAAAGTACAACTTTGACTCTCTTTATATTAAAAAGATATTTATCAAAAGTGATATATATATTTTTATGAAAGTATTTTTCAAGACAAATCTATTCATTTAGTTCTTATATTTTCAAACTCAACAACTTAAAAGTCATTCATTATTTATATTTTCAATATTTGATCGAAACCATGTTCAGAACGTCATCTATTTCCTATACAGAGAGTATGCGTTATTTTTAAATTATGCAAGACATTAGCGAGATGTAATCAATAAGACAGACAAAATTGTAAGGATTACCCAAAAGAGAAACTACTATTATGTCAGATCTGTACAGCTTGTCGCAAGGGTCATTTCTTCAAGAATCCCCTGAGAACGTGAGAACGTATTAACTGCAGAACATAGACATTATTACTTTCAAATGAGCTACACAATAGCACTTATCCAAGAATTAAACTGTTTTTCTATAGATTGAGAAAACTCTATAATGCTTACCAGTGCAGTTTTTGGCTTCCTTATCCTGCATGATTCATCAAAAGGGAGCATGTTGGGAGCAGAACTAGTTTTCCTCTATCGGAAAAGCTACTGTTGATAGTTCATTTGGCACTGGCAGTTTGTGCAGGTGATTGAAGTGATATATCCAGCTCTTTGATCGAATTTTTTAGCTTGGCTTTCTCATTTGGTGATTCCTTCTTAAAAGATTTATCATTTTCCAATTCTTTCTTACAAGCTTTCTCACTGTCAGATTTCTTCTTAATTTTCACTGTTTCTGCTTCCTTCTGGGCTTTCTTCTTTTCAAGGACCTGTTGTTTACTATTTTCTTCTGCTTCCTTCAGAGCTTTCTTCTTTTCAAGATTCAGTTGCTTACAGTTCTCTTCATGGGAATACATGAACAACCTCACGAAGTTTTGGAGTGTTGTAACTACTGCCAAACATGGGGGAAACATTTGTGAACAAAAAAAAAAAAATGCCAAGAGAAGCAACTCCAACTCATAGAAAAGTGAAACATATTCCCAGAACAATAAGTAAGCAAGTTCACCTTGCTCAAATGGACATCGCGCTGGATCTTCTCCAAAATAAAGCGCTAATGCATCTGCATTTCGGCCCTGTAGGTGTCAAAATAGAGGAGCTTAGGATAAAACTTTGAACTGCAATCATTAGGAGTTTAGGACTGTCTAATCGAACAAAAGATGCAAGTACAGTGTGCACTATATGGACTATTAAATTGGATTACATGGAAGCTAGAAACATGCTTAATGTCACCATGCCCTTAAATCCAAACTAATAACACAATATATGATTTGACACAAAAGAACAGTAGCAGGTTTTAACAAAAAAACAAGTTTTAGGTGTATTTTGGACAAACCCCAAAATGTAGTGGTTTTTTATTGCAATTTCCCAAACAAATAATATCGCCAAACTCTGGAGAAAAAGGCAAAAATGAAATAATGAATAGAATCGTAATTCTCAAAATCAAGTCTTCGTCATATTAAAAGGAACAGTAGTGAAAACTATGTACAAAAAAATTAAAAATAATCATAAGTAAAATACTTAGAAACTTGTTACAAATCCAAAGTTCTTCTAAAGAAATTTAGCCTAACTCCATAATACAAATACTAACTAAGATATAGAATAATGCTCGGTGGATTTTATTTGAGAACAAAGAAAAAATAGTCCAGAAGATGAAAAAATACCCTTGTAGAAACTCACAAAATTGAATTGAAACTATAAAAATATTAAAAGCTCAAGAAAAATGAAAGTGATATATGTCTAGTTCTATCTATATCTATATCTATACCTATACCTACCTATACCTATACCTATATATCTACACCTAATAATAAAGAGGCACATGGGGATAATTACCGTAACATTAAAGTAAACCATTTAGTAAGAAGTTACTATAATCTCATAAATCAGCATAATAATTATCTTAACCGAAATTGGCTACGGAATAAGTTATTCTATAGCTAGTTGCAGAGTAGTTACTCCAATATGTATATCTTTAAATTTATGGTGTATATAGCCTAACAAAGTATATCATACTAGAACATCTACGGTAGTATATATGCATGTATACATGAATATGGATATACTAATTTTATATAGTCCTACAATGGCATTATATTATTTTTTTTTCATGCAGTAAGATTTAAAGCATCTATGTAAACATACTCGAGGTGATAAATGAGTATGTATCCATGCAAAATTTGGTTTATTATAATCAATTATCCTTTTTCTCTGTGTGTTTTTTTTGTTTGTGATTCTTGCTTTTCTCAACGTGTTCTTTTTCCATTTGTTTTTCACGTGTTTTTTCCTCCACAGAAAAAAGAAGGAAAAAATATATGGAAATAAATAGGAAATCAGAAAGACGAACAGCAACAAAAAAAAAAAGCAATATGAAAACAAATCAAACTTAGAAACTACTGAACGTGGAGAGCCAAAATTTGAGTTAGATTCCTAATTAGCTGGATTAAGATTCATATTCAGGTTACTTTGGATCAGAGAGATCTAATTGGATTAGAATTCCTAACAATCTAGTTAAGAAAAGAGTTATAGGCTGTTTCCACATTCACGAACTTAGTTAAAAGAGGGCCGGATGAAGAAATGGGTGAAGAGAAATTTTCCCAATTATTATTAGGTATAGATATAGAAAATAGTTATAGATTAAAATTACAAGTTTTATAGATCCTCAAAAGAAGCTGACAGAACCTGATAGTTAATTATAATAAAAAATAGTAAACAAATATTTCTATTACCAAGTTGTTGGTATTAATTAGAAATACATTGTTATTATACCATGAATTAGCCGGTGATCTAGATAATCAAACCGTGTGTCATCGTTGTTTCCATTAATATAAAAATTACTAAGATATTAAAATTACATATTTTTAAAGGTCCTCAAAAGAGGCAACTGATATTTAACTCTAATAAAAAATAAAAGACATCTAATATTGTCACTGTTGTTTTCATTAATGAGTTTGTTCTTTTGCAGTTGCTGCAACAACCTCTCACGATATCAAAAGTACCACATACACAAATTAAGATGTCGCGGCCATTGCAGAGTTGTGCAACAAGCTGAAGCAAACAATCAAATGTTTAATAGTTTTTTCCTCCTGTCGCAACGCATGGACATTTTTGCTAGTAAGAATAAATAAAGATGTTGCTCTAAACCCACAAGTCGATCTCTGATTGGGGTAAGCCCAGAGGGCAGCTTGGCCATAGGCCGCTTCGATTGAATATGAAAGTAGATCCCCTCTTGTTGGACGAAGCCACGCGCCACCCATCGCGCCTTGTGCTTGATCACCATGCCCTTCTCATCCTTCTTCACCTTGAAGACCCACTTCAAAGTGTTGGAGTGTATATGTGTTAGGCCCATGAGGCCCATATAAGACTACAATATGGCTACCCTCCTAGGGTTGGTCCAATCAATCCATTCACTCTTTCCAACATGGTATCGAGCTAGGGTTTCTCTTCCTCCCTCCCACCCTCTCCAGCCACCAGCCGCCGCCGCCACCATGGCCGGCGGCCATCCTCCTCCTCCCTCCTTCCCTGCTCTCCCTCCCGCCGCAGGCGCCGCCGCCGCGGGCAGGGGGGCGGCCGCCGCCGCCGCTGGGGCCGCTGCGGGCGCCGTGGGCGCCGCCGCCGCGGGGGCCGCTGCGGGCGCCGTGGGCGCCGCACCCGCTGGGGCCGCCGCCGCTGGAGCTGCGGGCTCCGCGGAAGCCGCCGCCGCGGGCGGCTCTCTGGAGCGCGCGCCCCATCCCTCCTGTTTGGTCACCACTTCCTCCTTGCCCCTTCCATGGCCGGCCGGATCCGCGTTCTTTTTTCCTCCTTCCTCCCATGGCAGCAACTCCATGGCTGGCAGCAGCACGCCTCCCTCTCTCTTGTCGGACACCAGGAAGATGGCAGCAGGGTTCTTCCTCTCCCTGGTGCCCCTCCTGCTCCCTTCTCTTCTCCTTTGCCACACCAACAACTAGTGCCAGTGCCCAGCAGCTGTTCAACAGCCACCGTTTGCCACCAGTTGTGCAGCAACCCAGCAGGCCAGTCGACCCAGTGCCCAGCAGCTGTTCGACAGCCACCGTTTGCCACCAGTTGTGCAGCAACCCAGCAGGCCAGTCGACCCGGCGCGGCTCACCTTTTCCCGCCGGTGCCACCTCTGTCGGGGCCTGTCGTTTGGGATCCCCCGTGGCCGGTTCGTCGCTTCCCCGACCGTCGCCTCCGCCTATGTCGTCCCTTCTTGGCCCTCCTCCTCCCGGGCCGAGCAGGTGTGGGGCGGGCCGTGGGCGTACACCGGTGACCATGTTCGCTGGGGCTGTCCCGGGCTTTACCCCATTCCTGTCGCTGTGGACCCCACCTCCCGGAATCCTACCGGGGCCCGTCGGTTGGGATCCGACGGCCTTGGCCAGCTCCTTCAGCACCCAGGACCTAAAGCCACCAGTCAGTTCCGACTGGATCGCTGACTCGGGAGCCACCTACCACACCACTCCCAACCCAGGTCTTCTCTCTTCCGTTCACCCTCCCTCTTTGACTCACCCTTCGTCTATCATGGTCGCGAATGGCTCTTGCCTTCCGGTCACGTCCGTGGGTGCCGCTGACACTCATGGCTCCTTTCTTCTTCCCGATGTCCTTGTTGCTCCCAATATGGTTCACAACCTTCTGTCTATTCGCCGTTTCACAGCTGACAACTCCTGTTCTGTTGAATTCGACCCTTCTGGTCTCACTGTAAAGGACTTGGCTACCCAGCGTCCTCTTCTCCACTGTGACAGCACGGGGCCTCTTTACACTCTTCGGTTTCCTGCTTCCGCTCCATGGTCTTCGCCTCCCACTCCGTCAGCTGCTTTCGCCACCACCACCTCCTCTACTACTTGGCACCGTCGCCTTGGTCACCCTGGCCACGATGCCTTGACCCATCTTAGTCGTAGCTCTTCCATACCCTGTACTCGAGCTCGTGATGAGCATTTGTGTCATGCGTGCCAACTGGGCCGACACGTTCGTCTTCCTTTTCCTACTTCTTCTCATGTGGCCCATATCTTTGACCTTGTCCATTGCGATCTGTGGACATCCCCTGTCCCTAGCATTTCTGGCTACAAATACTATCTTGTGTTGGTGGATAATCTCTCTCACTATTCCTGGTCTTTTCCTCTTCGTGCCAAGTCTGACACTTTCTCCACGCTACTCCACTTCTTTGCCTGGGTGTCCACTCAGTTCGGCCTCACCATCAAGGCCGTTCAGTCTAACAACGGGCGTGAGTTCGATAACTCCACGTCTCGTGCCTTCTTCCTCTCTCACGGCATGCAGTTACGCATGTCGTGCCCCTACACCTCCTCCCAGAACGGCAAGGCCGAGCGCATGATTCGCACCACCAACGACACCATCCGCACCCTCCTCTTACTCTCTTCCTGCCCGCTTCTGGGCCGAGGGTCTTCACACCTCCACCCATCTCCTCAACCGTTTACCTTCCGCTGCCTGTCCCGCTCCCACTCCTCACCACGCCCTCTTCGGTACCCCTCCTCACTACGACCACCTCCGTGTCTTCGGGTGTGCGTGTTACCCTAACACCACTGCCACTGCTCCTCACAAGCTGGCTCCCCGGTCGACTCGGTGTGTCTTCCTCGGGTACTCCCCGGATCACAAGGGGTACCGTTGCTTTGAACTCTCCTCTCGTCGCGTCCTCATTTCCCGACACGTTGTGTTCGACGAGGCCGACTTCCCCTTCTCTACCACCACCTTTCCTCCCACCTCCACACCACCTCCCACCTCCGATCTTGACCTCTCCTCCTTGTTTCCCACTGACGCGGTGGTCCAGCCACCTTTACTGTTTTATCCTGCAGGTCCTCCACCACGCGCTCCGCCGGGCTCGTGCCTCGGCTCTCCTGCTCTCCCGCGCCCTCCGCCGGGCTCGTGCCCCGGCTCGCCGTACTCCGGGGCTGCGCCGGCCCCTGCGCCCTGCGCCGGTCCGACGACCCCGTTCCCCGGGGTTGCGCCTGACCCTGCGCCTTGCGCCGGTCTAGCGGCCACGTTCCCCGGGGTTGCTCCCGACGCGGGTCTGGCGCCTGCGGCACCTCCCGCGCGCTTCGCCCAGCCGGTGTGTGTCTACCAGCGACGTGCGCGGGCGGCCTCACCGCCACCGGTGCTGGATACGTCACCGTCGTCGCCACCTCGGTCTCCTCCCGTGGCCGCTTCTCCACCATGGACGCCTACGCCGTCGCCGATTGCTCGGGTTGAGCCGCCTGTGTACCACCCCCCATTCTTCACCGCCACCCGCGTCATGTTCACCCCATGGTGACGCGACATGCGGCGGGGGTGTTGCGGCCTCGAGCTCTTGCCGCGACGCATGACGAGACGCGGGTCTCTCCGGTACCCTCTTCCGTGCGCGCCGCCTTGGCCGACCCTCACTGGCGTCGTGCGATGGAAGAGGAGTACGCGGCTCTTCTAGCCAACCAGACCTAGGATCTGGTGCCCCGTCCGCCTGGCTCCAATGTCGTCACTGGCAAGTGAATCTGGACTCACAAGCGCCGGGCTGATGGCACTCTTGAGCGGTACAAGGCTCGCTGGGTTCTCAGGGGTTTTACTCAGCGGCCTAGAGTTGATTATGATGAGACATTCAGTCCTGTGGTGAAGCCAGCTGCAGTCTGCACAGTTCTCTCGCTGGCTCTCTCTCGCTCCTGGCCCGTGCATCAGTCGGACGTCAAGAATGATTTTCTCCACGGGACATTTGCTGAGACGGTCTACTGCAGTCAGCCGGCGGGCTTTGCTGACTCTTCTCGCCCTTATCTGGTCTGCCGCCTCAACAAGTCACTCTACGGCCTCAAGCAGGCCCCTCGGGCGTGGTACTCTCGGTTTGCTGCATTCCTGCTCACTCTGGGGTTTGTGGAGGCCAAGTCAGATACTTCACTGTTCATCTACCACCACGGTGGGGAGACTGCCTATCTGCTGCTCTATGTTGATGACATTGTGTTCACCGCCTCCAGCCCGACACTACTGCGGCGGATCATCAGCTCTCTTCAGCAGGAGTTCGCGATGAAGGACCTCGATGTGCTCCATCACTTCCTCGGGGTCACCGTTGAGCCTCGTCCCGGGGGTCTCTTTCTTCACCAGCGGCAGTATACTATTGATATCCTGGAGCGAGCTGGGATGCCTGACTGCAAGCCCTGCTCCACCCCTGTTGACACTCAGGCCAAGCTGTCAGAGACCGAGGGCGCCACAGTCACTGACCCTACCGCGTACAAGAGTCTTGCTGGGGCGCTTCAGTACCTCACCTTCACCCGCCCGGACATCACATATGCAGTTCAGCAGATTTGCCTTCATATGCATGATCCGCGCGAGCCTCACCTCACGGCCCTCAAGCGCCTCCTCCGCTACCTCCGCGGCACCGTCGACTACGACTTGCTTCTCCACCGGTCTGCCTCCACCGAGCTCGTCGTCTACACCGACGCTGACTGGGCCGGGTGTCCGGACACTCGCCGGTCCACCTCCGGCTATGCTGTCTTCCTCGGCGGCAACCTGGTGTCCTGGTCGTCCAAGCGTCAGCCGGTGGTCTCCTGCTCCAGTGCCGAGGCGGAGTACCGCGCTGTTGCTAACGGCGTGGCTGAGGCCTCCTGGCTCCGGCAGCTCTTGGGTGAGCTCCATAGTCCCCTGACCCGGAGCACGTTGGTCTACTGCGACAACGTCAGTGCCGTGTACCGCTCCAACCCCGTTCAGCACCAGCGGACCAAGCATGTCGAGATCGACCTTCACTTTGTCCGTGACCGGGTGGCCATCGGCGATGTTCGGGTTCTCCACGTCCCGACCACTTCCCAGTTCGCCGACATCTTCACCAAGGGCCTCCCGTTCTCGACCTTCTCCGAGTTTCGCTCCAGCTTCAACATCACTAGTGGCTAGTTGAGTCTGTGGGGGGCTCCTGTGTTGTGCGTCTTTTCGTGCCCAGTCTTGAAACTCCGCTGCGCCGGTAGTTCAGACTGCGGGGGGGTGTTGGAGTGTATATGTGTTAGGCCCATGAGGCCCATGTATGGCTACCCTCCTAGGGCTGGCCCAATCAATCCATTCACTCTTTCCAACACAAAGTGATGGGGCGGTGGTCAGCAGGAAGGTCAACGAGCTCCCAGGTCTAGTTCTTCTCCAGACTCGAGCTCCTGCTTCATTGCCGCTTGCCATGCTGGATCACCTTGCGCCTCAGCGTAGGTGGTTGGATGGCTAGCGTGCATCAGGTGCAGCTAGGCGAAGAGCCGCAATGCTTGTCCTGGTGGTGGAGTCCTGTCACCGATGATGTTCGTCATCGTGTGATAGCGGAGGCCCATCGTCATAGAACACGTCCAGACAGTCCTCATCATCCTCCAGCAGTGTGGCATACTCGATCGACGCTTGATCAAGGGGCGGTGGTGTGGCAGTAGGGAGAGCTGGTGAGGCAGCAGCCGGAGACGCCACTGGTGAAGCTGGCTGGGGCATGAGTGGAGTGCCAGCTGCCTGTGATGTGCGGGCTCCCTGAGACTGGTGACGGTGAGCGCAGCGGAGCTGGGGACGTTGATTCCCCAACAGTCGATGGAGACACACTGTGCTCCCCCAACCCCTCCGATCCACATATAGTCGACAGTTAACTCCACCACCGATGCTGAGCCATCTCCCACCTTGGTAATCCCTCGTCGAAGACGATGTCACGTGTTACGCGCACGCACTGGGAAGGTGGTTGTAGCACTCGTGCCAGTGTCACGCTTCATCATCCTTGCGCACAGCGAGGTAGAGAGGCCATACCGTCCCATGCTGGAGGGCGTAGAGGCGGTTCGGTCTGTGGCGCACCTTGACGAGGAGGTGCCTGCACCGATCCCAAATCCTCAAGACTCCCTTGTCGATCTCCACCTTGGATCTACCCTCGTCCAATTGGTCGAGGCTCATGATCAAGTTGCGCAACGCCGGGATGTAGTAGACGCCATGAAGGACCCGTTGCTCGCCGGTCTTGCCCTCGAAGACGATCGAGCCAACGCCTTGAATCCCTAGCCTTGAGGCGTCACCGAACTTTACAATGCCACAGGCTTTACAGTCGAGGTCGGTGAACAATTCGCGGTGGCCGGTCATGTGTGGGTGGTGTCGCTGTCGAGGTACCATCTGTCGAGCTTGTCCTTGCCGGAGCCGGTGTTGAAAAAGGCACATGCTCAGCTTGGTGCAGAAGGTCGACGCTTGGGCCTTGCCGCTGCTCCCTTCTACGTCGAGCTCCAGGAAGCCGTGCACGAGAAATAGAGCAGCCTCCTTGTCAAGGGCACTGAAACCCTGGCTGGCCGGACCGCGGCTACGTAGCTCGTAGCCGTCGGCTGTCTTCTCCGATGAGGTTATACCCCTCTACCGTAGGCTTAACAGAAGAGAGCAGAATTAGGATAACTTTCTTGCTTGATTCGTTTGTCTCCTGATTACAAGTATAAATAGCCAAGGACCAACCGAAATAGGAAGGCACTCCTAAATTTTAGGAATTAGAAACAACTAATCTTAACCTTCTAAACATAGCCGCTGAGGGCCGATCCCGCGCCCTCAGCCGCGCGGCGGATATCGCGGGCGCGCCTGCGCCTAGCATAGGCCCGCCCGTACATGACATCTCTCCCCGCCTCGAAGTCCAGCTCGTCCTCGAGCTGAAAGGGAACCGGGCGCGGAGGTAGTCCAAGTCCTCCCAAGTTGCCGACTCTGGTGGCTCGCCCTGCCATTCCACCAGCACCTGGCGCACGCCCCGTGCCAGCCGTGCGCGGACCACCTTGGCCGGGGCAGGAACCACAGCGCCGTGCAGGAGTGGTGGGAGCACCGGTGGGGCGGCCGGCGGAGCACCCACTTACTTCTTGAGGACGCCGACGTGGAACACATCGTGGAGGCGGGCCCCGGCTGGCAGCTAGAGCCGCACAACTACCTCATTGATGAGCTCGGTGACCTGGTACGGCCCGACGTACCGGGGTTTGAGCTTCCCTGTAGCCGAGCATGGGAGGGACGCCGCTGCTCGCTGTCGAAGGCGAAGAAGAGCCCAGTCGCCGACCTGGAAGGAGACTGGCCTGTGGTGCTGGTCATAGACGCGCTTTTGAGCTGCCTGCGCCTGTTCCAGGCGGTAGCGGACGTCGTCGAGGAAGGCAGCGCGCTCCTCCATCTCCTGAGCCACCGCAGCGACCCGAGTCTCGCCGGGCTCATAAGAGTGGATGGTCGGGGGATCCCGACCATACATCACCCGAAACGGCGTGTCGCGGAGAGATGACTGGTAGGCGGTGTTGTAAGTGTACTCCGCCCATGGCAGCCAACGGAGCCACTGTCGGGGGCGGTCGCCGGTGAAGTAGCGCAGGTACATGACGATGACGCGATTGGTGGCCTCGGTTTGGCCGTCCGTCTGCGGGTGGAAGGCCGACAACATGTATAGCTTTGTCCCAGTGAGCCGCATGAGTTCCTGCCAGAACGCCGAGGTGAACACCGGGTCGCGGTCTGAGACGATGGACTGCGGAACGCCGTGGAGGCGAACGATGTCGGCGAAGAAAGCTAGGGCGACGGTCTCCGCGGTGTAGGGGTGGGCGAGCGGGATGAAGTGGCAATACTTGCTGAAGCGATCCACGACGGAGAGGATGACTGTCTTGCCCTGCACCTTGGGCAGCGCCTCGATGAAATCGATGACAATGTCCGCCCACACCGCCGAAGGCACCGACAAGGGTTGAAGTAGACCGGCCGGCCGGAGGTGATCGAACTTATACTGTTGGCAGGTGGCGCACGCCTTCACGAAGTCCTGCACCAAACGACGCATGTTGGGAAAATGGAAGTCCCGCCGGAGCCGGTGGAGGGTGCGGTGGATGCCCTCATGGCCATCACTGTGGACCGCGACCACAATCTCCTGCAGCAGGGGCGACGCCGGGGGAATGTACAGGCGGTCGTCGAAGGCGACCATGCTGTCCACCAGCGTCCAGGGAGCCGCGCGGGTGCCCGCCCGAACGTCCTCATGGATGGCGACGAGGGCGGGGTCTGTAGCCTGAGCGTGGCGGAGGCGCTCGATGAAGTCGAAACGGGGCGCCGAGATGGCCAGCACCTCACCCTCTTCATTATCGCGGCGGGAGAGTGCGTCCGCGACGACGTTGGTGGCGCCCGACCGGTACTTCACCGAGAAGTCGAAGCCCAAGAGCTTGCCGACCCAGTGGTGTTGAGGGATCGTGGCGAGGCGCTGGTCGAGGAGGTACTTGAGGCTGTAGTGATCGGTCTTGACGACGAAGCGCCGCCCCCACAGATACGGCCGCCAGTAGGCGCTCGTAGGCGGCCAGCGAGCGGTGGCGAGGCCCCACAGGTCGGCTGAAGAAAGCGACCGGGTGGCCCTCCTGGACCAAGACCGCGCCGAAGCCGAACGTGGACGCGTCGCACTCGACGGTGAACAGCTTGGCGAAGTCGGGCATGGCGAGGACAGGAAAGGACGTGACGGTGGCCTTGAGTGCCAAGAACGCCGCGGCCGCCGCGTCGTCCCAGGTGAAGCCCTCCTTCTTGAGAAGAGCCGACAGGGGAGCCGCGATCGCCCCGTAGTTGTGGACGAACTTGCGGTAGTATCCGGCGAGGCTGAGGAAATCACGCATGGCCCGGGGGGAGCGGGGGGCCGACCAATCATGGATCGCCTGCACCTTGGCCGGGTCCATGGCCACGCCCGTCGCGGAGATGACATGGCCGAGGTAGGAGACGGAGGGGGCACCAAAGGAACACTTGGAGCGCTTAACGAACAACTGGTGACGGCGAAGCTCGTCCAGCACGGCCCGGAGATGTCGTAGATGATCAGCCCACGTCTTGCTGTCAATCAAGATGTTGTCAAAAAATACCAAGACGAAGCCGCGCAGGAACGGCCGGAGGACGTCGTTCATCAGTGCTTGGAACGTCGCCAGAGCGTTGCACAGCCCGAACGCCATCACCAAGAACTCGTACAGGCCGTCGTGGGTGCGGAACGCCGTCTTGTGTACGTCCTCCGGGCGCATGCGCACCTAGTGATACCCGGACCGGAGGTCGAGCTTGGAGAAGAACTTGGCTCCATGGAGCTCGTCGACCACCGGGATCAGAAAGGCGTCCTTGACGGTGAGCGCATTGAGCACCCGGTAGTCGACGCAGAAGCGCCATGAACCATCGGGCTTCTTGACGAGGAGGACAGGCGACGAGAATGGCGAGTCGCTGCGGCGGATGATCCCTTGCTCGATCATGGCGGCGCATTGCCGCTCCAGCTCGTCCTTGTGCGCGGCGGGGTACCGGTAGGGGCGAACGGCCACCGGTTGGGCGTCGGCCTTGAGCGTGATGCGGTGGTCGTGCGCGCGTTTGGGGGGCAGGCCGACGGGATCCGCGAAGAGCCCCCAAACGAGAGCAGCAGCGCCTCGAGGAGAGAGTCTGTCACAGTGGCGGCGCCCAAAGCCGAAAGTGACGGGGTGCCGACGCCGGTCCAGGAGACCGGGTGTCCCTGGTGATGGAAGGACATGCGCCGGCTGCCAAGGTCCCAAACGATGGGGCCCAACGCGCCAAGCCACCGGGTGCCGAGGACGACGTCGTACGCGGCCAGCGGCATGACGTATAGGTCGGCCGGGAATGCCGCGCCATCGATGAGCAGGGGCGCGTCGCGGATGACGCCGACACAGGTGACCCGCTCGCCATTAGCGACCAGGGCATTGAGGCGGGGCCGTTGGCGGAGGGGCAGCCCGGAGCGCCTTGCCGCTGCTTCGGAGATGAAGTTGTGCGTGCTGCTGGAGTCCAGGAGGGCGACGAGGGACGCGGCACCTAGGGCCACGGCGATCTGCATAGTACCGGCCACGGGAACCCCTGCCACCGCCTGCAGGGAGAAACAGGGAGCCTCAGGCTCAGCCTCGCCGGTGGAGTCCGTGCCGTCGTCGATTTCCACCCCCTCGACGAAGAAAATGCGCCTGCAATAGCGATTGTGGCCACGGGAATATTTCTCGTTACAACTAAAACAGAGGCCCAGACGGCGGCGCTCCGCCATCTCCTCCGGAGTGAGGCGGCGCTGGTTGCCCTCGCCGCGGCCCTGCTGGGCGGCCGCCGAGGCCGCAGGCAGCGCCAGCAGCTGCTGGGGCGGTGGCAAGGTAGCCCGGGGTGCTGGCGCTTGAAGAAGACCCCGCGCGGGCGTCCTCGGAGGAGGCGGCGCCTGTCGATCGGCCTCCATCAACTCCACCTGGCGCGCAAGGCTCATGGCCGCCGCGAGCGTCTCCGGGTTGTGGATGCGGACGGCGTGGCTGAGGGGCGGCAGGAGACCGCCGGTGAAGAGTTGGACCCGCTGCACCTCGTCCAGGCGGCCGACACGCGGCAGGAGAGCCTGGAACCGGTTGGAGTATTCCTCGACGGTGCCAGTCCGCCGGCACTCGGCCAACTCGAATAGGGGAGCCGATCGGAGAGGAGGACCAAACCACAGATTGAGGAGATCCTTGAAGTGCGTCCACGTCGGCGTGCCCTCGTCCTCCTGGAGCTGGACGTACCAGAGCTGCGCGACGTCCTCCAGATGGTAGGAGGCCATCCACACGCGCTCCTCGGCCATGGTGCGCTGCTTCCGGAAGTACGATTCGCATTTGTTGATGAAGAGCATCGGATCGAACTTGCCATCGTAGCGTGGGAAGTCCAATTTCTGAAATTTGGGGGGGCGATCGAGATTGCGCGGACCCTCCGGGCGGCGGCCGTCGCCACTGTCCGCCGAGGAGGCGGACTTTTCCTTCAGGGCCGCCATGTCTGCCTTCATGGCAGTCAGCTCGGTGGTGAGGGACTTCAGGGACTCCAACACATCGGCGATGGTGGGCTCGGCCATGGCTGGCGGCGGCGCGGCAGAAACGGCGGCCGATTGGGGTGGCGGCGACGGGCTGTGGTGGGCGGCTGCTGTGAAGGACTGCTCGGAGCGAGAAGGCGAGGATCGACGTGACCATGATACCAGGTTGTCAAGGGCACCGAAACCCTGGCTGGCCGGACCGCGGCTACGTAGCTCGTAGCCGTCGGCCGTCTTCTCCGGTGAGGTTATACCCCTCTACCGCAGGCTTAACAGAAGAGAGGAGAATTAGGATAACTTTCTTGCTTGATTCGTTTGTCTCCTGATTACAAGGATAAATAGCCAAGGACCAACCGAAATAGGAAGGCACTCCTAAATTTTAGGAATTAGAAACAACTAATCTTAACCTTCTAAACTTAGCCACTGAGGGCAGATCCCGCGCGCTCAGCCGCGCGGCGGATATCGCGGGCGCGCCTGCGCCTTGCATAGGCCCGCCCGTACATGACACTCCTCTACTTTTGTGACATTTGCCACGCCGCCATGCTCGCACTCATGCTGAGCATGAGGGCAATCCCTGGCCCAGTGCCCGATGTGGTTGCAATTGAAGCAGGTATTGTTGCAGTTCACCTTGCCTTTACCGCCGTAGTGCCTGCCTTGTCCGCCTG
Source organism: Coix lacryma-jobi var. lacryma-jobi (assembly GCA_009763385.1). Classification (NCBI taxonomy): domain Eukaryota; kingdom Viridiplantae; phylum Streptophyta; class Magnoliopsida; order Poales; family Poaceae; genus Coix; species Coix lacryma-jobi. The sequence goes on along the minus strand of CM019828.1, from coordinate 81,676,632 downwards.
TCCTCCCCTGCCATCATGATCTCCCTTCGGCTTTTTCTTCTTGCCGTCGCGAGGAAGTCATTGGCGGTCCTTGGACGATCCGGCGCCTTCGTTTTTCTTCCTCTTCTGGAAGGCACACCACTGTGCAACGGTGTACAACAACTTGCCTCCAAGAGCGCCCGGCTTGGAGTCGACACAACCTCACAGTCCTGTACCGCCTTGAGCCTCCCGGTCACATCCTTGACAATGAGTTGCTCGAAGTCAAGGAGCGTCTCAATCGACATGGCGATCGCACGTGCTTCTTTGGTACGCAGCAAAGCAACTTCACCCTTCGTGAGGTCGGTTTTGCCGTTATGCGCCATCTGCTCCATCAGATTGGTCAGGCAAAGGGCAAAGTCCTCGACTTGCTCACTGGACTGAAAGGCGAGGCCTTCTCACTCCCCCCGAAGACGTTGCAACATTCCCCGACACACTCGTTCTCCGCAGACGCTTGCCATGGCGGTCGACTCCCACACTAGCTTTGTCGTGGCCTTGTTGGCGAGGAGGCGCCAAGGGGGGGAGGGGGGGGGGGGGAGGGGGGGGTGGTGGAAGCACAAAGTGCCTCCAGCGATCATCGTCCTAGCCGACACAGCCGATGTAGACCGCATCCCAGAGACACCGAGCATGCAACTTTACCTTCATCAGCAAACTCCACTTGTGGTAGATCGACATGGTGAGCATCGGTCATGGCGTTCCTGCTCTGGACTCGCGGTGGACCGTCTGCAGCACCGGGAAATGGCTATGGTGATCACGCCTCCGCTCTGGGATGGTGATTGGGCGCGGTGCCCGACTGGAGTCTGGACTGCCAATCTTCCGGCCCGCTCTGGCTCCCGCTCCATCTCAGCCCACATCACTGCGGCTGCAGCCACCGCTGCCTGCCTAGCCGTCTCGGCCGCCACCACAGCTGCTGCCTCCGCATCAGCAAGGCGCGTCGCATGGTCGTCACCTCCTGCTCTCCCAGCGGTGGCGTGCACTCTCGCGATCTTGCTGGCGGTGGACATGGCGCTCACACTCTCACCCTGGCTCTAGATACCAATTGTTGCTCAAAACCCACAAGTAGATCTCAGATTGAGGTAAGCCCAGAGGGCAGCTTGGCCATAGGCCTCTTGTATTGAATTTGAAAGTTGCAATACTTGGGGTACAAGAAGGTCCCAGCCAACCAACCACTACTTATATAGAGCAATTGGTCTACCTGCTACAGCATATTCCAAAACACTTAAAGTAGATGTTGAGCATATTCCTAATACAAGGCTATTAGAAGCCTGAAAGGCAAATGACAGGAAACAGTAAGATACATAGCAACTAGGCTTAACTATCAAAAGAAACAAAGTAAATTAAAAAGTAGCTTATATCTAAACATGTGGTAGGGAAAAAAAAATTCACAGAAACCTCTGAACACAAATACATAGTGTGATCTAAGAAAATGGACATAAGATGGTGAAAGACAATAAAAAGTGGGTGACGGACAAAGTGTATGAGATGATTACATTATAATCTTCAAATCCCTTAATTCTGAATTGAGCCTTAGATTGTATGTGCTCCCAGTTTTTAACATTTTAGAATTCTTGAATTAATCTACATTTATCTTTCAATTTACATGTTTATTTCAAATAACAACCAGCACCTAATAATCATTTTTGTACTTCTAACATGTTTTTTTATTCATTTTTAATTCATTTGTAGAAGCAGAATCTACAGACAAACATGTAAATGGGTTGTTATAAGGCACAAATGAAATTTGCTATAGGAAGAAAATCATACCACATTAGAATAAAGTGAAGTCAAAGACCTAACTTCAGCTTCTGCATCAATGAGGAAATCTTTCAGTGTCTGCCAAAAAGGTAATTCATTTATCACTTTGTAATACTTCAACAAATGACATCAAAATTAAAAGAGCAAGCTGGTATCAACACATAATTCTAGAAACAGGAAGGTACACAAACAAGCCATGTGTACGGTGCATGTGATGGCACTACCAAGAAGAATCCGTTGCTTTAAATGCAAACTATGATCACTCAAACAAACGCCTTGGCATAATTGCTTTGCCTGGGCCTTTTGAAAGCAGCTTTATGGTGTGGGGTTCAATACCTGACAGTGCTGGGAATAACATAGTACTTTTACCATTCTCTTGAGTGTTGAAACAATGTCCAGCACATTCTTTGTTTTTCAGTCATGTTAAGTGCAGTTATTAGACTATACAGATGCAGCAGCAGTACTCGCTGTTAAGACCCCTATCATCTAGGTCAATATTGGCACATACTATGGCTATATGTATCTACATGAAGACTAATGGAAATATTCTTCACAAATCTCCAAGGTTAGCAACAGCCACCTTGCGGAAGATCTCTGACACAGGACCATCATTTTCAGATGTAGTAAGCTCTTGCTCTACTTTCTCGAGTCCTTTGTTTACAGCCTGCATTTCCTCTGCTAAAGACTTTAATTGTATCTGCATTATATCAATTCTCCAAGAACTGAATCAGTAAATCACTTATGATTAATATTCAACGTGGCCAAATGCCAAAAACTACATTTAAGTTACACCTTTGCCGCCAGCTCTAAGCTAGACAAGTCTTTCGGGAAATCTAGAAGTTCTGGAAGTTTCTCAGAAAGGACCTGCATAAACATGACTAACAGATTAATACATAATTGAAATGTATGAATTATGATTAAAAATTATAGGGAGAGAATAGATCAAAAGTTTTAAAGCCCTTTATCTCATAAAGGGATTCTCTAACTGTGTTTAGATAACAGTTCTAATTAAACATAAATTCACACACAAATGAGATGAATAAAGCAGACAGAAACACAAAGGGCATCAATACAGCACATGTCTAGCTAAATACATTGACCAATTGGGTCCTTCAACTTTTCATGGGTTGTCATCAAGATCCTCTAACTAAAAGATTGACCATTTGGTGACAACAATAAATAAGTCTTTGCTTACGTATCTAGGATATTTATCTAGAGTAGTTGGTGGCTGCATCCCCCACCTTATCACCTATCTTATCCTAAATAGTTGTTTTATTGTCGAGACCTTTGCTGTTTACGGTGCTGCGTCACCCTATTTTGGACCGATGGCCCATGTATCAAGTTGAGTCCATTAGGGGGGTATCCTAAGGTTGTAGCACGACCCCAAGACCCTTATGGTCGTCTTCCTATCCTCTTATATGTCTTTAGAGCCATCGCGAACAGATTGGGTTTTGTTTAGATCAAGTTTAGCTCTCGCTACTTGCTTGTAAGCACGCGTGCTGGATCAGCCGCCTGTCTTCTTGTCTTCGGAACCCCATCGTATTTGAGATTGAGTTGGAAACCTTCATTTATATCTAGTAATTCAGTACTTGTTATACTTGTTCTTGCTAGTTCTTCGATTGCTTGCAGGACGAGTGCCCTAGTGGCCGGGGTGTCGCAATCCACAAGATTGTGGCAGCCATTGGAGGTGGTGTATCGGTTGCTAAGGCGCAGCGTCTTTGGAAGGCTGTAGTCGAACCGTGAACGTCGTCTCCATCCACCAATCGAGTTATCCCACATCCTCTCATCGAAAGATCAGGAATCCCCGAACAGGTGCACATCAGACGTTGTCGCAGTAGACCAGCGTGCTCCGAGTGAGAGGACTGTAGAGCTCGCCAAGAAGCTGTCAGAACCAGGAGGCCTCGGCGACACCGTTAGCCACAGCGCGGTACCCCGCCTCGGCACTGGAGCGTGAGACCACTGGCTGGCGCTTGGACGACTTGGACACCAGGTTGCCGCCCAGGAAGACAGCGTAGCCAGAGGTGGACCGGCGGGTGTTCGGACACCCAGCCCAGTCGGCGTCTACAGTCAGCGTCGGTGTAGACGACGAGCTCCGTGGAGGGAGACCGCTGGAGGAGCAGGCCGTAGTCGACGGTGCCGTGGAGGTAGCGAAGGAGGCACTTGAGAGCAGTGAGGTAAGGCTCTCGCGGATCATGCATGTGGAGGCAGATTTGCTGAACAGTATAGGTGATGTTAGGCCTGGTGAAGGTGAGATACTGAAGTGCACCTGCAAGACTCCGGTATGTAGTGTGGTCAGCCACTGGGGTGCCCGCGGCGTCTGAGAGCTTGGCCTGAGTGTCAACTGGGGTGGAGCAGGGGTTGCAGTCAGTCATCCCCGCTCCCTCCAGCATATCAAGAGTATACTGCCGTTGGTGAAGAAGAAGGCCGGTGGGACGAGGCTCAACGGTGATGATGCGCCGGAGGAGCGACAAACCGGAGGCTGTGAGAACAATGTCATCAACATAGAGCAGCAGATAGGCAGTCTCAGCGCCGTGGTGATAGTAAACAAAGAGGTATCTGACTTGGCCTCTATGAAACCCAATGTCACCATGAAAGCAGCAAACCGAGAGTGCCACGCCCGAGGGGCCTGCTTGAGGCCGTAGAGAGACTTGTTGAGCCGGTTTACCAGATCAGGGGGAGAAGAGTCAACAAAGCCCGCAGGCTGGCTGCAGTATACTGTCTCAGTCATAGTCCCGTGGAGGAAAGCATTCTTGACATCCAGCTGATGCACAGGCCAGGAGCGAGAGAGGGCCAGTGAGAGAACCGTGCGGACGGTAGCCGGTTTCACCACTGGACTGAACGTCTCGTCGTAGTCAACACCAGGATGCTGAGTGAAACCCCGGAGAACCCAGCGGGCCTTGTACCGATCAAGGGTACCATCAGCCCGGCGCTTGTGCATCCAGATCCACTTGCTAGTGACAATGTTGGAACCAGACGAACGGGGCACCAGGTCCCACGTCTGGTTGGCAAGAAGTGCCGCGTACTCCTCTTCCATCAAGCGACGCCAATGAGGATCCGCCAAGGCGTCGCGAACGGAAGCGGGCACAGGGGAGACCCGAGGCTCGCTGGCGGTGGCTGCTAGAGCCCGGAGCCGCAGGACACCGGCCGCCTGCTGCATCACCATAGGGTGAACATGACGCGGGTGTCGGTAGAGGAGGGGCGGGTGGTACACCGACGACCCGGCACGAGCAGACGGAGGGGGCGAAGGCGGCGTAGGCGACGACGACGGAGAAGGAGCCACCGAAGGGGGCCGAGGCGGCGACGGCGGTGGTGGCGAAGGGGCAACCGTAGGTGACCGAGGCAAGGACAGCGATGGCAGGTTGGCCACGGGCCCAGCACACCTCGGTGCTGGTAGACGCGCACCGGTTGGCGAAGCACTGGGGAGGTGCCGACGATGGCGCCGCCGGATCGACGCAGGGCACAGGGTCAGTCGCAGCAGCAGGCGATGGCAAGCCGGGGCACGAGTCTGGCGAGAGGCGGAGTGGAGCGGGACCTGCAGGACACAAAGTCTGTTGGGAATATGCCCTAGAGGTAATCATAGAGATGATGATATTTCTATTGTATCTATGATTTATTATATGTTCATTGAATATCCATTAAAGACAACTTGTATTGATTGACGATTATGTGAATTGATTGTGAAACTCTTTTACTCGTATGGTTATTCGATAGTTGTCCCTGATCGGAGTTCATGTGAGGACACACATGAATATTAGATCAGCACATGTATTAGTTGATGAGTATGTTTCACAAGTCATAGACATGGAGATGTCGAACTAATAATGTAGGCACATGTATGACATGGGGCTAGACTGACCCAACATGAGATGTTCTTATTATCTCTTTACACATCATGTATGTTATGTCCTTCAAGTTGAGATTGTGGTATGTACTCAAGATGTGAATCGACTTACTTAGGGACTGTCAAACGCTACTTCGTAACAGGGTAGTCATAAAGATAGTCTTCGGGTTTGTCAGGAAACATGCTGTGAGACATAGACGATCAAGATAGGATTTGCCCCTCTCATGCGAGAGAGATATCACTGGACCACTCAAATGATTGGATCATAAAATGCATGGCCGTGTTTAGGTTAAGTGTTAACCTATGAGTTGGACCAAATATTGTGTGGCAAGGGAATTACGTATATGTGATCGTGGTGGTTCGTCTGATATGATCTTTGTGCGTACATAGGAGTTGACACGTCTTGCTAGAGGCCGCTGACAACTATCGAGCGAGTAGGAGTACTCGGACCGTGTCTATGTGTGCGTGAACCCTTAGGATCGCACGCTTAAGGGGCTGGAAGCCTGATTCGAGTTGGACTCGAGTCAGACCGGGATTAGGGTTTGCTAATGGGCCTCCAAGTCGGCGGGCTCATTAGGGACGCCTATAAATAGAGGGGCGGGGCGGCCAGGGTTTAACCACGTCATTAGACAACTGCCGCCGCCACCCTTTCGCCCACACCCGCTGCTCCTCGCGGATCTAGCAGTCCGGAGGCGCAACGCTTCCTCCCTGTACGTGTGGGATACCTCGGAGGTGTTGCATCTGGAGCACAAGGACGAACCTCACGTGGAGACGTGAAGGACGGACGTGAACAACTGCATGACATCACTGCGACGCGCACGTCTACACCGAGACGTCTTCTGCTGCATCTGTGCGTCTAGTGGTAATCCCGTGATCTATAACTAGCAGTAGTTCTTGGTTTATGGGGTCGAAAATTTTGTTTTCTGGCTAGCGTAGCATCCTCGTAATCCTTCAAAGTCAATGGTGGCTGGACCACCGCGTCAGTGGGAAACAAGGTGAAGAGGTCAAGGTCGGGAGTGGGTGGGGAGGTGGTGGAGAAAGGGAAGACGAACTCATCAAACACCACGTGGCGAGTGATGAGAACCCGACGAGAGGAGAGGTCAAAGCAGCAATACCCCTTGTGATCCGGGGAGTACCCGAGGAAGACACACTGAGTCGAACAAGGTGCCAGTTTGTGCGGAGCGGTGGCAGAGGTGTTGGGGTAACACGCACACCCGAAGACACGGAGGTGATCGTAACGTGGAGAGGTACCGAAGAGGGAGTGGTGTGGGGTGGGAGTGGGGCAGGTAGTGGAAAGCAAGCGGTTAAGGAGATATGTGGAGGTATGGAGGCTCTCGGCCCAGAAGCGAGCAGGAAGTGAGGCCTCGAACAGAAGGGTGCGCATGGTATCGTTCGTTGTGCGAATCATGCGCTCAGCCTTACCGTTCTGGGAGGAGGTATTTGGGCAAGACATGCGTAACTGGACACCGTGGGAGACGAAGAAAGCACGAGACGTGGTGTTGTCGAACTCATGGCCATTGTCACACTGGATAGCCTTGATGGTAAGGCCGAACTGAGTGGAAACCCAGGCGAAAAAGTGAAGGAGCATGGGAAAGGCATCATACTTAGTGTTGACAGTGTAATTTGGCAAGATAGTTTATTTGGTTGTTGATGGCATAATTTGCCAACACAGATTTATTGTTAAATTTGGTTTTTAGCAATACATATGTACTTGTGCTTACTATGTCATTCATTGACCGATTTAATTCATTTAGAAGTATAAATCGGATGATAACAAATATTTGATTAGTTTGTTAGCTTTTCAAGCAGCAGGAAGAGTACAAGGACCAGGAAGACGTGGAGTTCTGCTAGATTAGCAAATGTTCGCTGGTGGCAACTTGATGTTGGGATATCAGAAGCCAAAGACAGAAGATCATACATGGATTAATGGTAATATGCAGCATGGGGAATGTATGTCATCTTGATAGTGCTGGAGCTCACGTACAGAGAAAGCAAGCAAGGAAGAGGAGACTCGAGGAGGAGATTAAACAAAGATTTTGTACAGGGTCGTATGTCTCAGGCTTGGCCGGTTGGTGGATGCAAGTTCTATTCGGATTAAATGCGTGGAGAGCCAAACGGAGCCAGGAGGATTATAGGAGAAAAAGAATATTTAATTCGATGTATATCTCATGTACGTATTGGTTAAGAGTCCTCATGCTGTACGGCAAAGACCAGCTGCCTATTTAATAGGCCATGGCCGATTGGAAAAAGGGATCAATCGACAAAACAAAATACATTACTTTTTCATCTACTTTATTTGCGTTCTACTTTTCTTCGTACCAGTTCTTACCGAGCCCTAGCAGCCCTAGGAATTGGGTCATCTTTGCCGTTTTGCGCTGAAAAACGGTCGGCATACCTCCACGAAAGCGAGGATCCTTTGTTGCTTTGCTCGGAAAGCAATCGCCCGTCGTCACGAAAGTACGATAGTTACCGTGTTGCTGCGTGGATCAATTTCGCTTGCCAACACAATTGGCGACTCCGCTGGGGACAAATTCTCCGTCGACAAACAAGAGGCTGATTCTAACATTGATTCGGCCATCTATCAATACGCCACTAGCAGTTTCCTCAAGGCCGACATCCACATTTGGTTCGGCTAAATATCGGTTAAATATTTTACACGGTGCTTGAAGCCGATTCAAATCCTAGGTTCGTTTGGCAGGTGCTTGAAGCAGGATCAAATTGGTTCAGCTATATTCTGAAGCCGTCATCAACAATACTACCACATTGCCTCTCAGGGACACAGGCAAAGCTATCTAGATTAATCAATCTTTTGACCAAAAAGTTATTGCTGTTTTCAATCAGCAATTTTATGACAATTTTGCTTGAACAATTTTGCTATTAGAAATATGAAATTGACAACTAACAAAATAAAAGAGTTTGATTTTAATGAGATCGAAGACGCTTTTGAGTTATCAAACAATGCAAGTTCAAGCAAGTTTCAGATAGCCGAATTAAAGAGTAATTCGGGTGGTGTTAAAAGTAGTGATAAAAATCAGAAAATTAGTGAAGATAAAAAGTCCGATATTAACAATGTGAAAGAATGTAATTCTGAAGCATCGGACAGTGTTCAATCCGCTACTGTTAGAGGTCCGTTGGATTCTGTAGAACCTCAAGGGATTGGGGGGCACAGGTCAATTGAAAAACCTAACCCCAAACATGTAATTAATTTTGCGGATAAAAAAGTGTTGATTCGGCCAGAACAGGCAGTTTCAACAAAAGGCAAGAAAGTTGTGTTGTCTGGCGAAATTAGCTGTGATCTTTTTTATGATAAGATTAAAAAGCCTAGCAAAGTTGTGCGTCGAAAGAAGATGACTTGGGTCCCTAAAGGTCGCAAGGATGCTAAGGTTGAGGCTCAAACATCTATTTCTAGCACTTCACAATTAAAAAAGCCGAAGGTAACATTTAAACAACTTCTGGCTAAATATAAAAAGGAAAAGGCCGTTAGAGGTTCTAGTTGGCCAGATTATTTCAATCATACTAAGTATTTTTCAAGACGAGATTTTGATGATTACAAACATTGGCAAGAGGATATTTATACACGACAGCCTTATTTTTCAATGGAGCAAATGTACCGAGGTTGTGCACCTGATACGCCGATGTCATATCCATTGTGGGGGTTTAGCCACCGGTGGCCAGGCTTCCCAGAGCCTGAAAATCTCGTTCCTCATGGTTGGACACCATCAAGGCAATTGTTTGGAAAACAATTGCATAGCAAAAGGCGATGGTTGCAAAAGCAAGATGCTGGACGATTTCCAGATCAAGACCAAAGGCCAAGAGACACATTATTTGTTCATGGCGGAGAAGAGATTATGGTCAGTGCAGCTTTTAGTTCAGACAAAGATAGTATAGTTAGAAATCCAGAACTCAAGCACAATGCTGACATGCTGATGCGAATTGGTGGGAAGCGATTTAAGTGGGTGCCTATCAATTCTGGAAATTGTCCAAGTTCAGCTGCAAATAATAATATTAATTCAGGTACTATCCCTGGTCTGAAAATAGGCAAAGTCATGGCTGATAAATCTGAATCGGCTGCGGATGCTATTCATCCTCAGAGAACTGTTGTCAAATTGAGCTCTGATTCAGATCAGAAGGAAGTCATTAGTCCAAGAGAGCAGAGTAGTAATGCACAGCAGTGTCAGCAGGGGACTGATGCATTGGAAAGGAAGAATATTGCAGAAAAGGGCAGTTTGCACAGTTCAGGACTTGATATGCAGGAAAATTCAGGGGAGGTAACTCTTGTGGCTGCTAGTACTAATCGACAATCTGTTATGCTGGACATGCAAGTTAGCAGTGCAGAGTGTTCTAAAGGCATGTTTCAGTATTGCAATTCAGCAAGTGATGGCGATGGAGATGTAGTGCCCAATGCGAATAGGAGAATGCATATTGAGAATTTTAAGCAGCAAAACAATTTTCATTCCAGAAGTACTGTGTTTAGGCTGAGAGCAGCAGTGTTTCGGAATAGACCAAGAAAATTGGAGGGCGAGCAGATAGGGTCAGTTGCACCAGAAACTAAACTGAAACCACAGTGGTGCCCGGCTGGTCTCACGCATACACAAAAGCGACGGGTACAGCGACTTCGAGCCATGGAAATTATGGAAGAACAAAAATTATGTGAGTTGGGTTTTGACGCAAATAAGACTATGATGTATATTAAGAAGGTGTGGAGGCCAAAACAAGTGGTGAAGGTGTTGGCTAATGATGATAAAAAATAGAAGCTTGGTTAATGGAAGTTCATTTTCGAACTAGCGTGGTTCTCCACATCAGAAAGTGGAGTAGGGAAACATTGTATAAACCAAGTGTATGTTCGGCATGTATGGTTAGCACACATTATTATACTTGGTAATTATTTGTGGCTGAAATATTTAATAAATGAGGTGGTTATTCGGTTACTTCTTAAAGCAAGTTGATATCTGATAGTTCATTTTGCCGAATAACAATAAATATTGGAGCTATCAATAGGACATACTTTGAAACCATTCCAGCTTGATAGACCCATGAGATATTTTTGCTTACATATATATATGGTCGATGGTTCATCGTTGCCTCTGGATTGAAAATGTGGTGGTCATGTTTTTTATTATTATTATTGTCTCTCGAGCAAATTTTGGTCGATATACAATTGAGTATCGACCTAGGTAAAAAGGGGGAATTAAATACAAGATTTGGCTAGTGTGCCATGTAAGCATGTTCGGAGAAAAGAAAAATAATATAGCCGATGCGTCCGTCATCGTGGTTTTCAGATTTGATACATCAGTTAAATCTTGTACGAAGGATTGCAGGTGGGTAGCATGCTTGCGTTGGTTCTGAAGAAGTAATAATAAAGAATTATCTGAGCTGGCTCAGGTGAGTTTGTTTTTGTGTACAGTTTAAAATTCGGTCTTCAGATTTTGCCAAAAGACATCCATTAAATATTATGGTAGCTAGACCATGACCGAATTTTATAGTAAGAGTTTATGCGCCTTGTGTTTTCGGTAAATGCAATATCTCTATGATATACAAGATGGTTATTCGGATACTTGCTACATGATAAGTTGTTTTTGCCGAATAACAATAATATTAAATCATCTTGTTATTGACAGGATGGTTGAGTACATATATTTCCTGAGATATTTGCTTACACATGGACATATGTGGCCGATGCTAGTTCATCATTGTCCTTGCTCTAGAGAAATGTAGGTTATGAGTTTACGCTGCCTTTATAACAAATTTGGCCGATATACCATGGAATATTGCTCTAAACACAAGAAAAACAATATAGCCGATGTGTTAGTCATCATGGCTAAGATTTGATATGATGATGTGGCTACTAATTTTGTAAGGAGGGTGACGTGCTTCTGTGTCCTTTAATAAAAATGATAAGAAATATTTCTACCAGTTTGGATCAGTTTTTGGTTATAGAGATACACCAAATTCGGTCTTAGTAATTTTAGGGGTTTTGTGAGCTTGTTATAGCAAGATGTTGACCGAATTTGTGAATAAAATAGTACCTGTCTTGTGTTTTTGGTTAATACAATTATACCAAAAACAGGGGGGCATGTGTTGACAGTGTAATTTGGCAAGATAGTTTATTTGGTTGTTGATGGCATAATTTGCCAACACAGATTTATTGTTAAATTTGGTTTTTAGCAATACATATGTACTTGTGCTTACTATGTCATTCATTGACCGATTTAATTCATTTAGAAGTATAAATCGGATGATAACAAATATTTGATTAGTTTGTTAGCTTTTCAAGCAGCAGGAAGAGTACAAGGACCAGGAAGACGTGGAGTTCTGCTAGATTAGCAAATGTTCGCTGGTGGCAACTTGATGTTGGGATATCAGAAGCCAAAGACAGAAGATCATACATGGATTAATGGTAATATGCAGCATGGGGAATGTATGTCATCTTGATAGTGCTGGAGCTCACGTACAGAGAAAGCAAGCAAGGAAGAGGAGACTCGAGGAGGAGATTAAACAAAGATTTTGTACAGGGTCGTATGTCTCAGGCTTGGCCGGTTGGTGGATGCAAGTTCTATTCGGATTAAATGCGTGGAGAGCCAAACGGAGCCAGGAGGATTATAGGAGAAAAAGAATATTTAATTCTATGTATATCTCATGTACCTATTGGTTAAGAGTCCTCATGCTGTACGGCAAAGACCAGCTGCCTATTTAATAGGCCATGGCCGATTGGAAAAAGGGATCAATCGACAAAACAAAATACATTACTTTTTCATCTACTTTATTTGCGTTCTACTTTTCTTCGTACCAGTTCTTACCGAGCCCTAGCAGCCCTAGGGATTGGGTCATCTTTGCCGTTTTGCGCTGAAAAACGGTCGGCATACCTCCACGAAAGCGAGGATCCTTTGTTGCTTTGCTCGGAAAGCAATCGCCCGTCGTCGCGAAAGTACGATAGTTACCGTGTTGCTGCGTGGATCAATTTCGCGTGCCAACACTTAGCACGCAAGGGAAAAGTCCAGGAATAATGAGAGAAATCATCAACCACCATAAGATAGTATTTATAGCCAGAAATGCTAAGAACAGGAGATGTCCACAGGTCGCAATGTAAAATATGAGCTGCATGTGAAGAGGTGAGACAAGGAAGACGAACATGACGGCCCAGTTGGCACGCATGACACAAGTGCTCATCAGAAGCTCGAGTACAAGGTATATCGAAACTACGACTAAGTTGTGTCAAAGCATCACGGCCAGGATGACCAAGTCGACGGTGCCAGGTAGTAGAAGAGGTGGTGGTGGCAAAAGCAGCTGACAGAGTGGAAGGCGAAGACGATGGAGCAGAAGCAGGAAACCGAAGGGTGTAAAGGGGCCCCGTGCTGTCACATCGAAGAAGAGGACACCGGGAAGTCAAATCCTTCACAGTAAGACCAGAAGAGTCAAATTTAACGGAACAGGAATTGGTCAGCTGTGAAACAGCGAATAGAAAGAAGGTTGTGAACCATATTGGGAGCAACGAGAACATCGGGAAGATGAAAGGAGCCATGAGTGGTAGCGGCACCCACGGACGTGACAGGAAGACAAGAGCCATTGGCGACCATGATGAACAAAGGGTGAGACAAAGGAGGGTGAACGGGAGTGAGTATACCAAGGTCGGGAGACGGCGATCCAGTCGGAACTATTGGTGGTGTCAGGCCCATGGTGCTGAAGGAGCGGGCCAAGGCCGTCGGGAAAGGAGGAGCGGCACCGGCGAACATGGCCGCCGGTGGGTGTGGGGCCTGGAAGGGCCACATGGAGATGCGCCCCGACCAAGGGTGACTGTAGGACAGCCAGGGAGCACCCCGGGCACCAAGTGGAGGGGGCGTTGGTGTGCTCCCACGACTAGGGCCTCCGCGCCCTCCCCCGCGTCGACGACGCTCGCCATGCCCCCCCACCCCCCTTGGACAGGGAGGACCAAGAAGAGACGACGCAGGAGCCGTAGGCGGGGCGGAAGGGCGCGATGGAGGAGTGGCGGCGAGGGCGGTAGAGGAGGACCCGGTCGTGGAGAGGGACGCAGGCACGGTGCCCTGAGTGACCTCCTCCATGACAAGGTCATCGCGGACCTGTAGGAAGGAGGGGAAGGGCCGCTACCGAGTGACCTAGGTCCGCAGGTGACTGTAGCAGTCCCTAGGCTGCGGAGGACGTTGAGGACCAAGATCCGGTCCTGCACCGGCCAGCCAAGGTCACCGAGAGAGTCCTCCATGCCCTTCATCCGATGACAGTACTCGCCGACGCTGAGATCCCCCTGGACGAAGGTGCGGAAGTTCGCGTTGAGGCAAAGGGCACGGCTCTCAGCGTTGTTTAGGAACTGGCCCTCGAGCACTAGCCAGGCCCGGCCGGCGGTGCCCCCAGGAGTCCGGACGATGTCGTGGAGGTCGAGGGAGATGGACCCCATGATCCATGACAAGACGATGTTGTTGAGGCGCTGCCAGGCGAGGGTTTGAGCCATGGTTGGTGTGTCGAGGAGGACATGGTCGTCGAGGGCGTAGCAGCGGAGAGTGAGAAGGACCAGGTCCCTCAAGCGGGCGTAGGAGGGCGACTTGGGGTCGAGGACGACAAGGACCAGGTTCCGGATGTTCTGGACGCCGCCAGCCTAGTAGTGGAGCTATGCCACAAGGGGGTTGGCTGGATCCGGCCACAAAGTCGGCGGAGGCGACGATCGGGGAGGCGACAAACCGGAAGAGGTGGCACCAGCGTCGGGAAGGCGAGTGATAGCCAAAGGCTGAGATTCATTAACTTGACCACATATTACAGCAGAGGTGTTACATATATAGGGAATAAAAGGGAGCCCAAAGGGCCAGACCAGCATGGAGGCGGCGCCTCAATGGGCCAGTCTATCCTAGGGAATTGGCAACAATAAAAGAGGACTAATAACTCTAACACCCCCCCGCAGTCGGGACGTTGCTGGAGCAAAAATCCATGAAGACCAAGGAGGGAAGACCCTTGGTGAAGACATCGGCGAATTGTGACGTGGTAGGAACATGAAGCACACTGACAGCCCCAAGGGTGACCCATTCCCAAACGAAGTGGAGGTCGATCTCCACGTGCTTGGTGCGCTGATGTTGAACGGGGTTGGTGGAGAGGTAGATGGCGCTGACGTTGTAGCAGTAGACGAGGGAGGTAGAGGTCAACGGGTGATGGAGTTCCTGAAGAAGTTGCCGCAGCCAGGAGGCTTCAACCACGCCGTTAGCAACAACGCGGTATTCGGCCTCGGCACTTGAGCGCGAAACCGTGGGTTGGCGCTTGGAGGACCAAGAGATGAGGCTGCCACCGAGGAAGACAACATAGCCGAAGGTGGAGCGGCGGGTCTCGGGGCAGCCGGCCCAGTCAGTGTCGGTGTAGACCACGAGTTGACTGCCGACCTTGATGTGTCCTTGTGGTTTGACCTTGTGATGAGTTATTGTCAACAAGCTCACATGTTCGCGTGAGTGTGCGACATGTCTTTTGACTGTGTTGATGTGCAGGTGTAGAGCTCGGAGAAAATAGTCCATGACGAGGTGAAGGTTAAGTAGAGACGTGTCGATAGACCGGGAGCGGTGAAGAGCGAACGTGAGGTTTGAACTGACGGACCGGAGGGCCGAAAGACCAGTTACGGTAGCTCGCACTTGGCATTGACAAGCAAGTGCACATATGGATGAAGACGACGTTGATCGAGTTAAGACAGAGGGTGATTGCGTCGTGGCACCTGGCGGAGGCCGGACACGGGCGTGCATGGAAGTTGCAAGTGACGTTAGTTGAGTCAAGAAGGATGGTGAAGGCGTCGAGCTTGGCAGAGGCTGGACACGCGTCGACATCAGTGTCCGCGGACGGGGGCGTAGCACCTAAACTCTCTCCACAGCGCGGATTTGGTGGTTGAGCCTCGAAAAGCCACCAGCGACGGTTTCCAGGCTTGAACCTCAAAACCTAGGTATGCCGGTTTCTAAGTTTGGGCCTCAAAACTCAGGGTGGCAGGATTACGGGTGTGGGCCTCAAAACTGGGGTGGAGGTTCAAGGAGGAACGGGGCGGCACGTGGCGGCATCGCAGGGCTTGCGTCGAGGTGAAGCAAACGATGAGAAAGGCACGTGACCGTTGATCAAGAAATCAATCAAAGTTGGACTAAAATGCTTTTGTGCTAGTTCGTTCTTGTATCCTAGAGGTAGAAGGGGTATAAGGTAATAAAATATAAATAAGGGATGACACCTCTCATCCCATCTTATCGAATCGCAAGCCTGAAGCAAATTCAATGAAACAACAACCATATAGAATAGAACTTCAGTTAGACTGTTTGGAAAGGTGGTCGTTGGGAATTTTGTGAACTTGTTGATTCGTGTTTTGTTTTTCGTGTTCTTGTTCTTCCCCCTCACTTTGATTTGTGAGATCTTTTGATCCAATGGATAATTTTGTGAATCAACTGTTTCTAGTTGTGCTATGACGTGAGAGGATGGATTCCACTGAAGAAATTTGATTGATTCCTCACGAGCACATAGATTGAGAAGTTTTTCTTTTGGATCTCGTTCCACTAGTTCTTCACCAAATCTCGTTGATTCCCAGAGCTGCAGTTAGTTCGAGCCATGATATCATATGAGTACCTCACTAACTTGATTGTGATAGATTTGAGGGAGATCGGGTCGATTTGGTGGATAAACAGTGCTGAGTCGAGGGCATCGGACACGCCTGGATCAGGCATCAGGTCCGACAGATGAACTAGCATTGTCCAGTTCTACGCTATTCATCGGACGCGTTGCACGGTGAGTCCGATGGTCATCTAGTAAGGTCCAGATTCGTCCAAATCGCATCGGACGCGCCTCAGAGTTCGATGTCTGTTAGACTACCATCAGACGTTGCATTGGACACGCTGGTCTTACTATAGTCGCGTCCGATGGCTATGCAGTGAGCTTCCAGAGAGGTTTTTCTTTGCATTGGACACGTCTGGTCAGCATGCATCGAACGGGCTATTTTCTGTAACAGGGTCCGATGCTACAGGGCGTAGGCGGTCGGCGAAGGGAGATGCCGGAGCTGTCCTGGTGGACCTCAATTCCCAGGTAGAAAGAGAGGAGCCCCAGGTCGCTCATCTAAAAGACGGTCTTCATCTCCGCCTTGAATGCCTCAATCTCGTCCTCCTTGGTGCCAGTGATCACCAAGTCGTCGACGTAGACGCCCACCAGCAGGGCGTTGCCTCCCTTGCCCCGCCGGTAGACCGCAGCCTCGTGAGCGCTCTGCTGGAACCCCATTTGCCTGAGGGTGGAGTCCAGCTTGGCGTTCCAAGCTCGAGGCGCCTGCCGCAAGCCGTAGAGGGCCTTGCGCAGGCGAAGAACCTTGTTCTCCTTGCCGGGGATGATGAATCCCGGCGGCTGTCGAACGTAGACCTCCTCCTTCAAGTCGCCATTGAGAAAGACAGACTTGACGTCCATGTGGTGGACGTGCCAGCCCTCCTGGGCTGCCAGAGCGAGTAGCAGGCGAACGGACTCCATGCGTGCGACGGGTGCGAAGGCGTCGTCGAAGTCGACTCCCTCCTACTGAACGAACCCGCGCGCCACGAGTCGTGCCTTGTGCTTGATCACAGCACCAGCCTCATCCTTCTTGAGCTTGAACACCCACTTCAGGGTGATGGCGCGGTGGCCGGCAGGAAGATCCGCCAGCTCCCACATGTGGTTCCGCTCGACGGCGTCCATCTCCTGCTTCATCGCAGCACACCATGCCGCGTCTCCCTCCGCCTCAGCGAAGGAGCGGGGCTCATCGTCGTCGTGCGCCAAGTGCAGCTCCCCCTCGAAGTCGTGTTGCGCCAGTCCAGGGACGGGCAACTCGCCGAGGAGGTTGTCCATGGTGCGGTAGCGCAGGGGCTCGTCGTCGTGGTAGGCGTCGACGCGGTCCTCATCGTCGGTCAACGGAGTGGCTAACTCCACCGAGCGCTGCTCGTCGTGGACCGGAGCTGCTGTGGCCGATCCCGGTGGTGTGGCCGCCGGTGCAGGAGAGCATGGAGTGGCCGGTGCAGGAGATGCAGGAGCTGGTGCTGAAGATCCAGGAACCGGTGCTGGAGAGCCAGGAGCCGGTGCTGGTGCAGAGCGGATCGTAGCCGGTGCCGAAGGTGGCGAAGCGTGGGGTGTGGCCGGTGCCGAAGGTGGTGGAAGACTCGCCGGAGCTGGAGGCGAGCGAGGAGTCGAGGCGGGCGAGCTCGATGAAGACGAGCTGCTAGCTCCCCCGGCTCCCTCGAAGTGGACGTACTCGACGACGAAGTCTCGGAGGGTCGAAGTCGAGCCGTCGTCCACCGCCTTGTCCCACGCCCAGCCTCGTCCCTCGTCGAACACGACGTCACGCGAGATGCGGACGCGCTGTGTCGCGGGGTCGAGGATGCGATAGGCCTTGACGCCCTCCGCGTAGCCAATGAAGACCTCAGGTGCACTCCGGTCGTCGAGCTTGCCGACGTGGCCGAGCTCCTTGGCAAACGCGAGGCACCCGAAGACGCGAAGGTGGCTGACCGTCGGCTTGCGCCCGTGCCAGGCCTCGTACGGCGTCTTGCCGTCAAGCGCCTTGGTGGGCGAGCGGTTGAGGATGTGGACAGTCGTCATCACCGCCTCTCCCCAGTAGATCGCCGGCAGCCCCCTCTGCTTGAGGAGGGCGCGGGCAGTGGCCACCACTGTTTGGTTGCGGCGCTCGACGCCGTTCTGCTGCGGGGTGTACGGGGCGGAGAAGTGGCGCTGGATCCCCTCGTCGGCGCAGTACGCCGCGAACTCAGCCGCCGTGAACTCACCGCCGTTGTCCGTGCGCAGCACCCGAAGCTTGCGGCCGCACTCCTCGGCAGCAGCTTGATGGCGCTTGATGGCGTCCGCAGCTGCCCCCTTTGTGTGGAGCAGGACAGCCCACATGAAGCGGGACACGTCGTCGACGAGGAGGAGGAAGTAGCGCCATCCTCCAGGTGTAGCAGGGGTCACGGGGCCGCAGAGGTCGCCGCCAAGTACAAGCTCCAACCTTTCCTGGGCCCGGAAGCTCGCCTGGCGAGGGAAGGGCAGCCGGCGCTGCTTGGTGACAACGCAGGTGTCGCAGAACTGCTCCACGTGGTCGACGTGCGGCATCCCCCGTACCATCTCCTTGCTGCCCAACAGCTTCAGGGCCTCAAAATTGAGGTGCCCAAAGCGCTCATGCCACCGCCACGCGTCGTCGTCGCGGCGGGCAGCAAGACAGAGGGGCTGCGCCACCTGCACGTGAAGGACATAGAGGCGATTCCTCCCTCTGTTCACCTTGGCGAGGAGCCTCCGACTGTTGTCCCAGATGCGCAGCACCCCGTGCTCGATCTCCACACGTGAGCCGTTCTCATCCAGCTGTCCCAAGCTGATGATGGAGTTCCTCAGCGCGGGGATGTAGTACACGCCAGTGAGTAGCCGGTGCTCGCCGATCTTGGCGGTGAAGACGACCGAGCCGACTCCCTTGATCTCTACGGCGGAGGCGTCCCCGAACTGGACGGAGCCTCGCACGCCGGAGTCCATGTCAGAGAAGAACTCCCGCCGTGGTCATGTGGTGGGTGGCGCCAGAGTCGAGGTACCAGCCGTCGATCATGTCGTCACTGGCGGAGCCGAGGAAGGCGTAGGTGCGCGGCTCGTCGAGGTGGAGAAGCGCGGCGGCGGTCGGCGCATGAGAGGAGCACAGCTCAATGTCCCCGTGGATGTAGAACAGAGCCGGCTCATCACCCTCCTGTGCCTGCGCGACGTGAGCCTGACTGCCGCGCCTCGCCTGCCGGCAGTCCCTGGCCCAATGGCCGGTCTTGCCGTAGTTCTTGCAGATGTCGTCCCGGTTCGGCTTGCGCTCGCCGTCGGCGCCGTCAGGAGCGCCACCGCGCGCCTGGGGAGCCTTGTCCCGCTTGCGCGGCCGGCACTTGCGAGTGCTCGACGACGGTGCAGCCTCGCCCTTCCTCCGCTCCTTCTGCCGAGCGAGCCACTGCTTCTCGGTGTAGAGAAGCTTGCCACCGGCGTTGGTTGGCTGCGATGGAGCTTTCCAGCGCTCGTCGATGGCCTTGAGGCGACCCGTCACCTCCTCGATCGTCAGCGAGGTGAACTCCAGCAGGATCTCGATCGACACAGCAACCTGCTTGTACTTGTCGGGGACGACGCGGAGAAGCTTCTCGACAGCCTCCTCCTCATCGAACTTGGTGTCGCCGTACCACAGGAGCTGCTACTGCAGAGTGGTGAGGCGAATGGCGAAGTCCTCGACGTCCTCGCCGGGCTTGAAGGTCATGTCCCCCCATCCTTCCGCAGCCGCTGCAGCGTGGATCGCCGCGCGTGGTCGCTGCCGATGCGCGCCACGGTGATGGCGTCTCAAGCGTCCCTGGCGGTCTCCTTGTCCGCAAGGGTGGTCTGCATCTCCACCGGTACAGCGGCGAGAAGCGCCTCCATCGCTCGCCGATCCTCGGTGAAGTCGACATCGCCGTACCGTACTGCGTCCCACATGTGGCGCGCCTGCAGCTTGACCTTCATCACCATCAACCACTCGTTGAAGTTGGTCTTGGTGAACATAGGCCAGCCGCTGCCAGTGCCGGCGTCCTTGACGATGGTCTGGACGAGTGGAGTCCATGGCCGACCATGGCGACCACGGCGCCGCTCTAGAGAAGGGGAGGCGCGTCGCCTGTGAGGGCTGCGTGCACCAGCGTCCCATCTGCCCAGCTCGCGGTCGTCGAAAGCATTCAGCTCGCGTCCATACGGGCCGTGTGCGAGCTGCGCTCGAGCATCACGCGCCTGCATCCCTCGCTGCGCCTCCAGCTGCTCGGCCCGCTCGCGCCTGCGCTGTTCCTCGAGCGCGCGCTGAATGCGCGGGTCCCGAGCAGCTGCTGCGTCGCGGCCGAGTCCTTGCGCACGCGCGTCGCACGCCTCCTGCTCCTCGCGCTCCAGCCACCAGTTGGCGTCGCGGGCTGCACGGTCTTCCCAGGTGTCCTCGCGCCCGGCCAGCTCGAAGCCACGTGCACGGGTAGGGCCGCGCGCTCCCAGGTCACGCCGACCTCCAGCACGCAGGGTCGCGGCGGCGTCCGCAGCCGCCCAGGCCGCGACTCTGCCACCCGCGCCCGCAGCAGCCGCCTCGTGCTCGAAGCCGCGTCTGTCGTGGTCGCTGCCGTAGTCGTCCGAGTCGTGGCCGAGACTGCGCGTGTCGAAGTCGCTGCCTTGGGCGCGACTGCCTTCGTCCGCGCGTCGGCCTTCACCCACGCCCGCAGCTCCCTGAGCCGCTGCTCCGCCTCCCGCTCGGCGCCAGTTTGTCCCCAGGCGCAGAGCCGCCGCCTCCTCTGCTGCCGCCTGGGCAGCCGCAGCGGCTTCCGCTGCAACCTGGGCGGCCCGCGCGGCCGCGAGCTTCGCGACAGCCAGCCGCTCCGCCCGAGCCGCTGCCTGCGCCCGCACAGCCGCCTCCTCTCTCCTGTCGGCAGTCGCCTGGGCCGCGCGCGCGTCCGCCGCTCGCTGCTCCTCCAGCGCCGCAGCCCGAGCGTCTCCCGCGTCGAGGGCATGCAGCGCGGATGCGTCGGCTCCGCCTGCTCCGGCTGACCGCCGCCGAGTGTAGAAGATGGAGGGGTCCGAACAGGCTCTGCTGCCCATGGCTGCGAGATAGGGATGGGGAAGGGAGAAGGGGAAGAACCAGAACCTAAACTAGGCTCTAGATACCATTTGTTGGAATTGCACAGGTAATTTGGGGCAAATCTGATTTCATTAGCCTTGGAGGCAAAGGATAACTGCAGGGGTACATATAGGGCAGCAAACTTGGCTGCCAAGAAGCTGTAATAAAAGCTAACTTGGCTGCCAAGTTGATGCCAAGTTGTTGCTAAAGTAAAGCATATTCTAAAGTAGATACTAAGCATATTCCTAATAGATAAGCACAAGAGTTAAAGAGGTCTATCATCCCCGACCATTCAATTGAGCCAATTGTGGTCGATTCGGAGCTTCCCTTGAGCTTCGGTCGTGCGCCACCACATGGAGCCCCAACGCCGGTGGCTCTAGCGACCAAAGGGTTCCAATCCAGCCCGAGCTAGGTGTGGATGCCCTCTACACTCCCTACACCTTTTCTTGCAAGTTTTACTTGGCCTCATCCACGCTCGCACAACCACGTAGGCAAGCACAGATGTCATGATGGGCTTTGGACCTTTACTTTAGCACAACATTAGGTTGTGGACCCAAATGGTTGCTTTTTAGTTGGAGGACCTAGATGAGAACTCATGAAATGTTTAAGGACCCATAGTGCATTTTACTCTTTCTACAAATAAGGTTCTCCGATCACAAAGTGCAGTGGAACACTACAAATAGGAAATTGAACTCAATAAATTGCAGAAGCGGTAGGAAAAGTGCAATTGGGAAATGATCCATGTAACTTTGGGAAGTAGGCACTTGAAACCTGTTTAATTTATACTTAGCTACCAGTTCCTGCCTTCAAATAAAAAAGGTTTCTAACCATATAACACTTGAACAACATGTAATATAACTCTTGAATGATTCTTTAACAAAAGGCATTCCAGCACTCCAAAGAAAGGCATTCCAGCACTCCAAGCAAGGTTAAACAAGAAAAAAGCCAGAAAATTAAGTTAGGCATGATGGTTACAAGATAATACACTGCTTAAATCATAGAATAGGAAAACCCTCCGCTTAGCTTTTGTGCAGTGGAGCAGTGCATCCAAAAGTGAGACTCCTATAAAATATATGAATGAAGGGGTACCTTGGATAAATAGTGCATTAAAGTCATCTTATTGTTACGAGCACGGGTGTCACTTAGTTTGAGCAAGCTATCCAACCTGAAACCAACAGCAGAACCTACAAAAAACAAAGGGGACCATACTGCATTCATGGAGAACAAGAGAAATAAGATAATTTAAAGATATAACACAAGAAGGAAAAAGTTGTGATAAATTAAATTAAGTAAATGCAACTTGTCATCACAACAAATGTATCAGGCAATAACTAAACATATTGATCCCTTCAAAAGAAAACTGACCATATGATGTTGCACAACCATTTAAGAAGGAAATATTAATTACTAAGTAGGCTTCACAGCAGGATGGCAAGGTATATTTAGTAGCAGGTATCAAGTCCAGTCACCTCACAAAGTAAAAATGTTGCCACTTAGCACCAATAAGAACCAATATTCCTTTAAGGCCCTGTTTGGGTCCTTGGAGTTGAATTCATTTCACTTTCGAAGAAAAGAATATATCATGTATGTGCAAGGCAACTCCTTTTTACTTGTTATGTCTAGAATTTAAATAGCAGAGACATGATGGCGCACTAGATGCACCTTGTTATTAGAGAATAGTCAATAGACTTCATAAAGATTACATGGGTGCTTACACACACACACACACATATATATATATATATATAGGAGAGAGAGGGGAGCCCAAAGGGCCTGAGCAGTGGGTACATAATTAATTCTAACATCCCCCCGCAAGCTGAACGTCGGTAGAACGAACGTTCAGATTGGAGCGAAAATCGGTGAAGACGGAGGTGGGAAGACCCTTCGTGCAGACATCAGCGAACTGCGACGTAGTGGGCACATGAAGCACACAAACAGCACCAATGGCCACCTTCTCACGAACAAAATGAAGGTCGATTTCCACGTGCTTGGTGCGCTGATGTTGAACAGGGTTGGAAGATAGGTAGACGGCGCTGACGTTGTCGCAGTAGACGAGGGATGCAGTCTTCAGGGGATGGTGAAGCTCCTGGAGAAGTTGCTGCAGCCACGATACCTCACGACTCCGTTGGCGACGGCGCGGTACTCGGCCTCGGCGCTGGACCGAGAGACGGTGGGCTGCCGCTTGGATGACCAAGAGACAAGGCCGCCACCGAGGAAGACAGCGTACCCCGAGGTGGAACGGCGAGTATCAAGGCAACCGGCCCGGTCAGTGTCGGTATACACGATGAGCTGAGTGGGAGCGGAGCGGGGTATGATCAATCCATAGCCAATGGTGCCCTGAAGGTACCGTAAAATCCTTTTGGCAGCAACAAGGTGAACTTCCCGGGGATCATGCATGTGAAGGCATACTTGTTGAACAGCGTAGGCAATGTCAGGCCTTGTGAAAGTTAAGTACTGCAAAGCGCCTGCAAGACTGTGGTAAGCGGTGGGATCTGCCACGGGAGGACCAGCATCTGCAGGGACTTTGGGACAAGTGTCGACCGGGGTGGAGCAAGGGTTGCAGCCACTCATGCCGTGTCGGGCAAGGATGTCCAGAATATATTGCCACTGAGAGAGGAGAGTCTCCTTGGTGCGCTAGACTGCCACGTCGAGGAAATGGTGCAGAGGGCCAAGATCCTTCATGGCAAATTCATTCTTCAAAGCCACAATCACACGGTGGAGGAGCTGTTCGGAGGAGGCTGTGAGTGCAATGTCATCCACATATAGAAGCAAGTAGACCATCTTAGTGCCACGCCGATATATGAACAGAGAGGTGTCGGACACTTCAGTGAAACCGAGGGACAACAGGAAGGAGGCAAACCGGTTGTACCAAGCACGCGGGGCCTGCTTGAGTCCATAGAGGGATTTGTTGAGTCTGCAAACATGGTCGGGAAAGGCAGAATCAGCAAACCCTGTGGGTTGGGAGCAGTAGACCGTCTCTGACAAAGTGCCATCTAGGAAGGCATTCTTCGCATTCTTCACATCCAGCTGATGAATTGGCCAATCCCGAGAGTGAGCCAAGGTGAGAACAGTCCGAACAGTAGCAGGCTTCACAATGGGGCTGAACTTTTTATCGTAATCGATGCCCGGGCGTTGAGTGAAACCGCGAAGAACTCAGCTAGCCTTGTATCTGTCCAGTGAACCATCAGCATGAAACTTGTGTTTGAAAATCCATTTCCCGGTGACCACATTTGCCTTAGTAGGTCGGGGAACAAGCTCCCAAGTGTCGTTGTCCAGGAGAGCAGCATGTTCTTCCATAGCCCGGCACCAGCGAGGATCGGCGAGAGCATCACGGCAAGTGCGCGGCAGGGGGGACAGAGGCTCAGTGTGCATAGCGAGGCGAGGCTGCTCGTACCCAGACTTCCCGCGAGTTGTCGTACCATGAGTTGACAACCGGGGAAATGGGAACAACTCCGAGCGAAAGAGGGGGATAACTCTTGACGTAGCGCAGCGGAGAGGGAACCATGCTGGAACGACGAGGGGGCGCCCCGGCGGGGGACGCCGGAGGTGGCGACGAGCAGGAAGCAGGGGCGCACCGAGTGTAGACGTGAACCACCGGGGGTTTGTCGAAGCGGGCAGCCGAAAGCTGCGGTGCAGGGGGCGCCGCCACGGGCGCCTGCTGCGGTGAAGGGGGCGCCACCGAGGACGCCTGCTGCGGTGCAGAGGGCGCCACCGTGGGCGCCGGCTGCGGTGCAGGGGGCGCCGCCGTGGGCGCCGGCTGCGGTGCAGGGGGCGCAGCCGTGAGCGCCTGCTGCGGTACAGGGGGCGCCGCCGTGGGCACCGGCTGCGGTGCAGGGGCCGAAGGGCAGGCCGGGCCAACGGAGCCCGCGGTGGCGAGGAAACGCCCGAGGACCTGGGCGTGGTGAAGCCAGGAGGGGGCGTTCTGGGCACCGAAACGTCCAGACCCGACACAGTACCTGCAGGAGAGAGAGAAGCTAGCGGAGGATCGTCAGCAGTTAGGAAGTCAAGCTCGTGGGCAGGAGGCGAGGGCCGGCGAAGACTGAACGGGAACGTTGTTTCATTGAAGACAACGTGACGAGATATGATGACCCAGTTGGAGATGGGGTCAAGGCACTTGTATCCCTTGTGATCAGGGGAGTACCCCAAGAACACGCCCAGCGAGGATCGGGGGGGCGAGTTTGTGGGGGGTGGTGGCGGTGAGGTTAGGATAGCAGGAGCACCCGATAGCCCGAAGCTCATGGTAAGAAGGAAGAGTGCCATAGAGGGCGAAGAACGGGGTGCTCATGTTGAGAGTTTTAGTGGGGAGACGATTGATGAGGTGGGTAGCGGTGGTGAGAGCATCAGCCCAGTAGAAGGGGGGCATAGATGCTTGGAAGAGGAGGGTGCGAGTGATGTTGTTGGCGGTGCGAATCATGCGCTCGGCTTTGCCGTTCTGTTGGGAGGTGTAAGGGCAAGACATGTGAAGCGAAACACCTTTAGTAAGAAAGAAAGTACGAGACACGGAGTTGTCAAACTCACAGCCATTGTCGCATTGCACGGATTTGATGGTGCAGCCGAATTGGGTGAGAATGAAGGCGAAAAAATGGGAAATAGCAGTCGTCGTCGTCATCGTGTGGATCTTCATCACGAAGGGACTCAGTGCGAAGGTGATCCCGAAGGCCCGCGGCCTGCTGCTCGAGGAGGTCCGCCTACGCGCGCTCCTTGTCCAGAGCGTCGGCGGCGGCGCGGACACGGTCCTGAGCAGCGGCGGCGGACTTGAGGAGGTTGGCCTCCGCCTGGAGTTGCTGGCTGCGCTCCGCGTTGGAGGAGCGGAGGGAGGAAGCTTCGTCTTCGAGCTTCTGGGCGGCGGCGGCAGCTTCGTGGCGAAGCTTAGCCATGGCGGAGGCCGCGGCGTAGGCGCCCGAGTTGGAGACACCGAAGGAAGGGGCGGCCATGGGGGCGCGCGCGCGGCGGCGGCCAAGGCAGCGCGCGAGGCGGCCGAGACGGCGCGCGGGGAGCCGAGAAGGCGAGCGCGGAACGAGGCACACGCGCGGCTCGGGAGGGGCTGAAGCAGAGGATCGGATTTAGACTGATACCATATTAGAGAATAGTCAATAGACTTCATAAAGATTACATGGGTGATTACACATATATATTATATAGGAGAGAGAGGGGAGCCCAAAGGGCCTGAGCAGTGGGTACATAATTAATTCTAACACTTGTGTTCTAAAAAGAACTTTGTTTATGGAACTCCTCAAGAAGTATCAATTTACAATTTTGCTTACCTCTGGCAGTGCCTTGGTTCAATGCATTTCCGAGAGAAAGAATTGTTTGCATAATCCTTTTCAACTTGACTGAACATCGTATCTGTGAACATCATGATAAATACATGAAATTAATATCAGTATGTTAATTAATTTCCAATCAATATAAAGTGTCTACCTCTTCTGCTGAAGAATTAACAATGTTCAGGTTCCGCTTAAGGTCAGAAACCTGAAAATAGTTGGAAAACGGCCAAATATTACAAGGGCAAAGCAAAACAGTACAGTTCATGATTGCAAGAAAAGGATCCAGTTGCCAAACCTGGGAACGGAATTGAATCTTAAATGAGAAAACCCTCAGCTTAGATTCTACACGTGGTACTTTCATAAGCTCCATAAAGAACTGCAGCACAAAGATGTAAACCAGAATCTAATACATTATTCATACTTTTGTGTTTCGAATCGCCGTATAATAGTTTTCATGGAACACTGACTTCAATGGCAAGCCATCCCACAAAAGGGCATGCATACATAAGAAGTTCTAACTTTAGACGTAAAGCAGTAAAGCAAACTAAAGAAAACAAGTCACCTGCTCACATTCTCCAAGAACTTGCTTATCTCCTTTGTAACCCTGGTAATCATAACCCAAACATTATTGGATTCAACATATAATAATGGTTTAAAATTAACAGCAGACTAGAACCTGAGTGACCTTGGTTACCTTTAGAAGTTCAATTTCATCTTTAGTTGGAGTGAATTTAATAAGGTTCTCCACCTGGTCAGCATCCAGGACGGTATCATCCAGAGCGAGAATTGCACTCTGTGCTCCAAAAAAGTAAAATAAAAAGAAAAAAGAAAACGAAAAAGAAAAAGAAAAGAGAAGGAGAGAAAGAGTGTTACTAACAAAGATATTAAGCGATTGTGTGAACAAAGGAACACCACTGACATGCACAGATGCACTTCTCAAGTTCCAGATTACTTTGCATCTAGTGGAAACTACTTCGTCATGTTAAGTACGACACAACACATTAGTTGTTCCCACTAACTTTGTCATGTTAAGTACAAACTGCTTTTGACCATTATTATACTTCCTCACAATTATAGCCAGCTATAAGATGCATGTTTCATTATGTTAAACTAATAATAAATTAAAATAGTAAGAAAATAGTTGCGGAAGATAGAATCTTACCATTAGGTCAGGCAGTGGCATTTTGACTTTGGTAAGCATGATTCCACAATTGTTAGCCCGACGAAGATCAATCTGTGATAGCGAACACATTGGATGAGAAGAAGCAAGCATGAACAATGAGGCGTAAAGATTAAATAGTAGCTACAAATGCCTACAGTGGCATGCCAACCAACCAAGATGAAACAGGCAGAAGAGAAAAGAAAAACATGAGAGCAAAACAGCCACACGATAAACTATTAAGTATCTTATGTGCTGAACTGAGTGATTGGATTGATTGGGCTAAACCCTAGAAGGGTAGCAATATACACAGTACATGGGCCTTATGGGCTTAAATGCACACATACTCCAACACCCTCGCAGTCTGAACTACCGGCGCAGCGGAGTTCAAAACTGGACACGAAAAGAAGTACACACTATTTCTTCATTGGAGGGTTCGGATGGACTTCGCCGTTCTTTCCCAACGAAAATGGAAAGGGCTGTATCACATCGAGATGTCGATTCGTTTTCCGCCCCAAATGAGATGGGGAATTAGTCACCTCTGTCCCTTCATCTTTATGAAAGGAATCGAGGCCCGGCCCGGCTCGCGTCGTTCCAACAACCGACGGGGAGCACCTCAGTATACGATCGCGCGCAGTAACTGGGAGTCCTATTACACCTAAGGCCAACTTCCATTCACCAAACCCAGGTTCTGTATGATTAGAATGGAGGAACAATCACCACATCCATATTGAGGAGAAAGCTCACTCTGGCTACTGAACTTGTAAATACAGTTGCGCTCATGATAGGGAATTCCATTTATGGCGTGAGGTTAAGTTAGTAAAGATCTTAAGTTCTGGTAAATAATAGGCAGGAACTCCACAAATCCATCAATAGAACCAAGTTCGGATGAAGTACTTGGTAGGACTGTAGCCCAAGCCACCAGGCGAGGCCGAAAGTTTTAAGTCTGTATTGAGGCCGAAAGTTCACGATGTGGTTGAACTCGCTTATGTGCTCGGCGAGGTACTTTAGGCCATTTTGAGGTGAAACAGCCGACGCAGGAGATGAAGTTTGTTTGAACTAAAGGGCGAAAGCTATATATAAATATACCGAAATGAAAGAACTGCTGTTTTTAGCAATTGAAAGTTGGGGAAATAGCTCTGTTCGGTATCTTTGATATTACGCATAACCTTCCATCCAGTGGCCTTCCACCAGATCTTTCTACATCCGTGGTTATTAGACAGGATTCACTGCTTCTACTTTTAGGCTTGCGTTCATAGACTGAATTCCACTATCTTAGCTCGCTTATGGTGGGAGTGTTCACTGGCTATCCTTGGGTAGGATCTTCTTACCGAGGGTATGACTACAAGAGCACAGCCAGCTGTATTCATGCTCTTCGAAGTACCCCCTTTCTTGTCTCTTTCCACTTCTGTCTTTCTAGTGCAAATCTCATAAGTAGAAAGAAAGTGGTAGTTTGAAGTGAGCCGCGCTCTCTCTTTCGGAATTCTGCACCTAGGTACCACTCTAGATTTCTTACTGGCTGACTCAAGTGCTAACTCATAGTGCATAGCATGTTACTCATAGTACATAGGGCAATTGTCTGATAACCGAAACCAATCCTTGTTTATTACTCAGCTTTTTCATTCTCTCATTCTCCATTTCATTCTATTTCTTCTGTGGTACTTTGAGTTTTGAACTATTTCATTCTCTCCGAAAGAAATCAAAAGGTGCGTGTCGCACTCACGAGGGACTGCCAGTGAGATACTGGAGGAAGGTGGGGATGACGTCAAGTCCGCATGGCCCTTATGGGCTGGGCCACACACGTGCTACAATGGCAATGACAATGGGAAGCAAAAGGGCCATACCAACCTGAGGGTTTTTTTTTTTTTGAGGGGAAACCGGAGCTTCATCTATTAAATATAAGCAAGATTACAATCAGCGTTTATGATGTCCCTCAAGATCGGTGGGGTTAAAAGCCACTCCACCACCTGATTATCTTGAGACACCATACGAGCACTGTTATGGTGGGGAACGTGTATCAGCGACGCGGCAAGAAAAGTGGCTGAGTAGATAGATTATTAAGGAGAATTATTTTTGTATTCCTTAAATATAGGTGTAAGGTTTGTTAGGATTGAGTATAAGTATGGAACAATTAAGTTAATGAAGGTTTCAGCCTGGGATTGAGATTATACATCTCCCTTGGGCTCCCAGCCCGTATACTCTGTTTTTCCCCTGTTTCCCGATTCCCCTGTTCCCATCTACTCCACGCCGAACACGGCGCCGCCGCCGCGCCGCCGTGCCTTCAAGCCGCGGCCTCCCGTCCGCCATTGCTACCACCTCCGCAGCCTGAGCGCTAACATTTCCGACTGCTCTGCCACCAGCGTTTCGGACCGGCGTTGTCTACAAATCACCTCGCCGACCTCGCGCGCCTCCCGTTTACCTCCACTGTTGATGTCTATATGGAGGCGTTCCAGGCGCGGCTGGCGCACGCCGGCCGCCTGACACCGCTACAACAGGCGCAGCTGTTTACCGGTGGCCTCCCCGACCACATTCGCATTGACGTCGAGCTGCAGGACCCACAGGATCTCCATCGTGCCATGCGCCTGGCACGTGCCTACGAGCGCCGGAATGTGCCCCTCGCGCTCCCCGCTCCACCAGCTCGGCCTCCTCGTCGCCACCAGCCCGGTCAGCCAGGACAGGCGGCTCTGCCAGCGCCCCTGGCACCAGCGCCACCCCGAACATTCAAACGTCTCACACCGGCAGAGATGAGTGAGCGCCGCAAGCAGGGGCTCTGTTATAACTGCGATGAGCCGTATGTCCAAGGCCACAAGTGTGCCCGCTTGTTCTTCCTGGAGGCCTCGGATTACATTGTGGAGCAACCTGATGACGATGATGGGGAGACAGCAACACCCACCGACGCAGCAATGGCTGACGAGCACCTAGCAGTGATCTCCCTGAGCGCCATCGCGGGCATCCGCACCCAGAATACGATGCAGATTTATGTGACCATCGGCACTGAGCAGTTCACCGCCCTCCTGGACTCGGGATCCACTCACAATTTTGTCAGCGGTGACGTCGCGCGCCGTATCGGTCTCCAGTTCGCCCCATGTCCCGGCGCGGGCGTCATTGTCGCCAATGGTGACCACGTTGCTTGCCGCGGTCTGGCCCAGGATGTGGGTATTCGCATTGCCGACGAATTCTTCACGGTGGATTGCTATTCGAT
Organism: Coix lacryma-jobi var. lacryma-jobi; assembly: GCA_009763385.1. Taxonomy (NCBI): domain Eukaryota; kingdom Viridiplantae; phylum Streptophyta; class Magnoliopsida; order Poales; family Poaceae; genus Coix; species Coix lacryma-jobi. Next base: position 81,645,816 of record CM019828.1, on the reverse strand, counting down.
TCCGCTCGACAAATGGGACATGGTCCTCGATGTCTCCTTTCTACGCACCTTGGGGCCGGTTCTTTGGGATTTCGATGACCTGTGCATGGCTTTCACACGAGACGGACGGCGCGTGTTCTAGCGAGGGATCGGCTCCACCCGGCATGACGTGCAGTCGACGCGCCGCCCCTCGCCGCCCCGTATGACCGCCATTCACAATGAATCAGCTCTACTAGAGACCTTGCTGCACTCTTTTGAGGATGTGTTTGCTGCGCCCGTGGGACTGCCTCCGGCAAGGCCTTGCGATCACCGTATTCATCTGCTGCCCAATACCGCGCCGGTCGCGGTCCGCCCCTACCGATATCCCCAACTCCAGAAAGATGAATTGGAACAACAGTGTGCCACCATGTTGCAGCAAGGCATAATCAGACCAAGCACGTCAGCGTTCTCGGCCCCAGTATTGCTAGTCAAGAAGCAGGACGGCTCCTGGAGATTTTGTGTGGATTTTCGTGCTCTCAATCAGCAGACGGTCAAGGACAAATTCCCTATTCCTGTTGTCGAAGAGCTGCTAGATGAGCTGAAGGGCGCACGCTTTTTCACTAAACTTGACTTGCGGTCGGGGTATCACCAAGTGCGAATGAATGTCGCTGACATTGAGAAAACAGCATTCCGGACACACGAGGGCCACTTCGAGTTCTTGGTAATGCCTTTCGGCTTGACGAATGCTCCGGCCACCTTTCAGAGCTTGATGAACACGGTGCTTCGACCATTCCTCCGTAGGTTTGTGCTTGTGTTTTTTGATGACATACTGATATACAGCCCGTCATGGTCCTCTCATCTACAACACGTGAATGCCGTTCTCGCTGCCCTGCGCTCCCATCAGCTTCACCTCAAGCGCAGCAAGTGTTCCTTCGCCCAACCAGCTGTCCAGTACCTTGGTCATGTTATTTCAGCTGCTGGCGTTGCTATGGACCAGGACAAGGTTGCAGCGATCACCACATGGCCCCAACCACGGTCTGTACGCGGTCTACGGGGGTTCCTGGGCCTCGCAGGCTACTACCGCCGGTTCATCAAAGACTACGGCGCAATAGCAGCCCCACTCACACAGCTACTCAAGAAGGACGGCTTTGTCTGGACCCCGGAAGCCGCAGCAGCATTTCAGTCCTTGAAACAGGCACTGTCCGGCGCTCCTGTACTGCAGCTACCGGAGTTTACTCAACCCTTCATTGTGGACTGTGATGCCTCCGGCTCAGGGTTTGGTGCTGTTCTACATCAAGGTGATGGGGCGCTCGCCTTCTTTAGCCGCCCATTTGCAGCTCGGCACATGAAATTGGCGGCGTATGAGCGCGAGCTGATTGGGTTGGTACAGGCCGTGCGTCATTGGCGCCCCTATCTTTGGGGCTGCTCCTTCATTGTCCGAACTGATCACTATGCTCTCAAGTTCCTGCTCGATCAGCGCCTCTCCACTGTGCCTCAACATCAATGGGTCAGCAAGCTGTTCGGCTACGACTTCAGTGTGGAGTATCGCCCAGGTCGGCTCAACACGGTCGCCGATGCTCTTTCGCGCCGGGGCGATGAGGATGCTTCACTTGCTGCCACCAGCGTGCCCTCCTTTCAGCTGTTCGACGATCTGCGTCGCGAATTCCAGGCGGATCCTGCGCTGCGTGCCTACCGTGAGAGTATTGTGGCTCAGCGTGGTGATCCATGGCGCATAGTCGATGGCCTGGTGCTCCACGGGAACCGGGTGGTCGTGCCGGAATCCTCGGCAGTGCTCCCAGCGGTGTTGCAGTTGGCTCATACTGGCCATGAAGGCATCCAGAAGACATTGCAACGGCTGCGCCGCGACTTCGTCATCGACCATGATCGCCGGCTAGTTCAGGACCTTGTCAGCTCATGCTCTGTGTGTCAGAAGAACAAGACCGAGGCCTTGCATCCAGCCGGCCTGCTACAGCCTCTTGAGGTTCCCTCGCAAGTCTGGGCAGATATCTCACTTGACTTCATCGAGGGGCTGCCACGCGTTAACGGCAAGAGTGTCATCTTGACGGTGGTGGATCGTTTCTCGAAGCATGCTCATTTTATTCCGCTAAGTCATCCATACACAGCAGCGACAGTGGCCAAGGCCTTCTTTGATGCTATAGTCCGCCTCCATGGTTTTCCATCGTCCATTGTGAGCGATCGAGACCCGGTGTTTACTGGCCATGTTTGGCGGGACCTCTTCAAGATGGCTGGCGTGCAGCTGCGAATGAGCACAGCGTTTCACCCCCAAACTGACGGACAGTCGGAGATTGTCAACAAGACTATTGCTATGTATCTCCGGTGCATCACCGGGGATCGTCCGCGCAACTGGCTGGAGTGGCTGCCATGGGCGGAATACTGCTACAATACTTCATATCATAGCGCCCTGCGAGCGACGCCATTTGAAGTGGTCTTTGGGCGGCCCCCTCCCACTCTGCTGCCCTATACAGCAGGGTCTGCAACCACAGAAACAGTCGATGCGCTCCTCCGCAACCGCGACACATTCCTGGCTGAGGTGCGGGACCGTCTCCTCCAAGCTCAAGCTTATGCCAAGAAGTATTACGATACAAAACATCGACCGCTGGAGTTCAGTGTTGGTGATTGGGTGCTCCTCCGCCTCCTCCATCGCCCCGCGCAGTCCTTACTGCCTGGGCGTCGCAGCAAGTTAAGCCCGCGGTATGCTGGACCGTTCAAGATCACGGAGCGCCTTGGTTCCGTCGCCTATCGCCTTCAGCTGCCTGAGGGCGCCCGCATACATGATGTGTTTCATGTGGGTATTCTAAAGCCGTTCCGAGGGCCGCCACCGTCCGTTCCCCCGGCGCTGCCTCCTCTTCACCATGGCCGCTTCCTGCAACAGCCGGCTCGTGCGTTGTGCGTTCAGCTCCGCCGGGGCGCATGGCGTGTGCTCATCCAATGGACCGACATGGCTGAGTCCGAGGCCACCTGGGAGCTCGTTGATGACTTCAAGACTCGCTTCCCTGATTTTCAGCTCGAGGATGATATTAGAGATATGTATAGTCCTAACACATGTTTATCATGTAACTTGTACTCCAAGTTGTATCTTGACTATATATATGAAATCCACCCCTCCCTTATGGGTCATGGTATCAGCAGTCCGGGTACCCCTCCGGTCTCTGCCCTAGCCCTTCTCCACGCCTCCTCTGTTTTTCACGCGCGCGCCGCCTCCCCTGTTTCCTCGCCGCCGGCCCCTGCGCGCGTTTCCCCTGCTCCGCGCGCCTCCCCTGCCCCGCGCGCGCCACCGCGACTCGCGCGCCTCCCCTGCTTCCCGCGGGCGTTTCTGCGGCACGCGCCACCACCCCCGCGCGACTCACGTGCCTTCCCCTTCTTCCCGCGCGTCGCGCGCCGTCAACTCCGCGCGACTCGCGCACCTCCCCCGCCTCCGCAATCGCCAGCTCGTCCGCGACTTCCGCCGCCTCTGCTTCACGCACACCGCGTCGCTCCCCTCCTCTGCTCCCCACGCGCTACCCGTTGCTCCTCTCTGTTTCCCCATGTCAACCGATTCCTCCACCGCCTCGGCCACCAGCGGCTCCGCCACCAGCGGCGCCATGAGTTCCCTCCTCGCCGGCCCGATCGTCCCCCCCTACGCCACGATCGCCGTCCGTTCTCATGTTCCCATCGTCCTCGAGCTACAGCACCCAAACTTCCACAAGTGGGTGCCCTTCATCAAGTCCTTGCTCGGGAAGTTCGGCCTTCGCGGCCACATCGATGGGACTATTCCGGCCAATCCCACAGATTCCCAATGGGCCATCGATGATGATTGTGTTCATGGCTGGCTCTTGGGGTCCGCTGCCCCTGATGTTCAGGATCTCGCCAGGGAGGATGATCAGACAGCTCGCCAACTCTGGGTCGCCATTGAAGGCTTGTTTCTCTCCAACAAGGAGCCCCGCGCTGTCTTCCTGCATGAAGAATTTTCCTCCATGCGGCAGGGGGACCTCTCCATCAATGACTACTGTCAGCGCATGAAGACCGTCGCCGATGCTCTCAAAGATGTCGGTCATCCCGTCTCACCGTCACAGCTCGTCCTCAACCTTCTTCGCGACCTCAATCCGCGATTCTCCAGCACGGCGGACAACATCGCTGACACTTCACCACTGCCCGACTTCAACACAACTCGCCAGAAGCTTGTTCTCAAGGAACTTCGCCTCGCCAATGAAGGCAAGGTTTCCTCTGAGACTGCGCTCCTCGCCGCCAGCTCGCCCTCCTATGGCACAACATGTCGTGGGGCCTCTGCCTGCTATGGCACGACACAGGTCCAGGGTGCTCGCACTCCCAGTAGCAGCGGTGGCAGCGGCAGTACCAACTACAGCCGCAACAAGAAGAAAGGTGGTGGATGGGGTCGGCAGCAGCAGCAGTCACAACAAGGCGGATCACGAGCTCCTCCCCAAGGCGGCCAATGGCTCTGTGTTGGTCCCCTGCCTGGCCAGCAGCTACAGCAGCAGCCCTGGTCACGCCCTCCTCAACAACAGCAGCAGTGGCGTGGACAGGGGCTGCTTGGAGCATCTCCACAGGCGCACTCAGCTTTCGCCCCTGCTGAGTTCTCTGCTCGGACCGTCGTCCAACAGCCGCAATTTGCCCCCCCCCCGGCCGGGCCCTCAGGTTGGTGGCTGGAACCAGGCAGGCCTCATCGTTGCCTTGAATCAGATGGCCCTCCAGGGTGCTAATCCCTGGGTTCTGGACACCGGTGCCACATCTCACATGGCTTCATCGGATGGTATACTGCTCACCCGCCTTCCTCCCTCTTCTTCATCTATTACAGTGGGCAATGGTCACTCTATTTCATTTCACCGGTCATAGGTGTGTAGAGAAGATTATGACCGGGTTTAGGATAGATGTCGTACTATTAAGAGGAGCAAACTTGTTTGCATATCGGTCATCTAGTGCCACTTGAGCGATCTAACTTTGCGATGTTGTTAGGATCGAGTGGCGTGGTGAGAGCAAGTGAAAATCCTTTGAAAAATTATTGTGAAAATGCTAACACACATGCACATGTTGTTGTACACTTGGTGGTGTTGGCACATTTGCAAAGGAGAAGTTGTTGGAGTTGATTTGGATCAACACAGAGAAGAAAAGGGAAGTTTTCTGAGTATGGTCGGTAGTACCGCCTAGGGGGGTCGGTAGTACCGCCCATGGGTGCTGCGTGCAACCTTCTCTGTGTTGGGGCTGATTTGGCCTGGCGGTAGTACCGCCATAACCTCGGTACCACCGCCGCCCGCGGTGGTACCGACCAGAGGGTCGGTGGTACCGTGGCCCTGAAGGGTTTTGCAGGCTCCCTGTGTTGAGCTGAGTTTGGCCTGCCGGTAGTACCGCCATAGGGTCGGTACTACCGACCGTTCGAGGTTTCGAGGTGTGAGGAGTTTGGAAGCTCTCTGGAAGTGGCCAGTTTTGGCCTACCGGTAGTACCGCCATAGGGCCGGTAGTACCGGGCTCGGTAGTACCGACCAGGGGGTCGGTAGTACCATGGTATGGAGGAGTTTTGGATGCTCTCTGTGTAGATCCAAAGTTGGCCTGTCGGTAGTACCGCCAAAGGGCCGGTACTACCGACCGTCGGAGGTACCGACCAGGAGTCGGTTGTTCGTTTTGGTCAACGCGCCGTGTGTAACGGCTAGTTCTGACATTGTCGGTACTACCGCCCAGGGGGGTCGGTACTACCGACCGTAGCGCAGAATGCCCAGTGAAGGGGCATAACGGCTAGTTGGCCCTTGGGGCTATATATAGTCGTGGTAACCGGCCTTGGGCTGGTTGGTCAAGTGGTTGAGCACTCCAAAGCCTTGGTGGCTTGTGCTAGCGACCCCTCTAACACACATATGCTTTAGTGCTTATCCGATTGTGTGAGAGAGCGATCCTAGTGCGTTGCTTTGAGAGATAGCATCGAGTGGCACTAGGTGTTCGAGTTGCAAGCCGGTGTGCTTATTACTCTTGGAGGTTGCCACCTCCTAGACGGCTTGGTGCGTGTCTCCGTCGTGAAGCCCGCGTGAAGATTGTGCGTGGCTCCAGAGAAGCTTTGTGAGGGGCATTGTGCTCGCCCCGCGGGAGATCGCGAAGAGCAACTCTAGTGGAAAGAGGCGTGAAGAGCGCCAAGTGGTCCGGCCGGATCAAAAGCTAGAGCTCTTGGTGAGCACTCCATCGTGGAGAGGTTGGCTTAGTGTCACCACTAGCGAGAGGATCGGCGGCAACCTTGGGCTTGCTTCAACGCGGACTAGCTTGGTGGCAACCAAGTGAACCTCGGGATAAAATCTTGTGTCCCCGTCCCTTGTTGCTCTTATTATTCTTGTTTCCTTGCATATTACGCTTGTTCTTGTGTTCTTCGTGTTCTTCCTCCCTCTATCACTCTATCTTAGGTTGGGAAGGCTCGATCCACATTTTGGCAAGGAATCAAGACGTGAGGAAGCTACAATCGTCATCTACAACATCTAGGGAAGTGGGGTAATTGCTAGATCTGAGATTGCATCTCACCCCCTTCGATTTCGTAGCTTCCTGCACGTGCTCGGTAGTACCGGCTTGGAAGCCCGGTAGTACCGGCATCGGTAGTACCGGCCCTACAGCTCGGTAGTACCGACTGTCTGATGTTTGCACTAGCTTGTATTGCAATATTTATTCTTGTGCTAGTGTTTAGTTGCTTAGTTTGTGTAGCTAAGTTGAGCTCTCTAATTTGGCTTGGGTAGCCTTGTTATTGAGCATTGCTAGTGAGCTTAGGCTTTGTGCTTTGCTTGCTAGATTGCTTAGGAGCTCCCCCGTGCTTGAAGTACTAGTTGCATAGGCTTGTGTGACCTTGCTTCTAGAATTGGTTAGGTGAGCTCTAGCTAGCCCGACACCTTATTTGCATTGATTAGGATCTTTTGTAAGGTGTCATAGAGTATAGGTGGAGGGGTGTAGTCTTGGCTAGACCGATAGTTTTAATTCCGTATTTGTTTCGGTTAGCCGCTCCAATTAAGTTTAATTTTAAAAGGGACTATTCACCCCCCCTCTAGTCCGCCATCTCGACCCTTTAAGTGGTATCGGAGCTAGGTCTCTCATTTGTGGTCTTTACCGACCCGAGAGGATGGCGACTTACGGGCTAGGCATTGATTGTCCACACATTTTTTATGGCACTCACTTTACACGATGGAAAACTTGGATGATGTGTAATTTCAAGTTTATTTGCCCTCAAATGTGGTGGATCGTAGATGTAGGTTTTTCTCATGTGTTGGATGAAAAGAATCTAACTCAAGCACAAGAGAAATGCCTAGATCTCGAGTGCCAAGCTACTAACATCATTTTTAGATCTTTGCATGATGATATCTTTAGTGAATGGAGTCCTCCCATAACATGTGGAAGTACCTAAATGACAAGTATGGGAGTGATCCAAATGATGATGATGTTAGTGAGCCCGAGAAGGAGGCACATGAGGATGTTGAGCATGACCACAACATGGCGGTTGTGGAAGATTGCTCCACCTCATGGTCAAGTGATGAAGATGATGATCAATCCACAAGATCACTTGACAAGGATGATGGCTATGAGAGTGATGTCTCCACAAGCTCTTCCTCTACACCACATTGCTTCATGTCACACGGTGACACCAAGGTATCATTTGCAAATGTGGTAGTTGATTGTGATGATCCAAATGTAGGGCTTGTATGTAGACTCACCAAAGCTTTAGAAAATGAGATGTCTAAAAATGCAAAATTGGAAAAAGAAAACTCATTTCTAAAGTATGCATGTGAACAACAAAAGCATCTACTTTATGTCACTACTTGTTCACATGATGAGCTTAAATTGACTCATGAGGAACTTAGTGTTGCTCATGACAACTTGGTACAAGGCCATGCTTTTCTCACTAAGAAGCTTTCTAATGTAGAAACTAAAACTAGTGAGAGCTCATCATTTGGGTCAAATGATCAATCACATATTTGTGCTAACCCTTGTGATGTAGAGAAGAAGCATGTATCCACCTCTTGTAATGATTTATTATCTATGCCATGTTCTTCACATATAGATGCTTGTTCTACTTCCTTGTCTTGTGAGACTAACATTTTGAAGAACAATGAGCTCAAAAGTGAAGTGAAGAACTTGAGCAACAAGTTAGAGAGGTGGTGTAGATCAAAGGTCACCCATGAGCACATGATGAAAAATCAAAGAAGCTATGGTGACATGAGTGGCATTGGCTTTGACAAAAGCAATGTCAAAGGCAAGAGATGGGGCAAGAGAAGACATGAAAGAGAAATGAAGAAGCAAGAACAAGAAAAGCTATCTCATTTCATGTGCTATCAATGCCATGAGATGGGACATCTTGCAAAAGCTTGCCCCAACAAGAAGCCCCAAGATCAACCATGAAGATGATGATATGGGGAAGAAGACAAGAAGGGGAGGTAGAAGATCAAGATCAACACAAGACCTCGCCCAAGTCAAGTGCTATGAATGTGAGAAGATGGGTCACTTTGCCTCAAAGTGTCCCAACAAGCTTGAGAAGAAGGCTCAAGCAACCCAAGTGAGGCAAGGCAATGAGAAGCAACACATGAGCAAGGAAGAGAAGGCTCAATCAAGAAGAAATTGCTACTCATGCCGGGAAAGGGGACACATGGCTCATTCATGTCCCCTAGGTAACATTCCTAAGCCTATTTCAATTGCTAATGATTCTATGCTTAGGAAGGATGATAATGGTACCTCTAAGACTACCATTACAACTCATCCCGCTATTCATACTAAGGCTATGCCAAAGTATGTTGCACCTAACTTGAGAGGACCCAAACAAGTTTGGGTACCATCAACTAGTGGATGAATGTGTGTAGGTACCATGGCATTGGAGACTTGATTCAATTTGTTCTATGTTGATCATCATGTGATTGAATCAAGTAGAAGCTTAGTGCAAATCCATCCCAATGCCAAGACAAAAGAGTGAAGTCCAAGTGCTACAACATACAAGTGCAAAAGATCAAGTTGTGGTGGTAAAATGGAATATTTGAAGGCTTGCAATCAAATTTAGTTGAAGCTTGCTTTTGGATGATCATGAGCTACTAAGGTATATCTCTAGTTGATCATGTTATTTTAGATGCATATGAGATGATTGAATCGGATATATATGCATATGTTGCTTGCTATAAGATGATTGAATGGATTTGATGCTTAGTGATCAAAATTGAGTTAGTTTGAATGGATATGTTCATGAGACTTCTTTTAGTAAGTGATTTGAATGGATATATGTCTTGTGAGAGTATTCAAACATGTTAGCTCAAGTTTGATTCAAATTGGTAGAGTATAGCTCAATTGCTCCAAGTTGTCAAAAATCTGAAATCTGAGCTAGCTGTGATAATAGCCATGTTTGAATGATCAAATCTATTTGGATTGGCTTGAAATTTGGTACACATGCTCTACACTTATGATATTAGTTTCTGTGCAAAATTCATGATTATTGGATAAGATATACTTTGGTTTTGGAGTAGATCTTGTCAACTATAGTGCAGCAGCTTTCAGCATGTAGTACTATGGAAAGAATTGAAATATGGTAGCAATCTAGAAAACCAATGAAGCTCAAATTTTTATGGCTGCTAGAACACTTAGAGAGGCACATCTCCACCAAATTTCATAGTCATTGGACTAATATTTTGGGAGATATGCATGTTTCTTTGAGAAGGACAGAATCTGCCAGAAAAGTGACAATTATTGGATTAATCTAGAGTCACTTTGATTGAAAGGCCCTCAAGTTGGAATCATGTTTATAAGTGTTTGAGGGACCTATGTTTGGTTTTGAGATGAGCTAGAAGTATGACAAAGATGAGTACAAGTTCATTTGATTGAAGAGTGTATTTGGCACACATTTGGTACTCAAATTGAAGATCAAGACCAACATCAAGATGAAGAGAAAGATCAAGTCCTAGTATCAATTGAAGATCATTTGGAAGAAAGAAAAGGACTCAAAGAAGGAAGAGTTAAACTCAGGCAACCTTGCAAGAAGCTTCCATCATGATGAGTTCACCATTGGATCAATCAAACAAAGGCATTTCGAGTAAGGATCAAGGATGTTCTTTGGAGAGAGGTCACTTCTCCCTTATGTAGGGGCTTGCCGCCTTTTGTAGGTTAACCAAGTGTGGTACTTGGAAGGCTAATATGGAAGTGGTGATTCAAAGGATATTTGAGATGCTTAGTTGAAGCAATGAAAGGATTGACCAGGCAAAGCAAGCAACATCCAAGATAGAAAAGCAAATCTTGCCAACTCAAGTGGTATTTATATGCAAGCAAAGGTCAAATGAAGAAGCAAGTCAACCACAACAAGATAGTGCACTTGATCATATGGGTGAAGATTTGATTCTTTCAATTGGTATCTATTGGTCTTCACCATGGACTTCACATTGCTATTTTCGGAGTTGGAATCAAATGACTAACCTCTACTCCAAGATAGCAAGGTATCATTGTTTGTCATATGCATTCATACTATGCTTAGGACTTGATTAGAGCATATAGACATCCTTGTGATACTATCTAGGAGCATCCATGAAAATCAAATGTTTTGATGCTTATATGATGCCACTATTGCTTCTATGCTTTACATGATCTAGTGGTAACATATAACATGTTTATGGGCTTGCAATCCTAGTGTTTAATCTAGAGAATGAGCAATGGAACATTCAACCAACGTGAGTAAGATAACCATTGCAAAAATGTGTGAAGAAGCTTACTCTAGAGCAAACAGTGTTAAATGTTTCATGCAAATGATCTAGGTTGAACCACAAATGAAATGAAACAAACATCTCTCTCTTAACAAATTTGAACCTCCTTTATGCAAACCTTTTATGGAAATAGATGACAAAGGGGGAGAAAGTATAACAAAGATAAAATGAAAGGGGGAGAACAAAGATAAAATGAGGGGAGAGAATGTAAAGATAAAATGAAAATGTTTTTGAGCACACAAGTAGGGGGAGCAAGCTCATGAACTTGATTGTTGCATTTGATATGTGCATAATCATGTGCTTGCTTGCATTGCATAAGCTTTCAAAGCTTTCAAATCTTATATGCATGCTTGTGTGGTGTATGCTAGTTATAGGGCTTAATTGATGATTTGATAACTAGCATGCATAGGTTGATAGCTAGACTTGTGCTTTTCATGCAAACTAGACCCTTGCTTCTAAAGTTGATCTCATGGGGTTTTCTAGTTTTCATGATGTCTAGCTACTCTTGGTGCTAAAGAAGGTGTACAACTATGAACTTCATCGATAACACGCTTCAAAGGTTATTCTATACACCTTAGCACTTTTTGGTAGTAATTACTCTCCCACACTTCGATATCTATGCATATGTGCAAGTTTCATTTTCAAACACTAGCACATATGTAGGGGGAGCTAATACTACCAATTCGGATTTGTGCTACTTGTCCAAAATCCTTTACACATGGTAAAATAGCTTGGGCAAGCAACATGAATCCAAACCAAGTTAGCAATTTACATTCTTGTGAAGTGCTAGCTTGGAATAAGCTTAATTTCCATATTTTTGTAGAGTTGTCATCAATTACCAAAAAGGGGGAGATTGAAAGGTCCTAGTTTGGTTTTGGTAATTGAGTGACAACTTAGGTGGACTAATATGTGTTTGAAGTGAATTACACAGGTGATTAGTCCATAGGTGATCATGTGTGAGCAACATATGCCATAGAGGTGAAATGGCTTGGAAGATGTTGCAAGGCTCACACATGTGAAGGAGCTTAATGCACATGAAACATGACATGTGGTCATGTGGCTAAGATGGTGAAGATCAAGGCAAGACTTGGCTTGATGGACCGGTTGCAAAGGTGAAGGGCAAGTTGGAGGCTTTGAAGCCGTTGGTACCGAGTGTCGGGAGGCTTAAGCAAGACTTGGCGCCGAAGGACCGAAGCGATGGTGAAGAGCAAGTGATGTCAAGATCAATGGACCATGGAGGCCATGTGATGATATGAAGTGGATCATATCATTTGATGAAGAGGTTGGTGCATGTGTTGCATCAACATATGGAGGAGATGGAATGGAATGCGCAAGACAAAGGTATACTTATAGGGCATTTCATTTCACCGGTCATAGGTGTGTAGAGAAGATTATGACCGGGTTTAGGATAAATGGCCGCACCATTAAGAGGAGCAAACTTGTTTGCATATCGGTCATCTAGTGTCACTTGAGCGATCTAACTTTGCGATGTTGTTAGGATCAAGTGGCGTGGTGAGAGCAAGTGAAAATCCTTTGAAAAATGATTGTGAAAATGCTAACACACATGCACATGTTGTACACTTGGTGGTGTTGGCACATTTGCAAAGGAGAAGTTGTTGGAGTTGATTTGGATCAACACAGAGAAGAAAAGGGAAGTTTTCTAAGTATGGTCGGTACTACCGCCCAGGGGGGTCGGTAGTACCGCCCATGGGTGTTGCGCTGTGTTGGGGCTGATTTGGCCTGGCGGTAGTACCGCCATAACCTCGGTACTACCGCCTGCGGTGGTACCGACCAGAGGGTCGGTGGTACCGTGGCCCTGAAGGGTTTTGCAGGCTCTCTATGTTGAGCTGAGTTTGGCCTGCCGGTAGTACCGCCATAGGGTCGGTCGACCGTTCGAGGTTTCGAGGTGTGAGGAGTTTGGAAGCTCTCTGGAAGTGGCCAGTTTTGGCCTACCGGTAGTACCGCCATAGGGCCGGTACTACCGACCGTCGGAGGTACCGACCAGGAGTCGGTTGTTCGTTTTGGTCAACGCGCCGTGTGTAACGGCTAGTTCTGACATTGTCGGTACTACCGCCCAGGGGGGTCGGTACTACCGACCGTAGCGCAGAATGCCCAGTGAAGGGGCATAACGGCTAGTTGGCCCTTGGGGCTATATATAGTCGTGGTAACCGGCCTTGGGCTGGTTGGTCAAGTGGTTGAGCACTCCAAAGCCTTGGTGGCTTGTGCTAGCGACCCCTCTAACACACATATGCTTTAGTGCTTATCCGATTGTGTGAGAGAGCGATCCTATTGCGTTGCTTTGAGAGATAGCATCGAGTGGCACTAGGTGTTCGAGTTGCAAGCCGGTGTGCTTATTACTCTTGGAGGTTGCCACCTCCTAGACAGCTTGGTGCGTGTCTCCGTCGTGAAGCCCGCGTGAAGATTGTGCGTGGCTCCGGAGAAGCTTTGTGAGGGGCATTGTGCTCGCCCCGCGGGAGATCGCGAAGAGCAACTCTAGTGGAAAGAGGCGTGAAGAGCGTCAAGTGGTCCGGCCGGATCAAAAGCTAGAGCTCTTGGTGAGCACTCCATCGTGGAGAGGTTGGCTTAGTGTCACCACTAGCGAGAGGATCGGCGGCAACCTTGGGCTTGCTTCAACGGGGACTAGCTTGGTGGCAACCAAGTGAATCTCGGGATAAAATCTTGTGTCCCCGTCCCTTGTTGCTCTTATTATTCTTGTTTCCTTGCATATTACGCTTGTTCTTGTGTTCTTCGTGTTCTTCCTCCCTCTATCACTCTATCTTAGGTTGGGAAGGCTCGATCCACATTTTGGCAAGGAATCAAGACGTGAGGAAGCTACAATCGTCATCTACAACATCTAGGGAAGTGGGGTAATTGCTAGATCTGAGATTGCATCTCACCCCCTTCGATTTCGTAGCTTCCTGCACGTGCTCGGTAGTACCGGCTTGGAAGCCCGGTAGTACCGGCATCGGTAGTACCGGCCCTACAGCTCGGTAGTACCGACTGTCTGATGTTTGCACTAGCTTGTATTGCAATATTTATTCTTGTGCTAGTGTTTAGTTGCTTAGTTTGTGTAGCTAAGTTGAGCTCTCTAATTTGGCTTGGGTAGCCTTGTTATTGAGCATTGCTAGTGAGCTTAGGCTTTGTGCTTTGCTTGCTAGATTGCTTAGGAGCTCCCCCGTGCTTGAAGTACTAGTTGCATAGGCTTGTGTGACCTTGCTTCTAGAATTGGTTAGGTGAGCTCTAGCTAGCCCGACACCTTATTTGCATTGATTAGGATCTTTTGTAAGGTGTCATAGAGTATAGGTGGAAGGGTGTAGTCTTGGCTAGACCGATAGTTTTAATTCCGCATTTGTTTCAGTTAGCCGCTCCAATTAAGTTTAATTTTAAAAGGGACTGTTCACCCCCCCTCTAGTCCGCCATCTCGACCCTTCACCGGTGGAGCAGCCGAAAATGGTGGACGAGATGCCACTCGATGCTTATCGAAAATGGTGCTCGCACCGAGGATACCTTGGCCCGGCAGCGACCACATTTGGAAGGAGTCGCTCCACGGATTGGACCACGAACGAGGGGCACGCGAAGAGTTGTTGCCCCGTCCTTTCCCCCTGCCACGCCCCCATGGCTGAGACGGAGAACGAGAGGATGAAGGGGCTGGTGCAGCAGGGGCAGCAGCGAGGGCCGCTGTCGGTGTTGGAGCACGAGGAGGCGCAGATGCACCACGTGGCGCAGTGAAGGCAGTGGACAAGGTGGACACCGGATGCTCGGACTCCTCCAAGGCAAGCAGAGATTAAGTCTCGAGAAATGAGGGGAGTGGAGTCTTCGTCTTCAGGATGGAGGCCATGCCACGAAGGGGCTCATTGACACCACGAAGAAGGGCGAGCAGCTAGAGTCGTTGACGGGCTGTTCAAGATTAGTGAGTCCATAAGCAAGATCCTTGAGCCGGTGGGCGAATTCAAGCACCGGAAGTTCGCCCTGAGCCAGAGCACGAAACTTGGCCTCAAGAGTCATGGCTCATGAGGCCTTATTGTCGAGGAAGAGGTTGGCTGCTGTTAGAATAGGTGCCCTAATGGGCTGGCCTTGGGCCTGGCGGCTAGCTGCTTTAGGGGTTAAGATAGATAGATGATATTAATAAGGCAAGGATCACCGTTGATTGGGAGTTTCTATAAACCCTCCTGATCCTTGCCTATATATTGTACCCCTGTACTCTTGTCAATCTATCAATCAATTCACGAGACCTATTCGCTCTCATGGTATCAACCGCCTTTAGATCCTTTTCTCCACTGCCCTAACTCACGCGCAGGCCTCCCGCCGCGCAGCACCTCCCCCACACGCCGGCTGCTCGCCGTGCAGCAACGCCTGCCATGGCACCCACCCCTCCTTCCACCCCGAAGTCTGGGAAAACTGATGCCTCCTCTGCCGGCGTCCAGGCTGAAGCGGTCACCCAACGTCTCGCCCAGCAGGAGGCCAACGAGGCCACCGCCGCTGCTCAGCGCCTACAGCAGGCACGCGATGCCTCCCTAGCAAGCGCCCTCCAGGCCGATGAGGAGGCCGCGACAACCGCCAAGGAGCGCGATGCCGCTGCCCAGCGCACCAGCGATGCCCTGGCACGGGCTGCCAAGGAGCACGCGGCTGCTGCTGCTGCCGTCGCACAGGAATCCTCTAGCGCACCAGCTGGAGGTACATCGGCGCTGACCCGTGATCTCCGTGCCGCCATGCTTCACCACGAAGCCGTCGCCCTCCTGCAACTTCATGCCCAGGCCGTTGTCATCAGCAACATTCGGCACCACAACTCCAGTAACTTCAACCGCTGGCACGATCAGTTTTTACTCATCCTCGGCAAGTTCACTCTTTAGGACCACGTTCATGAGGACCCTCCAGCCTCGATCGCTCCTGACTGGGCTCGGATGGACTGCGTCATCAAGTCCTGGATTATCGCCACGCTCACCGACGATCTTGGTGAGATCATCTCCACCCAGGGCTCCACCGCTTGGCACGCCTGGCTTGCCGTCGAATCTCAGTTCCTCGGCAACCGGGAGGCTCGTTCCATTCACCTTGATACGCGGTTTTGCAACTTCGTCCAGGGCGACCTCTCCATCACCGATTACTGCCACAAGCTGAAGAAGATGGCCGATGATCCGACGGCTTTTGGCGAGGTCGTCACTGACCGTACCCTCGTCCTCAACTTCACCTGCGGCCTCAATGAGCGCTTCAGCCACGTCGAGACGCTCCTTCGTCGTGCTAGGCCCTTCCCCTCCATCCTGGAAGCCCGTGACGACCTCATCCTCGAGGAACTCACCCTAGAGAACCGCAAGGACGCACCTGCCACTGCTCTCGCCGTCTCCACCACTCCTAGACCTGCCCCTACATCATCCTTTGGCACGGGCTCTGGGGGCACTGGTGGGAGCTCCAAGCCTCCAAACAACCGTCGCAACAAGCGTGTCGGTGGTGGCAAAGGCAACAGTGGCGGCAGCACCTCTGGACAGGGGCCACGCCCCCCTGCTGGCGTGCAGCAGCATCCGCATCATGTTGGCACGCAGTAGCAGCATGCCGGCGGTCGGCCCTGGCCCAGCGTCTACAACCCATGGTCGGGGATCATCCAAATGTGGCCCGGGGGTCCTCGTCCACCACTAGCACCCATCCCAGTGCCTCCTCACTTGCAGGCACAGCAGCAGGCACATCAACAAGGCCCAGCAGCAGCAGCAGGCGCTCGTTGCTCACCAGCAGGCTGTTGCCCTCCCTCCTCCTGATGGTTCTGGACAGTGGGTCGCCCCAGGGTACTATAATCATGTGGTCGGTCTCCCTTCCTGGGACCCGACGGCCCTCGCCTCCGCCTTCAGCACAACGTCACTGACTCCGCCTAAATCCAACGAGTGGTACTTCAACTCAGGTGCTACTTCCCATATGATATCCCAGTCCTCCTCTCTTTCACGTGTTTTCTTCCCGCGGTACCCTACTCCTTCATCTATTGTTGTCGGTAATGGCTCCCTTCTTCCTGTTACTGTCACTGGCTCCACGGAGTTATCCTCTACTTTACGCCTTAATAATGTTCTTGTGTCGCCACAAATTATTAAGAATTTTATCTTTGTTCGCCAATTTACTATCGGCAATAATTGCTCTGTTGAGTTTGACCCCGCTGGTTGTTTTGTGAAGGTTCTCCCATCTCGGACCGAGATCGTTAGGTGCAATAGCTCCGGGCCGCTATATCCACTACGCCTTCCTCCGGCACATTCCCTTGTCGCCCAGGCTTCCTCCCCGCTGTGGCATCGGCGTCTTGGCCACCCTAGTCATGAGGCATTGTCAAAGCTCGCGTCTAGTGTCTCATGTCACATTCAGGATTGTTCGGATTTATGTCATGCTTGTCAACTAGGGTGTCATGTTTGTTTGCCCTTTCCTGTATCCACCTCTCATGCGTCTAGCAAGTTTGATCTTATACATTGTGACTTATGGACCTCTTCAGTTGTCAGCATTTCTGGTTACAAATATTATTTGGTCATACTTGATGATTGCACTCATTACTTGTGGA
Source organism: Coix lacryma-jobi var. lacryma-jobi (assembly GCA_009763385.1). Lineage (NCBI taxonomy): Eukaryota > Viridiplantae > Streptophyta > Magnoliopsida > Poales > Poaceae > Coix > Coix lacryma-jobi. The sequence goes on along the minus strand of CM019828.1, from coordinate 81,628,638 downwards.
CTTTTCCATTGCGACTTAAATCTGACGCTTTTCCATTGCACCAATGCATTATTGCTGCCCTTCAGGGAGAATTTTCTATGAAGGATTTGGGAGAACTTCACCATTTTCTGGGTATGCAGGTACAGCGAACCACCAGTGGGCTCTTCTTGTCCCAACATCAGTATATGTTGGATATTTTGGGTCGCGCTGGTATGGCTGATTGCAAGCCGTGTTCCACTCTAGTTGATATCAATTCGAAGCTTTCAGCTGATGGCGCCCCTATTTCTAATCCTACTGATTTTCGCAGTCTCGCTAGAGCTTTGCAGTATCCCACCTTCACAAGGCCGGACATTGCTTATGTCGTGCAACAGGTGTCTTCACATGCACGACCCGCGCACCTCATCTTGCAGCTTTCAAGCGTATTTTGCGCTATGTTCATGGCACCTTGGATTTGGGTCTTCATCTTTGCGCTTCCAGTCAGACTGATCTTGTTGTCTACACCGATGCTGATTGGACTAGTTGTCCTGCTCATATGGCCACCTCGGGCTATGATGTGTTTTTGGGTGACAATTTGATCTATTGGTCCAGTCTCTCGTTCCAGTGCTGAAGTTGAGTATCCTACAGTAGCCAATGCCGTCGCCGAGGCCTCCTGGTTGCGCCAACTGTTGTCTGAGCTGCATACTCCTTTGCGCCATGCCACTTTGGTCTACTATCACATCAGCACAGTTTACATGTCTTCCAACCAGTTTACATGTCTTCCAACCAGTGTACCAAGCATATTGAGATTGATCTTCGTTTCTTCCGAGAACGAGTGGCTCTTGATGCTGTCAGCGTACTTCACATTCCGACGACGTCCCAGTTCGCCGATATCTTCACCAAAGGCTTGCCCACTTCTATCTTCACGGAGTTTCGGTCCAGGGTCAACGTTCGCCGCATCGACACTGTGACTGGGAGCGTGTTAAGAATGTAAATGTATATGCGTGTGTACATGGGCCTGGGCTTCATATAGCCAGCCGGCCCTAGATTAGAGAGATATGAGGGAGATCTCGTTTGGTCCTGTTTCCATAAACCATGAGATCTCCTCTCCCCTATATATGTACATAGGTCTCTCAATCAATCTAATCTTACCACGCAATCCTAATTGCTTTCAGTATGAACTCTAATGCACGTGACTAGGACAATAGAAACAAGGGGAAAGGGATATGTCCTACCATAGTTCATACAAGAAAAAAGAAATAGGAGGTAACGAGTACTAGTGTCCATGTTCAACTAAAATAGTACTCATATCCAAAAATATAAGGCACACACATACTTCAATATTCAAATTTGACTATCTTTGACCAACAATTAGTCTAATGATCTAAGCATATGAAAATTTTGTGCTACAAAATGGGCAGATTGTATCTGTATTGAGAAACACTTTGTAATGTCAAAGTGTGATATTGAAGACCACACCAAGTCAAAGTGCACCTTATATTTTGGGGTGGAGTAACATATATTGCAGGAAGTGATCTTCACTACTTACCATAAAAATTGGAGCGGAATGTGCACAACACAAAAGAAGAACAGGGTGATAGCACATTAGTTAAAGAAATTGGAGTGCAGAGACATGCTAGGATGGTGAAACAACTCACAAGATGAATTTTCTCTGGTTTCGACCCAGATGCACGACTGCCTGACTTATCTGAACGCCTTGAATCTGAACTTGGCAGTACAGCTGAGAAAAGATTTTCTAATTCTGACATATCGAACACAGGGGCTCTGTGCAGGTCAGCCAAAAGACACATTAGTATGAAAATCCCAATTCATATGATCATTAACAAGTTTATACAAGGTGCCAGTGAGGTACTTTAAAGTTTCATCAGGTTTCTGTGACTCCGCCCACAGGCTACCATGCATTGCTCTTGTTACTTTCACCCAATGAAGTGGCTTCAAATTAGACCTTCTGGACACAGCCTGGCTAGATTGAAAGCTCTTTGACATTGGACCTGAAGGAGGTGCAGGTCCATGCCCTGGAGGACCAAATAGTTTAGCATTACCTCCAGGAGGTGCTGGCGGGAGTACAATGTTACCAGAAGCACCATTGCAACCTCCATGGGAGGGTGGCGGCAGAACAGGAGGTGATGGCATCGATTTGCCCATGGGGCTGGATGATTGTTTTGATGAATAGCATGATGGAGGGGGTGGAGGTGGACTGGAGGTTGTTCCAGGTGGTGGAGGTGGAGGCGGTGCGGAAGCTCTAATAGGTGATGGTGATGGGGAAGGTGGTGGAGGGGGTGCAGCAGACCTAACAGGACATGAAGTAGATGCAAATAGAGGCAGAGGTGGTGCAGCAGGTCTAACGGTAGATGTAGAAGCAATTAGTGGAGGTGGCGGTGGTGGTGCAGGAGGTCTACTGAGAGAGCACCTAGGTGGTGGGGGGGGAGGTGGGGATTGAGGTGGCCCTGACAGTTTAGGAGATGAACTCGAAGCAGGTGGTTGAGGTTTCAGCAGTTGTGGTGCATGAGACCAAAGAAGAGAAGGCCTAGACACAGGTGGAAGTGGGGGTGGAACAGGTGGTGGTTGTGGTGCAGCTGATGCTGGAGGTCTGAATGAAGTCGTAGCAACAGACACAGAATATGGAGGCAGATGATAAATACTTGAAGAACTGGAAACTGATGATGGCGGAGGCAGTGGGGGTGGCGGTGGAGCAGAAGTTGGCAACAGTTTAATTTTAGCACTAGTTGAGGATTTCTGCTGATGTGTGCCCAGAGTAGTAGTTCCAAGTGACTGAAATGTTGATTGTCTCTCTAGATGATATGGAAGGCCTATGACAAGGAAACAGTTTAACTATAAAAAGAAATTACAAGAAAAAAGTGGATTCTTAAAATCCATCATGACTTAACCTGAATTGTTGAAGGTAGGTTGAGATGAGTCTTTTGCTTCTGACATCATAATAGAATCTGATACCAGCAAATCAAGTGGCGATGGTGGAGGGGGTGGCGGTGGCATACCCTTCGTTACAACAGGAGTACCTGTCACATCAATGGTCAAAATATTAAAATAACATGGTAACATGACTACATGAGAAATTGAGGATATGCATACAATACAGAAGAATATCAATTAAGCTACACCTGTTGTTGGGTGCTGTCTTGATGGTCGTTTTGATGTAAATTGGATGACACCAGTAGAAAGATTTGATACTGTGGTCGAGGTTGCAGTTGAACCACAACAATCCTCAGCTCTTCCAGCATGATGTTCCAACAGAGCTGTAATTCCAAGGACTGAAGGTGCGCTATTAAATCTCGGACAAGCTGAAAGTGATCTAGGACTGGAGTAGCCAGAAAGAGCAGAGCATGAACTAGAAATTGGAAATCGCTGTGACATAATTATAGTGGGTGAAGAGTGTTGGCCTGAACCATGTTGCTCATCAAGTTTAGCATTTTGATCCTTAAGAACTGGTTCAATAGATTTCATGGTAGAGGGAACAACCTTTTCCAGTGAAATTGACTGTTCGGTGTTACTGTCAACCTTGTGAACTAGTGGGCCTAGATTTTCTTGGACAATAGAAATTCCAGTTTTGACTTCGGAATTAGTGGCTTGCTCCAACAAGATCAATCTCTGTCGACCAACACTTTCCAGTTTGTTCACATAGACTATGGGGTGTTCAACTTTGCTCAATTCTTGTTGAACATTCTCAGAATGCTTGTTGATTGGGGAGATTGAACCAAGCTCTAAGGATTCTGCTTCTTTCTTACTTGGAGACAAGAATCCTTGCCTCAGCTGAATATTTTCTGATGAAGTAAGTCGCTGGAAAAGCTGGACTGCAGCATCCCCTGTCGGATCTAGCCAGTCCACATTGCTGAACATCTCTTGAACCTTTGCAAATGCCTCAACCGGTAGACCCCCCTTCTCTCCTATACCTGTCACCTCCATGGGACCTAAATGATTGGCAGTGTCCATTTCTGAAAGAAGAACCTATAACCAGAGGACAAAACAAAATTACCAACTTTTGCATAACTTCTAGATTAAAAAAAAAATCACTGATTCACTGCAACAAATACATACCTCGGCTCTGAATTCCTTTGGGAATCGATCTTTGGCATCCCACAGTACATCAATTTCATCATGGTTTAACATCAGAATGTTAGATCTGATAAAGGCTGTATTGAACATGACTCGGAACATCATCTCTTCTCGTTCTTGATCAGCATCAAGGCTAATGCATTCAAGGACAACATCACCTTGAATATGGCAGTGGATGTCAATCTTAATCAGTTCACAGTCTGCCTGGGTAACAGTAGTAAACTTCAATGACTATTACAACATCAAGAGAGCCATGGCATGCCAAATGAGGAAATCTAACAAAACTATTCAGCAAATATATGTGTTCTCACTCTGCATGTCAGATATAAAACTATGAATTTGCCAGTTCCGGAAGCAGAAAGTGGTAAAAAAAAACTAACCTTCTTGTAAAGCCTAACGTATTTGCTCCTTTTTGGTGTTGCAAAAAGCACCTTGGGTGTGTTACTTGTAGTAAGTAAAGGATCCTGTCCATAAATATGGAATATTGGTCTGCATCCTCCCTCTTCATTAAAGCCTGGAATGTTTCTTAATATCACACAGTCTAAAGTAAGGGCCCGGTCCTGAGGTGGCCACTCTGAGCTCACGTTCCTCCGAGATATATAATGTAAGTATCTTATCTGAGAAGGCATAGGATTTAATGGTGACAACAACTGAACCAGCTCACGAGGAGCTTGCCTGTAAATCATTTCCAGTGTCCTCTGCTCACCAATGAACTGCTTTCTATACAACAGCAGTCCTGCTAACATGAATGCAAGTACAGCCCAGCCACCACGCTCACAATGCATTATTAAGACATTTTGCTGGCCCAAAGAGAGCCAACTCTCCCCTGACCTCAAGTAATGATGAATCATTTCTATTGTAAGGAGTGGGCATCCCTCGTATTGTCTGGGGTAGTCCATAACTACCATATCATAGCATGACAATATATTCGCCAGTAAACTTTGACTGTCTCCATCCCGAAAATTGAAGACCATAAATGAAGCATCAGCAAAGTGGCTCCGAAGTTGCACAACAATGTCACGAATATAATTCCGGTACTTATCATCATCAAAGACATCAGTTGTAAAGCAAGAATCAAACACTGCAAATGCACAAGATAGGTACAAGAAACATTTTAGAAGGAAGCCAATAACACTTCACCAAATCAATTTTTGAAATCAATTCTTGTAACATCATCTGCACAAATCTCAACACACTTTGGAGGGCTAATGTGCTGGATCTACTAACATGTACGAGTGGGTTCGTATTTTCCCCATAAGTCTTGACACGAGAATAGGAAACAATAATGTTCATAAAACACAGGAATAATGTAGAGAGCAACAAACAGAACTATAATCCAGATTACACAGTATGCATTGCAATTAAAATTCAAAAAGAAACAAAATGCACACATCACAAGCCATTGCTATGTTTAATAATACTTTAACCAACAGGTTGATAAAATACAAAAAAAGTAGTACAAGAGAACAAAATCAGCTGCAATTTGCTTTAGAAAAAAAAAACAATATAACAGTACAATAAATATAACTGGGGTTCTATCTGTACTCCCTTACACAGTGAAATTTTGCTAGTCACAAGTATGCTGACGATAAAAAGGGCTAGTTAGTAAGCCATACAAAAATGGACATACCAACATTTTACTGATTGTTACAATTAGCAGGCCCTGACTCATGTTCTATTCTAGTACTCCACCAGAGTCAAGGGCACCAAATCTGTACTGCCTTTCCTTGGAAACTTTATTTCTTTTTGTGTGTGATTCTTATTGTTTGTCCCTGTGACACCTGTGGTGAGTGATATTTCTTAAATAACTAATTTTTACTTCAAATCATACACATTTATCCCCTGTCAAATTATCTGAGGTTGTCAGTTTGGACTTCAATGCCACAAAATTCCACAAAGATGTACCTGTGTTATGGTCTCAAAAGCCTACAATATCTCGTACAGGAACAACTTTTGGTTACACAAAAACTTTCCATGTGCCCAAATGTGTCTAAAAATGAAAATAAATGTATGTGAGTATGTGACTGCCTTTGAGACCACAGGCCTGCCTCGATACAAGATTTAGGTCCACCTCATCATGGTCTATCACAAGACAGAATGGTGAAGCTTTCCCATGGGACATTGGAAACCACTTGTGCTGCAACAATGATGTTCCACTTGTTTCATTTTATTTATTTTTTTTGAAAATGCAAGAGGGCTGTGTTTCATTTTATTAAAGAAAAGAGAAAGGGTGGTCCCCAACATGATCCTCACTCATACGGGAAACAAATATGAGTGAGGCAATTACAGACTCAAAACTCATGCACATAGCTAACTCATGGGACTCAACTGCCCTAGATTGCGATAGAAGTCCAAACTCCTGCAGTTCCTTCACACCAGCCATGCACCATAAGCCGTGCTCATCCTTCAGCTCACACAAAATTGTGTTAACCGAAGGAGAAGCCCCCTCAAACACACAAGCATTTCTATGTTTCCATATAGTCCAGGCACCAAGAATGACTAGAGTGTTCACTCCTTTTTTGTTCTCCTTTTTGACTCTTCTCATCGTCTTGCACCACCAATCTGCAAAGCTCCTTTCATTTTGTCGGGGACTGAATCTGTTAGCTCCAAGCCTCCAACGGACAGAGCAATCTGAACCACAATTGTCTTGCCACCACGAACATTGTTAATAGATGTCGTATCGTCTCATCTTCTTGATCACATAGAGGACATTTATCCGGGTGAGAAAGACAACTGTTAGCAAGCTTATCTACTGTTCAACATCTGTTTCGGATTGCCAACCACAGTGCACACATAGCGAACTATTATTTCGCCTTTTAACTGAGTTTCAATGATTGTTACATTAATGGGTTTGTGAAGCATTTGATTATTCAGTGCTTAATCTAGTTTGCATGGAGCACAGGGCTGCAAGGTGATGCCAGGCACCACAGCACCTCCGCCTCTTGTATGAATGCTCAACCCATAATGTCCACTCGCGCCTTGAGTCAAACAAGTTAATGTAAATTAATGATTCTCCTCTGCACAGTGCATGGATCACTGGATCAACTCCAGTTCGCTCCATGGTTGAACCATGCCCATCCTTGGACAGTTTGGCCAGTCTTAGTGAGGGTTTCGTGTCCTAGTTTCCAAACCTCCCATGTGTTGGAAACATTGTGGACTGCATGAAACTTTTTTTTTGAAACAATGGACTGCATGAAACTTTGATCTTCAATCTCTTCATCAACATTGTGCCATGTCAGCATATTTGCTAAATTGATAGCTTATTTAATGCTCATGAAACTCTCATGACACACCAACTGAAACTAACCTTACAAAAGAAGTAATGTCTGGTAAGCTAACCTCGATACACTGAACCATATTGCACACGGCGCCCAAAACAGGAAGCAATGCAACTACCAGCACTGTAGACAAACAGTTGTTTTACTACAGTTTCCTACAAAGCAATTCCGGGAACTTATGGCTTAGAATGTAAAAATTCTGACACTATAACAGCACGTCCGCTGAGGTAGTGTTGCTAAAGATCGATGGTCGCTGAAATTTCCTCAGTCTGATCTCAGCACAGCCTCTCACCAGAAGGAAGTCAAAGACGTTTGCACGAACTTGTCAAAAAAAAAGACGTTTGCACGACAAGCCAATGGGGGGGAGAAACACCGAAACGTTTCCAGTAACGCCGCATTGCCAAAACACAATTACCACGGCATTTGATAATGGAAACGCAAATCAGACCACCACGCAGAGGGCATTCCCCTGCAAAATAGACACAGGCATTGACAAGGTGGGGGGATTGGACGGGGTAAACGCACCATAGACGCGTTCGGTGATTTCAAGGAGCCCGTCAGGCGGCTTGCGGTAGAAGAACTTGCGGAAGAGCGCCATGCCGCGTCTCCGCGATCCGCCACCCGCGCGGCCCTACTACCACGAGCCTCGTCGCGCCGACAACGCCATGGATCCCCGTTCTGGCAGAACGCGCGGCACAGCACAATGCGGGGTTGCCGCGGTGTGAAGGTAAAGGAATCGCGAATGCAGGTGCGCGCAGGTCTGGCGCCTGTGGCTGGTGCACGACGTTGCTTCGACCCAGCGCTAGGGTTTGCAGCCTTCCGCCCCTCGTCCTCTTCTACGCCTCCCCTGCCTTTGGTGTGAAGAGCAGAGGAACGGAGAGAGCTTTTTTTTATGTTTGTGTGCGCGCTCCTTTAATGGTGTTTTCGGTGGGGCGTTTGATCTTTCGGAGTGAGGTGTTGTTCAGTTTTGACGAATATTTGTGAAATGTAGTGTAGCATTTTCGTTGTTATTTGAGAAATTTTATCTAAATATGAACTTATTAGGCTTAAAATATTCGTCTCAATATGTACATACTAAAAGTACAATTATTTATTTATTTTATCTATATTTAATGCTACATACATACAGCTAAAAATTAATGTGACACAGAATCTAAAAAATATTTGGGAGAAGTTAGGGAAACTAGACAAAAAGGACTAAGCTAGATTTGGCGAGATGGGCGTTTGTTACCTTGTGTCGACGCAGCTCGAGCGGAAGGCGACACACCTGTCGTTATCCCATTTCACTTTCCGTCTTCTTTTATTTTCCAGCTGCAACTTGGGCAGTTAGACTATTCGCACTCACGTTCCTCTATTTTCATACTCTATATTGCCTAGTCATCAAGATTCTCTCCTCTATACTCATTTCTTCCGCATTCATCCATCCTCTATATCATTCTCTATCTATTGTAGGCTCACTTATCACTTTATCTAAATATATCTATGAGAGATCTAGTTTTGAAAAATTAATTGTAACGAATTCAATGGTGCAACCGGAATTTAATTTGGTTTTTCAGTTTGTGAGATATAGTATTTTTTTTGCTATGGAAAAGAGTGGGACCCGCTATCAGTTATCTCCTCTACCTCTCTGATCGTCCGTTATATTTGAAGGCCGAGACGAGCTCAGGCGCCGTATAGCGTACCGCAGTGCAGCTCTTTTATACAGTAAATGATACTCTAGTAGCTTTTAGCGGAAAGCGCTGCTGATAGTCTTAGGCTGGGCGTTCCGGGCTTCCGGCTACCTTACCTTTGGCTACCGGCTGTATATTCGTACTCGTTCCCTGACATTGTGGGCTAGGTTGGAATTCAGATCTGATTTAGTTCTCACCTTAAAAACTTTTCACTCGTCACATCAAATTAAATATTTAAATATATACATAAAGTATTAAATATAGACTAAAAATAATTAATTATACAGATTGTGATAACTTTACGAGATGATTTTAAATCTAATTAGTTTATAATTTGAAAATATTGTGCTATAATTATGCTACAGTAAACATATACTAATGACGAATTAATTAGTATTAATGAATTTGACTCATAGTCTCTTGACGAATAATTTTTTTCTTATTAGTTTATTTTTAATATAAATTAATGTTGAAACATCCCATTTCACCTAGGAACTAAACAAAGTCTCAGTATGTATGTTGCATTTGAAATGTGCATATTCATATGATGGATTGCATTGCTTAAGCCTTTTTATTCGATATCCATGCTTATATGGTGAATGCTAGTGATAGGACATGATTGATGAATTGATTCACTAGCATGTATAAGGAGGTAACTAGACATATGTGTTTGTCAAGTGGGTCAAGAGCCCTTTTATAATGTTGATCTCACGAGGTTCTTGAGTTTTGATGTATGTCTAATGACAAATGGTGCTAAGGATGGTATAATATGTGCACTCCGATTGGTATCACGCTTCAAAGGTTCATTCTTATGCCTTAGATCATCATTGATATTATTGCTCACCCATAATTCATATCCATACATATGTGCAAAATTTAGAACCAAACTCTATAGCACATATGTAGGGGGAGCCAATACTATCAATGTGGTTACTCAAATTTAAATCACATATCTTTGTATAGGTTGTCATCAATTACCAAAAAGGGGGAGATTGAAAGCCCTAGTTTGGTTTTGGTTAATTGATGAAACCTATTTGATCTAATCCTATTGCTAAGCATGTGTGTAGCTTATAAGAAAGGATTGAGACCAAGCCAAGTGGTGGAGCTAGCAAGTTGGCAACCATGGAGGATGGTGATGGCCACATGCAATTCAAGAGATCAAGTGCTCTACTTTTGGTGAAATGAAAAAGAGAAGGGATGGAGCAAAGAGGCCCGAAGGCAAAGGTATAATCTATAGGGCTCATTGTTTTCGTGATCAAGACACATAGCGAGTGTGATCACATTTAGGATACATAGCCGTACTATTAAGAGGAGTTAATTCATGGCTTATGTGGTGTTCAAGTGCCACTAGGTGTTCTCTAACATATTGATGCTATAGACCTAGTGAGTGACTAACAAAACCCCTTGGAAAATGCTTTGCAAAATGCTAACACACTTGCATATAATGATGTACACTTGGTGGTGTTGGCACTTTTGAGATAAGGGGGTGTTCCGAAGTTGTGGAGAAGTGGGAGAAACTAGTGTATAGTTCTTCTCCCTCCTGCCAAGCTTGCGAGGAAGGATTCAGCGTTTTTCGAAAGAGAAGTAGTGTGTTCAGAAGCATCGGACACTGGTCCGAGGGGCATCGGACGCTGGGCCGAGCGTCTGATGGTAAACCCTAGTTTCTGACAAATGTTGAAGGAGCATCGGACGCTGGCAACGGACGCTGAGGAAACACTGTTGCAGAGTCCGATGCAGGTGACGTGGCGCGAGCTTGTTTTCCAGGAAGCATCGGACACTGGCCTGTGTCCGATACCAATCCATCAGACGCGTCCGATGTGATTTGACCCTTTCTGGAACCTCTCTGCATGGTCATCGGACGCAGGGGTTGAGCGTCCGATGTGATGGTGCCTACGCGTCCGATGTGGCGCAGAAAAGAGCTAAATCGAGAAGTGGCATCGGAGCGTCTGATGCCTGGCATCGGCGCGTCCGATGTCACTTTAACCGTGGCGTGAAGGGAAATGACCGTTGGGATCTAACGGGCTAAATTCATAGCAGAGGGACACATGGTGCTCATTGGAGCATCGGACGCTGAGGAAGCGTCTGATGGCCCCGACACCGGCGCGTCCGATGCTCAGGTTTTCAGCCCAACGGCTAGGCCGACTTGAGTGGCCTATTTAAGGGGCTTGGCTGGCTCACTTGGGTTCTCTCTTGCACATTCTGATTCCTAAGCATACTAGTGAGCTTTGGCAAGCCTCCCAACTCATTTCCCAAGTTGATTTGATCAAACCAAGTGAGATTGAGTGATCTAGTGCGTGATTTGAAAGAGTTCAATCTAGTGACACTAGTCCTTCGCATCGGCATTGAGTTTTCTTGTTACTCTTCGCATTAGCCGGTGCCTAGACGGCTTGGAGGCGTTGAGGTGTTGTTGGCAAGATTGGTGATTGTTCTTGGCCACCACCGTTTGAGATTGTGAGAGGTTTTGGAGCATCACCTCGCCGGAGCGACAAGAGGCATCCTTAGTGGATTGCTCGTGTCATTGAGCTACCGTGCTAGTGGTAGATTCTTGTGGTGCTCTTTGTGAGCTTGGCTTTGCGCCAATTAGCCACTGGGTCACCTAGTGTCGGTCGACACAACGGGGAGTAGCGTGCCGACAAGCACGTGAACCTCGGGATAATTCTTGGTGAACCGTGTGCTTATTATGATTGCTTTCATATCTTGGTGATTGGTCTTCATATTCACATTCTTGATGATTGGCATCACAAGTGGATTTCACCGGTGATTGGCTTTCTACTAGATGATCCGGAAGGCTCGGTGAAATCACTTCTATCTAGCTTGTTTACTTTGTGTATTTACTTTGAGCTATTCCTCTTGTGTAGATACTATCACTTGTTGTATATCTTTTGTTATATACCCTGTGTAGCTAGCTGTGATTAGCTTGCTTAGTCTATCTACTGCACATACTTGTCTAATATACATTCTGTATATCATACTTGTACTAGAGCTAGATAGCTTTATTCCGCATTAGATATTAGCTCTAGTTGATTGTGTGACATAGAAATATTAGGTAGAATTGTTGGATAGGTGGCTTGCAACACACTATTAGGCTAGCGCAAAAAGCTTCGCCATTTGTTATACTAATTGTGTTTGCCTAAGTGTTTTTGTAGATTTTTAATTAGGCTATTCACCCCCCCCCCCTCAGCTAATTTGGACCTTTCAATCGGCCGTGGTGGCTGACAGCCTGGGACAGCGACAAGTGAAGACTTGCCGGTGGACGGGGTGCACGGGCGGTGCATCCGTCTACAGCGTCGGTTTGGTGGTTGAGCCACAGAAAAACCACCGAGTGGACGGTTTCCACGTTTCGGCCTCAACCTGGGTGCGGCCGGTTTCCGAGTTTGGGCCACAAAATTCGGGCTGAGGACGGTTTCCAGGTTTGGGCCTCAAAACCTGGGCGCTGGCGGGTTTCTGAGTTTGGGCCACAAAACTCAGGTGATGGACGTCAGGTTTCCCAGTTTCGGCCTCAAAACCGGGGGGAGGTCCATGAAAAGGACGAGCGGCGCGTTGGCGGCACGTGGCAGCATCAGGTGAGGTCGTGTCGAGGTGAAGCTACCGGATGTGCGGGCGTGGTCATCGGATCGACTACACTCTCGAGTTGGTCAGGAATACCCTTAGGGTTAGCCTACCCGCTCATTAGCAGTAGGGGTAGAAGGGGAATAATTGTATTAGGTTATATAAGGAGTGGCAACCCCTCCCTCCATTCTATCTCAGCCATTGCTATTTTCAATCTAGGATTTCCTGCTTCCCATTCTCTGTTGTAGCTACTGAGATCCGCAGAGACGGTGAATCATACCTCTGTGTATTTGGATTTTGCGGAAACGAGACCGGATTCCCGTTATCTCCTCGTGGGGACGAATTTCGGCTGGCAATCGTGGTTGTGATTCGCGTTTTGAATTTGTTCTTCGCGTTCTTCATTTCTCCACGATTTTCCCATCACTCGATCTCCCTCCTCGCTGCGTCTTTTCCGAATCCACTTGAATCAACTTGTTCTTTGATGTGAGGAGAACATTTCCACCGAAGGAATTCATCAAAATCCTCACGAACAAGTAGATCGGGTGGATTCAAGTTTCGTGGCGCTTTTTCGGTTCTTGCACCTTCCCTTTCGATTTCCCGGAGTTTGAGTTCATTTGAGCGGATGATTTCTTGGGGATAGTCTCCCAACTACCTCGTGATCATCTTCTCCAATTTTGGAATCAAGGGATTTTGATTTGGATCGGATTTGGGAAGATTTGGTGAGAAGGCGATCAAAATCGCCCTCTCTGGGTGTTGGCGGACAGTCCGCTAGTGTGACTGCGGACAGTCCGCGCATCGGGGAGGTGGGCGGAGCAGTGGCCGTGCTTCTCAGCACTTTTGTCTCGGGTGACCGGCGGACAGTCCGTCGTTGACAGGCTCGGACTGTCCGGGCCCGAGCAGAGGGCTTTCAGCAGCTGTGCTGTTTCTTGTTTTTGGACGGCGGACAGTCCGCCAGGGGACCGCGGACAGTCCGCCCCTGGCGCGGACAGTCCGGGACTGGGAGTCCGAACAGTTCGGGAATCCGTAGTCAAGCACTGTTTAATGTGTTTGCTCTCCCAGCTTTTTCGTTTGGTTTTTGGACTTCTCGTTTGCTCCTAGAGTTCACCTAGGAACCTCTCTAGGTATCTTTGCTACTTATTAGCATAGGAATTTGGAGATTTCTTGACGTAGCCTTCCATCTACGTTCGGGAGTCGGTTTTTAGTGTAGAACTTGAGTCGGAGTTTTCGGTGTTTGGCTTGCTCTCGTTTGGTGGTGCCTCGCTATGATCCTAGGGATCATCCACACTGTTCCAAGGGTCGTGGGCATCACGTTTGCACTCGAAGCTTTTGGGGGTTGATTTGTGGGACAAAGGCCAAAGTTTCGAAAGAAATTTTTAGGCTCCCATTCACCCCCCCCCCTCTGGTCGCTTTCTGGTAGCGTTCTCGGTCCTTCAATTGGTATCGGAGCGGGTTAAGGATCTTCCACCTTAGCCGGTTCTGGATCCATAGAAGGCAACATGGATCGCGGCGTGGGCAAACTGCGGTTTTTCGAAGGGACGAACTATGCGTATTGGAAGATACGCATGTCGGTCTATCTCTAGAGTATGGGTACTTCTATTTGGGATATTTGCAACTCTGCAGATTATGTGGTCTTGGCTGCTCGTGTGACTCAACATCAGATTGATGAGCACGATGCCAATAGCCGAGCCCGTAATGCTCTTTTCTCCTATTTGAGCATGTCTGAGTTTGATCGCGTTTCTCACCTCGCTACGGCTCGGGAGATTTGGGCTACTCTCATGCGTTTTCATGAGGGAACCACTCAAGTCAAAACCTGTCTCTACGAGTCGCACAAGCGAGAGTATGAGAACTTTCGACACATGCCTGGCGAGAGCATAGAAATTTTATTCGCTCGCTTTCAGGTGATTGTCAACAGGATGAGGGCTAACAAGGAGCTGTTGCCTTTTGACGATCATGAGAGAGCTCTCAAGCTACTCCATACTCTTGATCGATCGGCGTGGGATTCCAAGGTTCAGGCGATAATCGAATCGCCTAACTATGAGACTCTCACCTGCGACGAGCTCTTTAGTAAGCTCAAGTCCAGTGAGATTGACGCCATGGCGAGGACTTCTTATGAAAATCCTTCTTGCCCGTCGATGGCTTTGGTTTCTGGCTCTTCTGCTAACCCCTCTAGAGGTTTTGCTTTGTCCTCTCTTCTTTCTGTCACATAGGAGCAACTGGAGTTTATGGCGGATGACGAGTTGGCTTTGTTAGCCAACCAGTTCATCGCCAATTGCCCAAAGAAGAACAAGCAAGCTTTCGGCAAGGCGGATCACGACCACAAGTACGACTCCGACAATCGCAAGGAGAAGTACATCCTCACAAAGCACAAGCGAAGGGGCGGCTTCCACAAGGAGTACATCAAGGAGAAGTACTTGGAGAAGGCCCAGGCTAAGCAGCGTGCTTTCTTCGCCACGCTCAACAACGTTGACGACTCGGATGATGACTCCGCTATATCAAGCGATGACGAGTCCGAGAAGAAGAAGAAGATCGAGGACAAGCTGAACGGCCTCTATTTCTTCGCCGACAACGAGGGCTTTTGCACCATGGCCCTCAGCGATGAGGTCAACAGCGAGCTGGAGGAGATCCCTCGGAACGACGACGACAATGACACCTCTTAGGTATCACAGACCCCTGATGAGCTTTCTGCTGAGGTTGATAAACTTACTGCTGTCCTCCTTAGTCAAGATAAATTGCTGAGACGTGCTGCTAGAGAGAGGAAGGAGTTTAGGCCGAAGTGGGAGGATGCGGTGAAGGAACTTGAGTCTATCAAGTCCACCGTTGTCATGACTGAGGAGGATGAGTGTGAGATGTGCTCCAAGCACATGACTGACCTTCTCACTTTGAGGGGGAAGTATGTTGCTTTGGTTGGAGAGGTGGATGAGCTTAGGGCTAGACTCGTGTTACTGGGTGCGTGCAAGTCTTGTGCAGGCTTGCAATCCGAGTTGGCAGAGAAGAATGCCAAGATTGTGTCTCTTGTGAAGGCCAGCTCGGATAGCACTTGTGTGTCTAAGTGTGCTTTGTGTGAAGGCTTGGAGATGCAGATTGCAAATGTTAAGCATGACAAGATGCAAACCGAGGAAGAAAACACATACCTTTGGACCATCTTGTCATGAGTGTCTAGTGGTTAGCCGCAGCTTGGGATGATGATTTGCAGATACATGGGTGTATGCCGGATCTTGAGTGATGAGTGATTGTCATCTGGATTGATGCACATGTTCTTTGGCTTGTGTTGTGCAGGTGTCGAGCACGGAGACAGTGATCGAAGGCAAGGTGAAGGTCAAGTAGAGACATGTCGTGCCGATGGACCGGGAGCAGTGAAGGGCGGATGTGAGGCTTGGACTGAGGGATCGGTGGCCTGAGGATCAGCTGTGGTGGCTGACAGCCTGGGACAGCGACGAGCGGATACTTGCGGGGCACGATGTTGCTCGGGTCGAGGACCTGGGGACATGTGTCGGTGGACGGGGTGCACGGGTGGTTGCATCCCCTCTACAGCGTCAGTTTGGTGGTTGAGCCACAGAAAAACCACCGGTGGACGGTTTCCAGGTTTGGGCCACAAAACCTGGGTGCTGCGGGTTTGCCGAGTTTGGGCCACAAAACTCGGGCTGAGGATGGTTTCCAGGTTCGGGCCTCAAAACCTGGGTGTTGCGGGTTTCTGAGTTTGGGCCACAAAACTCAGGCGATGGACGGCGGGTTTCCCGGTTTGGGCCTCAAAACCGGGGGTTGGTCGTGAAGACAGGTTTCCCGGTTTCGGCCTCAAAACCGGGGGCGAGGTCCGTGAAAAGGACGTGCAGAGCAGTGGCGGCACGTGGCGGCAATCGGTGAGGTCGCGTCGAGGCGAAGCTACCTATTGTGCGGGCGTGGCCGTCGGATCAGCATCTACTTCAAGTTGGTCCAGAATAACCTTAGGGTTTAGCTGGTTCGCTCTGTAATTAGTAGGGGTAGAGTGGGAATTAGAATTAGGATAAGTAGGGGGAGACACCCACCTCCCAAACGATCTTAGCTATTTGCTACTTTCACTTAGGGTTTCCTGCTTTCCCACATCCCTGCTGTAGCTACTGAGATCCGCAGAGAACCATACCTCTGTGTTCATGAGATTTTGAGGAAGTGAGACCGTAATCTCACTATTGTAGCATGTGGTAGCCACACGGTTGCAAATCCGTGGGTGTGATTCGTGTTTTGGTGTTTTTCTTCGCGGGTTGCTTTTCTCCATGATTTTCCTGTTGGTCAATCTTCCTCCTCGTTGCGTCTTTTTTGATTTCATTTGAACTGAGTTGTTCTAGATCGTGAGGCACATCTTTCCACCGAAGGAATTCACCTCTAACCTCACGATCTAGTAGATCGGCCAATTTTCGCTTCGAATCGGTTTTTGTCTCCTTTGCCCCGAATTCTTCCGATTCACCGATTTGGAGTTAGGTTTGAGCCATGATCTCTTAGGGGTAGCTCACTAACCTCCTTGGAACTCCTCATACCAAGTCTAAGCCTTAGAGCTTTTGATTCGGAGGAGATCGGGTTGAATCCGCGGAAGAACTGTGTAGTTTCGGGGGCATCGGACGCTCTGGTCAGGGGGATCAGACGCTGAGTTCTTATCACCGGACGCTCATCTGCCACATGTCATCTGACAGAGTTTTTGAAGGAGCATCGGACGCTGACCATCGGACGCTTCGTTGTCATCGGACGCGTCTGGAGGTCAAGCATCAGACGCTAGGGTTTCACTGTAGCAGCGTTCGATGTCTATGCAGTGAGGTCCCAGAATTGTTCATTTTGCATCGGACTCGTCCGGTGCTTCGACATCGGACGCAGGCAGCGTCCGTTGCTGTTGTTTCAGCACTGTTTCGTCCGCAGCCTGTTCATCCGTTGTCGGTTTTGGTTTCCAGTTTTTGTGTAGGGGTTCTAGAGTTGTGTAGTGTCTCGCTGTGCTTCTCGGAAGCATCCACCCTACATCTAGGGTCGTGGACACTATTCAAGCTCTAGGTTTGCTCTTGGGGTGATTCTCGGGACAGTGGCGATAAGTTTCTGAAAAGAAATTTAAAGCTCCCATTCACCCCCCCCTCTGGTCGCTTTTTGGTTGCACTTTCGGTCCTTCAATTGGTATCGGAGTGGGTTAATGATCTTCCACCTTAGCCAGTTCAAGATCCACAGAAGGCGACATGGATCGCGGCATGGGCAAACTGCTGTTTTTCGATGGGACGAACTATGCGTATTGGAAGATACGTATGTCGGCCTATCTTCAGAGCATGGGTGCTTCTGTCTAGGAGATTTGCAACAAGGAAGATTACGTGCTCTTGGCTGCTCGTGTGACTCAGTTGCAGATGGATGAGAACGATGCCAATAGCTGAGCCCGTAATGGTCTTTTCTCCTGTTTAAGCATGTCTGAGTTTGATCGCATTTCTCATCTCCCCACGGCTCGTGAGATTTGGGCGACCCTCATGCGCTTTCATGAGGGAACCACTCAAGTCAAATCCTGTCTCTACGAATCGCACAAGCGGGAGTATGAGAACTTTCGACACATGCCTGGCGAGAGCATAGAAAGTTTATTCGCTCGCTTTCAAGTGATTGTCAACAGGATGAGGGCTAACAAGGAGCTGTTGCCTTTCGACGATCATGAGAGGGCTCTCAAGATTTTACACACTCTCAATTGGTCAATGTGGGACTCAAAGGTTCAGGCGATAATCGAATCGCCTAACTATGAGACTCTCACATGCGATGAGCTCTTTAGTAAGCTCAAGTCCAGTGAGATTGACGCCATGGCGAGGGCTTCTTATGAGAATCCTTCTGGCCCGTCTATGGATTTGCTTTCTGGCTCTTCTTCTAACCCCTCCGAAGGCTTTGCACTTCCTTCTCTTCTTTCTGTCATAGAGGAGCAGCTGGAGTTCATGGGAGACGATGAGTTGGCTCTGCTTGCCAACCGGTTCTTGCCGTTTCACAACAACCGCATGAACCGTTACCGCGGAGGAGGACGCTCTGGATGTTTTGAGTGTGGCGACCCTGACCACTTCATCTCCAACTGTCCCAAGAAGAACAAGCAAGCTTTTGGGTAGGGCGATCATGGGCACAAGTACGACTCCGGTAAGCGCAAGGCGAAGTACGTCACCGCAAAACACAAGCGGAAGGGCGGCTTCAACAAGGAGTACATCAAGAAGAAGTACTTGGAGAAGGCCCAGGCTGAGCAGCGTGCTTTCTTCGCCACGCTCAGTGACGTCGATGACTGGAATGACGACTCCACTTCCTCAAGCGATGACGAGTCCGAGAAGAAGAAGATCGAGGACAAGCTGAACGACCTCTGTTTCTTCACCGACAACGAGGGCTTCTGCACCATGGCCCTCGGCGATGAGATCAACGGCGAGCTGGAGGAGATCCCTCGGAACGACAACGACGACGACACCTCCCAGGTATCTCAAACTCCTGACGAACTCTCTGCTGAGGTTGACAAGCTTACTGCTGCTCTCATTAGTCAAGGTAAACTGCTTAGGCTTGCCGCTAGAGAGAGAAAGGAGTTTAGGAGGAAGTGGGAGGACGCGGTGAAGGAGCTTGAGTCTGTCAAGTCCACTGTTGTCGTGACTGAGGAGGATGAGTGTGAGATATGCTCCAAGCACATGACTGACCTTCTCACTTTGAGGGGGAAGTATGTTGCTTTGGTTGGAGAGGTGGATGAGCTTAAAGCTAGATCCTCAGTGCTTGGTGCATGCAAGTGTTGTGCAGGCTTGCAATCCGAGTTGGCAGAGAAGAATGCCAAGATTATGTCTCTTGAGAAGGCCAGCTCGGGTAGCACTTGTGTGGCTAGGTGTGCTTTGTGTGAAGGCTTGGAGATGGAGATAGCCAATGTGAAGCATGAAAAGATGCAAACCGAGGAAGAAAACAGGTGTGCTGCAAACCGAGGATGAAAAGATAGCCCAGTTCAAGTGTGCTGCTGGAGGCCCAGGTGTAGGTTTTGCTCAAGGTGTTGAGTGTGGAAATGTTGGTGAGTTTAGTGGTCTTAACCTGAGTGAGAAGCCCAACTCCACCACTACTCCCAAACTTACTAAGATTCAACCCAAAGAGTCTCTCAAGCCTAGCACCAAAGATGGAGTGTATGAGGAACCTCCGAGAGCTCCACCCAAGAAACAGACATGGGCTCCAAAACCAAACCACCTCAAGAACAAGCTAGACACCATGCCACCTATCCAAGAGGAGCTCATGCCACAAAAGGGCAAAGTGATCCACACCCACTACCGTGAGTACCAACAACCCCCTATGAGAGCGGTGAGATACCATTGTGAGCATTGTGGGAGAGATGGACACTTGAGGAAGTTTTGCTTTCAGCGCAAGAGAGAGGAGCGACGTGCAAAGGAGATGAACAACACGGACATGTACCATCCTTTCCATGATGTACTTGTGCCAAAAGTTCAGAGGAGAGCTGCTAGGCCTAGAGGTCCAATGCCTCAAGGTCCTAGGCCACAAGGAGGACGTGCCAGACGGGATCCTACTTTTGTAGGCTATGGAACCCGTGGCGGTGGCTTTGTTGTTGAGCGTTACCCCCCACCGCGTTTTGACTATCGCGGTGGACGCTCTTCTCTTAGCGGACCACATTTTCCTATACGTGGTGATCGCTTTCCCCGTAGGCGTGCTAGGAATGGTTTTGCTACTAACCGTTCTTTTGAGCAGCCGGCCCAACACTGGTACACTTCCCATTTTACTCACCCCAGTGTTGGACTGTATGCTCACCCTATGTCTTTTTATCGATGTAGGTAAGTGAAGGACCGAGAATGCAATAGCAAGGCGACCAGAGGGGGGGTGAATGGGAGCTCAAAAATTTCTCTCGAAACTTTGGCCTTTTGTCCCCAAAATCAACCCCAAGAGCTTCGATCGAAACCGTGATGCCAACGACCCTTGGAAGAGGGTGGATGATCCCTAGGATCACAGCGAGGCACCACAAAACGATAGCGAGTCAAACGCCAAAAGCACCAGAGCAAGTTTGACTCTAGAAACCGGGTCCCAAACGTAGATTGAAGGCTACATCGGGAAATCCCCAAATACCGATGCTAACAAGCAGCAAAGATATCTAGAGAGGTTCCTAAGTGAGCTCTAGAACCAAACGAGAAGTCCGGAAACCAAACGGAGAAGCCGGGAGAGCAAACGCACTAAACTGCAACAAGCAGTCGAATCCCGGACTGTCCGGCCCTGGGGTCCCGGACTGTCCGCGACTACTGCGGACTGTCCGCCAGCCGATCCCGGACTGTCCGCCGGTCAAAACACCGAAACAACACTACTCCTGCAAGTCCCCTGGACAGTCCCGGACTGTCCGTGGTTTTTACCGGCGGACTGTCCGTCGGTCAACCGAGACCTAAACAGCAAAGACTCGCGGCCACTGCTCTGGCCAAATCACGACGCGCGGACTGTCCGCGACCTCCCAGTGAGGGCGATTTTGGTCGCCCCTCACACAACTCTTCCCAAATCTGAATCAAAACTCAATCCCACGTTCCCAAACTTGGAGAAGATGATCACGAGGTAGTTAGGAGACTATCCCCAAGAAATCATCCACTCAAATCAACTCAAACACCGAAAAATCGAAAGGGGAGGAGTATGAACGAAAAAGCGCCATGAAAACGAAATTAACCCGATCTACTTGTTCGTGAGGAGTTAGATGAATTCCTTCGGTGGAAATGATCTCCTCACTATAAAGAACAAGTTGATTCAAACGGATTTTGCAAAGACGCAATAGAGAGGGAGATCGAGTCACGAGAAAATCGCGGAGAAACGAAGAATGCGAAGAACACGAACAAAACACGAATCAAGTCATCGATCTGCAACCGTGTGGCTACCACACGCTACAACAGTGAGATTACGGTCTCACTTCCTCAAAATCTCCAGTACACAGAGGTATGGTTCTCTGCGAATCTCAGTTGCTACAACAGGGGATTGGGAGAGCAGGAAACCCTAGAAGCAAAGAGCAAATGACTGAGATAGAATGGGAGGAGGGTGTCTCCCTCTACTTATCCTAATTCTAATTCCTACTCTACCCCTCACTAATTACAGAGCGAACCAGCTAAACCCTAGGGTTATTCTGGACCAACTCATGGTAGGTGGTGATCCGACGGCCACGCCCGCACAACTGGTAGCGTTGCCTCGACGCAATCTCACTGATCGCCGCCACGTGCCGCCACCGCTCTGCTTGTCCTTTTCCCGGACGTCGCCCCCGGTTTTGTGGCCTAAACCGGGAAACCAGCCTTCATAGCCAACCCCCGGTTTTGAGGCCCAAACCGGGAAACCAGCCGACCATCGCCTGAGTTTTGAGGCCCAAACTCAGCAAACCAGCAGCACCCAGGTTTTGAGGCCCAAACCTAGAAACCGTCCTCAGCCCGAGTTTTGTGGCCCAAACTCGGAAACCATCAGCGCCCAGGTTTTGAGGCCCAAACTTGGAAACCGTCCACTCGGTGGTTTTTCTGTGGCTCAACCACCAAACCGAGCCATAGAGGGGATGCACCGCCCGTGCACCCCGTCCACCGACATGTGTCCCCAAGTCCTCGACTCAGGCAACACTGTGCCCGCAAGTCTTCGCTCGTCGCTGTCCCAGGCTGTCAGCCACCACAGCTGATCCTCGGGCCACCGGTCCCTCAGTCCAAGCCTCACGTCCGCCCTTCGCCACTCTCGGTCCATCGGCACGGCACGTCTCTACTTGACCTTCACCTTGCCTTTGATCACTGTATCCGTGCTCGACACCTGCACAACACAAGCCAAAGAACATGCGCATTATCCCAGTTGACAATCACTCATCACTCAGAGACTCGGCATACACCCATGTATCCGCAGTAAGGCGATTGGAGAACATTTGGTTGGTGGATTCTTGGTGCTCAAGGCATATGACCGGAAACGCCAAGTGGTTCTCCAGTCTTAGTCCAGTTGCCTGAAAGGAGTTTATCACCTTCAGCGACAATAGCAAAGGTAAAGTGTTGTCCTGTGGGTCTGTGCGAGTTAATGAGCACTTTGTGTTGCGTGATGTTGCTCTTGTTTCTAACTTGCATTTTAATCTTCTTTCTGTTTCGCAACTCTTTGATGATGACTATGAGATTCGTTTTAAGCCGAATCTCAGTCGTATTTTGGATCCACAAGGCAATCTCGTATGTTTGATTTTGCCCTTTGGGAAAGTCTTTTCTGCGAATTTCTCAGTGTCGTTTGGAATTTCTCGTTGTCTTGTGGTTGGACCTTCCTCCTCTGATCTTTGGAAGTGGCATAGGAGACTCGGTCACCTGAGCTTCAACTTGATTGCAAGGCTTAGTTCACTTGGCTTAATCCGAGGATTGCCCAAGTTGTGCATGGAGAAGGATCTTGTTTGCCATTCTTGTAGACATGGGAAAATGGTAGCCGCTCCCCATCATCCGGTGAAGCAGGTTATGACTAAGCGCCTTGGAGAGCTTTTACACATGGATCTTGTTGGTCCGGCTCGGGTGAGCTCGGTTGGGTGGAAGTGGTATGTGCTTGTTGTTGTTGATGACTTTTCGAGATATTCGTGGGTTTTCTTTTTAGCTGAGAAAACTGAGACTTTTGCTTTTACTCGCAATCTGATTTTGCGACTTCAGAACGAGTTCCCTAAGAACTCGATGAGAGCTATTCGTAGCGATAATGGTTCTGAGTTTAAGAACTCGGATTTTGAGAAGTTTTGTAACTCCTTGGGTTTAGAGCATCAGTTTTCTTCTCCCTACACACCACCACAAAATGGTGTTGTAGAGAGGAAAAATTGGACCCTTGTAGAGATGGCCGGGATGATGCTCGATGAGCATAGGACTCCTAGGCGGTATTGGGCCGAGGCTATTAACACTGCATGCTACATTTCCAATCGCATTTTTCTCCATGTGTTCTTGAAGAAGACTTCCTATGAGTTGCGATTTGGGAGGCAACCCAAAGTGAGTTATTTTAGAGTTTTTGCTTGCCACTGTTTTATACTCAAGAAAGGCAACTTGGACAAGTTTGAGTCTCGCTCTTCTGACGGTGTATTTTTTGGTTATGGTAATCTTACTCGTGCATATCATGTACTTAACCTTGTGTTGAAGGTCTTTAATGCCAATATTATACCATCAACTAATGCATAGAATGATTTGAAAT
The DNA here is from genome assembly GCA_009763385.1 of Coix lacryma-jobi var. lacryma-jobi. Taxonomy (NCBI): domain Eukaryota; kingdom Viridiplantae; phylum Streptophyta; class Magnoliopsida; order Poales; family Poaceae; genus Coix; species Coix lacryma-jobi. The sequence continues at coordinate 81,604,979 of CM019828.1, read as the reverse complement.
AAACCATAAAGCATAGTTGTAGGGTTTGAAACTAACAAGTTCCACGAGTTTTGGTGCTCTCACTTGTTTTCTAGGACATCCATGTTTTTACCATATAAAAGTATCTCAAGTGATGAATTGGAGTGCACCATTGCAAAGAGCTCGTCGAGATGATCGAAACGGACATAGCATTTGCTATATTCGGAGTCCCGAATGAAAAGATATTAATTTCGCAACGAAACCTGCAAAAGAAGGATCTAGAAGACACCAGAAGACACCACGAGGCGGCCCGCCATGGGGGCCCACTGGGCCAGACCGATCGGTGGGGCCCACAGACCAGCCGGTCGGCCACGGAGGCCGTTTTGCCTCTGCCTTCTGGATCCTTCTTGCACCGCCTCCTAGGATGCATCTCCACCGTCCCTGAAGTCGGTTTGATCCAAGGGCTCACGTTCCACGCTCCGGGCTATAAAACCAGACCCAGACCCCCCCAGAAGGCATCTCCATCTTCATTATTCATCTCCACATCAAAAACTAGGGTTTCAATTAGAAGTAGAGGTCCCTCTAGATGAATCTCTTCTAGTTCATCTAGATCTAGTTCTAGTTCTAGTTCTTCTAGTTCTAGTTCTAGTTGTCTAGTTCATCTAGTTGTAATTAGAGGTCAGATTAGAGAGAGAAGGAGGAGAGAGCTGAGGAGGAGCCAGATCTGTCGGATCTTCCTCGACATTGTATTGGTGCAGCATCTGGTTTATCTTCAAGTAATCTCCAGGTTGTTCATTTACTACTTCTAAGTATTCTATTTAATTTGAGTTCTTACTTTATTTTATTTATGGGATCTTTGTTCGTATTGAGTGCTCTAATTATAATATCTGATTAGAGTAGTAAGCGTTAGTGTAGACTTGGTGTCTAGACTAGGGTTTACCTGAGTTTGCGCCCAATCCTCCGGATAGTTGTGGAAGCTACAGGGGTGACAGCTTTGTAGATTGTTATAATCCACCATGTTAGGATTGGTGTTTTCGTAGAGCTTTTTGGCAGCCTCCTCCCGATTACCCTTTTCCTAGTCTTTTTCGAGAATCGGAAAGGTATTGTTGCTCCAAAGTAAGTAAAGTATAGTGAGCCTTTAATTAAATAGACCCGCTTAGAAAACCCTATATCTCTCTCTAACCAAATTACCATTCTTTTCTTGGACGTTCTTAATTCTTCTAGTACACTTCGCGTTCCCGGTGGAAATCGATACCCTAGAATACTCTCGGGTGAAAGCTACATCGGTATCCGTGCGCTTGCGGATTGTTCTGTATGCGTTTAAAATACCCAACAAGCTTTCTGGCGCCGTTGCCAGGGAACGGTAGCTGTTCTAGAATCGAATCAAGTTCGTTCGTGTTTCTTTTCTTTTACCACCTTTTTCTTTTACCACCACCTTTACCTCACCACCACACTTTTTACCACATGGATTTCCCTCCTATTTTTAAATTCTTTGCTCCAAAGGGCGATTTGTTGGAGCCTCCACCATCATCACACCCCATTCTTACAGATGGCTATGAGCTTCGCCCTGCTCTTATAGCCATGGTTCGGGAGAAATCCTTCTCTGGGTCAGAAGACGAAGATCCATACACTTACCTCAGAGAATTTGAGGAGTTGTGTTCTTGTCAGACTATAGCTGGCATGACACAAGAGACCATTAAATGGAAACTATTCCCGTTCTCCCTTTTGGGAAGAGCGAGAAAATGGTATGATCATTCCGTAAGGGGACTAAACGGAAATTGGGATGAACTTCGGGACAACTTTTGTCTTATTTTCCTCCCTCTTTTTCGAATCACTAATCTTAGAATCGAAGTTCTTACATTTAAACAAAAAGAGAAGGAGACACTAGGAGCAGCTTGGGCTAGGTTCAAACACCTTACCAATTTTGGCCCAAACCTTTCCTTGCCAGACCATGTGCTACACTTTCACTTCTATCGTGGTCTTAACAAGGAAGCTGCTCTACATCTCGATTTAGCTTCTGGAGGATCTTTCTCACATAAACTTGTTAGTGAAGGCAGAGACATCCTTGAGAAAATCCTTGAAAACACTCCTTACACTAGCACTTTTGACGAATTCCCAGAAGAAGAAGTCGAGCCCAATCCCGACCAACACAAGGACGAACACACAGCCAAATTTGAAATTCCTTCGAATCCTTCTAATAATTTGGTTGTCACAGAAACTTCTCTAGAGAAAACACCCCAAACTTTAGAAAATCAAAACAAGATTATTGATAATATGTCTAAGAAGATAGCTTCCAATGATAAACTGCTTGAAAATATTAATACTAAAATAGATAGCTTTACTTCTGCCATAAAGAATCAACATAGATTTAATAAAATGATAGAATCTCAGTTATCTCAGTTAGCAGCTTCAGTCCCTATGGCTGAAAAAGGTAAGATTCCCGGAACTCCAAAAGAGCTAGAGACTGCAAATCTTGTTGACATTTTTGATGCAGGACATCTCATACCTAGACATCGAGGGAATGGATGGATGACTCCATTGCCCCGAAGAAAGGAGATCCAGGAAGACCTGTCATTCTGATCCACATTGGACCTAACAATTTTGAAGAAGCAGTCTGCGACCTTGGAGCAAGCGTCAACATTATGCCAAAGGTAATATATGAACAAATTCATGGTGCACCTCTGTTATATACAAGTATGTGTTTGCAGCTTGCAGATCAGACACTGTGCTACCCATTGGTAATTCTAGAAGATGTCTGTATACGAGTGGGACGCTCATATGTGTGTGTAGACTTTATGATCATCGAAACAGGTGGAGACAATAGAGCACCCATGATTCTTGGACGCCCGTTCCTAAGCTCAACCAAAGCTATCATCTACGCGGACAGTGCCAAGATCTGTTTCACAATCACAGGCAATAAAGAAAGATTCAGCATCAAGAGTCGTACACTCACTACCCGAGTCCACCCTCAGATGCCCTACGAAGACGCAAACACTATAGTATCAAAGAAGAAGAATAGGAACAGAAGAAGGAAGAACAAGGCTACACAACCGCATCAAGACACAATATGGATGGTCAACTCTATCCGAACAGAATACGACCACCTTCTTCCATCACCATACCTCACCAAGAGAGATAACCCAGGTGTACCCACCATCGATTGCAAGATCGAGGGAAGTACATTCCACAAGACGTTCTGCGACATCGGTTCAAGTGTCAACATAATGTCTAAGGTAACATATGGATACTTATATAAAAATAGACCTATGTATCAAACATATGTGCAGCTGCAGTTGGCAGACCAAACTTATCGATTTCCGGAGGGAATAGTAAAAGATGTGATGATCCAAATTGAAGACCACTATGTTCCCACCGACTTCATAGTACTAGACATGGGAAGAGAAGACGATATTCACATCATCCTAGGAAGACCCTTCCTCAACACCACTGGCGCCATCATCTACATGAGATCTGGAGAGATCCACTTCTAGTTCCCAAGAGAGAAGGTACGTTGTTACTTCAATAGTTATGCCACTAATGTACAGGAAAAGAAGAACCACTCAAGGAGGAGGCACCGCACATCCCAACGCAACAAGAATCGACCAATCAAGGATGGATGGGCTGACTATGAAGGAGAAGTCACCAGGAGTGAAGACATCCCATTAAAGGAAATGAACGACGATGAAGTAAAAGAGACAAGTCCACCAGTCAAACAAGTGTGGAAAAAGAAAGAAAGTTCTACTGACGTGCAATCATCGAGGTCCTCCTCAGGATCTACTGATGCACCCAAGGAAGAATGAAGAGCATACAAGGAGTCTTGTTCGATAGACTATAAACGTCGAATCCTCATCGAAAGGTAACTCGGTAGTTATCCATAATCATTAGCATTAAATTCATCATTGCATAATTAGTAGATTTAGCGTAATCATTTTGCTATTAATATCATATTTACTTCTTAGCAATTATATCCGCATTAGAAAACAAAATAAAAATACGAAAAACTCTAAGCCCCATGAGAGTAGTACACTTTCTGTGAAGGCATAAAAATAAAAATATATAATATACATTTGCATATTTACTTCTGCATTACATACATCCATAAAAATAAAAATCTAAAAAGATATACTATGAAACACTGCTGAAACTCTGCTTAGTGGAAAGGAAGAACATAAATAAATCTTAAGAGCTTTAAGACAACTAGACAAATGGAGGAATTTTTATCACTAACGCTCAATCGAGTTCCACTAGTTGTGTTGTCTATCTGTGAATTCAGCAGGAAGAGAAGAAGAGAAGGACTCAAGAAACCATTAACGGTCTACTCGTCTTCTAGAAAAAAGACCACGTCAAGATCCAGCTTGGGGGAAGGCACCCTCAGTTATCACGATAAGTATCGCGGCTTTTTATCTATTACTATTAGTTCTGTTTAGTTAGATCAGGTTAATAAATATAGAAACCCCTAAAAAGATGAATACCTATTACAAAACCAAATAAAGATATTATATAATGAATAAATGTCTAGGTGGATATAAACTTAATTTTGCTTAAGATGAAAATGATGAACAATTGCTGTGCCATAATCTCTTTTAAGTACCTATTGTTCGAACTTAAATTTTCTTGAGTTTTAGACAAAATTGTTTTGAATAAACTCTGAACCTGAAACCTGTGGATAGCAAATGCTTGATCTAAAGTCTAGATAATTGTGAGATATGATATAAAAAGGTTTGAGCTTATGTTTATCTAATTCCTAGAGATACTAGAGTTCTGGAGATTTACACATTGAAAAGATTAAAAACACATGATGAGATCCTGTATGACATAACATAAATTCCTACCCAGAGCCATTAATATGATCTTAAGATAAGGCTACTTGCTTTGTTCTAAGTTTTTAGTTATGGTTGAGAAATTTATTTTGCTCTAGAGATCAAGGATGTTTTATTAAAAGATTCACTCTTCCGAAGTAGTATTGTGTTAGAGGCATGGGACTATGCAAAAGTATAAAAGGAGGAAATAAAAAGGGACAAGTGTCCGACTACCTCAAAAGAAAAAAAGAGAGTTATGATAAAAATATGAAAAAGGAAAAAAAGAATGATAGCCCATGGTCCCTCTAATTTCAATATGCCAGCAAGAGATGACAAATTTCAAATGTTTCAAGTTCTTGATCTATGAGTATGATATCTTTCTCCCTAACTTTGAACTTTGACTTGGTAAGATATGCTTTTCACTTCCTAAAGCTCCAGATATATATATTCATAGAAAAGAAGGAAAATGCATCAGTGAGGAATCATAAAATATAAAAGAGCGATTTGAGAGTGTCATACAGTGGAATCTCTGATTTTTATTTTGAAAATAAATAAAAACTCCAGAATGAAGGTTGATCAAAGAGTTAGAGATTCAATGCTTAACTTGATTGTTCTATCTTTCAATTGTTTAAAGATTCAGGTAAAGGAAAAAGCTCCATAGTTAAAGGTAATATGAGAAAGTCAGAATAGTTAACTCTAATCCAAGGGAAGATTTTTGTTTGAACATATGTACCATGGAGGTATGAAAGCATAGTAGCAATTCCTGATTCATCATGAATATTTGCTAAGAGACTAGCAAACGGTAAGCTTGGGGGAATTGTTGACACTGGTTATCTATCATAATTAAAGGATAAATAAATATGAAAAGGGCAAGAATTTGATCACCAACAAAGGTTTAGGGTTTTAACTGACAATATTCCACGAGTTTTGGTGAACTATGAATCTGCAGGAACTAAACCAGGAAATCGACACCGATAGCTTCCCATAGAAGGAAACCGACGGGAGATAACTCCACCACCACGTCAGGAAGTTTCTAGAAGACTCCAGAGGACACAAGAAGACACCAGGAGGTCGACCACCACGAGAGGATGACAGGTGGGACCGACCGGTCCCACCTAGGGACCGACCGGTCTCCCCTTGAGGCCTACGAAGTCTATCTTCTGGAAGGTACCTTAAGTCGGTTTGATCCAACGACCACGGTTCCTCGCCCAGGGCTATATAAGCAACCCCAGACCCCCTCTCTAGAGCATCAGGGTTTGATCATCATCAGACATCATCAATCAGAGCATCGGGCATTACCAGAGAAGGAGATCAATCAGAAGCCCTAGAACTACATCCACCTAGAATAGTTAGATAGAATAGGATTAGAGGAGGCAAGCTTCGCTTGGATTCCTGATCTAGTCACGAGAAGGCTCGGTAAACCCAAGATCTTCTCTCTTGTATTAACATTATGGATCTATTTCATAATTTCTCTTCTAGTTCATCATTGTTTATGTTCTAGTTCATCGTCTAGTTCATGTTTATCGTCTAGTTCATCTTCTAGTTCATAATCTTGTTCTAGTTCAAGATCTAGTTCGTACTTTAGTTCTTCTCGATGATCTAATTCACCTTATTGTTCATCTTTATGCTCTAGATAGCAATACAATTGATATGACTAAGACATCAACTATTATATTCTTAATTATATTGCTTATAGTCTGCTTTGATTATATATTTGGCATAGATAGTTCATCTTTATGTTTATACTCATGTTCGTATAGCGCTCATCTTAAAGTACAACGGGTGGGTGATAGATGCTGTGTAGGCGTGGTTCTTATACACTATTTATCTGCGAATGCGTCCTATGTTCCGGATAGAGTGGTAGATCGCTGGTGTGATATTCCTGTTGAGTCCTTTGTATTCCACCTCCCGAATATAGTGTTCAGTATGACTCAGTTAACTCATGGTTTAGGGGTTACTCTGTTTGACACCTTTACTATGGAGTTGCCTCTTGATTATAAATATGATGTGACCTAGCCAATGATTGCCAAATATGTTTGCACTAATCAATGTATGCTATGACTTGTAATTAGAATAACTTAGGAATGTTTCTTATTAATACCTGTTCTAATCATCACTTGCTAGGTAGTACTGTTCTAGGATTATCTTTGATTGATCTGATCTCTGTTATCATTTATCATTAATCGTTATCATTTACTCTATGATCTGATCCCTGTTTGGAGTAATAAGTGTGTTATCAGTCTTATTCATAAGTGTGTGCCACATTGAATGCTGTTAAGTCCTCATTAATATAATACCATAATCTCAAGATACATGGGTGTATGCCGAATCTTGAGATGATGAGTGATTGTCAACTGGGATGATGCACATGTTCTTTGGCTTGTGTTGTGCAGGTGTCGAGCATAGAGATGGAGATCGAAAGCAAGGTGAAGGTCAAGTAGAGACGTGTCGTGCCGATGGACCCGGAGCGGTGAAGGGCGGACGTGAGGCTTGGACTGACGGACCGATGGCCTGAGGATCGGCCGTGGTGGCTGACAGCCTGGGACAGCGACAAGTGAAGACTTGCGGGTGGACAGGGTGCACGGGCGATGCATCCGTCTACAGCGTCGGTTTGGTGGTTGAGCCACAGAAAAACCACCGAGTGGACGGTTTCCCGGTTTGGGCCTCAAAACCTGGGTGCGGCCGATTTCCGAGTTTGGGCCACAAAACTCGGGCTGATGACGGTTTCCATGTTTGGGCCTCCAAACCTGGGCGCTGGCGGGTTTCTGAGTTTGGGCCACGCAACTCACGCGATGGACGCCAGGTTTCCTGGTTTCGGCCTCAAAACCGGGGGAGGTCCGTGAAAAGGACGAGCGGCGCGTTGGCGGCACGTGGCGGCATCTGGTGAGGTCGCGTCTATGCGAAGCTACCGGATGTGCGGGCGTGGCCGTCGGATCGAGTACACTCTCGAGTTGGTCAGGAATACCCTTAGGGTTAGCCTGCCCGCTCATTAGCAGTAGGGGTAGAAGGGGAATAATTGTATTAGGTTATATAAGGAGTGGCAACCCCTCCCTCCATTCTATCTCAGCCATTGCTATTTTCATTCTAGGATTTCTTGCTTCCCATTCCCTACTGTAGCTACTGAGATCCACAGAGACGGTGAATCATACCTCTGTGTATTTGGATTTTGCGGAAACGGGACCAGATTCCTGTTGTCTCCTCGTGGGGACGAATTTCAGCTGACAATCGTGGTTGTGATTCGCGTTTTGAACTTGTTCTTCGCGTTCTTCATTTCTCCACGATTTTCTCGTCACTCGATCTCCCTCCTCACTGCGTCTTTTCCGAATCCACTTGAATCAACTTGTTCTTTGATGTGAGGAGAACATTTCCACTGAAGGAATTCAACTCAATCCTCATGAACAAGTAGATCGGGTCGATTCAAGTTTCGTGGCGCTTTTTTGGTCCTTGCACCTTCCCTTTCGATTTCCTGGAGTTTGAGTTGATTTGAGCGGATGATTTCTTGGGGATAGTCTCCCAACTACCTCGTGATCATGTTCTCCAATTTTGGAATCAAGGGATTTTGATTTGGTTCGGATTTGGGAAGATTTGGTGAGAAGGAGATCAAAATCGCCCTCTCTAGGTATTGGCGGACAGTCCGCCAGTGTGACTGCGGACAGTCCGCGCATCGGGGAGGCGGTCGGAGCAGTGGCCGTGCTTCTCAGCACTTTTGTCTCGGGTGACCGGCAGATAGTCCGCCGTTGACAGGCTCGGACTGTCCGGGCCCGGGCAGGGGGCTTTCAGTAGCTGTGTTGTTTCTTGTTTTTGGCCGGCGGACAGTCCGCCAGGGGACCCCGGACAGTCCTCCCCTGGCGCGGACAGTCCAAAAGTGGGAGTCTGAACAGTCCAGGAATCCGCAGTCAAGCACTGTTTAGTGCGTTTGAAAGCCCTAGTTTGATTTTGGTTAATTGATGAAACCTATTTGGTCTAATCCTTTGCTAAGCATGTGTGTAGCTTATTAGAAAGGATTGTGACCAAGCCAAGTGGTGGAGCTAGCAAGGTGGCAACCATAGAGGATGGTAATAGCTACAAGCATTCAAGAGATCAAGTACTCTACCATTGGTGAAATGTGAGAAGAAGGGAAGAGATGAGCAAAGAGGCCCGAAGACAAAGGTATAACCTATAGGTCTCTTTGTTCTTGTGATCAAGACACTTAGCGAGTGTGATCACATTTAGGATACATAGCCGTACTATTAAGAGGAGATTATTCACAGCTTATGCGGAGTTCAAGTGCCACTAGGTGTTCTCTAACATATCGATGATATAGACCTAGTGAGAGACTAACTAAACCCCTTGGAAAATGCTTTGCAAAATACTAACACACATGCATATGATGATGTACACTTCGTGGTGTTGGCACTTTTGGGATAAGGGGATGTTAAGGAGTTATGGAGAAGCGGTTTTTGGAAATGAAGTAGTGTGCTCAGAGAGCATCGGACGCTGGTCTGAGGAGCACGGACGCTGGGCCGAGCGTCCGATGGTTAACCCTAGTTTCTGTCAGAAGTTGAAGGAGCATCGGACGCTGGCAACGGACGCTGAGGAATCACTGTTGCAGAGTCCGATGCAGGTGACGTGGCGCGAGCGTGCTTTCCAGGGAGCGTCGGACGCTGGCCTGCGTCCGATGCAGAACCATCGGATGCGTCCGATGTGTTTTGGCCCTCTCTGGAACCTTTCTGTTGTGTCATCGGACGCAGGGGTTGAGCGTCCGATGTGGAGGTGCCAGCGCGTCCACTGTGACGCAGAATTGAACTAAATCGAGCAGTAGCATCGGAGCGTCCGATGCCACTTTAACCGTGGCGCGAAGTGATATGACCGTTGGGATCTAACGGGCAGATTTCATATCAGGGGGACACGTGGCTCCATCCGGAGCATCGGACGTTGGGGCAGCGTCCGATAGTTGATCATCGGCGCGTCCGATGACCCCGATTCCAGCCCAACGGCTAGGCCAACTTGGATGGCCTATTTAAGAGGGTTGGCCGGCTCATATGGACTCACCCTTGCACATTCTGATTCCTAAGCATACTAGTGAGCATTGGCAAGCCTCCCAACTCATCTCCCAAGTTGATTTGATCAAACCAAGTGAGATTGAGTGATCTAGTGCGTGATTTGAAAGAGTTCAATCTAGTGGCACTAGTTCTTCACATCGGCTTTGAGTTTTCTTGTTACTCTTGGCATTTGTCGGTGCCTAGATGGCTTGGAGGTGTTGAGGGGGTTGTTGGCAAGATTGGTGATTGTTCTTGGCCACCACCGTTTGAGATTGTGAGAGGTTTTGGAGCCTCACCTCGCCGGAGCGGCAAGAGGCATCCTTAGTGGATTGCTCGTGTCATTGAGCTACCTCACTAGTGGTAGATACTTGTGGCGCTCTTTGTGAGCTTGGCTTTGCGCTGATTAGCCACCGGGTCACCTAGTGTTGGTCGACACAACGGGGAGTAGCGTGCCGGCAAGCACGTGAACCTCGGGATAAATCTTGGTGTCCCGTGTGCTTATTGTGATTGCGCATTCATCTTGGTGATTGGTCTTCATATTCATATTCTTGGTGATTGGCATCACGAGTGGATTTCACCGGTGATTGGCTCTCTACTAGACGATCCCGAAGGCTCGGTGAAACCACTTCTATCTAGCTCATTTACTTTGTGTATCTACTTTGAGCTATTCCTTTTTGTAGAAACTATCTCTTGTTATATATCTCTTGTTATATTCCTTGTGTAGCTAGTTGTGATTAGCTTGCTTAGTCTATCTTTTTGTGCACACTTGTCTCATATACTTTTGTATATCATACTTGTACTAGAGCTAGTTAGTTTTATTCTGCATTAGATATTAGCTCTAATTGCTTGTGTGACATAGATATATTAGGTAGAATTGTTGGATAGGTGGCTTGCAACACACTATTAGGCCAGCGCAAAAAGCTTTGCCATTTGTTATACTAATAGTGTTTGCCTAAGTAATTTTGTAGAGTTTTAATTAGGCTATTCACCCCCCCCCTCTAGCCAACTTGGACCTTTTAGCATTTGCTCTCCCGGCTTTTCCATTTGGTTTTCGGACTTCTCGATTGCTCCTAGAGTTCACCTAGGAACATCTCTAGGTATCTTTGCTACTTGTTAGCATAGGAATTTGGAGATTTCTTGATGTAGCCTTCCATCTACGTTCGGGAGTCAGTTTTTAGTGTAGAACTTTGCGGATACATGGGTGTATGCCGAATCTTGAGATGATGAGTGATTGTCAACTGGGATGATGCACATGTTCTTTGGCTTGTGTTGTGCAGGTGTCGAGCACAGAGACGGTGATCGAAGGCAAGGTGAAGGTCAAATAGAGACGTGTCGTGCCGATAGACCCGGAGCGGTGAAGGGCGGACGTGAGGCTTGGACTGACGGACCGGTGGCCTGAGGATTGGCTGTGGTGGCTGACAGCCTGGAACAGCGATAAGTGAAGACTTGTGGGTGGACGGGGTGCACGGGCGGTGCATCCCTCTACGGCGTCGGTTTGGTGGTTGAGCCACAGAAAAACCACCGAGTGGATGGTTTCCAGGTTTGGGCCTCAAAACCTGGGTGCGGCCGGTTTCTGAGTTTGGGCCACAAAACTCGGGCTGAGGACGGTTTCCTGGTTTCGGCCTCAAAACCAGGGGAGGTCCGTGAAAAGGACGAGCGCCGCAGTGGCGGCACGTGGCGGCATCCGGTGAGGTCGCGTCGAGGCGAAGCTACCTGATGTGCGGGCGTGGCCGTCGGATCAACATCAACCTCAAGTTGGTCAGGAATACCCTTAGGGTTAACCTGCTCGCTCATTAGCTGTAAGGGCAGAAGGGGAATAATTGTATTAGGCCATATAAGGAGAGGCCACCCCTCCTTCCAGACTATCTCAGCCATTGCTATTTTCATTCTAGGGTTCCTGCTCTCCCAATCCCTGTTGTAGCTACTGAGATCCGCAGAGACGGTGAACAATACCTCTGTGTATTTGGATTTTGCGGAAACGGGACCGGATTCCCGTTGTCTCCTCGTGGGGACAAATTTCGGCTAGCAATCGTGATTGTGATTCGCGTTTTGAACTTCTTCTTCGTGTTCTTCATTTCTTCATGATTTTCCCATCACTCGATCTCCCTCCTCACTGCATCTTTTTCGAATCCACTTGAATCAACTTGTTCTTTGATGTGAGGAGAACATTTCCACTGAAGGAATTTATCTCTACCCTCACGAACAAGTAGAACGGGTCGATTCAACTTTCATGGCAACTTTTTCGTTCCTACACCTTCCCTTTTGATTTCTCATTGATTGAGTTGTTTTGAGCGGATGATTTCTTAGGGATATCTTCCAACTACCTAAGGATCATTTCCTCCAAGTTTGAGATCAAGGGATTTTGATTTCGTTCGGATTTGAGGAGACTTGAGAGAGGGGCGACCGAAATCGCCCTCTCTGCACAGCCGCGGACAGTCCGTCGTTTGAGGCGCGGACAATCCGTCGTTTGGGGCGCAGACAGTCCGGGCATCGAGACTCAGCCGAGCAGTGGCTGTTCGTCACGGTGCACAATGCCCTGATTTGACCTGCGGATAGTCTGCCGTTGGGACTCGTGGACAGTCCGGGACGTCCAGGGGACTTTCAACAACATTGCGTTTTTGGTACTTTGGCCGGCGGACAGTCCGCCAACAGACCACGGACAGTCCGGGGTAGGCGTGGACAGTCCGGGACCGTACCCGCGGACAGTTCAGGATCCTGCTGTGTGTTGAGTTTTAGTGCATTTGCTCTCTCGGCTTTTCCGCTTGGTTTCCGGACTTCTCGTTTGACCCTAGAGTTAACCAAGGAACCTCTCTAGGTATCTTTGCTACATGTTAGCATAGGTATTTGGGGATTTCCCGACGTAGATTTCCATCTACGTTCAGGAGTCAGTTTTTGGTGTCGAACTTGAGTCAGAGTTTTCGGTGTTTGGCTTGCTCGGTGGTGCCTCGCTGTGATCCTAGGGATCATCCACCCTCTTCCAAGGGTCGTGGGCATCACGTTTGTACTCAAAGCTTTTGGGGGTTGATTTTCGGGACAGAGTCCAAAATTTCGAAAGAAATTTTTAGGCTCCCATTCACCCCCCCCCTCTGGTTGCTTTCTGGTAGAGTTCTCGGTCCTTCAATTGGTATCGGAGCGGGTTAAGGATCTTCCACCTTAGCTGGTTCCAGATCCAAAGAAGGCGACATGGATCACGGCGTGGGCAAACCATCATTTTTCGATGGGATGAACTATGCGTATTGGAAGATACGCTTGTCGTCCTATCTTCAGAGTATGGGTGCTTCTATCTGGGATATTTGCAACTCTGCAGATTACGTGGTCTTGGCTGGTCATGTGACTCAACATCAGATCGATGAGCACGATGCCAATAGCCGAGCCCGTACTGCTCTTTTCTCCTGTTTGAGCATGTCAGAGTTTGATCGTGTTTCTCACCTCGCTACGGCTTGGGAGATTTGGGCTACTCTCATGCGTTTTCATGAGGGAACGACTCAAGTCAAAACCCGTCTCTACGAGTCGCACAAGCGAGAGCATAGAAAGTTTATTCGCTCACTTTTAGGTGATTATCAACAGGATGAGGGTTAACAAGGAGTTGTTGCCATTCGACGATCATGAGAGAGCTTTTAAGCTACTCCATACTCTTGATCGGTCGGTGTGGGATTCCAAGGTTCAGGTGATCATCGAATCGCCTAACTATGAGACTCTCACCTGCGACGAGCTCTTTAGTAAGCCCAAGTCTAGTGAGATTGATGCCATGGCGAGGGCTTCTTATGAAAATCCTTCTGGCCCGTCGATGGCTTTGGTTTCTGGCTCTTCTGCTAACCCCTCTGGAGGTTTTGCTCTGTCATCTCTTCTTTCTGTCACAGAGGAGCAGCTAGAGTTCATGGCGGATGACGAGTTGGCCCTGCTTGCCAACCGGTTCACGCGGTTTCACAACAACCGCATGAACCGTCACCGCGGAGGAGGACGAGGTGGCTACTACGAGTGTGGAGGCTCGGACCACTTCATCGCAAATTGCCCGAAGAAGAACAAACAAGCTTTTGGCAAGGCGGATCACAACCACAAGTACGACTCCAGCAAGCGCAAGGAGAAGTACGTCCCCGCCGAGCACAAGCGGAGGGGCGGCTTCAACAAGGAGTACATCAAGGAGAAGTACTTGGAGAAGGCCCAGGCTGAGCAGCGTGCCTTCTTCGCCATGCTCAGCAATGTCGACGACTCGGATGATGACTCCGCTGCATCATGCGATGACGAGTCCGAGAAGAAGAAGATTGAAGACAAGCTGAACGGCCTCTGTTTTTTCGCCGACAACGAGGGCTTCTACACCATGGCCCTCGTCGATGAGGTCAACGGCGAGCTAGAGGAGATCCCTCGGAATGATGACGACGACGATGACACCTCCTAGGTATCACAAACCCCTGATGAGCTCTCTGCTGAGGTTGATAAACTTACTGTCACCCTCCTTAGTCAAGATAAGCTGCTTAGGCGTGCTGCTAGAGAGAGGAAGGAGTTTAGGCAGAAGTGGGAGGAAGCGGTGAAGGAACTTGAGTCTGTCAAGTCTACCGTTGTCGTGACTGAGGAAGATGGGTGTGAGATGTGCTCCAAGCACATGACTGACCTTCTCCCTTTGAGGGGGAAGTATGTTGCTTTGGTTGGAGAGGTGGATGAGCTTAGGGCTAGACACGTGTTGCTGGGTGCGAGCAAGTCTTGTGCAGGCTTGCAATCCGAGTTGGCAGAGAAGAATGTCAAGATTGTGTCTCTTGAGAAGGCCAGCTCGGATAACACTTGTGTGTCTAGATGTGCTTTGTGTGAGGGTTTGGAGATGGAGATTGCGAACGTGAAACATGACAAGATGCAAACCGAGGAAGAAAACACATACCTTCGGACCATCTTGTCATGGGTGTCTAGTGGTGAGCCGCAGCTTGGGATGATGATTGCCCAATTCAAACATGCTGCTGGAGATCCTGGTGTTGGTTTTGCTCAGGGTGTTGAGTGTGCTACATCTTTCGGGTAGGTTGGAGAGTTTAGTGGTCTTAAGCCGAGTGAGAAGCCCAACTCCACCACTACTCCCAAACTGACCAAGATTCCACCCAAAGAGCCTCTCAAACCTAACACCAAGGATGGACTTTTTGTGGAACCTCCGAGAGCTCCACCCAAGAAGCAAACATGGGCTCCAAAACCCAATCAACTAAGGAACAAGCTAGACACTATGCCACCTATCCATGAGGAGCTCATGCCTCAAAAGCACCGAGTGATCCACACTCAATACCGTTAGTACCAACAACCCCTATGAGAGCCGTGAAGTACCACTGTGAGCATTGTGGGAGAGATGGACACTTGAGGGAGTTTTGCTTTCAGCGCAAGAGAGAGGAGCACTGTGCAAAGGAGTCGAACAACACGGACATGTACCATCCTTTCCATGATGTACATGTGCTGAATGTTCAAAGGAGAGCTGCTAGGCCTACAGGTCCAATGCCTCAAGGTCCTAGGCCGCAAGGAGGACGTGCCCGATGGGATCCTGCTTTTGTAGGCTATGGACCCCGTGGCGGTGTCTTTGTTGTTGAGCGTTACCCCCCACCGTGTTTTGAGTATCGCGATGGATGCTCTTCAATCAGCGGACCACGTTTTCCTATACGTGGTGATCGCTTTCCCCGTAGGCGTGCTAGGAATGCTTTTGCTACTAACCGTTCTTTTGAGTAGCCGGCCCAACACTGGTACACTTCCCATTTTACTCACCCCAGTGTTGGACCATATGCTCACCCTATGTCTTTCTATTGATGTAGGTAAAACGATTGGAGGACATTTGGTTGGTGGATTCTAGGTGCTCAAGGCATATGACCGGAAACGCCAAGTGGTTCTCCAGTCTTAGTGCAGTTGCCGAAAAGGAGTTTATCACTTTCGGTGACAATAGCAAAGGTAAAGTGTTGTCTCGTGGGTCGGTGCGAGTTAATGAGCACTTTGTGTTGTGTGATGTTGCTCTTGTTTCTAACTTGCATTTTAACCTTCTTTCTGTTTCGCAACTCTTTGATGATGACTATGAGATTCGTTTTAAGCTAAATCTCAGTCATATTTTGGATCCTCAGGGCAATCTTGTATGTTTGATTTCGCTCTTTGGGAAAGTCTTTCGTGCGAATTCCTTGGAGTCTTTTGGAATTTCTCGATGTCTTTTGGCTGGACCTTCCTCCTCTGATCTTTTGAAGTGGCATAGGAGACTAGGTCATCTGAGCTTTGACTTGCTTGCAAGGCTTAGTTCACTTGGCTTAATCCGAGGATTGCCCAAGTTGTGCATGGAGAAGGATCTTGTTTGCCATTCTTGTAGACATGGGAAAATGGTAGCCGCTCCCCACCATCCTATGAATCAAGTTATGACTAAGCGCCCTAGAGAGCTTTTGCATATGGACCTTGTCTGTCCGGCTCGGGTGAGCTCGGTTGGGGGGAAGTGGTATGTTCTTGTTGTTGTTGACGACTTTTCGAGATATTCGTGGGTTTTCTTTTTAGCTGAGAAAACTGAGACTTTCACTTTTGTTCGCAATTTGATCTTGCGACTTCAGAACGAGTTCCCTAAGAACTCGATGAGAGCTATTCGTAGCAATAATGGTTTCGAGTTTAAGAACTCGGATTTTGAGAAGTTTTGTAACTCTTTGGGTTTAGAGCATCAGTTTTCTTCCCCTTACACACCGCCTCAAAATGGTGTTGTAGAGAGGAAAAATTGGACCCTTGTAGAGATGGCCAGGACGATGCTCGATGAGCATAGGACTCCTAGGCGGTATTGGGCCGAGGCTATTAACACTGCATGCTATATTTCCAATCGCATTTTTCTCCGTGCGTTCTTGAAGAAGACTTCTTATGAGTTGCGATTTGGGAAGCAACCCAAAGTGAGTTATTTTAGAGTTTTTGGTTGCCACTGTTTTATACTCAAGAAAGGCAACTTGGACAAGTTTGAGTCTTGTTCTTCTGACGGTGTATTTTTGGGTTATGGTTATCATACTCGTGCATATCATGTACTTAACCTTGATATTTACCGAGTCATGGAGACATCCGATGTCACCTTCGACGAGACCATGCATTGTCCTTCTAGATTTGAGTATGCAGGTGATCACGAGGTTGGCGAACCTCTTTTTGATGACGAGGAAGAAGGTGCTGAAGGGATTGATGATCCAGCACTTCCTCCACCTGCTGTGCCGATTGGGTTGACTTCGACCACGACTGCTCGCAGCCCCGACCCGTCTTCTTCCACTACATGGGGGCCGTGTAATCCACCACCTCAGGCTGTACCACTTGTACCCGGAGGCACCAGCTACTGTTGAGGGGGAGGTTATGTCAGCAAGGGAGGCGCCACGACACATTCAGCGCCAACACCCTCCTCAACAGATGATCGGCGACATCCACGAACGTGTCACTCGGTCAAGGTCACAACAAATCTCTCACTTTGCTCATTCTGCATTTGTTGCTGATTTTGAACCCCGAGATGTTGGACACGCTTTATCTGATCCGGACTGGGTTAATTCCATGCATGAGGAGTTAGAAAATTTTGAGAGAAATCGGGTTTGGGTTCTTGTTCCACCTCCTCCTGAGTGTCACCCTATTGGTACAAAATGGGTTTTCAAAAACAAATAAGGAGAGGATGGTCACATTGTGAGAAACAAGGCCAGACTTGTTGCCCAGGGGAATAGTCAGAAGAAGGGGATAGATTATGAGGAGACTTTTGCTCCTGTAGCTTGTTTGGAGGCAGTTAGGATCCTCTTGGCTTTTGCTGCATCCAAGGGTTTCAAACTTTTTCAAATGGATGTCAAGAGTGCCTTCCTAAACGGCTACATAGAAGAAGTGTATGTGAAACAACCCCCCGGATTTGAAAATCCCAAGTTTCCAAACCATGTTTTCAAACTTCAGAAAGCTTTGTATAGTTTGAAACAAGCCCCTAGAGCCTGGTATGATAGGTTGAAAACCTTTTTGCTTGCTAAGGGTTTTAAAATGGGATGTGTAGATAAAACGCTTTTTCTCCTCAAGCAAGGCAATGACACTCTCTTGGTTCAGATTTACGTGGATGATATCATTTTTGGTGATTTGTCTCATGCTTTGGTTGCCAAGTTTGCAGTTACTATGAGCAGGGGATTTGAGATGAGCATGATGGGCGAGTTGATGTTTTTCCTCGGGTTGCAAATCAAGCAATCCCGAGAAGGGACGTTCGTCCACCAGGGCAAGATACCAAGGATATATTGAAGAAGTTCGATATGGGTGAGGCCAAGCCTCTTCCAACACCCATGTCGACCACGACGGCCCTGGATGCGGACAATGATGGAGAAGTTGTGGACCAAAAGGAGTACCGGAGTATGATCGGGTCGCTGCCGTACCTGACGGCGACACGCCCGAACATTCAGTTCGCGGTGTACCTTTGCGCACGCTTTCAGGCGTCGCCGCGCACTTCTCACCGTCAGGCGGTCAAGCGCATTATGGGGTACTTATGTTTCACACCTGAGCTTGGGATCTGGTATTCTGCTTCTTCCACCCTCTCTCTTTGCGGTTACTTGGATGCTGATTTTGCTGGTTGCCGACTTGAGCGCAAGTCCACTTCTGGGACTTGTCATTTTTTGGGTTCTTATCTTGTATCTTGGTCTTCTCGCAAGCAGTCTAGTGTCGCACAGTCTACCATAGAGGCTGAATATGTTGCTGCGGCTAGCTGCTGTTCTCAGTGTTTGAGCTTTTCTCGAGTTCCATTGCTCTGTGATAGCACGAGTGCGATTAGCGTTGCTAAGAACCTCGTGCTGCATTCTAAGACCAAACACATTGATGTGTGCTTTCATTTCCTGCGAGACCACTATGAGAAAGGTGATATCGACCTTCACCATGTCGATACTCATCTTCAGTTGGCAGATATTTTCACCAAGCCTTTGGACCAATCAACCTTTGCTAGGTTGAGAGGTGAGCTTGGTGTGTGTTTCCCCTTTTAGTTGGGGGAAACATTTTGGTTCTTGTATGATAAACTGACTTCTTGTATCTTGTTTTTGTTTAGTTTTTGCATTTCATCATATTTGCATCTTTATCTTTTCGAGCTTCATGTCTATAATCTGTAGAATGAATCTATGCTCTGATTAGTGTATGCTCCGATGATATATGATGATGCATGTAGCTTAGGCTCTTCTTGATCACTGATACATGTTGTGAGTTGAGCTACTTTTCAGAACTGTGAATATGCCTAATCAAACATAATATTTGAGACATGTTCACCATTGAGATTGGCAACTAGCATGTGTAGAATATGTTGAAGTTACTTGTGCTTTTCATATATGCTAGGTTACTATGTCTCTAGTTCTGAGTCCTTCACTTGCTTGGTGTGTTCATATTCTGTTAAATTTTGAACCAAGTCTAAGTAAATTGAAAAGATCGAGATGGGATTACTTGACAGCACATCACGGTATCGAGACTGTTTCTCATTGCACATTGAGTCAAACTTGAGTCGTGTAGTGTAAGATCAAAACCATTGCTTCAAGCTTCTGAATGCTTATGCATAGGCTTAGCTCGGTTGAAAAGTTAGGCAATGTCAAGTTTTCAACCTCTCGCAATCACATGCTGAAATTTCAAACTTGTGTAATCACCGCTGCAACTCCGATAAAATTTTGAAAGCACAAGTCTATGTTTCATTCTATAGCATGATGATTGAACTTTGCTACTTCACCTTGTATACATGTTTAGCACTTGTGTAACTTCCTGTCTATACATGTTTGGTGCTATTTTGATGGTGAAACCCTTTCTAAATGGCTTAAAACTGCTCACTTTGCTCATATGTTCATATTTCGTATTCTGTGATCAATTTGAGCCTTTGCTGGCATTTATGCTTGTTGTTGAATCGTTGGATCAGCACTCTTTAGAGCATCTATTCTTTCCATCGACTATATACCTGAAGCTGCTAACTTGCATTTGTGACTCATATGAATTTTGCCTTGATTGTGCGCATTTTCAACTAAGGGGGAGAAATTTGACAAATCATGTCCCTAGTTGTGTGCACTATTGAAGGGGGAGCATATTTCAATTGTTTTGGAGCGATTTTCAGCTTGTGTGGTTTCTCAATTGTTTTGGAGCGATTTTCAGCTTGTGTGGTTTTTCAATTGGTTTGGAGCGGTTCTGTTAGTTGTGTTGAGCCTTTGCCTCTTTCTGGAGGGACTAGCCTGTCTTTGTCTCTTTTGCTCCGACTACTTTCTTGCTAGTGCTTTGCTTGGTTGCGTCGAGCCGTTGCCCATGTCTTTGGGAACCAAGTTGTCTCGCTCATTCCATTTCGACTTCTTCTGGCTTTGCTTCGCTTTTGGTCTATTGGTTGAGTTCGCTTACTTCTTCTTCCTTATTTTCTCTACCTTCATATGATTTGTGTTGGTAGTTGACAATGCACTCATCAAGGGGGAGATTGCGGATACATGGGTGTATGCCAGATCTTGAGATAATGAGTGATTGTCAACTGGGATGATGCGCATGTTCTTTGGCTTGTGTTGTGCAGGTGTCGAGCACAGAGACGGTGATCGAAGGCAAGGTGAAGGTCAAGTAGAGACACGCTGTGCCGATGGACCTTGAGCGGTGAAGGGCGGACGTGAGGCTTGGACTGACGGACCGGTGGCCTGAGGATTGGCTGTGGTGGCTGACAGCCTAGGACAGCGACAAGTGAAGACTTGTGGGTGGACGGGGTGCACGGGCGGTGCATCCCTCTACGGCGTCGGTTTGGTGGTTGAGCCACAGAAAAAACACCGAGTGGACGGTTTCCAGGTTTGGGCCTCAAAACCTGGGTGCGGCCGGTTTCCGAGTTTGGGCCACAAAACTTGGGCTGAGGACGGTTTCCTAGTTTCGGCCTCAAAACCGGGGGGAGGTCCATGAAAAGGACGAGCGGCGCTGTGGCGGCACGTGGCGGCATCCTGTGAGGTCGCATTGAGGCGAAGCTACCTGATGTGCGGGCGTGGCCGTCGGATCAACATCAACCTCGAGTTGGTCAGGAATACCCTTAGGGTTAGCCTGCTCGCTCATTAGTTGTAAGGGTAGAAGGGGAATAATTGTATTAGGCTATATAAGGAGAGGCCACTCCTCCCTCCAGACTATCTCAGCCATTGCTATTTTCATTCTAGGGTTCCTGCTCTCCCAATCCCTGTTGCAGCAACTGAGATCCACAGAGACAGTGAACAATACCTCTGTGTATTTGGATTTTGCGGAAACAGGACCGGATTCCCATTGTCTCCTCGTGGGGACGAATTTCGGCTAGCAATCGTGATTGTGATTCGCGTTTTGAACTTGTTCTTCGCATTCTTTGTTTCTTCACGATTTTCCTGTCACTCGATCTCCCTCCTCACTGCATCTTTTTTGAATCCACTTGAATCAACTTGTTCTTTGATGTGAGGAGAACATTTCCATCGAAGGAATTTATCTCTACCCTCACGAATAAGTAGATCGGGTCGATTCAAGTTTCGTGGCAACTTTTTCGTTCCTACACCTTCCCTTTTGATTTCCTGTTGATTGAGTTGTTTTGAGCGGATGATTTATTAGGGATAGTCTTCCAACTACCTAAGGATCATTTCCTCCAAGTTTGAGATCAAGGGATTTTGATTTGGTTCGGATTTGAGGAGATTTGGGACAGGGGCGACCGAAATCTCCCTCTCTGCACAGCCGCGGATAGTCCGCTGTTTGGGGCGCGGACAGTCCGGGCATCAGGACTTAGCCGAGCAGTGGTTGTTCGTCGCGGTGCACAGTGCCATGATTTGACCTGCGAACAGTCCGCCGTTGGGACTCGCGGACAGTCCGGGAACGTCCAGGGGACTTTCAGCAACACTGCGTTTTTGGCACTTTGGCCGGCGGACAGTCCGCCACCAGACCGCGGACAGTTCGGGTAAGGCGCGGACAGTCCGCGACCGTACCCGCGGATAGTCCGGGATCCTGCTCTGTGTTGAGTTTTAGTGTGCTTGCTCTCCTGGCTTTTCCGCTTGGTTTCCGGACTTCTCGTTTGACCCTAGAGTTAACCAAGGAACCTCTCTAGGTATCTTTGCTACTTGTTAGCATAGGTATTTGGGGATTTCCCGACGTAGCTTTCCATCTACGTTCGGGAGTCGGTTTTTGGTGTCGAACTTGAGTCAGAGTTTTCGGTGTTTGGCTTGCTCTCGTTCGGTGGTGCCTCGCTGTGATCCTAGGGATCATCCACCCTCTTCCAAGGGTCGTGGGCATCACGTTTGTACTCAAAGCTTTTGGGGTTTGATTTTCAGGACAGAGGCCAAAATTTCGAAAGAAATTTTTAGGCTCCCATTCACCCCCCTCTGGTCGCTTTCTGGTAGAGTTCTCGGTCCTTAAAACTTGAGTTAGAGTTTTCGGTGTTTGGCTTGCTCTCGTTTGGTGGTGCCTCGCTGTGATCCTAGGGATCATCCACCCTCTTCCAAGGGTCGTGGGCATCACGTTTGCACTCGAAGCTTTTAGGGGTTGATTTGTGGTACAAAGGCCAAAGTTTCAAAAGAAATTTTTAGGCTCCCATTCACCCCCCCTCTGGTCGCTTTCTGGTAGCGTTCTCGGTCCTTCACTCGGACCCATCGTCACTGGAGTCACCGTCGGAGCTCTTCTCGATGTCGCTGATGGAGGCGATGAAGGCACGCCGGCCGGCGTCGAAAGCCTTCTCCACGTCCTCCCGGCGATAGCCACCCTTCTTCTTCCTCGCGACCTTGTTCTCCGGCTTAGCCTTGCGCCTGGAGTTGCGGTTCTTGCTGGGGAAGCTTTTGTCACGCTTGCGGCAGTTTGCGACGAAGTGATCCGGATCTCCACATCCGTAGCATCCCTCACGTGCGCCATCACGCCAGCGATTTAGGCGGTTGTTCTGGAACCGCGAGAACCGGGTGATGATGAGGGCGAGCTCGTCATCGCCCAACGCCTCCACCTGCTCCTCTGTCACTGAAAGCAAAGGAGACAAAGCAAAGAGAGGTGGTGAAGTGTCAGCGGAAAGAGTCGATCCACCCTTGCCTGAGACCAAAGCCATGGAGTGTGAAGACAGGTTCTTCAGCTTGGCCTGAGTCAAGTGATTGATCTCGGTGGACTTGAGCTTGCTGAAAAGCTCGTCCACGGTGAGGGTGTCGTAAGAAGGAGACTCAATGATGGTCGACACCTTCACCTCCCATACCTTCCGATCAAGGGCATATAGAAGCTTGAGTGCCCTCCCATGATCATCATAAGGTAGGTTGGCCTGATTAGCACGCATCTTGTTCACAATCGTTTGGAAACGAGCGAACATAGCGTCAATCGTCTCTCCCTCCAACTGAACAAAGTTCTTGTATTCCCGCTTGTATGTCTCAAAGAGTCTGGTCTTGACCTGAACGGTCCCCTCGTGATAGCTCTGTAGCTTCACCTAGATCTCTCGAGCAGTCTGAAGCTCGGAAACACGCTCAAACTCAGGAAGGGAGATGTTGGCCAAAAGCACGTTACGAGCCTTGGAGTTGGCCTCGTGTGGGTCAATCTAGATCTGACCCACACGAGCCGCAAGGACCTCGTACTTAGCGTTCTCGCATATCTCCCAGACAGAAGATCCGATGATGCAGAGATAAGCACGCATCCGAATCTTCCAATAGGGATAGTTCGTCCCATCGAAGTAGGGAGCCTTGTCGTTCCCTCGATCCATGTCACCCTTAGGATCCGAAACTGATTAAGGTAGAGAAGATCCCTTAACCGGCTCCGATACCAATTGAAGGACCAAATTGGCGACCAGAGGGGGGGTGAATGGGAGCCTCAAATTTTAACTCATGAAATAGATGGCCCTTGTCCCAAAAAGTCACCCCAAAAGCAAGACACGGGTTTGCAAGTATCCACGACCCTAGATGTAGGGTGGATGCTTCCTAGAAGCACAGCGGGATACTACACGACCCAAGAAGTCCAATGCAAAATCGGAAACCAAATCTGAAGTCGGACGAACAAACCGTGGACGAAGCAGTGAACCAGTCACTGGATCAGACGCTGGCAGCGTTCGATGCCAACCTGTCGAACGCGTCCGATGCAAATAGGACCATTCTGGAACCTTACTGCATGACCATCGGACACTGCTACAGTAACCACTCAGCGTCCGATGTGTCAGCGTCGGAGCGTTGGATGGCCAACAGAGAGTCTGATGCTGAGCGTCCGATGCTCACTTAAAATCACAGAAAGTGACACGTGTCATAGGAGCGTCCGATGCTATGAACAGCAGTGTTCGATGCTTCCATGCTCAGCGTCTGATGCCCCTGAAAACAACACAGTTCTTCGGTGATTCAACCCGTTCTCGTTCGAATCAAAAGCTCTAGGGCTAAGACTCGATCTGAGAGGTCACAAGGAGGTTAGTGAGCTACTCCTAAGAGATCATGGCTTGAACCTAACTCCAAACCGGTGAATCGAAGAAGTTTGGGGGAAACGGGAAGAAAACCGATCCAACACAAGAATCACCCGATCTACTAGCTCGTGAGGTTAGTGATCGATTCCTTCGGTGCAAAGATGCGCCTCACGACCTAGAACAAGTTAGTTCAAGTGGAATTGAAAACCGTTCCTCGGAGAGGGAGAACGAAGCAAATCTCCGAGAAGGCAAAAACCAAAACGCGAAGAACACAAACCAAAACGTGAATTGATCCCGAATTCCAGCCGAAACTTCTCCACACGAGGAGGCAACAAGATTACGGTCTTGTTTTCTCAAAATCCAAATACACAGAGGTATGATTAGTCGTCTCTGCGGATCACAGGCAGCGAGGTATGATTAGAACCTAAGAGGGGGCTAGAGAGAGAGCTCAGGAACAAA
The DNA here is from genome assembly GCA_009763385.1 of Coix lacryma-jobi var. lacryma-jobi. NCBI lineage: Eukaryota > Viridiplantae > Streptophyta > Magnoliopsida > Poales > Poaceae > Coix > Coix lacryma-jobi. The sequence continues at coordinate 81,580,449 of CM019828.1, read as the reverse complement.
TGGCTGCCAGGATGGAGAGAGAGGAGGGGCACCTCTCCTATTTATAGCCTAAGTACAATAGTCCCCTTCTACCCCTAGATACAAGAGCGAAGTGGCCAACCCTAGGGGTATCCCGGTCCAACTCTGAAGAGTCACGATCCGACGGTCACATGCCTTCCTCATCCTTAGCTTTGCCTCGACGCAAGCCTCAAGATGCTGTCACGTGCCGTCCTGTTGACCATCGCGCCTTCCTCGTGGATAGCTTCGCCGCCGCGCTAGCCTCTCCACGCCGCCACGCGTCGACCGTCCTTTTTGGACCTCCCCCGGTTTTGAGGCTGAAACCGGGAAACCTGTCCTCTGACTGAGTTTTGTGGCCCAAACTCAGAAACCCGCGAGACAAGGTTTTGAGGCCTAAATCTGGAAACCATCCTCGTCGAGTTTTGAGGCCCAAACTCAGAAACCCGCCACCCCGAGTTTTATGGCCCAAACTCGGAAACCGTCGAGGGTAATTTTTAGAGGCTCAACTACCAAACCAGCACCGTAGACGGGATGTGGTTCGCACACCCCGAGTTCCAGCACCGATGCCGGAGCATGTCCAGCCTCCATGCCGGGCACAGTGCATTCGCCTTCCTTCTCGGCCTCCCGCCAAGTGTCACAACGCCATCACCTTCCTCCCGACTCAGCCGATGCACCGCACATCCCCATGTGCTCTTGCTTGTCGGTGCCACGTGACAGCTACCGCAGCTGCTCCTCATGTCTCCCGGTCCGTCGGTCCAAGACTCACGTCCGCCCTTCACCACTCCCGGTCCGTCGGCACGACACATCTCTACTTGACCTTCACCTCACCTTCGACCACTGTCTCCGAGCTCCACACCTGCACATCATCACAGCTAAGAGACATGTTGCCTGTTGACCGATCACTCATCACTCAGGAAGGGAACCACAAGGGCACATATCAACCTTGTGTTTGCAGATCCTCAATCCGTAAGCCACCACCGCGGCCTCCCCTCTTAGCACGCTTTGCGGCGTCTGCAACTACACGGGCCTGATCGGCCTCTCGCTGCTCTCTGGTGCGCTTCTTGCGTGTAACAAGCTTCGCCTTCCCCTTCCGCTAACTAGAAGGAGGAGGACAGGGAGGAGAGTCCTCCGGTGCACCATCAACGTTCTTGCAGCGCATAGCTGACAAGAACAAGAACAAACTGCCACTGAAAGAGGTTTGGACTGTCGCTGAAAGAATAACTGCCACGAAAACTCAAGTGATCAGACCAACTGACAAGAAAGCACTAACAGAAACTCCCCCTGACACTGATCAACTGCCACTGACACTCACGAGGCTTGGCCTCGATCCGTACCCGCGGGCTTGGCCTCGGGTTAACTGTCACTGCCAAGCTGCCAACTGACCAAGCTGTCACTGACTCGCTGCAGGATAGAGAGTATATATATAAGAAAACATAATCTAGAGAAGAGCGAGACCCTATGGAAGCAACGCAATGGGATAAGAAGGGAGACGGGCTTTGCTACCTGACAATCGACGAAATGACCCAAACACAGGATGAGAATCGACATTCGGGCACACACGTATCAAGCCAAAGAGGTCTGCACGAGATTTAGGCAAAAACGGGGGTTACAACATGAAGGAACGGTTGTTGGGACATTTCATCGAGCACCTTGAGCGCACTGAAAATGGAGAAGAGGGGAGGTGCTCACTTTGTGCGGTTCGGCTGGCTGGGGAAGAATCGCCGGGTGGAGTCGAGCCCGAGGACGAGCACAAGGACGAAATACCGGTGAGAGCGGCTCGGCTTCGGCGAGCCCCTGCGGCAGCGAGCGCGCGCGCGTGGCTGGACAGAGCGAGGAGGAGTGGGCGCGGCGGAGCTCGGCAGCCGGCGTCGAGCTGGGCGAGGGTGGCGCGGCGGCCGGCGGCGAGAGCAGACGTGGTGGACACTCGGGTTTGTAAGGTTCAGCGGCGGCGCGCTAGGGTTAGGGATTCGGGCGCACGGCGGCGGCGGCAGGACAGGCGCGACGGGTTGAAGACAAAGGAATGACCCATGGGGTCCAGACATCGGTGAAAAGAACAACCCACGCCGCTTAAAGGAGCATCAGACACTCTGATGTAAACACATCGGACGCGCCGATGTCCATCCAGAGAGCTCCAGAATCGCCAAAATCACATCAGACGTGTCCTTTGCCTCGGCATCGGACGCTGGGCAGCATCCAGCCCAGCGTCCAATGGAGCCTTGGACGCGCCGATGGTAACACATCAGACGCTATCCCGTCACTTTTCCAGCCAAAGCTGCCTACAGTGGGGGCATCGGACGTTGGGGCCAGCGTCCGATGCTGCATTTTGGGCAGATTTGAAGATCTTCATTGCGGCTCCCTCTCCCAACCAGGTTTCAACTCAAATAAGAGGCAAATAAACACCAGTTGGAACCTAGTATGAGCATCCTCGCATAAAACCTCAATTTTATAAATAATTTGCCTTAGGCTACATAGCTTTTTAGAGAAAATAGGCAATAAATCCCAAGGAGACAACATGTGGCCACCAAAACTAGGGGTCTCAACCATTAGGAGCCTCAAATGCTCCCCTAGCGGTGGACGAACACAGCGGTTGCTCAAACTTAACCGAAAAGAAATGATAAAGAAACACACATGCATATGCAATGCAATACGAAATTTGAATCTAGGTTGCTTGTCAAGTTTGCTCATGGGTAAGCTTCTTCGCACGCTTTTAGGGTGGTTATCTTAACCACGTCTGACAAGCCTTTGTACAAAGCATAATTTAAACATGGCATATTATACAATGCAATGCAAGACAACCCCCTTTCACCTTTTGACAAAGTTACTTAGATCAAGCACATTGAGCTCACTTCGCATTCTACAAAGGGTATTTTCATCTAAGGGTTTTGTGAAGATATCCGCCAATTGATCTTCGGTTCTAACTCCTAGAGATATATCTTTCTTTGAAACATGGTCTCTTAGAAAGTGATGGCGAATATCTATGTGTTTAGTGCGAGAGTGTTGAACCAGGTTGTTAGCAAGCTTAACCACGCTTTCATTGTCACACAACAAAGGTACCCTTTCTAGAACCACACCATAGTCTAAAAGGGTTTGTTTCATGTAAAGGATTTGTGCACAACAAGCACCCGCCGCTATGTATTCCGCCTCGGCGGTAGACAAGGCCACACTATTTTGCTTCTTCGAACTCCATGAAACTAGTGATCTCCCAAGCAAATGGCACCCTCCGGATGTGCTCTTTCTATCTACTGTGCAACCCGCGTAATCCGAATCGGAATACCCAACGAGTTGGAAGTTAGCTCCTTTGGGATACCAAAGGCCAATGCTTGGGGTGTGCATTAGGTAACTAAGAATTCTCTTTACGGCTATGAGATGTGATTCCTTAGGATCGGCTTGAAATCTTGCACACATGCACACACTAAACATGATGTCGAGCCTAGATGCGGTCAAATATAACAAGCTACCAATCATAGAACGGTAGAGAGTTTGATCAACCGAGTTACCTCCCTCATCTAGGTAGAGATGTCCATTTGTTGGCATTAGAGTCTTGATAAGCTTGCAATCATCCATGTTGAAGTGCTTGAGGAGGTCTTTTGTGTACTTCTCTTGAGATATAAAAGTCCCCTCCTTCAATTGCTTGACTTGGAAGCCTAGGAAGAATGTGAGCTCACCAATCATGGACATTTCGATCTCCTTCGACATCAAGTCACCAAATTCCTTGCAATATGCTTCATTTGTAGACCCAAAGATGATATCATCAACGTAGACTTGACAAATGAAGATCTCTCCATCAAGCTTCTTGGTGCAGAGTGTGGTGTCGACCTTCCCAATGATGAAGCCCTTCTCAATGAGGAAGTCCCGGAGGCACTTGTACCACGCTCTAGGGGCTTGCTTGAGCCCATATAGCGCCTTGGACAACCTATAAACATGATTAGGATATCTAGGGTCTTCAAACCCGGGAGGTTGATCAACATAGACTAGTTCATTTATGAATCCATTTAAAAATGTACTTTTCACATCCATTTGATATAATTTAATGTCATGATGTGATGCATATGCAAGGAGTATACGAATGGCTTCGAGTCTTGCAACTGGTGCAAAGGTCTCTCCAAAATCTAAGCCTTCAACTTGAGAGAACCCCTTTGCAACTAGCCTTGCCTTATTTCTAACAACCTTGCCTTGATCATCTTGCTTGTTTCAAAACACCCATTTTGTTCCAATGACTCTTGCGCCTTTAGGTCGCTCTTCAAGTGTCCAAACTTGATTGCGGGTGAAGTTGTTCAATTCTTCATGCATGGCATTCACCCAATCCAGATCACCTAGACCTTCATCTACAATGGTAGGCTCAATAAGAGAAACAAAGGAGTGATGTTCCATAAATAAAGCAAGCTTTTGAGATTGAGTCATTACACCCCTTGTTGGACTCCCTGTGATGAGATCTTGAGGATGAGATTGTAGTAGAGGAGTTGCCCAAATCTCCCGAGCCATAGCGAGGTGAGAAACGCGATCAAACTCAGACATGCTCAAACATGAGAAAAGAGCATTACGGGCTCGACTATTGGCATCGTGCTCATCAATCTGATGCTGAGTCACACGAGCAGTCAAGACCACGTAATCTGCAGAGTTACAAATATCCCAAATCGAAGCACTCATACTCTAAAGATAGGCCGACATGCATATCTTCCAATACGCATAGTTCGTCCCATCGAAAAACGGCGGTTTGCCCACGCCGCGATCCATGTCACCTTCTGTGGATCTGGAACCGGCTAAGGTGGAAGATCCTTAATCCGCTCTGATACCAATTGAAGGACTGAGAACGCTACTAGAAAGCGACCAGAGGGGGGGTGAATGGGAGCCAAAAAATTTCTTTCGAAACTTTGACCTCTGTTCCAGAAAACAACCCCAAAAGCTTCGAGTGCAAAATGTGATGCCCATGACCCTTGGAAGAGGGTGGATGATCCCTAGGATCACAGCGAGGCACCACCAAACGAGAGCAAGTCAAAACCCAAAAGCTCTGGCTCAAGTTCAACCTCAAAAACTGACTCCCGAACGTAGATGGACGGCTACGTCAGAAAATCACCAAATACCGATGCTAACGAGTAGCAAAGATACCTATAGAGGTTCCTTGGTGAACTCTAGGGCCAAACGAGAAGTCCGAAAACCAAGCGGAAAAGTCGGGAGAGCAAACGCACTAAATCAACCAACAGCAGGTTGGCGGACTGTCCGGGCTCCTGGTCCCGGACTGTCCGGGCCTAGTACGGACTATCCGCGGTCCACTGGCGGACTGTCCGTCGGCAAGAACCGAAAATCAACACTGCTGCTGAAGTCTCCCTCGACAGTCCCGGACTGTCTGCGGATGACAACGGCGGACTGTCCGCCGGTCAACCTGGACAGGAACAGTCGAGCTGCGCAGCCACTGGTCCGGCTCGAGCCCGACGCGCGGACTGTCCGCGCCCTGAGTGGCGGACTGTCCGCGATCACTCAGGGAGGGTGATTTCAATCACCCTTCTCCCAAATCTCCCCAAAATCAATCCAAATCAAAATCCCTTCATCCCAAAATTGGAGAAGATGATCATGAGGTAGTTGGGAGACTATCCCCAAGAAATCATCCGCTCAAATCAACTCAATCAACGGGAAATCGAAAGGGAAGGTGCAAGAACCGAAAAAGCGCCATGAAACTTGAATCGACCCCATCTACTTGTTCATGAGGATTGAGATGAATTCCTTTAGTGGAAATGTTCTCCTCACATCAAAGAACAAGTTAGATCAAGTGGATTCAAAAAAGACGCAACAAGGAGGGAGATCGAGTGACGGGAAAATCGTGGAAAAACGAAGAACGCGAAGAACAAGTTCAAAACGCGAATCAAGACCACGAATTGCCAGCCAAAATTCGTCCCCACAAGGAGACAACGGGAATCCGGTCCTGTTTCCGCAAAATTCAAATACACAGAGGTATTGTTCACTGTCTCTGCGGATCTCAGTAGCTACAACAGGGAATGGGAAGCAGGAAACCCTAGAATGAAAATAGCAATGGAGGGAGGGGTGGCCTCTCCTTATATAGCCTAATACAATTATTCCCCTTCTACCCCTACTGCTAATGAGCGAGCAGGCTAACCCTAAGGGTATTCCTGACCAACTCGAGGTGTAGTCGATCCGACGGCCACGCCCGCACATCAGGTAGCTTCGCCTCGACGCGACCTCACCGGATGCCACCATGTGCTGCCAAGCGCCGCTCGTCCTTTTCACGGACCTCCCCCGGTTTTGAGGCCGAAACCGGGAAACCTGGGCCATCCCCCAGTTTTGAGGCCGAAACCGGGAAACCTGTCGTCCGTCGCCTGAGTTTTGTGGCCCAAACTCAGAAACCCGCCAGCGCCCAGGTTTTGAGGCCCAAACCTGGAAACCGTCCTTAGCCCGAGTTTTGTGGCCCAAACTCGGAAACCGGCCAGCGCCCAGGTTTTGAGGCCCAAACCTGGAAACCGTCCTCAGCCTGAGTTTTGTGGCCCAAACTCGGAAACCGGCCGCACCCAGGTTTTGAGGCCCAAACCTGGAAACCGTCCACTCGGTGGTTTTTCTGTGGCTCAACCACCAAACCAAAGTCGTAGAGGGATGCACCGCCCGTGCACCCCGTCCACAGGCAAGTCTTCACTTGTCGCTGTCCCAGGCTGTCAGCCACCATGGCCGATCCTCAGGCCACCGGTCCGTCAGTCCAAGCCTCTCGTCTGCCCTTCACCGCTCTGGGTCCATCGGCACAGCACGTCTCTACTTGACCTCCACCTTGCCTTTGATCACCGTATCTGAGCTCGACACCTGCACAACATAAGCCAAAGAATATGCGCATCATCCCAGTTGACAATCACTCATCATTTCTGTGACACCCTAGTGTCAAGCACTGCATTAGGAACAAGCATTAGCTACTAAATTGTCATGAGCATGGCATTGCATCATCTCATATGCATAGAAGTGCTTTTTGACTTTTGTTTGCTTATTTAAAATTTAGTTTCAATAGGACTTGGTTGTTTAAATAAACTTCTGTCTTGGCAAATAATCTTATAAAATAGATAGTATTGAGTATAACACTTTTCGAGTAGACACCTTGACCTAATTCTTTATGGTTGAATAATTAAAAATGTGGGAACAAAAATAATTTATGGCTCAAAATTGGCTTTATTTATGTGTAGGCTAGAGAAATGATTTTCAGAAAATGGGTCTTATATAAAAGTTGTAGAGAAAATTATTTTGAGCAACTTTTATTTTTGGGTCAAAGTCTAGTTTTGAGTTTTTGTAGCTGTTTTGAAATGGTCAAAGTTTGGGAAAAATCGGGAAAAAGAAAAAGGAAATTGTTTTTTCTTCCCGCGCTTCACTTCCGGCCCACACGGCCTTTCGGCCCAGCCCACGCCAGCCCGCGCTCGTGCCCACCCCGGTGCCGCACGCGCGCCCGCCGCGTCGGTCGCCCGACACGGCCGCGTCGTACGCCGCCCGAAACGACCGAGCCGCCGCGTGGCCGCTTTCTTCTGCTGCAAAACCCGCGCGGCCACTCCCCGCACGATCCTTCTCCACCCGATCACGCAAGCGATGCCCCATGGCCACTCCCTCGCTCGCCTCGGCTGCTGCGCGCTGCTCTGCCCACACGCCGCTCGCCGGCCGTGGCCCCCGCCACGACCGCGCGTCCGGCCGAGCCCCGAACAAAACCCGAGCACCACACTCTCCGCTCCCTCGCGCACTCGTCACTCTCCCGCTCACACGCTCGCCTGCCCGCTCTCACTCCTTCTCCCGCACGCGAACACCACCCCGAACGTCGTTCGCCACCGCAAACTCCCCTCGGCGTTCCAGCCCTAGCCGAGTCACCGCCGGTTGATTAACTCCGGCCTCCACTCCACCCTCTTCCCGCACACACAGTGCGCACACCAGCACCATCGTTGGTGCCCCATCGTCGCCGGAACACGAGGTCCCCCTTTTTGGCCGCCGCCAACGACAGAGAGTGCTCGTCGCCGTTCCACGCCGACCAAGCCTCCGCCGAGCCCTATCTTCCCCGGAGCTCTTCACCACACCAAGGCGAGGTGAGAACACCCATTCGTCTCAACCCTACCACTTCGTAGCTCACTCATCGTCACGGCCGAGCGCCATTCGCACTGCCCTGGCCCGCGCACGAGGCCAAGCTCCTCCGGAGATAAACCGGCCGAACCAACCCTCCTAGTAGTCACCCTAGGGTTCGCTCGAGCTTTCGCACCTGCCAATTTAGTCGGCAACCGCCGGAAGCGGCCTGGCCGAGCCACACCGCCGCTGCCGCCTGCCATAGCTCGTCACCGGCGAGTTACGACCACCCATGAGCCAAACCATCACTGCCTACCAGTCCGCCTCGTCGAGACGAACTCGCCAAGCCCTACCTCACCGCTGCTGATGCGAACCCGCTAGGGTTTTTGCCCGATCTTTCGATGAGAAACGGGGATAACTCGATTGGTGGATGGAGATGACGTTCACGGCCCGACTACAGCCCTCAAGACCGCGCCTTAGCAACCGATACACCACGTCCAATAGCCGTCACGATCTTGTGGAGCGCGACAACCAGCCCCTAGGGCTCCCGTCCTGCAAGCAATCGAAGAACTAGCAAGAACGAGGAAACAAGCACTAAATTTGTAAGATGAAATTGAGGGTTTCCAACTGAATCTTAATCAACAATGGGGTTCCGAAGACAAGGAGACGGGCGGCTGATCCTGCACGCGCGCCTACAAGCAAGTAGCTAAGGCTAAACTTGATCTAAACAAAACCCAATCTGTTTGTGGCGGCTATGGGGAGGTATTAGAGGAGGAGAGGACGACCAGGAGGGTGTTGGGGTCGTCCTCCAACCCTAGGACGTGTCCTTAATGGACCCAACTTGATACATGGGCCAATAGCCCAAGATATGGTGACGCAGCACCCTGGACAGCAAGATCTCTCGGTAATATTTGGATAATTGTCGCCGCTGTGTAGAAGATACGGACATGGGGCTGGATCCAAATGAAAGTAGACTTGTTAAGCTTTCCATCAAGTCCTGAACCATCCAAATCCGAGTCCGTTTGAAGTCGTGGTGACCGTAACAAGTTGGGACTTTTCTGCAGTCCGAATTCAACTTCCAAAACGTGTTGGACTTGGACTCTTTCCTTTCTTTTGCCAAAACTGACGTGGTGACTTTGTGGAGAACATTAAGAACACTTGGACTTGGTCCCCAATCAACTTCATTGATCTTCCAAACTTTCCTTATGCAATCAAACCTTCCCTTCATCCATGCAAGTAATTCTGAAAAAGACAATATACACATTTTATGGTGCAGCACCAATTCATCAAATGTATCAATAATAAGTCTCATATAGAATGGTTGCACCTTTGGTTTAGAAGTGGATAAGATGGTCATATTTGAACCGGTGATGCCCTCATCATTCTCCCCTTCTTGTCTGCAAGTCGTCCTCGACTTGCTCCAATGACATACAAATGTGCTTACTTTGATATCGGAATACCGAAGGACGACCATATTGCATGGCCACAACAAACAATACTCCCCTTCTTTAGGATGGCCCTGTTGCATATAAGAAAAACTAGGGATACTTTGTTGGACATTATTAGTGTTAGTGCATCCCTTGATTTGATCATGGTATTGTAGCTCCAAAGTAGATTTCATATTAGAGCAAATATAAACTTTATGCACCAAATAATTTCCTTTGCTATCATATTTGCCAATTGCATAAAGTGAACATTGAATAAAGCTTGGCAAAACAGATTTCATAGATGTATCATTCTCCAAACTATTCAGGTCACAAAGAAAATCAAATTCGATATAACCTAAGCAATTTAAAGATGATATGATATTCAGCTCCTCTTTCTCACTAGCAATGCGACAAACTCTCCTTACTTTAGCATGCATGTCGTTAAGAATAGAATTATCATGTCCAAGCACTAGTCGTGTTGTAGATATAAGTGAAGCATGGTCATACTCACATGGAGTGATTGCAGCATCATATGTGTTGCTTTTCTCGCTCTCCTCTGACATGGTGGGTGTTGCACAAAAAGTCTTTTCCAACTTTTGTAGTGGGTGTAGCTGCTCAAATGGCTCAATGCATTCAATAGTATTGCTCTCATCCTCCTGCAAAATGTTATGGACAGCAAGGGGAAAAAGAGGGTGCTCTATCTCTAGTCGTGGTGATGAAGTTAGAGAAGAAGTATCACACAACTCTTCTTTGTCACAAGGTACAACAAGCAAATCATGTTGTGACAAAGGCATATCATCAACAAGTTCCACTATATTTTGCTCCCTTTCAACATTTAATGTAGATAATTGCTGGCTATAATGTGTCATACCATTCTTGCAAGTATTCAAAGATGAAAGAATCTGATTTTCAACTTTACAAGCAAGACAAAACAAGCAAGATATATGATTATATGTTTCACTGATGAGCAAAGTTTGAATTTCGGAATTGAGCCCTTTCATGAACCTACTCATAATATCTTCCATGCATTCATCCAGGCCACCAAACAGGATACAAATTTTAAAATCATGATAGTATTGTCTCACGGTCCTACTACCCTGTTTTAATTCCTCTAGTTTGGTAAGCAAGTAATCAGCATAATATGCAGGAACATATACACCTCTAAAATGCATTTTGAAGTCTTTCCATGTTTGCGGAACAATGTCATGCCTACAAAGATATTTCCATTCATACAAAGCATCCTTAGTTAAAGCATTAGAGGCAGCAAAAACCATTTGTTTCTCTGACAAATCATACTCAACAAATTCCTTATCTACAGCTAGCTCCCATTCAATATATGCATGAGGATCGTAGTTTCCTTCAAAGTAAGGTATTGCAGATTTTATTGTATCAAGTAAAACATTGCAAACCTCATGAGTGCCAAGCTTGTTACCATCCATTTGTTGAGCAAATTGCGAATACACAACCTGAGTAAGGCCATGCTTATTTTCCACGTGAATCCCTGCCATGATTAGAAGAAAACCAAAAACATCCACAATAATATCTATGCTGCAATCAACTACTAGGATGTGGTTGTTGTAAATATAATTCTCTCACTCTCAACCTGTTCAAACGAGCTCTTACCAATTCTTACCAAGCCAAACAAGAGGTGGCAGCAACCAACAAGTTGGAAACCCTGGAAAAAGTGTATCGGTGCCACAGCAACAATTCCTTTCAAGTTGTAGTTGGATATGTGGAGCTGTAGGAAGGCTGAAATTAATGTGCAAGGAAGTACTAGCACCACATTAGTCACAAAGCAAGTTGAGAAATCGTTCAACGGTGGTACCGTGCTGGTCCTAGGCTAGACCGTGCTAGAGACGCGAGCCTAGACACAAACAAAGTCACGGTACAATAGGAAACAAAAAAGAACAAGAACAGCAAGTTATCACTCCCTTTTTCTCTTCCTCCTCACTTTTTTTTGCCTCTTTCTCTTTCTTTTTTCTTTTCTTTTCTTTCTGATTTTTCTTCTTCTTTTCTTTTACTTTGCACAACTAGAACAAATCTGAATTTTGACAAATCAGATTTTAAAAGAAACGACTTACAATCTATTTCTCTTTCTTTTCAGGTAGTAACAAGAATAGAGCTAGCAACTCAGATTTTTAAATGTGCCCAAAACAGATTTGCTAGTGTTAAAAAAAAGCAGGGATAGATATGTGCAGCAAAGATGGTGATTACAACGGAGATGTATATGCTGTAGTGGATATTAATATGGTGGTGGTGATGGCAGCGGAGATGGGTATGATTGACAATGACCGAAATGTGACGAGAACTCGAAACTCTAAAAGTCTAACCCTAAGACCAGCAACTTGACTCAACCGATGTAAACCAAACTCAATAAGCCCTAACTAAGAAGTACCAGCAAAGGCTCAAAAAGATTTATAGGATTATGGAAAAACTACTCTACTATTTTTTGGCTTTTTTGGACTATAGGAAAAATAAAACAGCGAAGGATTGGAAATCTCTCACCGATAAACCTTGCTCTGATACCAACTGATGCGAACCCGCTAGGGTTTTTGCCCGATCTTTCGATGAGAAACGGGGATAACTCGATTGGTGGATGGAGATGACGTTCACGGCCCGACTACAGCCCTCAAGACCGCGCCTTAGCAACCGATACACCACGTCCAATAGCCGTCACGATCTTGTGGAGCGCGACAACCAGCCCCTAGGGCTCCCGTCCTGCAAGCAATCGAAGAACTAGCAAGAACGAGGAAACAAGCACTAAATTTGTAAGATGAAATTGAGGGTTTCCAACTGAATCTTAATCAACAATGGGGTTCCGAAGACAAGGAGACGGGCGGCTGATCCTGCACGCGCGCCTACAAGCAAGTAGCTAAGGCTAAACTTGATCTAAACAAAACCCAATCTGTTTGTGGCGGCTATGGGGAGGTATTAGAGGAGGAGAGGACGACCAGGAGGGTGTTGGGGTCGTCCTCCAACCCTAGGACGTGTCCTTAATGGACCCAACTTGATACATGGGCCAATAGCCCAAGATATGGTGACGCAGCACCCTGGACAGCAAGATCTCTCGGTAATATTTGGATAATTGTCGCCGCTGTGTAGAAGATACGGACATGGGGCTGGATCCAAATGAAAGTAGACTTGTTAAGCTTTCCATCAAGTCCTGAACCATCCAAATCCGAGTCCGTTTGAAGTCGTGGTGACCGTAACAAGTTGGGACTTTTCTGCAGTCCGAATTCAACTTCCAAAACGTGTTGGACTTGGACTCTTTCCTTTCTTTTGCCAAAACTGACGTGGTGACTTTGTGGAGAACATTAAGAACACTTGGACTTGGTCCCCAATCAACTTCATTGATCTTCCAAACTTTCCTTATGCAATCAAACCTTCCCTTCATCCATGCAAGTAATTCTGAAAAAGACAATATACACATTTTATGGTGCAGCACCAATTCATCAAATGTATCAATAATAAGTCTCATATAGAATGGTTGCACCTTTGGTTTAGAAGTGGATAAGATGGTCATATTTGAACCGGTGATGCCCTCATCAGCTGCCGACCTCGCCGACGGCGAGTAATCGCCGGTCAACCCTTTTCCCCTGCTCGGCTCACACCGACAGGTGGGCCCGTTGACCCAGTCGGCCCCGCACGTCAGCCGCTCACGGTCTATGGGCCGAATCCACGGAAGCTGGTCGGGAAATTTTAAAATGTTTTCCTTTTCCTCTTTATTTCCAGAAAAACTTGTTTATTTTGTGTAGCACGTTTTAATGATCCAAATGGAGTGCTTTCAGTTTTGTTAATTTGTTCATGAGTAGATCTATCAGGAAAAATGTGAAAGTATTTTTGGTAGCAGTTTATGGCACTGTTTTTATTTAACTCAGTTTATGTGCATGTTAAATAAATGTGTGTATATGTTTCCTGATCGAGTTAAATTGTGGCAAAATTTGTGTATACTCTTTGTCCTGTAAAGTGTCTGTGAAAAAAATATGAGGGTCTGCTTTTGTAGAAAAAGTATCTGTTTAGATTTAAATGCCTTTTTAGCTGTTTGCTTAAAATAATTGTTACGAGAAATATATGTGGAAATAAAATATGGGAAATCTATATAGTCTCTGTGTACTATGTTCAAGCTGAGAAAAATACTAGGTATGGGTTGTTGTATGGAAAAATAAGAAGTTGTAGTACAAGTGTGCTTTTCTGAGTTTTTCTTAGAAAATTCATGTAAAAATTAATATAAGGTTTCTGTTCATGGAACATTCTTGATAAATATTAAATATAAAGTAGAATCTGGCAAAAATATAAAAGTGTGGAGTGCACCCTTTTCCAGTAGGGTTGCAGTTCAAAAGGTTTATTTTGGGTAAACTTGTTTATTTTGTGTAGAATTACGTGTTCATGCTTAAGCAGTAATTTTCCTGCAATAAGTTTATTACAGGTAGATAAAGCTAGGAAAAATATGGAATCTGCTGTTTGACATTTTTCAAAAGGAAAGTTAGTTCAAAGCACCTTTTTGGTAGTTTATTTCATCTTTTCATATCTGTTGTTTAGTAATTTATCTCTTGCTGAAATTTGTACAGTCAAATTCAGTGGGTGTAGGTTACCTACTGTAATTTTTGTGGATTTTTCTGAATTTAGAAAAAATGTACTTGTTGTTTAAACCTAGGTTTCTTTTGAATTAATCAATAGAAAATAGTTGAGTTAATGGTTTTATTTAATGCAGCCATAAGTGCTTTCCTCAATGTCAAAAGTTATTCAACAAGTTGGTTTTGTTGGTTTACAAGAAAAATTTACATTGCATGCATCATAAGTGCACTATGCATCATTTAAGTTTACCATTTTGCAATAGGATCGATAGCCTCGGAGAACGATCAAGAGCCGGAGGCAAACGTTGAGCCGGAGATCCAGGAGGTGTCCAGGAACGAGGAGGCCGATCCCGCAGCAGAAACTAACCTGCCCGAGTCCCCTCCCACGAGGCCTCGGTCTTCTCCCAAGGCAAGCCCCGGAGCATTCTAAGCCTCCTAGTTTTTATAATTAATTTAATTGAGTATTTTATATTGTGATGCATTAGGTATAGGAGTTGGTTGATCCTAATTGCTGCATTATCATTCCTTGATTATTGTTTATATCCACCTTGTTATCCTGTTAAGTTACTATAGTGTAGAATTGCTTAGTCTGCTTAATAAGAGTAGTAGTTAAGGATGTTCGCGTAATACCCCTGGTGGGTATTCACCGGATCACGGTTGGATATATTTGCTATCGTGGAAAAGAACCTGAGTAGTAGTGAAATACGGTCAACTGGAAGGCAAGGCACCAAGTTGGAACTTGGGGGCAGCTCGTCCGTTGGATCGTGTAGGTTTGTGTCGATGTTGGCCCTCGTTCATTTTTGAAAGTGCCCTTTTACTTAGGGTTGTCGGTGCTGTAATCGCCGACCCCGAAGCCGGTTAGACGTTGTTCGGGCCGGATTCAACCCGAGTCATGCCCTCTAGTATGGAAATGTGATCTGCCTCGAAATGGCCATCGCCAGGTTCCAATTGGGCGGTCCGTGCTTGAACCGCGACGATTACCACCACGAACAGTATCGAGCGGTGACCCAATGCATGGACCCGATGGGAAAAGTGTGGGTTTGTACTAAAGGTTTCTCGCCAGCTGGTTTGTAATTCGATTCGAGTCGCCGTCTCCCTCGGTTAGTGGGAAACTATGTCGAGCTTCACCACGATACAACTCCATGTGATATTTAAGGTTCAACTAAAATTTGGATAAGTCAACCGGATATGGTTTATATTATTGATTGTTAGACTCAAGTGGATGTAGTAGTTCAGGTGCAAACTTAGAATAAGGGATAGGCTTAAAACTTGACTGCTCATCTATATGATTAAATATTACTTCCCTCAAATTGAGCTTTTCGCAACTAAATTCCCAGCTCCATCAAAAAGGCCTTGCATACCCTTGGTGTCCTTATTTTCAGTTAGACGGGTAAGTCCAGCTGAGTACATTCCCGTACTCAGGGTTTATCCCGTTGTTGCAGATGGTCAGGTCTACTACGGCTATTGTAAGCACTGCCTCTACCCCGTGGAGGGTGATGAGGAGTAGGCCCAGGGCAGGGTCATCTAGAAGCTTCTCCTTTGCTTTTGCTGGACTAAGACTATTGATGGCACATTATTTGAAAAAGGAGGAGTGAGTTATCAAAAACAATGTTTCATTTGGACCACGTGTGTGGTGGTCATATGTCAGACTTATTTAAAGCTTTCGCATTTCAAACTCAGTATTGTAATAACTTTTAAAGATTTCGCACTCTGATGTTAATTTTGATTTGATTATCAACTATTGCATCCTCGCGAATGTAGTACTTGAACGATGCGATCCTGTTTGTTGTAAGTTGTTTGAAATCCTTCGAGATTTCCGGACTACCGGAGTTATATGGGTTCAAGTATGAGTCGAGGTCAACTGAATTTGGCTAAGACGGTACTTGAGCCCTTATAATTTGGACGGTTCCGCCACAGCTGGTATCGGAGCATGGTTCAAGTTATTGCATCCATAAGGAGCTAATTTCGAACTAAAATGGGTATTTTAAAGACTATTTTCAAAACTATTTTGAAATTTTAAGTGTGCCCAGTCTTGTCCTTAAGCCCTATACTAGGATTCAGGTGGCTTAACTGCTAACAGGGTTCAGGGATTTGCTTCATGCCGGATCTTTTATTTGCTGGTCCATTCTCGGGAAAAAGAGAATGTGTCGATCGCGAAAACATGCATAAAATGATTTGGTGAGATATGAGAGCATGACCGTCCAACCGTCGGTCTAGGGAGAGTGCTGTTATACCAAGTATATGTGAAGCTCTACGCAAACATATATGAGGGTATCAAGTGCTGGGTATGTTTTTTTGAATTGGTGCATGGTATTTAGTATCGGCCTATATGTACCTTTGTACATATGGGCAGGTGCTCAATTATTTTATCATTGGGATTTTCCTTGGGCTGAAATGAATCTTCTGCAGGTACACTAACTACGCATAAGAGATCGTTCTTGCCACCGACTAGAACGTTAGGACTTACGAGTCATTATTAGTGAGTGAGAACGTAAGTACGATCATGCATCATGTTTATGTTCTTGCACTTGCATTACCTCCCCTTAATTAAAAGTTGTTCCTTTTCCTTATAAAATTTGCCAACCTAAATATGCGACTCATGAGAGTTCGAAACCCTTTTGTCTCTACAGATGGCTCGGACTAAGTTGACAGCTCGCAAGGCCACCGGAGACAGAGAAGTCCCACATCATGGCTTGGCCACAAAGTTGACCAAGAACACGTTCTTGTCCTACTTTGGGTTGCCTACCATCCTTTGGAGGATTCTGCAAGCAGTGGGATATGAGGAAGGATAGGAGCCACAGTATTCTTGGCAGAAGGATATCTATGGGCAGGACTTGTTGGTCATGGTGCAGGTCAGGGTCAAAGCCTTGGCTAGCAAGCCCCATTGGTCAGGATGGACAGAGATCACCAGAGGCAGTTGTGCAAAGGATGGAGCCAATAGGGCAGCTTACTTGGTGTTGAAGGATATCATAGCCCGCTTCCCCGCCGACCTTGCTAGTGCCATGGCAGGAGTGTTCCCTCGTGGATCACCTTTTCCATTGCACTGGAGGCAGACTTTGGAGACGGTTCTGACAGGGGGCGTTGAGGAGAGGTTCTTTTGCGAGACGTCTGCGATGAGCGCCACAGGAGCCTTGGTTGGGGTGTGTGAGAGTTTGGAGCGCAGCTTGGAGAGCGTGTCCTTTTCCCTCACTGCCACTTACCAGAACAAGAGGAAGCTGCAGGAGGAGTTCGACGCCGAGGTAGCCCGACTGCAGGAGAGGTTACACCAGGTCACCCTAGAGCGTGACGATGCACGTGCCACAGCAGGAGCAGAGACCACCGCCAGACTGTCGCTGAACAGATGTACCTAACGACAGCTTTTCAGCGGGATGAAGCCCGGACAGCGTTTGACCAGCTTAGGGAGGGTGCCCATCACCTGATACAGCAGGTGCATGATCAGCAGACCTACATCGACCACCTCCACGAGGCGATCCACTAGATGCATCATGAGGCACAGGAGGCCGCCGCCCTAGTAGCTGACGAGGCCCATGCCGATGAGGCCCTAGAGCCCCAGGATGGAGTAGTGCTTGGTCCAGATCCTCCCTCAGACGACGAGGACCATGCTGACGAACCCATGGTCGATGCCGATGTGGATGACGCCGCATCCGCCGCTGGAGACGCTTGAGCGCTAGTTTCACTAGGAGTCTCTTTCTTTTGTTTAGCTCGATCATGGTCGTTGTTGTTGTAACCAGACATGTGTTGGTCTTGTGTTTTAAGTTGTATGATGGCATGTATGGTTGTTGGATAAAGTCCAGACTTCGATCTGGCACCTTTTATGGAAATCCGTCGTTTGCGTTCTTATTTTCGGGCGATTATTCTGTGATGTTGTATGAAAATTAGTATTTATACTTGGTCGTGTGCTAAATTTTTGAATTATGTGCAGCACAGTATCTATTCATGATCAATATAACATCACCTAATTATTGCTCATTAATGGGATATGCAGATGCCGACCCACACCCGCAGCCAGCGTGGACAAGGATCAGGGCAGGAGGAGAATCTACGACCACCTCCACCGCCGCCAATGACACCGGAAGCGTTCTTCGGGCAGTTTTTGGGCAGCCAGAGGAACATGGAGGAGATGCAAAGGCATATGGAGGCCACACTCTGCAACATCGCCAACAACACCGCGCAGCAGCATCAGCAGCGCCATGGGCCTGAGCCTAATCAGTACAGTTCCTACCGTGACTTCTTGGACACTCGTCCCCTAGTGTTCAAGGAAGTCACCGAACCGCTCGAGGCAGACGAGTGGCTGAACTCCATCACCCAAAAGTTTCTCCTTCTCCGCTTGATTGAGGAACAAAAGGCGGAATATGTCGCTCACATGTTGGAGGGACCTGCAGGTTTGTGGTGGTCCCAGTATCGTGCATCACTGCCAGCGAATGCACCTGTTACTTGGGGACAATTCTCTACCGCTATGCGCAGCCACTACATCCCCAGTGGTTTGATGGAAATGAAGGTCACAGAATTTATGAGGTTGTCGCAGGGGACCAGGTCAATGTCGGAATATCTCCATAGCTTCAACAACCTATCTCGTTATGACCCGGACTTCGTGGACACTGAAGCCAAAAAGATTGCTAGCTTCAAGCGTGGCATGAGTACCACCATGCTTTCCAAGATGGGAAACAGTCACCGCACCACCTTCAGCAACTTCGTCAGTGACTGCCTGAACCAAGAGGCCAATGACAGCAAGCTGGCGACGGAGACTCGTCGTCGTGCGAACGAAGGAGGTTCGTCTCAGCAGAGGACCCCTTTCGGAGCATGCACTCCGTACCGCCCGCTAGTTGCAGGAGCAAGGTTCCGTCCACCGCGGAAGAAGATAACCACCAACCGCCCTCGTCCAGGCTTTCAGAAGCCATACACCGCTCCCCTGATGCAGAACAAAGCAAAGGCAGGAAGTTCAGGAGGTCCAAGGACCCCATATGTGATTGGGCCGTGTTACAACTGTGGCCAGACCGGACATCTGTCATGTTAGTGCCCCCAGCCAAAGAAACAGTACACCTAGCCTCGACCTCGCACGGGCAATGTGCATTTCACCACTGTTGAAGAAGTACCGGAAGGAGAACCTGTCACTGCTGGTACGTTTCTTGTTAACCAATACCCTGCAGTTGTGTTGTTTGATTCTGGAGCATCGCATTCTTTCATAAGTGAAAACTTTGTTATGAGAAGTAACCCTAAGTTGGTAGAATTGGATAGGGGTTATCAGATAAGTTCAGCAGGGGCTGTTCTTTCTGCCCGCATCATGGCTAAGGAAATGGAGATCACCTTTGGGGATAAAAAGGTATCCGTGGATCTCATAGTAATCCCTGGGTTAGGTTTGGATGTGATCTTGGGAATGGGATGGATGAAACACTGGAAGGTTAATTTGGATATCGCAGAACGAGTGGTCACTATGGTCAGCCCCCGGAATGAGCTTCCGTTAAGGGTAAAGTTACCACAAAACCCCTACCAAATAGGAGTGTTGTTCAATATCACGCCAAGGCAGATAGCTGAGATCCCAGTAGTGTGCGAGTTCCCAGATGTTTTTCTTGATGAGTTGCCTGGTTTACCGCCAGATAGGAATGTGGAGTTTGCTGTAACACCTCTGGTGTTAAGCTAGCATGACATCATTTCTCATCATGCATAATCATCTCATGATCATGAAGCATTCATATGTTATTCTTTTTCTCACATAAAATGTCATTTCATGTGTTTGCTTGCTTATAAGTTTGCTTTGATGAAGTGTTTCTTGTCTTGCTTGGGAGTGGTTAAGTCTTTCTAACCATCTAACCTTGTTGAGAAGTCAAAATGAAGGCATGGTTATGCTGGACATTTTGCCTAATCCAGTAGTTAAACCCTAGTCAACCCTATAGAGCCTCTAAAGTCCTTTTGTTTGACTAACAAAGACCTCCTTGTTAGAAGCTTTGCATGGCTGTGGGCCCTTAAGCAAAAGTGTGTAGAATTTAGTATAGAACAAAAGTTGTTTAAGGACCAACTCATGAAAATGGGTTTAGCATGGTGTTTTAGGGTCCACAAGACAGAATGGGAAGGGTTTTAGACTTGGAATTTTTCCTAAGTCCTAACTCTGAAAACCAGTTCGGTCAGGCCATGTTTGGCATCGATCTGAGCCCAACCCAAGCCGAACCAGTGGTCAATCCTATAACCAAAGTTGCAGTCGGTGTATAGCTCTAACCAATGGTTCAGTTGGTTTAGCGTTTGATGGAGTGGTTAGTGAGTTAATCGCGTTTGAAGTTGGGCCGTCAGTCGGCCCAGGGCTTAACTGAATCGCCCGATTCAGTTCAAACCCCGGCCAGCGCGTCGTGGCCGACCGCGCGCAGGGGAAGAACGCCGCGTGGCGTTCGATTCCCGGCCAAAGCCAGCCAGCGAGCGCGGCGTGGCGAGCCTTAAGCGCCCGCGCACGCTCTCCCCCGCCAGAGCGCGCTCTCCCTCTCTCTCTGCCTCGCTCCAAGCTCTCGCCGGCGACCGCGCGGGCGAAAAGGGGAAGTCCGCCGTCCGCCGTCGTTTCGCCGTGCATTCGCCAAGCAAACCGCACCGCTAGCCTCGCCTTGGTCTCCCGCATCGTTTGCGCTAGTCAGTGCTCTTCGGCAAGCCCTAGGTGAGCCTCGGGACGAGCTTCCGCCATGGCCGCCATGACCGCCGAGTTCGGTCCGCCGTGGTCGGCTCCCTTCCCGTGGGTTTCAAGATGTTTTAGCTAGCGTTCGTGAGTCAGTGAGCGTCCAGGAAGAAGGTAGTGAAGTCGGTTTAGCCGATTAGGGTTTGGTTGCCTCGGTCCGCCATCGCCGTCGTCCGCCATGGTTGCCGGAGACTGGCATGGCGTGGTCCCGAGCTTTCGGAGTGAAATCCGTAGCGTCCGAGCCTTGCGCTAGATCCGTGGGAGTTCGGAGAGTAGGAATCGCAGTTTGGTTAGCCTCGGCATGGCCGGAGTTGCCCGGCGTGGAGAGTCCGCGCCGCCGTGGCCGCCATTTGCGACGGCGAGCTCCATCCACCGCAATGCTGGGCCGGTGAGCGGTACCAGTGAGTGCGGAAGGATGAGAGGAGTCGAGTGGTGGTGATGGGTTCGCCGGAAAGTTCGCCGTCGGCAAGCTTCGCCGCGGTCAACTTCTCCTCTGTTTCTCTGTGTGTGACAGGTGGGGTCGTGTTGACCACGGGCCCCGGCTGTCAGCCGCTTGGGTGCAGTTGTGTCGGGTGCATGTAGCAGTTAGGGTTTAGTGTTTTTGAATATATGTTTTCCAGAAATGTTGTTAATGCTTGTTTAAATCATAACTTGTGTTCTGTTAATCCAATAAATGTGAAACCAATTTTGTTAAGTTTGTCTTGATGAGATCTGTACATGAAAAATATGATATGCTCTGTTATGATAGTTTTTATATGCAGTAATAATTAATTTGTGTTTAGGCTGATATCTTGTTTAATGCATAATAAATCATGTTTTGCTTAGAAAAATATGGGGTTTGTTTTGGTGAGCTCTGTAAGTGATGTAGAGTCACAGAAAAATTGTAACTACTGTTTGGTTGTGAAATAATTTGAAGTTAACCTTTAAATTGATTAAATGTTGTTTTCTTGTATAATTGGTAGTAATTAAAATATATGGAATTTGAGTCTCATAATTTTTATAGACTGCTCTTATGCTGGAAAGCTCTAAACAAAAATATGAAATCTGTTGTTTGACACTTTTTAAGACAGGGTGTAGTTCAAAGTACCTTTTCACCCTGATATTTGTCTTTTTCATACAGAATTATATATACATGCAATTGTCCTGAAATTTGTACAGTATGCTTTACTTTCTGTTAGGAACCTACAGTAATTTTTGTAGATTTTTCTGAAGCTGTTATCTATAAGGTGCAGTTATAAGCTTGTTTTAGTGGAATAATTAGTTTACATAAATTAAGCTTTTGTGTCTTTTTATGGAGGGAACCAGCAGGGGTAAAATAGTCTTTTCAGTGTATGCATGTTGACTGTGCTTTGCATGAGTGGTGTAGCTTCTCTCTAAATAGAGTGTTGTACTCTACCAGAGAGGAAATATGCGCCTATTCGGTCAATTCAATTGCAATGCATTTTTCTATGCCCATGTATCATCCATTCATTCGCGCATATGCATCATAACAGGTTCGGTAGAAGAGACAGTGATAGCCGAGGAAAACGAGGAGCAGCCTCAGGAGCAGGAACCAGGAGCTGTCGGGGAAGAGTTTGAAGAAGAACTTCCGGAGTGCCCGAATCACCAACCGAGCACCTTCGAGAAAGGCAAGCCCCGGAGCATTTCTAACTACCTACAGTTTATGATTAACTTAATCTGCTTATGTTTGTTGCATTAAGTATAGGAGTTGTTTGATACCGTTGATGCATCACTATTCATACCTTGTTACCTTGAAATATCATCCTTGATACCTATATAGAATCAGGTCCGAGTTATGCTTAGAATTGCTTAGACCGGTAGAAGTCGGGCAACCTTCATGTTACCCGCGAGCAATAGGTGGTTACTTGACCGATTAACCAGATATTTCCATTAAGTGGGATAACTGAGTGTTGTGGAAAATGGAGATCGGCAGATTCCTGTAGTGTATGCTACAGTATTTCTAGCCGTGTTTTATGGGAATCAGTATCTTGTGAGATAGACTTCTTGTCATGTTGAACGCATGTCCCACATTTAGCTGGAAGGATAACTCGTTCCGACCGCGAAGCCGCTCATTGTTCCAGGCCGGCTCTCAGGTCCTACGCATCAGCCGAAGCCACGGTGGAGAGTTAGTGGGACGCGGGGGCGCGAATAGTAAGACCCGGGTGATGGTGGTTAAGTCCAACTCCTTGGCAGTCGGGCTTGCCTCCGGGTGTGATGGTGGCGGTTGAAACCGCGACTCCTGGAACAATGTTGTGGTCATCTGTAGCTCACCGACGGGTGGGTGTGGTTTGTGTGGGAAATAAATCACCAGCTGGTTAGGAATCGATTATAATCGCCATCGCTCCTGGATAGTGAGCACTTGACTCGAACGCTGATCGACCTCGATACTGAAAAATGTGGAACACGAGACAGCTATCATTATACTTTTGGAAATGGTCACTCGGTCTGTTTGTTACAATTTCGGTGATCGTTGGATCACTACCATGTTTGTTATAGTGCAGTTTTGCTAATCTAGTACATAGGATAATTACTATTTAAATTGACAGCTAAAGGCAGGAGAACTACTTAATTAACAAATGGCTTTTATGCAAAAATATGGTCTATTGCCAGCCTCCACTATATACTAGCCTTGCATACTCCTTGGTGTCATTTTATTTCTGGTTTAAGGCGGGTAAGTCTAGCTGAGTACCTTCTCGTACTCAGGGTTCTACCCTTTGTTGTTGCAGATGGCCAGGTCTTCCATGGTTATTGCATCAATTGTCTCTTTCCAGCCTCGGGTGAATTCTAGGTCCCGGGCAAGGACCTCTTCTGTTCGTATCTTTTGCTATGTTAAGGATGACTACTAAATGGCACTGTAATCATTAAGTGTGCGTGCGTGAATTTCGGAACAATGTTTCAAGTTAAGCTTCCGCTACTGTTTTCAAACCTGGTTTGTAATAACTAAGTTGCTACTCCGAACTATTTATGTAATCTCTGTCGTGTGACGGTCGATGCTGAATATTACGATCCTATGTTGTTGATGTTGGAAAGTTTGAAATCCCTCGTGATTTCACGGACTACCGGGTTTATAGGGGCTCAAGTGCCACAAATTTACTGCCTCGGCGGAGAATTTCGTACTTGTGCTCTTATAAATTGGTCGGTTCTGTTACAGCTGGCATCGGAGCATAATTCAGCGGGTACTGTTCATAGGACTAAAAATTTGGTAATAAAAATAATCTGGAGTTCAAAAAAAAAATTATTTTCAAACAATCACAAAGTCGGTTTAGAAGAAAAATTTTAAAAAGCAAAGATATAAGTGTGCCAGTGGTCATATCCTTTATGCCCATAGGATCTCAGGTGGCTTATTTAAGTACTAACTTGGGGGGATCTTGCATCATACTTGATTTTCGTTTATTCTGTCGTCCATACGGCAAGGGTGAAATTGTATGGGTGCTATTCTTCGGAATGGTAATGTATGGATCAGTTGCCTCTACGCCAAGGTAAGGAAAGTTGTGAGAGCATGGTCGGACAACCGTCGACCTAGGGGAGTGTTAGTTGGTATTGGAACCTACACACGTTGATACACGGGTGCAGGGGAAAGTACGCAGTAACGGGGGTGATACTGTTAAATGGGTACATATACTGCTTACGTGTATACGGGGTGTACACCTAGGTGAGTATCTAGGTTTAAATTTCAGCAATGCATAATTATCATACTGTGGGGCAGGGCTGAAATGGATCTTCTGCAGGTACACTAACTACGCACCGTTAGAACGAAATAGTTAACGTATGAGAGTATCGTGGTTTGCCACCGCATAGTTCTTATGTAGTGGAAAGGACGTACGGAACGTTTTCATACACATACATATCATGGCATAATGCTTTCTTTCCTTTTTGCATTACTTCCACCCTTTATGGATTCATTGCTCGAGTTGGAAGACCTATGCTTATGTTATCATGATAATCCTGCTACAGATGGGACGGACTAAGGAAACCGCACGTAAGTCAACGGGCGGCAGGGTTCCCAGACACCAGTTGGCACCTAGGTCGGAGAGGTGCAAGGCAAAGTTTCTGGATATGTTTGGGACACCTACGTTGCTTTGGAGGGTTCTGCGTTCGGTGGGATACCCGGATGGTAAGGAGCCTCGCTACTTCTGGTCGAAAGAGCCTCTGGGAGACACCACCCTGGTGTATGTTACTGCAGTGGTGAAGCCCAGGGAAGAGGGATCTGAATGGTCTGGTTGGATGTATGAGAGCAAAGGAAGGGATCCTTGGGAAGGTGCGCAGTCAGCAGCGTTCCTCATTCTCCAGGACATCATGGAGCGGTTCCCAGAAGACCTCAGTCGAGCTCTAGCCGGAGTGTTTCCAAGGGCTGACCCATTCAAGGATGTTTGGGTGCAGACCAGGCAGGAAGCAGTTGAGGGTAGTCCCAGTGAGCTTCAGGCATGTGATGGTCCGGCAGCAAGTGCCATGTATGCGGTAATGAAGGGGTACGCGGTCATGCAACACAGCTTGTGCAGTATGACTGAGTCTTATCACCAGGTTAAGGATGAGAAAAGGCAAGCTCAGCGCGAGTTTGATGAAGAAGTGGAAAAGATGCAGGAAAAGCTGAAGCAGATGACCATAGAGAAGGATCAGGTGGTTCGCAGGAATGTAGTCGCAGCTCAAGAGATCATCAGGCTGCAAGAGCAGCTAGGGCGTGAGAAGCATGCTAATCGAAGCGCGGAGAATCAGATGGTAAGGCTTCTTCAGCAGCGAAATCAGGCATGGGAAGAAGAGGTGGATATGAGAGTTCGTATCGTGGCCTTGGAGCAGCAGTTAGCGATAACTGAAGCCTACAACAACAACCTCCATGAGGAAGTGCATCGTCTTCACAACCAGCTTCATCCATACCATCCTCCAGGTGCAGCCGAGATGGATGGGGAGTTGGGAGTTGTTCTTGCTGATGGCGGTGATGAAGATGGAGGAATGCTCTTCGCTAATCAGGAGGAAGAAGACGAAGAAGAAGAGGAAGATGATGGAGCCGATGATGTCGAGGGTCATGTGTCAGATGCTGAGAGCGATTAGAGTTTAGATCTCGATGTTTATCGTGATGGTCTTGTGTATCGGTTATGTTGGATCTGTGGAACCTTTGATGTGTTGTAAGCTTAAGAAACCTTGTTGCTACCTTTGAACCGTTTTAAGTATCAGGCTATCGTTGTGCTTATCCGTTCGTGTCCATGCGAGTTTTAAGCGCTTTTCGTATAATCTGTTTGTGATGTTATTTGTGTGGAACAACTTGTGAATGTGCCTTATTGTATGAACTATGTTCGAATACAGTACTGCAGTCATTACGCATTTTGATCTATATATATGGCATCACTCATCGATTATTGATTGGCTATGCAGATGGTGAACACTCGTCGTGGAACCGGCAGTGCCAGTGGTGCAGATGGGAGTGGACAGGGCGAGGAAGCCAATCCTCCTCCTCCTCCTCCTTACACGGCAGAGCAGTTCTTTGCTCAGTTTTTGGGAAGTCAGCGTAGTATGGAAGCTATGCAACGCAACATGGAAGCAAATCTCCGAAACATCGCTGAGAATACCCGTAGGGCTGCAGGTCTGGGTGGTCAAGACGTTAACCAGTACAGCACGTTTAAGGACTTCTTGGACACTAGACCTCCAATCTTTAAGGAAGCAGTGGAACCTTTGGAAGCAGATGAATGGATCAACACTGTCGAACAGAAGTTCAGGTTGCTCCGTCTGACAGAGTCTCTGAAGGTGGAATACGCAGCTCATCAGTTGCAAGGACCGGCTGGTATATGGTGGGCACATCACCGTACCGCTTTTCCGGCAAATCAACCTATAGTTTGGGAGCAGTTTACAGCAGCTTTTCGAGGTCATTATATTCCTCCCGGTTTAATGGCTATGAAAGTAACGGAGTTTTTGAGTTTGACTCAGGGTACCAAACCGATGGCTGAATATCTTCATGCTTTCAACAATCTTGCTCGTTATGCGCCTGAGTATGTCAATACAGATGCGAAGAAGATTGCTTGTATGAAAAGGGGCCTAAGTCCAAAGCTCCTGAAGACAATGGGAAATTCTTCTAGAACCCGGTTCAATGACTTCGTCAGTGACTGTTTGACTCAAGAAAACCACAACAATCTCTATAGTGCATCTAAAGCCCGCAAGAAAACTTTTGATACAGGAGCACAGCAGAACCGAAATCAAGTGGCGAATCGTCCTCAGTTTCATATAGCAGCACGGGGAGCACGGTTCAAGCCTCCTCAGCGTCGTTTTCAGGGAAATCAGCAGCAAGCCAAGGTCCAGAAAGTGGCAAAAGGTCAGACATCGCAGTACAAAGCAGGACAGGGAAATCAGAACTTCACAGGCAGCTACGTCAAGGGGCCATGTTACAACTGTGGCAAGGAAGGACATCTGTCCAGGACATGTCCTAGCCCAAGAAAGAAGACCAATCCAGTGCAAGCTCGTGTGCATCATACCTCCTTGGAAGGCATCTCAGAGGGTGAGCCTGTAACAGCTGGTATGTTCTCTATCAACAATATCTCTGCAGTTGTTTTGTTTGATTCTGGTTCATCCCATTCTTTTGTAAGTCAAGCATTTGCACTTAAGCATAATCAGGAAATGGTAACAATGGATTTTGGGTTTCGAATAAACTCAGCTAGTGCAAGTGTGTTGTCTAATCAAGTGGTATGTGGAGCTACTCTTAGTTTGGAAGATAAGCGGTATCGAGTAAGCCTAGTAGTCATGCCAGGTCTATCCTTGGATGTTATCCTCGGAATGGACTGGATGAAAAAGTGGGAAGTGATCTTAGATACCGGGAAAAGGATAATTTCTTTAAAGGACCCCGAGGAAAACACGAGGTTTCAAGTGTTTCTTCCTGACCGTCTTAATCTCAGTGCTATGAGTTGTGCAGTGCAAGTGGCAGATCTTCAGGAAATCCCTGTAGTATGTGAGTTTCCAGATGTGTTTCCAGATGAGTTACCTGGTTTACCTCCAGATAGGGAAGTGGAGTTTGCAATAGAGTTGATACCTGGAACAGCACCTATATCCAGAAGACCGTATCGTATGCCTCCTAATGAGTTGGCGGAGTTGAAGGTTCAGTTGAAAGAGTTGTTGGATAAGGGTTTGATTCAACCAAGTTCATCTGAGTGGGGATGTCCGGCACTCTTTGTGAAAAAGAAGGATAAAAGTCTGCGTATGTGTGTGGATTACAGACCTTTGAATGCAGTAACAGTCAAGAATAAGTATCCTTTACCTCGGATTGATATCCTTTTTGATCAGTTGACGAGAGCTAGAGTGTTTTCCAAGATAGACTTAAGATCAGGGTACCATCAGATCAAGATCAGACCCAAAGATATACCCAAAACGGCTTTTTCCACTAGGTACGGGTTGTATGAGTATCTTGTCATGTCGTTTGGCTTGACAAATGCTCCTGCATACTTTATGTATCTAATGAATTCCGTGTTTATGCCTGAGTTGGATCGGTTTGTGATAGTCTTTTTGGATGATATCTTGATATATTCAGAGAACGAAGAAGATCATGCGGAACACTTAAGGATAGTTCTAACAAGACTTCGAGAGCATAAGCTATATGCTAAGTTCAGTAAGTGTGAGTTCTGGTTGAAGAAAGTTCATTTTCTTGGACATGTGTTATCAGGAGATGGAATCTCAGTGGATCCAGGAAAGGTACAAGAGGTTATGGATTGGAAGGCACCAACCACCGTCACGGAAGTCAGAAGTTTTCTAGGTTTGGCTGGTTACTATCGTCGTTTCATTCCGGATTTCTCCAAGATCGCAAAACCAATGACATCGTTGCTACAAAAGGATATGAAGTTTGTCTGGACAGAGGAGTGTGAAGCAGCTTTCCGGATTTTAAGAGAACTGCTGACCACTGCCCCTGTTTTGGCTCAACCGGATATAGAGAAACCTTTTGATGTGTTTTGTGACGCATCCAAGATAGGTTTGGGCTGTGTGCTAATGCAAGATGGACGTGTGATAGCGTATGCCTCAAGACAGTTAAGGAAACATGAGATCAACTACCCTACACATGATTTGGAATTAGCGGCAGTAGTGCATGCTCTAAAGGTATGGAGACACTACTTGTTGGGAAATGTGTGCAACATCTATACCGATCATAAGAGTCTAAAGTATATCTTCACTCAACCTGAGTTGAACATGAGGCAGCGCAGATGGCTGGAGTTGATAAAGGACTATAACTTGCAAGTTCACTATCACCCAGGGAAGGCAAACGTGGTTGCAGATGCTTTAAGTCGGAAATCGCACAGTGTTATGGTGCAACCGTTGTTTGAAGAAAAGTTTAACCTGATACATCCAGAAGTTTTGTTCAACATTCAGTTAGGTTGCTCACTAGAAAGTCAGATTATGGAAGCTCAGAAGTCAGATAAAGGAGTTGCTCATATCAAGCGAAAGATGTTAAAAGATCCTTTAACTTCTTTTAAGTTGGACGAACAAGGAGTGTTATGGTTCAGGGATCGTCTTGTCGTGCCAAAGAACAAAGATCTCAAGGATAAAATCTTAGATGAGGCCCACTTATCTAAGTTATCTCTTCACCCAGGGAGCAGTAAGATGTATCATGATCTACAATCTCGTTTTTGGTGGACCAAGATGAAGAAAGAGATAGCAGCCTATGTTGCAAGGTGTGATACTTGTTGCAGAGTTAAGGCAGTGCATATGAAACCTGCAGGGTTGTTACAACCGTTATCTGTGCCTGTTTGGAAATGGGAAGACATCAGTATGGATTTCATAACTGGATTACCCACCTCGGAAAAAGGGAATGATTCCATTTGGGTAATAGTGGATCGTTTGACCAAATCTGCTCACTTTATTCCAGTCAAAACCGGATATCGACCGCCTCGGTATGCAGATATCTACATCAAAGAGATTGTGCGTTTACATGGAATACCAAAGACAATTGTTTCAGATCGTGGATCTCAGTTCACAGCGCACTTTTGGCAGCAGTTACATAAAGGTTTGGGAACGAAGTTGATTCACAGTACAGCTTATCATCCTCAGACCGCAGGTCAAACCGAAAGAGTGAATCAAGTGCTTGAAGATATGCTCAGAGCTTGTGTGTTATCCTCCAAAGGATCATGGGAATCATGGCTACCGTTAGCAGAGTTTTCGTACAATAATAGCTATCAAGAGAGTATCAAGATGGCACCATTTGAAGCTTTATATGGACGGAAGTGTGTGACTCCGTTAAACTGGATTGAACCCGGGGAACGGAGATATTTTGGAATAGACTTCGTGGCAGAAGCCGAGAAAAAGGTCCAGATCGTTCATCAACATTTACAAGCAGCACAATCCCGACAGAAAAGTTATGCCGATAAAAGAAGAAGACCGTTGGAGTTTAAGGAGGGAGATCATGTTTACCTAAAAGTAACTCCGATGAGGGGAGTACAAAGGTTCGGCGTTAAAAGGAAGTTAGCTCCGAGATATGTTGGACCCTATCGTATCTTGAAAAGAAAGGGGGAAGTAGCTTATCAACTTCAGTTACCCGAAGCTATGAGTTCGATCTTTCCAGTTTTTCATGTTTCACAGTTAAAGAAGTGTCTACGTGTACCGGAAGAAAGAATAGAACCTCAGGAGTTGAAGCTAGCATTCAGACCTCACATATCAAGAGCAACCCGTGCGAGTTTTGGACAGCAAAGAAAGAGTAACTCGCAGTCGCTTAGTAAAGGTGTATAAAGTTCTATGGAGTCGTCATGATGACGGAGACGCAACTTGGGAAACGGAAGACTATCTCCAGAAAGTTTATCCATCGTTCCATAAGCAATGGTCAGTAAATCTCGGGACGAGATTTCTTTAAGGGGGGAAGGGCTGTAACACCTCTGGTGTTAAGCTAGCATGACATCATTTCTCATCATGCATAATCATCTCATGATCATGAAGCATTCATATGTTATTCTTTTTCTCACATAAAATGTCATTTCATGTGTTTGCTTGCTTATAAGTTTGCTTTGATGAAGTGTTTCTTGTCTTGCTTGGGAGTGGTTAAGTCTTTCTAACCATCTAACCTTGTTGAGAAGTCAAAATGAAGGCATGGTTATGCTGGACATTTTGCCTAATCAAGTAGTTAAACCCTAGTCAACCCTATAGAGCCTCTAAAGTCCTTTTGTTTGACTAACAAAGACCTCCTTGATTAGAAGCTTTGCATGGCTGTGGGCCCTTAAGCAAAAGTGTGTAGAATTTAGTATAGAACAAAAGTTGTTTAAGGACCAACTCATGAAAATGGGTTTAGCATGGTGTTTTAGGGTCCACAAGACAGAATGGGAAGGGTTTTAGACTTGGAATTTTTCCTAAGTCCTAACTCTGAAAACCAGTTCGGTCAGGCCATGTTTGGCATCGATCTGAGCCCAACCCAAGCCGAACCAGTGGTCAATCCTATAACCAAAGTTGCAGTCGGTGTATAGCTCTAACCAATGGTTCAGTTGGTTTAGCGTTTGATGGAGTGGTTAGTGAGTTAATCGCGTTTGAAGTTGGGCCGTCAGTCGGCCCAGGGCTTAACTGAATCGCCCGATTCAGTTCAAACCCCGGCCAGCGCGTCGTGGCCGACCGCGCGCAGGGGAAGAACGCCGCGTGGCGTTCGATTCCCGGCCAAAGCCAGCCAGCGAGCGCGGCGTGGCGAGCCTTAAGCGCCCGCGCACGCTCTCCCCCGCCAGAGCGCGCTCTCCCTCTCTCTCTGCCTCGCTCCAAGCTCTCGCCGGCGACCGCGCGGGCGAAAAGGGGAAGTCCGCCGTCCGCCGTCGTTTCGCCGTGCATTCGCCAAGCAAACCGCACCGCTAGCCTCGCCTTGGTCTCCCGCATCGTTTGCGCTAGTCAGTGCTCTTCGGCAAGCCCTAGGTGAGCCTCGGGACGAGCTTCCGCCATGGCCGCCATGACCGCCGAGTTCGGTCCGCCGTGGTCGGCTCCCTTCCCGTGGGTTTCAAGATGTTTTAGCTAGCGTTCGTGAGTCAGTGAGCGTCCAGGAAGAAGGTAGTGAAGTCGGTTTAGCCGATTAGGGTTTGGTTGCCTCGGTCCGCCATCGCCGTCGTCCGCCATGGTTGCCGGAGACTGGCATGGCGTGGTCCCGAGCTTTCGGAGTGAAATCCGTAGCGTCCGAGCCTTGCGCTAGATCCGTGGGAGTTCGGAGAGTAGGAATCGCAGTTTGGTTAGCCTCGGCATGGCCGGAGTTGCCCGGCGTGGAGAGTCCGCGCCGCCGTGGCCGCCATTTGCGACGGCGAGCTCCATCCACCGCAATGCTGGGCCGGTGAGCGGTACCAGTGAGTGCGGAAGGATGAGAGGAGTCGAGTGGTGGTGATGGGTTCGCCGGAAAGTTCGCCGTCGGCAAGCTTCGCCGCGGTCAACTTCTCCTCTGTTTCTCTGTGTGTGACAGGTGGGGTCGTGTTGACCACGGGCCCCGGCTGTCAGCCGCTTGGGTGCAGTTGTGTCGGGTGCATGTAGCAGTTAGGGTTTAGTGTTTTTGAATATATGTTTTCCAGAAATGTTGTTAATGCTTGTTTAAATCATAACTTGTGTTCTGTTAATCCAATAAATGTGAAACCAATTTTGTTAAGTTTGTCTTGATGAGATCTGTACATGAAAAATATGATATGCTCTGTTATGATAGTTTTTATATGCAGTAATAATTAATTTGTGTTTAGGCTGTTATCTTGTTTAATGCATAATAAATCATGTTTTGCTCAGAAAAATATGGGGTTTGTTTTGGTGAGCTCTGTAAGTGATGTAGAGTCACAGAAAAATTGTAACTACTGTTTGGTTGTGAAATAATTTGAAGTTAACCTTTAAATTGATTAAATGTTGTTTTCTTGTATAATTGGTAGTAATTAAAATATATGGAATTTGAGTCTCATAATTTTTATAGACTGCTCTTATGCTGGAAAGCTCTAAACAAAAATATGAAATCTGTTGTTTGACACTTTTTAAGACAGGGTGTAGTTCAAAGTACCTTTTCACCCTGATATTTGTCTTTTTCATACAGAATTATATATACATGCAATTGTCCTGAAATTTGTACAGTATGCTTTACTTTCTATTAGGAACCTACAGTAATTTTTGTAGATTTTTCTGAAGTTGTTAGCTATAAGGTGCAGTTATAAGCTTGTTTTAGTGGAATAATTAGTTTACATAAATTAAGCTTTTGTGTCTTTTTATGGAGGGAACCAGCAGGGGTAAAATAGTCTTTTCAGTGTATGCATGTTGACTGTGCTTTGCATGAGTGGTGTAGCTTCTCTCTAAATAGAGTGTTGTACTCTACCAGAGAGGAAATATGCGCCTATTCGGTCAATTCAATTGCAATGCATTTTTCTATGCCCATGTATCATCCATTCATTCGCGCATATGCATCATAACAGGTTCGGTAGAAGAGACAGTGATAGCCGAGGAAAACGAGGAGCAGCCTCAGGAGCAGGAACCAGGAGCTGTCGGGGAAGAGTTTGAAGAAGAACTTCCGGAGTGCCCGAATCACCAACCGAGCACCTTCGAGAAAGGCAAGCCCCGGAGCATTTCTAACTACCTACAGTTTATGATTAACTTAATCTGCTTATGTTTGTTGCATTAAGTATAGGAGTTGTTTGATACCGTTGATGCATCACTATTCATACCTTGTTACCTTGAAATATCATCCTTGATACCTATATAGAATCAGGTCCGAGTTATGCTTAGAATTGCTTAGACCGGTAGAAGTCGGGCAACCTTCATGTTACCCGCGAGCAATAGGTGGTTACTTGACCGATTAACCAGATATTTCCATTAAGTGGGATAACTGAGTGTTGTGGAAAATGGAGATCGGCAGATTCCTGTAGTGTATGCTACAGTATTTCTAGCCGTGTTTTATGGGAATCAGTATCTTGTGAGATAGACTTCTTGTCATGTTGAACGCATGTCCCACATTTAGCTGGAAGGATAACTCGTTCCGACCGCGAAGCCGCTCATTGTTCCAGGCCGGCTCTCAGGTCCTACGCATCAGCCGAAGCCACGGTGGAGAGTTAGTGGGACGCGGGGGCGCGAATAGTAAGACCCGGGTGATGGTGGTTAAGTCCAACTCCTTGGCAGTCGGGCTTGCCTCCGGGTGTGATGGTGGCGGTTGAAACCGCGACTCCTGGAACAATGTTGTGGTCATCTGTAGCTCACCGACGGGTGGGTGTGGTTTGTGTGGGAAATAAATCACCAGCTGGTTAGGAATCGATTATAATCGCCATCGCTCCTGGATAGTGAGCACTTGACTCGAACGCTGATCGACCTCGATACTGAAAAATGTGGAACACGAGACAGCTATCATTATACTTTTGGAAATGGTCACTCGGTCTGTTTGTTACAATTTCGGTGATCGTTGGATCACTACCATGTTTGTTATAGTGCAGTTTTGCTAATCTAGTACATAGGATAATTACTATTTAAATTGACAGCTAAAGGCAGGAGAACTACTTAATTAACAAATGGCTTTTATGCAAAAATATGGTCTATTGCCAGCCTCCACTATATACTAGCCTTGCATACTCCTTGGTGTCATTTTATTTCTGGTTTAAGGCGGGTAAGTCTAGCTGAGTACCTTCTCGTACTCAGGGTTCTACCCTTTGTTGTTGCAGATGGCCAGGTCTTCCATGGTTATTGCATCAATTGTCTCTTTCCAGCCTCGGGTGAATTCTAGGTCCCGGGCAAGGACCTCTTCTGTTCGTATCTTTTGCTATGTTAAGGATGACTACTAAATGGCACTGTAATCATTAGGTGTGCGTGCATGAATTTCGGCACAATGTTTCAAGTTAAGCTTCCGCTACTGTTTTCAAACCTGGTTTGTAATAACTAAGTTGCTACTCCGAACTATTTATGTAATCTCTGTCGTGTGACGGTCGATGCTGAATATTACGATCCTATGTTGTTGATGTTGGAAAGTTTGAAATCCCTCGTGATTTCACGGACTACCGGGTTTATAGGGGCTCAAGTGCCACAAATTTACTGCCTCGGCGGAGAATTTCGTACTTGTGCTCTTATAAATTGGTCGGTTCTGTTACATTTGCTATAGAGTTAGTTCCCGAAATGGCTCCTATCTCTCGGAGGCCATATAAGATGCCAACTAATGAGTTAGCAGAGCTTAAAACTCAGTTGCAAGAGCTTTTGGATAAGGGTTTGATATGTCCTAGTTAGTCACCTTGGGGATGTCCTGCCATCTTTGTAAAGAAGAAGGACAAAACTTTGAGAATATGTGTGGATTACAGACCCCTGAATGCAGTAACTATAAAGAACAAATATCCCTTACCCCGAATCGATGTCTTGTTTGATCAGTTATCCAAGGCCAAAGTGTTCTCCAAGATTGACTTAAGGTCAGGTTACCATCAGATCAAGATCCGAAGGGAGGATATACCGAAAACAGCTTTCTCCACCAGATATGGACTCTATGAGTATCTAGTTATGTCCTTTGGACTGACAAATGCACCGGCACATTTCATGTATCTGATGAATTCCGTCTTTATGCCTGAATTGGACAAGTTTGTTGTAGTGTTCATTGATGACATCTTGGTATACTCCGAGAACGAGCAAGACCATGCTGAGCACCTACGAGTTGTCTTAACCCGACTTCGAGAGCACAAGTTGTATGCCAAGTTTAGTAAGTGTGAATTTTGGTTAAAGAAAGTGCCTTTTCTCGGACATGTCCATTCGGAAGAAGGAATTTCTGTGGATCCCACTAAAGTACAGGAAGTTATGGATTGGCAAGCACCCACTAGTGTACATGAGGTTCGTAGCTTTTTGGGATTGGCCGGATATTACCGTCGGTTTATCCCGGATTTCTCAAGGATAGCAAAACCTATGACCCGTTTGACTCAGAAAAACAAGAAGTCTGAATGGACTCCAGAGTGTGAAGCAGCATTTCGCACTCTGCGCACCTTGTTGACTTCTGCACCAGTTTTGGCTCAACCAAATCTGGAGGAACCTTTTGATGTATTTTGTGACGCGTCCAAGATTGGACTTGGATGTGTGCTTATGCAGAATGGAAGAGTCATAGCCTATGCTTCACGTCAGTTACGACCACATGAAGAGAATTACCCGACTCATGATTTGGAATTGGCCGCAGTAGTTCATGCACTCAAGATATGGAGGCACTACCTTATGGGCAATCTTTGTCACGTGTATACAGATCATAAGAGTTTGAAGTATATCTTCACTCAACCTGAGTTAAATATGAGGCAGAGAAGATGGTTAGAACTGATCAAGGACTATAACCTAGAAGTGCATTACCACCCTGGAAAAGCAAACGTCGTGGCAGATGCTTTGAGTCGCAAGGCTCATTGCAACTCTATACAACCTTTATTGGAAGATGGATTCAACCTTATACACCCTGTTATGCTGAATAATATCACCATACAGTGTACCCTGGAAAGTGATATCATTGAAGAACAAAAGACCAATGAAGAAATCTGTTAGATCAAGAAGAGACTGGAAACTAGTAGTTCGTTGAACTTTAGAGTGGATGAGCAAGGGATTTTATGGTATAATCAAAGGTTGGTCGTACCCAAGAACACGGAACTGAGAGACAGAATTTTGAATGAAGCTCACAGTTCAAGACTATCTATCCATCCGGGAAGTAGTAAGATGTACCAAGATCTAAAAACGAGGTATTGGTGGCCCAAGATGAAGAGAGAGGTTGCAGCTTATGTCGCGAAGTGCGATACTTGCTGCAGGATAAAAGCTATACACTTGAAACCCGCCGGACTGTTGCAACCGCTGTCAATCCCAGAATGGAAATGGGAAGAGATTAGTATGGATTTCATTACAGGATTGCCAGTCACCCAAAAGGGACATGATTCTATTTGGGTTATCGTGGATCGTTTATCGAAAGTGGCTCATTTTGTACCAGTCAAGACTACATATCGACCTCACCAATATGCAGATTTGTACATTCAGAACATCTTAAGGTTACATGGAATTCCCAAAACGATTGTTTCGGACAGAGGACCCCAGTTCGTAGCTTGTTTTTGGGAAGAGTTGCACAAGGAATTAGGAACCAAGTTGGTATGCAGTTCCGCTTACCACCCCCAAACCGCAAGACAAACAAAAAGAGTGAATCAAATCTTAGATGATATTCTCAGAGCATGTGTGCTTTCCTCAGGAGAATCATGGGAAAAATGGTTACCTCTAGCAGAGTTCTCTTACAACAACAGTTACCAAGAAAGTATAAAAATGGCACCATTTGAAGTTCTGTATGGACGAAGATGCAGAACACCAGTAAACTAGTTAGAATCGGGAGATCGAGGATTCTATGGGTCAGATTATGTAAAGGATGTCGAAGAGATTATGCAAACTGTGCAGCAACATATCAAGGCAGCGCAGTCTCGACAGAAAAGTTATGCTGACACTCGAAGGAGACCTTTGGAGTTCCAAGTAGGAGACTACGTTTACCTTAAAGTCTCACCCATGAGAAAGGTCCAACGCTTTGGAATTAAGAAGAAGTTAGCACCCCGATATGTGCGACCATATCGGATCATAGCCAGAAAAGGTGAAGTAGCCTACGAAGTATAGTTACCCCCGGAGATGAGTGCAATCTTTCCAGTGTTCCATGTATTGCAGCTAAAGAAATGTCTTCGAGTGCCCGAACGAGAAGAAGTTCAAATTCCAGAGGTCACTATCCGATCAGATCTGGAATACTATGAATAACCTCAAGAGATACTGGATACCAAGACCAGAGCAACTCGCAACCGTGAAGTCAGGACTTACAAGATCCATTGGAGTAATCATGGACCTAACGATGCCACCTGGGAGACTGAGTACTTGCGCGTGAATTACCCCGCTTTTTATAAGAAGTCCTAAATCTCGGGACGAGATTTCTTTAAGGGGGGAAGGGCTGTGACACCCTACTGTCAAGCATTGCATTAGGAACAAGCATTAGCTACTAAATTGCCATGAGCATTGCATTGCATCATCTCATGTGCATAGAAGTGCTTTTTGCCTTTTGTTTGCTTATTTGAAATTTAGTTTCAATAGGACTTGGTTGTTTAAATAAACTTCCGTCTTGGCAAATAATCTTATAAAATAGATAATATTGAGTATAACACTTTTCATGTAGACACCTTGACCTAATTCTTTATGGTTGAATAATTAAAAATGTGGGAACAAAAATAATTTATGGCTCAAAATTGGCTTTATTTATGTGTAGGCTAGAGAATTGATTTTCAGAAAATGGGTCTTATATAAAAGTTGTAGAAAAATTATTTTGAGCAACTTTTATTTTTGGGTCAAACTCTAGTTTTGAGTTTTTGAAGCTATTTTGAAATGGTCAAAGTTTGGGAAAAATCGGAAAAAAGAAAAAGGAAATTATTTTTTCTTCCCGCGCTTCACTTTCGGCCTAGCCCGCGCTCGCGCCCACCCCCACGCCGCGCGCGCGCCCGCCGTGCCGGCCGCCCGAAACGACCGAGCCGCCGCGTGGCCGCTTTCTTCTGCTACAAATCCCGCGCGGCCACTCCCCGCACGATCCTTCTCCGCCCGATCACGCAAGCGATCCCCCACGGCCACTCCCTCGCTCGCCTCGGCTGCTGCACGCTGCTCTGCCCGCACGCCGCTCGCCGGCCGTGGCCTCCGATATGACCGCCCGTCCGGCCGAGCCCCGAACAAAACCCGAGCACCACACTCTCCGCTCCCTCGCGCACTCGGCACTCTCCCGCTCACACGCTTGCCTGCCCGCTCTCACTCCTTCTCCCGCACGCGAACACCACCCCGAACGTCGTTCGCCACCGCAAACTCCCCTCGGCGTTCCAGCCCTAGCCGAGCCACCGCCGGTCGATTAACTCCGGCCTCCACTCCACCCTCTTCCCGCACACACGGTGCGCACACCGGCACCGTCGTTGGTGCCGCACCGTCGCCGGAACACGAGGTCCCCCTTTTCGACCACTGCCAACGCCAGAGAGTGCTTGTCGCCGTTCCACGCCGACCGAGCCTCCGCTGAGCCCTATCTTCCCCGGAGCTCTTCACCACACCAAGGCGAGGTGAGAACACCCATCCGTCTCAACCCTACCGCTTCATAGCTCACTCACCGTCACAGCCGAGCGCCATTCGCACCGCCCTGACCCGCGCACAAGGCCAAGCTCCTTCGGAGCTTCACCGGCCGAACCAACCCTCCCAGTAGTCACCCTAGGGTTCGCTCGAGCTTTCGCACCCGCCAATTTGGTCGGCAACCGCCGGAAGCGACCTGGCCGAGCCACACCGTCGCCGCCGCCCGCCATAGCTCGTCGCCGGCGAGTTACGGCCACCCATGAGCCAAACCGTCACTGCCTACCGGTCCGCCTCGTCGAGACGAACTCGTCAAGCCCTACCTCACCGCCGGCGACCTCACCGACGGCGAGTAATCACCGGCCAACCCTTTTCCCCTGCTCGGCTCACACCGGCAGGTCGGCCCGTTGACCCAGTCGACCCCGCACGTCAGCCGCTCACGGTGTATGGGCTGAATCCACGGAAGCTGGCTGGGAGATTTCAAAATGTTTTCCTTTTCCTCTTTATTTCCAGAAAAACTTGTTTATTTTGTGTAGCATGTTTTAATGATCCAAATGGAGTGCTTTTAGTTTTGTTAATTTGTTCATGAGTAGACCTATCAGGAAAAAATGTGAAAGTATTTTTGGTAGCAGTTTATGGCACTATTTTTATTTAAATCAGTTTATGTGCATATTGTTAAATAAATGTGTGTATATGTTTTCTGATCGAGTTAAATTGTGGCAAAATTTGTGTATACTCCTTGTCATGTAAAGTGTCTGTGACAAAATATATGAGGGTCTACTTTTGTAGAAAAAAGTATATGTTTAGATTTAAATGCCTTTTTAGTTGTTTGCTTAAAATAATTATTAAGAGAAATATATGTAGAAATAAAATATGGGAAAATCTATATAGTCTCTGTGTACTATGTTCAAGCTGAGAAAAATACTAGGTATGGGTTGTTGTATAGAAAAATAAGAAGTTGTAGTACAAGTGTGCTTTTCTGAGTTTTTTTAGAAAATTCATGCAAAAATTAATATAAGGTTTCTGTTCATGGAACTTTCTTGATAAATATTAAATATGGAGTAGAATCTAGCAAAAATATAAAAGTGTGGATTGCACCCTTTTCCAGTAGGGTTGCAGTTCAAAGAGTTTATTTTGGGATAAACTTATTTATTTTGTGTAGAATTATGTGTTCATGCTTAAGCAGTAATTTTCCTGCAATAAGGTTATTATAGGTAGATGAAGCTAGAAAAAATATGAAATCTGTTGTTTGACACTTTTCAAAAGGAAAGTTAGTTCAAAGCACCTTTTTGGTAGTTTATTTCATCTTTTCATATCTGCTGTTCAGAAATTTATCTCTTGCTGAAATTTGTACAGTGAAGTCTAGTGGGTGTAGGTTACCTACTGTAACTTTTTTGGATTTTTCTGAATTCAGAGAAAATGTACTTGTTGTTTAAACTTAGGTTTCTTTTGAATTAATCAATAGAAAATAGTTGAGTTAATAGTTTTATTTAATGCAGCCATAAGTGCTTTCCTCAATGTCAAAAGTTGTTGAACAAGTTGGTTTTGTTGGTTTGCAAGAAAAGTTTACATTGCATGCATCATAAGTGCACTATGCATCATTTAAGTTTACCGTTTTGCAATAGGATCGATAGCCTCGGAGAACGATCAAGAGCCGGAGGCAAACGCTGAGCCGGAGATCGAGGAAGTGTCCAGGAACGAGGAGGCCGATCCCGCAGCAGAAACTAACCTGCCCGAGTCCCCTCCCACGAGGCCTCGGTCTTCTCCCAAGGCAAGCCCCGGAGCATTCTAAGCCTCCTAGTTTTTATAATTAATTTAATTGAGTATTTTATATTGTGATGCATTAGGTATAGGAGTTGGTTGATCCTAATTGCTGCATTACCATTCCTTGATTATTGTTTATATCCACCTTGTTATCATGTTAAGTTACTATAGTGTAGAATTGCTTAGTCTGCATAATAAGAGTAGTAGTTAAGGATGTTCCCGTAATACCCCTGGTGGGTATTCACCGGATCACGGTTGGCTATATTTGCTATCGTGGAAAAGAACCTGAGTAGTAGTGAAATACGGTCAACTGGAAGGCAAGGCACCAAGTTGGAACTTGGGGGCAGCTCGTCCGTTGGATCATGTAGGTTTGTGTCGATGTTGGCCCTCGTTCATTTTTGAAAGCGCCCTTTTACTTAGGGTTGTCGGTGTTGTAATCGCCGACCCCGAAGCCGGTTAGACGCTCTTTGGGCCGGATTCAACCTGAGTCATGCCCTCTAGTATGGAAATGCGATCTGCCTCAAAATAGCCATCGCCAGGTTCCAATTGGGCGGTCCGTGCTTGAACCGCGACGATTACCACCACGAACAGTATCGAGCGGTGACCCAATGCATGGACCCGACGGGGAAAGTGTGGGTTTGTATTAAAGGTTTCTTGCCAGCTAGTTTGTAATTCGATTCGAGTCGCCGTCTCCCCCGGTTAGTGGGAAACTATGTCGAGCTTCACCACGATACAACTCCATGTGATATTTAAGGTTCAACTGAAATTTGGATAAGTCAACCGGATATGGTTTATATTATTGATTGTTAGACTCAAGTGGATGTAGTAGTTCAGGTGCAAACTTAGAATAAGGGATAGGCTTAAAACTTGACTGCTCATCTATACGATTAAATATTACTTCCCTCAAATTGAGATTTTCGCAACTAAATTTCCAGCTCCATCAAAAAGGCATTGCATACCCTTGGTGTCCTTATTTTCAGTTAGACGGGTAAGTCTAGCTGAGTACATTCCCGTACTTAGGGTTTATGCCGTTGTTGCAGATGGTCAGGTCTACTACGGCTATTGTAAGCACTGCCTCTACCCCGTGGAGGGTGATGAGGAGTAGGCCCAGTGCAGGGTCATCTAGAAGCTTCTCCTTTGCTTTTGCTGGACTAAGACTATTGGTGGCACATTATTTGAAAAAGGGGGAGTGAGTTATCAAAAACAATGTTTCATTTGGACCACGTGTGTGGTGGTCATATGTCAGACTTATTTAAAGCTTCCGCATTTCAAACTCAGTATTGTAATAACTTTTAAAGATTTCGCACTCCGATGTTAATTTCGATTCGATTATCAACTGTTGCATCCTCGCGAATGTAGTACTTGAACGATGCGATCCTATTTGTTGTAAGTTGTTTGAAATCCTTTGAGATTTCCGGACTACCGGAGTTATATGGGTTCAAGAATGAGTCGAGGTTAGCTGAATTTGGCTAAGACAGTACTTGAGCTCTTATAATTTGGACGGTTCCGCCACAATCTCAAGATCCGGCATACACCCATGTATCCGCAATCTCCCCCTTGATGAGTGCATTGTCAACTACCAACACAAATCATATGAAGATAGAAGAAAGAAGAAGGAAGAAGTAAGCGAGCTCAACCAGTCGACTAAAAGCGAAGCAAAGCCAGGAAAAGTCGAATGGAGTGAGCGAGACAACTTGGTTCCCAAAGACATGGGCAACGGCTCGACGCAACCAAGCAAAGGAAACCTAGCCCTTAAGAAGAGGTAGAACAGGCTCAACACCACTAGCAAGAAGGTAGTCGGAGCAAAAGAGACAAAGACAAGCTAGTCCCTCCAGAAAGAGGCAAAGGCTCAACACAACTAGCCGAACCGCTCCAAACCAATTAAAAACCCACACAAGCTGAAAATCGCTCCAAAACAATTGAAAAACTGCTTCGAACCAATTGACCAACAAAACTTGTCAAATAAAACAAGCACGCAAACTCCCCCTACAATAGTGCACGCAACTAGGGACATGATTTGTCAAATTTCTCCCCCTTAGTTGAAAATGCACACAACAAGGCAAATGCATATGAGTTACAAATGCAGGTTAGCAGCTTCAGGTATATAGTCAATGGAAGAATAGATGCTCTAAAGAATGCTGATCCAACGATTCAATCAACAAGCATAAATGCCAGCAAAGGCTCAAACTGATCACAGAATACGAAATATGAACATATGAGCAAAGTGAGCAGTTTTACGCCATTCAGAAAGGGTTTCACCATCAAAATAGCACCAAACATGTATAGACAGGAAGTTACACAAGTGCTAAATATGTATAAAAGGTGAACTACCCCTAGCAAAATTCAATCATCATGCTGTAGAATGAAACATAGACTTGTGCTTTCAAAATTTTATCGGAGTTGCAACGGTGATTACACAAGTTTGAAATTTCAGCATGTGATTACGAGAGGTTGAAACCTTGACATTGCCTAACTTTTCAACCGAGCTAAGCCCATGCATAAGCAATCAGAAGCTTGAAGCAACGGTTTCGGTCTTACACTACACGGCTCAAGTTTGACTCAAAGTACAACGAGAAACAGTCTCGATACCGTGATGTGCTGTCAAGTAATCCCATCTCGATCTTTTCAATTCACTTAGACTTTGTTCAAATTTTAATAG
This sequence comes from Coix lacryma-jobi var. lacryma-jobi, assembly GCA_009763385.1. NCBI lineage: Eukaryota > Viridiplantae > Streptophyta > Magnoliopsida > Poales > Poaceae > Coix > Coix lacryma-jobi. Next base: position 81,537,375 of record CM019828.1, on the reverse strand, counting down.
AATATGAACACAACAAGCAAGTGAAGGACTCAGAACTAGAGACATAGCAACCTAGCATATATGAAAAGCACAAGTGACTTCAACATATTCTACACATGCTAGTTGCCAATATCAATGGTGAACATGTTTCAAATTTTATGTTGAAATTAGCATATTTACAGTTCTGAAAAAATAGCTCAGCTCACAACATGTATCAGCGATCAAAAGGAGCCTAAGCTAAAAGCATCATATAACATCGGAGCATACACTAACCAGAGCATAGATTCATTCTACAAATTATAGACATGAAGCTCGAAAAGATAAAGATGCAAATATGATGAAATGCGGAAATTAATCAAGAACAAAACAAAAGAAGTCAGTCTATGATACAAGAACCAAAATATTTCCCCCAACTAAAAGGGAAAACACACACCAATCTCACCTCTCAACCTAGCAAAGGTTGATCGCTCCAAAGGCTTGGTGAAAATATCTGCCAACTGAAGATGAGTATCGACATGGTGAAGGTCGATATCACCCTTCTCATAGTGGTCTCGCAAGAAATGAAAGCGCACATCAATGTGTTTGGTCTTAGAGTGCAGCACGGGGTTCTTAGCAACGCTAATCGCACTCGTGCTGTCATAAAGCAATGGAACTCGAGAAAAGCTCAAACCAAAATCACGCAAAGTGGTCATCATCCACAATAACTGGGAACACCAGTTAGCCGCAGCAACATATTCAGCCTCTATGGTAGATTGAGCGACACTAGGCTGCTTGCGAGAAGACCAAGATACAAGGGAAGAACCCAAAAACTGACAAGTCCCAGAAGTGGACTTGCGCTCAAGTCGGCAACCAGCAAAATCAGCATCCGAGTAACCGCAAAGGGAGAGGGTGGAAGAAGCAGAATACCAAATCCCGAGCTCAGGTGTGAAACATAAGTACCTCATAATGCGCTTGACCGCCTGACGATGAGAAGTGCGTGGCGACGCTTGAGAGCGCGCGCAGGGACACACCGCGAACTGAATGTCCGGGCGTGTCGCCGTCAGGTACAGCAGCGACCCAATCATACTCCGGTACTCCTTCTAGTCCACAGCTTCTCCATCCTTGTCCGCATCCAGGGACGTCGTGGTCAACATGGGTGTTGGAAAAGGCTTGGACTCACCCATATCGAACTTCTTCAATATGTCCTTGGTGTACTTGCCCTGGTGCACGAACGTCCCCTCTCGGGATTGCTTGATTTGCAACCCAAGGAAAAACGTCAACTCGCCCATCATGCTCATCTCAAATTCCCTGCTCATAGTATCTGCAAACTTGGCAACCAAAGCATGAGAAGAACCACCGAAAATGATATCATCCACGTAAATCGGAACCAACAAAGTGTCATTGCCTTGCTTGAGGAGAAAAAGAGATTTATCCACACATCCCATTTTAAACCCTTGGCAAGCAAAAAGGTTTTCAACCTATCATACCAGGCTCTAGGGGCTTGTTTCAAACCATACAAAGCTTTGTGAAGTTTAAAAACATGGTTTGGAAACTTGAGATTTTCGAAACCGGAAGGTTGTTTCACATACACCTCTTCTTCTATGTAGCCGTTTAGAAAGGCACTCTTGACATCCATTTGAAAAAGTTTGAAACCTTTGGATGCAGCAAAAGCCAAGAGTATCCTAATTGCCTCCAAACGAGCTATAGGAGCAAAAGTCTTCTCATAGTCTATCCCCTCCTTCTGACTATACCCCTGGGCTACAAGTCTGGCCTTGTTTCTCACAACATGGCCATCCTCTCCTTGTTTGTTTTTGAAAACTCATTATGTCCCAATAGGGTGACACTCAGGAGGAGGAGGAAGAAGAACCCAAACCCGATTTCTCTCAATATTTTCAAGCTCCTCATGCATAGCATTGACCCAATCCGGATCAGATAAAGCGTGTCCAACATCTCGGGGTTCAAAATCAGCAATAAATGCAGAATGAGCAAAGTGAGAGATTTGTTGTGACCTAGACCGAGTAACGCGTTCGTGGATGTCACCGATCATCTGTTGAGGAGGTTGTTAGCGCTGGATATGTCATGGCGCCTCCCTTGCTGAAGTAACCTCCCCCTCAACAGTAGCTGGTGCCTCCTCGGGTACAAGTGGTACAACCCGAGGTGGTGGATCACACGGCCCCCATGTAGTAGAAGAAGAAGGGTCGGGGCCGCGAGCAGTCGTGGTCGAAGTCGACCCAATCGGCACAGCAGGTGGAGGAAGTGCTAGATCATCAATCCCTTCAGCACCTTCTTCCTCATCATCAAAAAGAGGTTCACCAACCTCGTGATCACCTGCACGCTCAAATCTAGAAGAAGGACAATGCATGGTCTCATCGAAGGTGACATCGGATGTCTCCATGACTCGGTTAGTATCAAGGTTAAGTACACGATATGCACGAGTGTGATTACCATAACCCAAAAATACACCGTTAGAAGAACGAGACTCAAACTTGTCCAAGTTGTCTTTCTTAAGTATAAAATAGTGACAACCAAAAACTCTAAAATAACTTACATTGGGTTGCTTCCCAAATCGCAACTCATAAGAAGTCTTCTTCAAGAAAGCACGGAGAAAAATGCAATTGGAAATGTAGCATGCAGCGTTAATAGCCTCGGCCCAATATCGCCTAGGAGTCCTATGCTCATCGAGCATCGTCCTGGCCATCTCTACAAGGGTCCGATTTTTCCTCTCTACAACACCATTTTGTGGCGGTGTGTAGGGGGAAGAAAACTGATGCTCTAAACCCAAAGAGTTACAAAACTTCTCAAAATCTGAGTTCTTAAACTCCGAACCATTATCGCTACGAATAGCTCTCATCGAGTTCTTAGGGAACTCGTTCTGAAGTCGCAAGATCAAATTACGAACAAAAGTGAAAGTCTCAGTTTTCTCAGCTAAAAAGAAAACTCACGAATATCTCGAAAAGTCATCAACAACAAGAAGCACATACCACTTCCCTCCAACCGAGCTCACCCGAGCTGGACCGACAAGGTCCATATGCTCTCCAGGGCGCTTAGTCATAACCTGTTCACCGGATGGTGGGGAGCGGCTACCATTTTCCCATGTCTACAAGAATGGCAAACAAGATCCTTCTCCATGCGCAACTTGGGCAATCCTCGGATTAAGCCAAGTGAACTAAGCCTTGCAAGCAAGTCGAAGCTTAGATGACCTAGTCTCCTATGCCACTTCCAAAGATCAGAGGAGGAAGGTCCAGCCAGAAGACAACGAGAAATTCCAAACGACTCCGAGAAATTTGCTCGAAAGACTTTTCCAAAGGGCGAAATCAAACACACAAGATTGCCCTGAGGATCTAAAATACGACTGAGATTCGGCTTTAAATGAATCTCATAGTCATCATCAAAGAGTTGCGAAACAGAAAGAAGATTAAAATGCAAGTTAGAAACAAGAGCAACATCACGCAACACAAAGTGCTCATTAACTCGCACCGACCCACGAGACAACACTTTACCTTTGCTATTGTCGCCGAAGGTGATAAACTCCTTTCCGGCAACTGGACTAAGATTGGAAAACCACTTGGCGTTTCCGATCATATGCCTTGAGCATCCGGAATCCACAAACAAATGTCCTCCAATCGTTTTACCTACATCAATAAAAAGACATAGGGTGAGCATACGGTCCAACACTGGGGTGAGTAAAATAGGAAGTGTACCAGTGTTGGGCCGACTGCTCAAAAGAACGGTTAGTAGCAAAACCATTCTTAGCACGCCTACGGGGAAAGCGATCACCACATATGGGGAAACGTGGTCCGCTAAGGGAAGAGCGTCCATCGCGATACTCAAAATGTGGTGGGGGATAACGCTCAACAACAAAGCCACCGCCACGGGGTCCAAAACCTACAAAAGCAGGCTCCCGTCGGGCACGACCTCCTTGTGGCCTAGCGCCTTGAGGCATTCGACCTCTAGGCCTAGCAGCTCTCCTCTGAACCTTCGGCACATGTACTTCATGGAAAGGATGGTACATGTCCGAGTTGTTCATCTCCTTTGCACGGCGCTCCTCTCTCTTGCGCCGAAAGCAAAACTCCCTCAAGTGTCCATCTCTCCCACAGTGCTCACAATGGTACCTCACCGCTCTCATAGGGGGTTGTTGGTACTCACGGTAGTGGGTGTGGATCACTTGGCTCTTTTGTGGCATGAGCTCCTCTTGGATAGGTGGCATGGTGTCTAGCTTGTTCTACAGGTGGTTGGGCTTGGGAGACCACACTTGCTTCTTTGGTGGAGCTCTCCATCCCCTGAGCAAAACCTACACCTGGACCTCCAGCAGTCCGCTTGAATTGGGCAATCATCATCCCAAGCTACGGCTCACCACAAGACACCCATGACAAGATGGTCTGAATGTATGTGTTTTCTTCCTCGGTTTGCATCTTGTCATGCTTCACGTTTGCAATCTCCATCTCCAAACCCTCACACAAAGCACACCTAGACACACAAGTGCTACACGAGCTGGCCTTCTCAAGAGACACAATCTTGGCATTCTTCTCTGCCAACTCGGATTGCAAGCCTGCACAAGACTTGCACGCACCCAGCAACCCTGGTCTAGCCTTCAGCTCATCCATCTCTCCAACCAAAGCAACATACTTCCCCCTCAAGGTGAGAAGGTCAGTCATGTGCTTGGACCACATCTCACACTCATTCTCCTCAGACACGACAATGGTGGACTTGATAGACTCAAGCTCTTTCACCGCGTCCTCCCACTTCCTCCTAAACTCCTTTCTCTCTCTAGCGGCAAGCCTAAGCAGTTTATCTTGACTAAGGAGAGCGGCAGTAAGCTTGTCAACCTCAGTAGAGAGTTCGTCAGGAGTTTGAGATACCTGAGAGGTGTCATCATCATCGTCGTCGTCGTTCCGAGGGATCTCCTCCAGCTCGCCGTTGACCTCATCGCCGAGGGCAATGGTGCAAAAGCCCCCGTTGTCGGCGAAGAAACAGAGGCCGTTCAACTTGTCCTTGATCTTCTTCTTCTTCTCGGACTCGTTGTCGCTTGATGCAGCGGAGTCGTCATCCGAGTCGTCGACATCGCTGAGAGTGGTGAAGAAGGCACGTTGCTCCGCATGGGCCTTCTCCAAGTACTTCTCCTTGATGTACTCCTTGTTGAAGCCGCCCCTCCGCTTGTGCTTGGTGGGGACATACTTCTCCTTGCGCTTGTCGGAGTCGTACTTGTGGCCATGATCCGCCTTGCCGAAGACTTGCTTGTTCTTCTTCGGGCAATTGGCGATGAAGTGGTTCGAGCCTCCACACTCGTAGCAGCCACCTCGTCCTCCTCCACGGCGACGGTTCATGCGGTTGTTGTGAAACCGCGAGAACCGGTTGGCAAGTAGGGCCAACTCGTCGTCCGCCATGAACTCCAGTTGCTCCTCTGTGATAGAAAGAAGAGATGACAAAGCAAGAGCCAGGAACCAAACCCATCGACGGGCCAGAAGGATTTTCATAAGAAGCCCTCGCCATGGCATCAATCTCACTAGACTTGAGCTTACTAAAGAGCTCGTCACACGTGAGAGTCTCATAGTTAGGCGATTCAATGATCGCCTGAACCTTGGAGTCCCACACCGACCGATCGAGCGTGTGCAAAAGCTTGAGAGCCCTCTCATGATCGTCGAAAGGCAACAACTCCTTGTTAGCCCTCATCCTGTTGACAATCACCTGAAAGCGAGCGAATAAACTTTCTATGCTCTCGCCAGGCATGTGTCGAAAGTTCTCATACTCTCGCTTGTGCGACTTGTAGAGACGGGTTTTGACTTGAGTGGTTCCCTCATGAAAACGCATGAGGGTAGCCCAAATCTCCCGAGCCGTAGCGAGGTGAGAAACGCGAACAAACTCAGACATGCTCAAACATGAGAAAAGAGCATTACGGGCTCGGCTATTGGCATCGTGCTCATCAATCTGATGATGAGTCACACGAGCAGCCAAGACCACGTAACCTGCAGAGATGCAAATATCCCAAATCAAAGCACCCATACTCTGAAGATAGGCCGACATGCGTATCTTCCAATACGCATAGTTCGTCCCATCGAAAAACGGCCGTTTGCCCACGCTACGATCCATGTCACCTTTTGTGGATCTGGAACCGGGTAAGGTGGAAGATCCTTAACCCGCTCCAATACCAATTGAAGGACTGAGAACGCTACTAGAAAGCGACCAGAGGGGGGTGAATGGGAGCCTAAAAATTTCTTTCGAAACTTTGGCCTCTGTCCCACAAAACAACCCCAAAAGTTTTGAGTGCAAAATGTGATCCCCACGACCCTTGGAAGAGGGTGGATGATCCCTAGGATCACAGCGAGGCACCACCAAATGAGAGCAAGTCAAAACCCAAAAGCTCCGGCTCAAGTTCAACCTCAAAAACTGACTCCCGAATATAGATGGACGGCTACGTCAGAAAATCACCAAATACCGATGCTAACGAGTAGCAAAGATACCTAGAGAGGTTCCTTGGTGAACTCTAGGGCCAAACGAGAAGTCCGAAAACCAAGCGGAAAAGCCGGGAGAGCAAACGCACTAAATCACAACCTACAGCAGGTTGGCGGACTGTCCGGGCTCCTGGTCCCGGACTGTCCGGGCCTACTGCGGACTGTCCGCGGTCCATTGGCGGACTGTCTGCTGGCAAGAACCGAAAATCAACACTGCTGCTGAAGTCTCCCTGGACAGTCCCGGACTGTCCGTCGGTCAACCAGGACAGGAACAGTCGAGCTGAGCAGCCACTGGTCCTACTCGAGCCCGACGCGCGGACTGTTCGCGCCCTGAGTGGCGGACTGTCCGCGATCACTTAGGGAGGGCGATTTCAATCACTCTTCTCCCAAATCTCCCCAAATTCGATCCAAATCAAAATCCCTTGATCCCAAAATTGGAGAAGATGATCACGAGGTAGTTGGGAGACTATCCCCAAGAAATCATCTGCTCAAATCAACTCAATCAACGGGAAATCGAAAGGGAAGGTGCAAGAACCGAAAAAAGCACCACGAAACTTGAATCGACCCGATCTACTTGTTCGTGAGGATTGAGATGAATTCCTTTGCTGGAAATGTTCTCCTCACATCAAAGAACAAGTTAGTTCAAGTGGATTCGAAAAAGACGCAGCGAGGAGGGAGATTGAGTGACGGGAAAATCGTGGAAAAACGAAGAACGCGAAGAACAAGTTCAAAACGCGAATCAAGACCACGAATTGCCAGCCGAAATTCGTCCCCACGAGGAGACAATGGGAATCCGGTCCCGTTTCCGCAAAATCCAAATACACAGAGGTATTGTTCACCGTCTCTGCGGATCTCAGTAGCTACAGCAGGGAATGGGAAGCAAGAAACCCTAGAATGAAAATAGCAATGGAGTGAGGGGTGGCCTCTCCTTATATAGCCTGATACAATTATTCCCCTTCTACCCCTACTGCTAATGAGCGAGCAGGCTAACCGTAAGGGTATTCCTGACCAACTCGAGGTGTAGTCGATCCGACGGCCACGCCCGCACATCAGGTAGCTTCGCCTCGACGCGACCTCACCGGATGCCGCCACGTGCCGCCAAGCGCCGCTCGTACTTTTCACGGACCTCCCCCGGTTTTGAGGCCGAAACCGAGAAACCTAGGCCATCCCCCGGTTTTGAGGCCGAAACCAGGAAACCTGTCGTCCGTCGCCTGAGTTTTGTGGCCCAAACTCAGAAACCCGCGAGCGCCCAGGTTTTGAGGCCCAAACCTGGAAACAGTCCTCAACCCGAGTTTTGTGGCCCAAACTCAGAAACCCGCCAGCGCCCAAGTTTTGAGGCCCAAACCTGGAAACCGTCCTTAACCCGAGTTTTGTGGCTCAAACTCGGAAACAGCCAGCGCCCAGGTTTTGAGGCCCAAACCTAGAAACCGTCCCCAGCCTGAGTTTTGTGGCCCAAACTCGGAAACCGGCCGCACCCAGGTTTTGAGGCCCAAACCTGGAAACCGTCCACTCGATGGTTTTTCTGTGGCTCAACCACCAAACCGAAGCCGTAGAGGGATGCACCGCCCGTGCACCCCGTCCACACGCAAGTCTTCACTTGTCGCTGTCCCAGGCTGTCAGCCACCACGACCGATCCTCAGGCCACCGGTCTGTCAGTCCAAGCCTCTCGTTTGCCCTTCACCGCTCCGGGTCCATCGGCACAGCATGTCTCTACTTGACATTCACCTTGCCTTTGATCATCGTATCCGAGCTCGACACCTGCACAACACAAGCCAAAGAACATGCGCACCATCCCAGTTCACAATCACTCATCATCTCAAGATCCGGCATACACCCATGTATCTGCATTCTACCATCCCGGTGGCATGGTTGAATACTCGATATGCTTTGGACTTCAATGAGTAACCAACAAGAAAACCAATATCACATCGACATTGAAACTTCCCTAGGTGTTGGCGCTTCTTGTAGATGTAGCATTTGCACCCAAACACTCCAAAGAAAGATACATCTGGCTTCTTGTTGTTGAGTAGCTCATAGGGGGTCTTGCCAAGGAGACGATGGAGGAACAACCGGTTGGATGCATAACATGCGGTGTTTATTGCTTCCGCCCAAAATCTTTCCGGTGTAGAGTACTCATCTAACATTGTTCTTGCTAGGGTGATTAGAGTCCGGTTCTTTCTCTCAACTACCCCATTTTGTTGTGGTGTATATGTTGCGGAGACTTCATGCTTGATTCCAACTTCATCACAATATTGCTCAATGTGGGTGTTGTCAAATTGCTTCCCATTATCACTTCTAATCTTTTTGATCTTCAAGTCAAATTCATTTTGGGCTCTCTGGGAAAATTTCTTGAATGAAGGGATTGCTTCGGATTTGTCATGAAGAAAGAACACCCCAGTGTATCTAGAGTAATCATCAACAATCACTAGGCAATAGAGATTTTCACCCAAGCTAGCATATGTTGTTGGCCCAAATAGATACATGTGAAGTAGCTCTAACTCTCTTGATGTTGAAACAAAGGCTTTGGTTGGATGAGTGTTTGCAACCTGCTTGCCGGCTTGACATGCACTACACAATTTGTCCTTCTCAAACTTGACATCCTTCAAGCCTCTAACCAAATCTTTTTTCAATAGCTTGTTGAGATTGTTCATTCCAACATGTGTCAATCTTCTATGCCATAGCCAACCAAGAGATTGCTTAGTGAACAAACATGTCTTCAAGTTGGCATCTTCGGAGGAGAAATCCACTAGATAGAGATTGTTGTATCTAAAGCCTTTGAATATCACTTGTGTATCATCTTTCTTGGTCACAACCACTTCTTTGTCGGTGAACACACATTGAAAGCCAAGATCACATAGTTGCCCAACGGATAGCAAGTTGAAGCTTAATGAAGCAACTAGAAGCACATTTGATATTGTATGATCATTGGATATTGCCACTTTGCCCAAACCCTTGACATTGCCCTTTGAGTTGTCACCAAATGTAATCTTTTCTTGGTCGTTGACATTCTCTTCTAGTGAGGTGAACATCCGGGGATCACCGGTCATATGTTGTGTGCAACCACTATCAATCACCCAATGAGATCCACCGGTCTTGTAGTTCACCTACACACACAAGAAATCAAGCTTGAGCTTTCGGGACCCAAACTTGTTGAGGCCCCTTAACCTTCTCAACTAAAGACCTAGCAACCCAAATTTGCTTTGGCCTATTCTTGTTTGGAGGCCCCATGAATATGACTTTCATTTTGCCACTAGAGTCTTGTCTAAGCATGTGGTGAGCACTGAAAGCAAAGGGCCTAGCATGCTTGGGCAAGGGTGTGGGTTTTGGCTCTTCACAATTGTGAGCAAAGTGACCTTCCTTTCCACACTCAAAGCATCTTCCCAACTTCTTCTTCTTTGGCTTTGGGATGCTCTTGCGTTGCTTCATGTTCTCTTCAAGGTAGCCAATACCACTTATATTGGTCTTCATATGGTGTTCATGAGAAGCTCACTTTGAAGACATTGACCCTTGGTGAAGTTTCTCAACCTGGTGGTAAGGTGCTATTTCTCTTTCTTGAGCTTGTCATTCTCTTGTTGGAGTTCCAATTGGGATGGTGTCATCTTGTAATCCCTCTCCATCTTCAATCTCTTGTTCTCTTCTTTTAGCATGTCAAGCTCAAGAGTCATGCTATAACTTGCTTGGTGATGGTTAGCTTCTCTAGATCAATCTTGAGCTTTGCATTCTCATTCTTGATGTTGACATAGTCATCATAGTGTTTCGGCCTCAACCACTTTCTTGCCCTTGCTACTAGCTCTTTGCTCATCATGCTCAATAACCAAGTCCTCACAAGATGTTGCTACATCACACTTAACAACATGGTTAGGAGCATCATGTGTCTCAATTGAAATCATATCATAAGCAATAGTGAGAGCATCATGATCAACTTTAACTTGAATGTATTGTTCTTTGAGCAAAGAATAGCTAGTGTTAAGGTCACTATGCATCTTATCAAGTTTTTCATTTTTAGCTTTGAGCTCTCTTGTTAGAGGATTTGAGCTCCTTGATGGAAGATGACATAGTAGCAAGTTCATTCTTTAGCTCATAACTAGCATGTGTAGCATTGTTATACTTTTCAACAAGAGATTCATTATCATGAACAAGCCTTTCATTTTTAGCTCTAGTCTTTCTTATGATTCTTAAGTAGTTGTTAAGCAATTAAACAAGTTCATCATAAGTAGGAGACTCAAATTCACCATCACCATCATCATCACTAGAGTCATCATCACTTTGTACCTTCCGGTCACCCTTTGCCATGAGGCATAGGTGTGTAGAGGATGATGGCGACGGTGGTTGTGACGTAACAGCCCTAATCCCATGGCCCACTTATCACTGTCAACTACTGACAGTCGATCCGTACAGCCAAGAGATTAAGACCGGGTTCCGCCACTGGGCTACATCAGTGCCCGATGTCCGCAGGATCATCTCACAATTCAGTTACAATCTCTTGAACATTTTGACAAATAACATCGGAGTAAATAGCGGAAGACTTAAATAACAATAGTTTTACAAACCAGGGTTCAACATAACATTAAAGTGAAGTTATTACAGACCATAGTTCAAATAGATAGAGTTGGCAGGGTAGCATATGACAACAACTAAAAGATAAAGATACTTCACCCAGCCCGAGGGTGAATAATCACTCATCGGCCTCATCGGCCTCTTCCTGAACAACAGTCACACAGCAGGGTCCAAGGCATACTGAGGAATCTGCCATACCTGCAACATGGGTAAAAGAACCCTGAGTACAAAGGTACTCAACAAGACTTACCCGACTAAAGAAAAGAGAGAAGACTCAGGAATGCAGGCTTAGGGTAATCAAGGTAAGGCTTAAGCAAGTTCAAGTATTTTGCAGAAAAGCATTTTTGGTAAACCTCATTTTAATTTTGAAAGATTCGGTATTCCTTGTTTCATCATAATCCTTGATTCATTTTACTTTCCAAACAGACCTAGTTGAGAACCACTCCCTGTTGACAGTCAGTGACTAAGTCTCCATAACCGAGGAGCAGCGTTAATCCGGATAAATAATACTCAGCTGAGGGTCCCTATCCACACTGCATATGTAGCACCCAAGCTTGCATATGCCAACTCGTCTACCACGATTCCTCCAAGATTGGGCCCGGTCCTACGCCACCCAGAAGTACAGTACACCACTCCAATCCGGGACTCTAACCCACGTGGTACATGCTACTTCCGCCATCTCTCCACTCCCAGTGCGCGGTTGTCGGTCCAATAAAGGATTCCTCGGAGCCGAAGCTTTCCGTAGTATGTGAATAGTTGCAAAGTCTTAGTCAGCAGCCCCCATACAGGTGGTCCCTAAATTTCCAGCCAGCGACAACACCTCGGGACTCTAACCCAGAGTACAGGTCCTGTCAGTTTTTTTTTTATCCCTATCCCGGTCGGTGTCAACTGTTGAGTCCCGACTACAACATGACGGCACCGTACGCAAGGACAACCTCTCCTTCCCATTGACTAGGTACGGATCAAGATACTTAGCCAATAGTGGGAGTAACCATAAATTCCCATAAATGTTCTGTAAGTGATCACACTTTTTAAATTGGCATTTTTATTGTCAAATCTATCATATAGCATTGCTAAGCATTTTGCAAATGTTTTTTGAAAAGCAGGTATCAGGTGTATCATTGGTCAAGGTAGATAATGCATCAGTTAGGATTTCACTCAACTCCTATCAACCTAATGCAATAATTTAACTCAAAGACATTTAAGGAACATTTTGTAAATTCAAGGAAGGGTTAAATGCACCGGGGCTTGCCTTGGATGGCAAAAAGAGCAGACTCGGGGTAGGTATATGGCGTCGGAGCTCGGGGTTGCCTCGGGGACAGATCCTTCGGTGCTACCTCGACTTCAGGGCCTTCTTCGTCAACTATACGGATGCAATGATGAATGCTCATGAGAATGATGATATGGACTTAAGGTGCAAGACAGTACCACTGATTCAAGATTACTCTTAGGCAAGGCAATATCGAACTAGGTTGAGCATAAAGGTAACCATTTCCTTCTTAAGCAATATTAACAAGTTTACTTAGCAACTTTTATTAAGCCTAAGTATGGACATAGCAAGGCATCACAAACATCATAGACCAAAGGGTAGGGGTCTATGACGTCAGCAAATCCAAAAGTCCACATCACAGGGCTTTCACCGCTAACCCTAAATCACCTTTCCTATTTCCTTAATTATTTAAAAGGTCATTTTATGAAGTGCTCCAAAAATTACCAGATTAATCACCCAAGTTCATTAGGGTAAAGTATATGGCAAAACAAATTTCATAATTTTTGGAGGTCATTAAAGGTGCTCATTAAATATGGACATTAATTAACAAAAGGCACTATTTAGGAATTAAAATAAATGTCCAAAAATCAACTTGTTCCAAAGACTTCAAAATTTTACCAGAGGTTCATCATCATAAAAGGTCACAAAAATTTATCTCAAGATTTTTGGAGCTATAAAATCATTTTCTAAAAATCCAAACCATCATTTATTAATTAAAAGGGAGATTTTTCATTTTCAAATTTTTGCAGAAAAGTCAAGTTTTATATTTTTATAAAATACTTCAAAGTGTACAGAGTCTACCATCAAAATTTTCAGAATTTTTGGATCAACACAGAAAATCATACAAAAAAAAGAAAACAGAACACTATTCACATCTTGAAAATAAAAGGAAAAACGGAGCACGGCGGTGCTCTGCTCGCCGGCGGCGACCCGAGCGCGGCGGCCGCTTACGCCGGCCAACCTGGGCACTCCGCGGCAGAGCTGAGGGCACGGGAGGCACAGGGAGCTCACCGGCGTTGATGGGGACAGCTCGGTGAGGGACGGGGATGGACGGTGGAGGTGGTCGACGTTGACCGGCGGACGACGAGCGACGGCGATCGGCGCAGTGCGACCCTGTGCACAAACGAAGCCGCGATGGGCCGGGTAGAGTCCCACGGTAGTAAGGAAGGTGATGCGGGGGTCGGAGGGAGATGATCAAGGCCGGAGACGCGAATTTCACGAACCCGAGTTTCGCCGGGTTCTCGCCGGAGACACAACGACGAGCTACGCCGGCGATTGAGGGCGGTAGAGGTAAATTTGAGGGTGGAAGCAGAACAAGAACGCGGCGTGAGCTTTTGAGCTAGGTGTTGAGCACGGGAGGCTCTGGCTGTGTGCTGCGACGGCGGCGGTGCGTGAGTGGGAGGCTCGGGCTCCGGCGGCCTTCTTATAGGCGCGGCCAGGGGGCCGTAGAGGCCTCGGGGTGGTGTGGATGAACACGGCGAGCGCGTGCGCACTCGATTGCGCTGCTCGCTGGGTTCGGGTGATGGGCGTGCAGCCGGCTCGGGCGTGTGCTCCGGTGATGGCCACGCGGCGGCGGCGCGCGGAGCTCTGTAGGGACGGGAGCGCGGGTCAATCTCTCGCTGCGGCGAGCGCGGAGGGGACAGGGAACAGCGGCGGCAGGTGGTGGCGCGTGGGGAGCAGCCGGCGTGCGGCGTGCGAGTTTCCCGGCGGGCTGGCCATGTCCGGGGCCCCCCCTCTACGCGAGGAAGAAGAACATTAGACTAGGCTAGGGTTTGACTTTTGAGCATTTCAAACAAATTTGCAAATTACTTCCAAAATTGAACTGTGGCACAAAACTCAAAACACCAAAGTTGTTCAGAAAAAGGAGATCTACAACTTTGTCATATGACCATTTCAAATTCCAAATAGTTTTTGAACAATATTTGAAAACAGTAAAGGGACACTTTTTCAAACTTGATTCAATCAAAATTACTCTGGATTCCAAACTGAAACTTGAAAATCTGTAACATGAAGTTTGTTCCTTTTATCAAAACCTACAACTTTGCTATTATACACTTTTCCAGAACTCATTAGTTTTTGAACTCATTTTGAAAACTGAAAAGGGAACAAAATTGGGGTTGGAATGAATTTGAAATAACTCATAATTTTTGTACAGAAACTTGAAAACTTGTGAATACCAAAGTTGTTTCTCTTTGACAGATCTACAACTTTGCTTTTTGGACCAATCCCAAATTTTGAATAATTTTTCGACTTACAAAGAGGGATAAAATCCAGGATTTGAAAATCAGGGTTTTGCAAAGGGATTTGAAATCAAATTCTGATTTTTGAATTTTGGCCAACACAACAAAACTTCAGACACCAAAGGAACAAGAATTACACAAGCTAATCACAGAGGTGAATTACCATTTTGCCTTGTAAGAGAAGTGGGCTAATTAGGGTTTTTGCAATAAGAGGGTACATCACATAAAATGATACACTAAAGCACTGCATACACATTAAATCATGATCAAGATATTAATGATGATATGATGAATGTCAAGTTAATTACATGCTTAACACCAGAGTTGTTACAAGTACCAGCCTTCCCCCCTTAAAGAAATCTCGCCCCGAGATTCTGCGTCTTAAGAAAGGACAAGAAGGGATAAAGGCAAACTTTACATAGACAGGGATTCGAGAAAGTCGGGATAGTTCTTTGCCAAGAAGTCTTCAGATTCCACACGTAGCCTCTCTTCAGAGGGCTGGTTCCACTGGATTTTGTACCACCTTGTGGTAGTTCTTCGAGTAACTCGATCTTTGTGATCCAACACGCGAACTGGATATTCTGAGTAGGATAGATCAGGCTCTAGCTCGACACCTTCAACTTCCACGACATGTTCTGGTACTCTGAGACACTTCTTGAGTTGGGAGACATGGAAAACATTGTGGACAGCGGAGAGATGATCGGGCAACTTCAGCTTGTAAGCTACCTTGCCACAACATTCCAAAATCTCAAACGGACCAATGTAGCGGGGTGCTAACTTTCCTTTGACTCCAAAACGAGTGACTCCTTTGGTTGGTGAGACCTTGAGATATACATAATCTCCAACTTGAAACGTCAGAGGTCGACGTCTCTTGTCAGCGTAGCTCTTCTGTCGAGATTGGGCAATCTTCATGTTCTCTTGTATCTGCTTGACTTTCTCTTCCATATCTTTGACCAGGTCAACTCCAAAGAATTCTCTTTCTCCGGGCTCAGACCAACTGAGGGGTGTACGACAACGACGACCGTACAGTGCTTCAAAGGTGCCATTTTTAATGCTCTCTTGGTAACTGTTATTATAAGAGAACTCTGCCAAAGGCAAACAGTCATCCCAAGTATCTGCGAAGGTAAGAACACAGGCTCTCAACATGTCCTCCAGCACTTGGTTGACTCGCTCAGTTTGTCCATCAGTTTGAGGATGATAGGCTGTACTATGTAAGAGCTTGGTTCCAAGCGAGGTATGGAACGCTTTCCAAAACTTAGCGACAAACTGGGTACCACGGTCAGAGACAATGGTCTTGGGTATGCCATGAAGTTTCACTACGTGGTTCTTGTACAAAGTGGCATACGTGGGGGACGGTGTAACTGGTCTTCACTGGCAGGAAGTGAGCTTGTTTGGTGAGTCGGTCCACGATTACCCAAATGGAATCAAAACCTTTCTGGGTCTTGGGTAGTCCCATTGACAAAATCCATACTAATGTCGTCCCATTTCCAAGCGGGTACTGACAAAGGTTGCAATTCCCCTCCAGGCTTCATGTGTACTGCCTTGACTCTTTGGCAGGTATCACACTGAGCGACATACCGGGCAATCTCAATCTTCATTTAGTCCACCAGAATCTTTGCTTTAAGTCTTGTACATCTTGTTTCTGCCGGGGTGAATAGAGAATCTGTCAAGTGTGCTTCATCAAGGATTAACTGTCTCAATTCAGGCACCTTGGGAACTACTAGACGGTTCTTGAACCAAACAACTCCTACATCATCGATCCTGAAACAAGCAGCCTTTCCGGTCTGGACCTTTTCGATGATGTGATTGATTCCAGGGTTATCCTTCTGAGCAAGCAATGACTTGATCCTTGATGGATGTTTCTATGCTGACATTGTCAGGCTTCCTTGCGGAATCTTCGATACCATTCTTTCAAGATCATGGCACAAGGAAAGATCATAGGGCTTCGTTGTCAGACTGTTGCAGTATGACTTTGCGACTAAGGGCATCGGCAACTACATTTGCCCTTACCAGGATGGTAATGTACTTCGAGATCATAATCTTTAATCAACTCAAGCCATCTTCTCTGCCTCATATTCAATTCTTCTTGAGTGAAGATATACTTTAGGCTTTTGTGATCCGTATACATATTGCAGGTGCTGCCCAACAGATAGTGACGCCAAATCTTCAAGGCATGCACGACTGCTGCTAGCTCAAGATCATGGGTGGGGTAGTTTTCCCTCATGTCGCTTAAGCTGTCGTGAGGCATAAGCAATTACTCGTCCTTCTTGCATCAAAACACAGCCCAAACCAGTACCAGATGCATCACAGTATACATCGAAGGGTTTCTCGATATCTGGTTGAGCTAGAACTGGTGATGTAGTTAGCAGTTTCTTCAAGGCTTGAAAGGCTTGCTCACAGGCTGGTGACCAAACGAAATCCACGGAATTCTTCAACAACTCTGTGATAGGCTTGGCGACTCTGGAGAAATCTGGGATGAATCGACGATAGTATCCAGCCATTCCCATGAAGCTGCGAACTTCGCGGACAGTGGTAGGTGGCTTCCAATCCAAGATATCTGCCACTTTTCCAGGGTCAACTGACACACCTTCAGCGGACAGGACATGACCGAGGAATTGAATTCGATCTAGCCAGAATTCACATTTACTGAACTTGGCATACAGCTGGTGATCTCTGAGACGAGAGAGAACGATTCGAAGATGCTTGGCGTGATCTTCAGGGGTTCTTGAATAGACAAGGATGTCGTCAATGAACACGACTACAAATTTATCGAGCTCTGGCATGAACACAGAGTTCATGAGATACATGAAATGAGCGGGGGCATTGGTCAAGCCAAAGGACATGACCAAATACTCATATAGACCGTATCTGGTGGTGAAAGCTGTTTAGGAATGTCTTCTGGACGGATTTTGATTTGGTGATAGCCAGATCTGAGATCAATTTGGAGAACACTCTGGCTCCAGATAACTGGTCAAAAAGAAGGTCAATGCGAGGCAAGGGATATTTATTCTTGATGGTGACCTCATTGAGCGGGCGATAGTCAACGCACAGGCGAAGACTTTTGTCCTTCTTCTTCACAAAGATAGCAGGACAGCCCCAAGGAGATGAACTTGGACGAATGAGACCCTTATCCAATAGCTCTTGCAATTGGATCTTCAGCTCTGCCAACTCTCTGGGAGGCATTCGATAAGCTCTACGGGATATAGGAGCAGTCCCGGGCTTAAGCTCTATGGCAAACTCAACATCACGGTCGGGAGGCAGACCAGGTAGATCTTCTGGGAAGACATCAGGGAACTCACAGACCACGGGAATATCCCTGACTTCCGAACACAGGCGGCATTCAACTGGTTGGTTGCTGGTTTTTGAGGCATAGGAAGTTGGAGAAGGAGTTTGGAGGTGCTGTTAGGAATATCCACTCTCACAACTCTATTTAAGATGTCTATCATGGCTTTATACTGACACATCCAATTCATGCCTAAGATGACATCTATCTCTTGATTGCGCAGTACTATCATGGTGGTAGGAAAGACATGTTCTCCCAACATTACTGGTATACTGCGGACCACTTCCTTAGTATTTATCCGCCCTCCAGGCGAAAGTATACAGAAACTTTCTTTTAACTCCCCCATGGGTAACTCATGCTTGATGACAAAGTGCGACTGATGAAGGAATGTGATGCACCAGAATCAAACAAGACGACTGCAGGATGATTGGCAACAGGGAACCTACCGAGCATGACGGGCTCTCCTTCTGGGATGTTACTGGCGGTGGTTAAGTAGACTTGCCCGTGCTTCCTGACAATCTTGCCCTTCTGGACGTGCTGCTGCGGTGCACGGTGCTGCTGCTGTGATCCTCCAGGGCCTTTCTGTGCATACTGGGTATTCTTCTTGGGTTTTGGGCACTCGCGAGACCAGTGACCAACTTGGCCACAGTTGTAGCATGGATGGTTGTAAGCTGTTTGTGGGGTGGTGACACGAACACCTGGGGCGTTCGGCTGAGTGGCACTTTGCTGGTTAGCGTTATGGGTGGTGGCCGCGGTACGAACGACCACTTGCTGATGGGGGTATGGGGCACGGTTTTGGTGGTGGCTGGGGTGGTAGATGATTCTTGGGCGCTTATGGTTGCTGGAGAAACTGCTAGACCCAGCCTTCTTCTTCTTCTTCTCTTCCTGATACTGGCGGTTGCTTTCCTCGAAAGCAACAGCACGGTCAACGACATCATGGTAGGATCCGTTTAGGTTGTTGGACAGACCTCTGCGAATCTTAGGGTGCAGACCCCTGAGAAAACAATCTCTCTTCTTTTCCTCTGTGTTGACATAGTCGGAGGCATACTGGCTGAGGTGGTTGAATTGTCCCACGTACTGCATGACAGTGGAATCTTTCTGTTGCAGGGCCAAGAACTGATCCAACTTCATTTTCATCAATCCCGAAGGGATGTGATGTGCTCTGAAAGCGGTGCGGAACTCTTCCCAGGTCAGCTGGTGACCTTCCGGCTGGGCCGCCAACAGGTTGGCGTACCAGGCACTTGCAGGACCACGGAGCTGCTGAGAAGCGAACCGAGGCTTCTGGATCTCCGTGCAGTGCAGGAGACTGAACTTCTGTTCCATGGTGCGTAACCAGTCGTCAGCCTCGAGAGGTTCATCGGCCTTTGTGAAGACCGGTGGTCGTGTTTCAGTGAAGTCCACATAGGTTGTCTCTTGGTTGTTGCGGCGACCACGGTTGCCGTTGTTCTGCTGCCCTTGATTCTGAGCCATCAGATTGGCAGCGGCGGCCAAGGCTGCAATGGCATCTGCTAGGGTAGCTGGTACAGGTGGAGGGTTTGGGAGACGGTCATCTCCAGCACCTCCGGCTCCGGTACGGGTGTTCACAGGCATCTGTATAAGCAACTCGGAACTCAGCATATATGGACAAAGGTTCTGAAACAACTTGATTGACAACTTCACTGATACAAAGATAGCTGGCTTGATAAAGATGACAACAGACTGATAAGGGAAAAGGTACGAAAAGAAAGATACATGCCAGACTTGGCAACAGACAGACTAACGCCCCAAACCTAGTCTAAGGTTTTAGGTAAGCAGATGGTACAGACACAAGGAGTCTAGTCATCATCGATGAAGATCAACTCTTCGTCAACATCATCATCCTCGATGATAAGCTCAGGCTCTTCCTCCTCATCTTCATCTTCAACGTGGACATCTTCAGCAGGTTCCACTTCCTCATTCTGATCGGGCTCGTGTTCTACTTCAGGTTCCTCCACGACTCCGTCTTCGGGGTCCTCAACAACTGGTGGAATCGCGGGGTGAAGCTGGTCGTGCAGCTGGTGTACTTCCTCATGAAGCATATCATTGAACTGCTCGATCTGGGCGGTGTATTGCTGCAGTCCATGGAGCTGGGCTCTGGTGACATCCTCGCGGGTCCAAGCATCATTGCGCTGCTCGATAGCGCGAACCGTGTTCCGGTTGGCCTGCTCCAAGGAAGCTCGTGCCTCATAAAACTCCATGCGGGAAAGGTAGAAGTCATGCTCCATGTTCTCCATTTCAGCCTTCAGATTCTTGATTTCCTCCTTCAGCTGCTTGCGGGTGCGGCGGGGAAAGCGACGACCATTGGAGGATTCTCCAGTCTCTTCTCCGGTGCGTGGCGCCAGCTGATGACGCGGCACACCGTTCGGTCCAGTTGACTTGCGAGCAGTCCGCTTGATGATAACCATATCTGGACAAGAGGTTATAGATGAGAAAGGCTAGCAAGAAAAAGGGTATAGGTACACTATCCCAACGAACTCTTTTATATACTTAAGTGATTATGGCATGATGCATGATTCGTTCCTACGGAACAGGGCAATGCAACTAGTAAGGTAAGGTACATAGGGCTTATACAAGTTGTCTTGCTACTAGTTGCCAAAAGACAAGATGAGATGAGAGAAGCAATTTGGACTCAAAATAGTCAAGTTTAATTTTTGGACTTAAAAACCTTTTGAAGTTTTCGCAAAAAGATTGCAACGTTGTAGTGAGATGCTCCGATACCACTCTGTGACGTAACAGCCCTAATCCCATGGCCCACTTATCACTGTCAACTACTGACAGTCGATCCGTACAGCCAAGAGATTAAGACCGGGTTCCGCCACTGGGCTACATCAGTGCCCGATGTCCGCAGGATCATCTCACAATTCAGTTACAATCTCTTGAACATTTTGACAAATAACATCGGAGTAAATAGCGGAAGACTTAAATAACAATAGTTTTACAAACCAGGGTTCAACATAACATTAAAGTGAAGTTATTACAGACCATAGTTCAAATAGATAGAGTTGGCAGGGTAGCATATGACAACAACTAAAAGATAAAGATACTTCACCCAGCCCGAGGGTGAATAATCACTCATCGGCCTCATCGGCCTCTTCCTGAACAACAGTCACACAGCAGGGTCCAAGGCATACTGAGGAATCTGCCATACCTGCAACATGGGTAAAAGAACCCTGAGTACAAAGGTACTCAACAAGACTTACCCGACTAAAGAAAAGGGAGAAGACTCAGGAATGCAGGCTTAGGGTAATCAAGGTAAGGCTTAAGCAAGTTCAAGTATTTTGCAGAAAAGCATTTTTGGTAAACCTCATTTTAATTTTGAAAGATTCGGTATTCCTTGTTTCATCATAATCCTTGATTCATTTTACTTTCCAAACAGACCTAGTTGAGAACCACTCCCTGTTGACAGTCAGTGACTAAGTCTCCATAACCGAGGAGCAGCGTTAATCCGGATAAATAATACTCAGCTGAGGGTCCCTATCCACACTGCATATGTAGCACCCAAGCTTGCATATGCCAACTCGTCTACCACGATTCCTCCAAGATTGGGCCCGGTCCTACGCCACCCGGAAGTACAGTACACCACTCCAATCCGGGACTCTAACCCACGTGGGTACATGCTACTTCCGCCATCTCTCCACTCCCAGTGCGCGGTTGTCGGTCCAATAAAGGATTCCTCGGAGCCGAAGCTTTCCGTAGTGTGTGAATAGTTGCAAGTCTTAGTCAGCAGGCCCCCATACAGGTGGTCCCTAAATTTTCCAGCCAGCGACAAGCACCTCGGGACTCTAACCCAAGAGTACAGGTCCTGTCAGTTTTTTTTTATCCCTATCCCGGTCGGTGTCAACTGTTGAGTCCCGGACTACAACATGACGGCACCGTACGCAAGGACAACCTCTCCTTCCCATTGACTAGGTACGGATCAGATACTTAGCCAATAGTGGGAGTAAACCAGAAATTCCCATAAATGTTCTTAAAGTGATCACACTTTTTAAATTGGCATTTTTATTGCAAATCTATCATATAGCATTGCTAAGCATTTTGCAAATGGTTTTTGAAAAGCAGGTATCAGGTGTATCATTGGTCAAGGTAGATAATGCATCAGTTAGGATTTCACTCAACTCCTATCAACCTAATGCAATAATTTAACTCAAAGACATTTAAGGAAACATTTGTAAATTCAAGGAAAGGGTTAAATGCACCGGGGCTTGCCTTGGATGGCAAAAAGAGCAGACTCGGGGTAGGTATAGGCGTCGGAGCTCGGGGTTGCCTCGGGGACAGATCCTTCGGTGGCTACCTCGACTTCAGGGCCTTCTTCGTCAACTATACGGATGCAATGATGAATGCTCATGAGAATGATGATATGGACTTAAGGTGCAAGACAGTACCACTGATTCAAGATTACTCTTAGGCAAGGCATAATCGAAATCTAGGTTGAGCATAAAAGGTAACCATTTCTTCCTTAAGCAATATTAACAAGTTTACTTAAGCAACTTTTATTAAGCCTAAGTATGGACATAGCAAGGCATCACAAACATCATAGACCAAAGGGTAGGGGTCTATGAACGTCAAGCAATCCAAAAGTCACATCACAGGGCTTTCAACGCTAACCCTAATCACCTTTTCCTATTTCCTTAATTATTTAAAAAGGTCATTTTATGAAAGTGCTCCAAAAATTACCAGATTAATCACCCAAGTTCATTAGGGTACAAGTATATGGCAAAACAAATTTCATAATTTTTGGAGGTCATTAAGGTGCTCAATTAAATATGGACATTAATTAACAAAAGGCACTATTTAGGAATTAAAATAAATGTCCAAAAATCAACTTGTTCCAAAAGACTTCAAAATTTTACCAGAGGTTCAGCATGTCATAAAAAGGTCACAAAAATTTATCTCAAGATTTTTGGAGCTATAAATCATTTTCTAAAAATCCAAAACCATCATTTATTAATTAAAAGGGAGATTTTTCATTTTCAAATTTTTGCAGAAAAGTCAAGTTTTATATTTTTATAAAATACTTCAAAGTGTAAAGAGTCTACCATCAAAATTTCAGAATTTTTGGATCAACACAGAAAATCATACAAAAAAAAGGAAAACAGAACACTATTCACATCTTGAAAATAAAAAGGAAAAACGGAGCACGGCGGTGCTCTGCTCGCCGGCGGCGACCCGAGCGCGGCGGCGCGCTTACGCCGGCCAACCTGGGCACTCCGCGGCAGAGCTGAGGGCACGGGAGGCAACAGGGAGCTCACCGGCGTTGATGGGACAGCTCGGTGAGGGACGGGGATGGACGGTGGAGGTGGTCGACGGTGACCGGCGGACGACGAGCGACGGCGATCGGCGCAGTGGCGACCCTGTGCAACAAACGGAGCCGCGATGGCCGGGTTAGAGTCGCACGGGAGTAAGGAAGGTGATGCGGGGGTCGGAGGGAGATGATCAAGGCCGGAGACGGCGAATTTCACGAACCCGAGTTCGCCGGGTTCTCGCCGGAGACGACAACGACGAGCTACGCCGGGCGATTGAGGGCGGTAGAGGTGAAATTTGAGGGTGGTGAAGCAGAACAAGAACGCGGCGGAGCTTTTGAGCTAGGTGGTTGAGCACGGGAGGCTCTGGCTGGTGCTGGCGACGGCGGCGGAGCTGAGTGGGAAGGCTCGGGCTCCGGCGGCCTTCTTATAGGCGCGGCCAGGGGCCGGTAGAGGCCTCGGGGTGGTGTGGATGAACACGGCGAGCGCGTGCGCACTCGATTGCGCTCTGGCGGGGGTGATGGCGTGCAGCCGGGGCTCGGGCGTGTGCTCGCCGGTGATGGCCACGCGGCGGCGGCGCGCGGAGCTCTGTAGGGGACGGGAGCGCGGGTCAGCGCTCGCGTGCGGGCGCGGAGGGGACAAGGGAACAGCGGCGGCAGGTTGGTGGCGCGTGGGGAGCAGCCAGGCGTGCGGCGTGCGAGTTGCCGGCGGGCTGGCCATGGCCGGGGCCCCCCCCTCTACGCGAGGAAGAAGAACAGTAGACTAGGCTAGGGTTTGACTTTTGAGCAGTTTCAGAAATTTGCAAATTACTTCCAAAATTTGAACTGTGCGACAAAAACTCAAAACACCAAAGTTGTTCAGAAAAAGGAGATCTACAACTTTGTCAATATGACCATTTTCAAATTCCAAATAGTTTTTGAACAATATTTGAAAACAGTAAAG
The DNA here is from genome assembly GCA_009763385.1 of Coix lacryma-jobi var. lacryma-jobi. NCBI lineage: Eukaryota > Viridiplantae > Streptophyta > Magnoliopsida > Poales > Poaceae > Coix > Coix lacryma-jobi. The sequence continues at coordinate 81,513,418 of CM019828.1, read as the reverse complement.
GGGACACTTTTTCAAACTTGATTCAAATCAAAATTACTCTGGATTCCAAACTGAAACTTGAAAATCTGTAAACATGAAAGTTGTTCCTTTTATCAAAACCTACAACTTTGCTATTATACACTTTTCCAGAAACTCATTAGTTTTTGAACTCATTTTGAAAACTGAAAAGGGAACAAAAGTTGGGGTTGGAATGAATTTGAAATAACTCAATATTTTGTACAGAAACTTGAAAACTTGTGAATACCAAAGTTGTTTCTCTTTGACAGATCTACAACTTTTCTTTTTGGACCAATCCCAAATTTTGAATAATTTTCGACTTACAAAAAGAGGGATAAAATCCAGGATTTGAAAATCAGGGTTTTGCAAAGGGATTTGAAATCAAATTCTGATTTTTGAATTTTGGCCAACACAACAAAACTTCAAGACACCAAAGGAACAAGAATTACACAAAGCTAATCACAGAGGTGAAATTACCATTTTGCCTTAGTAGAGAGAAGTGGGCTAATTAGGGTTTTTGCAATAGAGGTACATCACATAAAATGATACACTAAGCAAATGCATACACATGAAATCATGATCAAGATGATTAATGATGATAATGATGAAATGTCAAGTTAATTACATGCTTAAACACCAGAGGTGTTACAGTGGTGGTGGTGGTGTAGAGGTCCCAATGACTAGAGCGACCACCTTCTCCTTCTCATCATCACTATCTTCATTTGATGAGCCACCGGAGGAGTCAATATTAGTGAGCCAATCACCAACAATGTAAGCCTTGCCACCTTTCTTGTGGTATTGCTTCTTCTTGTTGTCATCTCTCTTGTAGGGCTTCTCATTTTTCTTCTTATCTTCACTTGATGAGTCATACTTCTTGCCCTTGTTCTTGTTCTTGTAGCTCTCTTTCTTGGGCTTGGTGCATTGGTGAGCAAGATGGCCAAGATCACCGCAATTGTAGCAATCCATTTCGGAGATTGGCCTTCTCTTGCTACTTGTGAAGAACTTCTTCTTTCTTGAGTCAAAGTTGACTCCATTCTTGTGAAGCTTCTTCAACATCTTGGTGGTCTTCCTCACCATGAGAGCAATGTTGGAATCATCTTCTTCATCAGTTGTGCTCTCATGATGCACCTCAATTGTCTTGGACTTGCCCTTCTTGTCATGGCTTGCTTTGAAGGCCAAGTCCTTCTTGTCGGTGGAAGACCCACCACTTGGTGTGATGTGCATGTACATCTCATGAGAATTGATCTTTCCCAAGATTTGAGTTGGTGTAGCGGTGGAAAGATCACTTTGGTGTAGCACCGTCACAATGTGTCCATATTTGTCAATTGGAAGGACACATATAATCTTCCTCACATCGGATGGTTGCATTTGTGTGAGGCCAAGTCCATTGAGCTCTTCCACAAGAACATTCAAGCGTGAGTACATTTCATTTGCACTTTCATGAGCAAGCATTTCAAAAGAATGTAACTTTTGCATAACCAAATGATAATGCTCCTCACGCTCACTCTTGGTTCCCTCATGGAGAGCACAAATGTTATCCCATAGATCATGGGCATTCTTGTGGTTCCGGACGCGGTTAAACACATCCTTGCAAATGCCTCTAAATATGATGTTTTTGACTTTTGCATTCCACTTCTCATTCTCTTCCTCATGTGGCGTGAGGCTAGTGCCCTCCTTGGGTTTGGGGAACCCGGTTATTGCGGCTTCGCGGCATTTTACATCAACCGCTTCTAGGTACGACTCCATACGAATTTTCCAATATGGGAAGTCGTCTCCCTCGAACATGGGAGGTGGTCCATCACCTCCGGACATCTTAACGCTAGGTGGTTAAGCCTAAATCGAGAGCACGAGGCTCTAATACCAATTGAAAGGATCAAGATGCCCAAGAGGGGAGTGAATTGAGCTTTTCTAAAACTTTAGCACAAATTAAAACCTATCAAGCCCAATTAACCCCTTGTGCCTAGAAGTGTGTTTCTATACTCTACCGCACAAAAGATAATCACTATGCCACTTCTACTCTAGCAAGATAATTCAATTAAAGGATGAACAACAAGTAAATTGCGGAATTGAATTGCTCAAAGGTAAATGCGTATGTAAAAGAGTAGAGATGACACGACGATCTTTTTGCCGAGGTATCGAGGTGTCGGCACACCCCCCCTAGTCCTCGTTGGAGCACCCGCGCAAGGGTATCGCTCCCCCTTGATCCGTGCAAGGATCAAGTGCTCACCATGAGCTGATTCTTCGCCACTCCGACCCGGTGAATCGCTCACTACCGGTCACAAGCTTGCTTGGGTCATCCACAATGCCTCCGGATGCTCTCCAAGCTTCACGATCACCACCAAACCGTCTAGGTGATGCCGATCACCAAGAGTAACAAGCTAGAACTCTCACTTGACCAAGTCAAGGCCAAAGAGATGGATGGATGCACACTTGCTACTCAATTCTCACTAGGAGGTCACTAATTCTCGCGATTAGCAATTCACTCAACCTCACTAGGGCTCTTGCACTTTCTTACACTCATAATGCGTCTCTCAGCAGATGGAAGTGACAAGAACACTCTAATAAAGGAGGGGGAGGATTATAAATACTCCCCCCATCCGGCCATCCAAAAGAGCACTGAACAACATAGTTTTCGGGGGCATCGGACGCTCCGATGCCTGGCATCGGACGCGCCGATGCCCTCCACCCAACGGTCAACTGTACTTTCTGTCAGACCTCTTAAAGGGACATCGGATGCTGGGCGGCGTCCGATGCCATCGCATAGGACGCGTCCGATGCGATTCTGACCTCTCTGGAACCTTTCTGCATGGACATCGGATGCTGACCCTCAGCGTCCGATGCCAGGTCTGATGTGCCCCTCATGGCACTCTCTCAGGAACAGTGACACAGGCGCGTCCGATGTAACAACATCGGAGCGTCCGATGCCACGGCGCCAGCACACTCAAGTTTGAGTGACATCGGACGCGCGTCCGATGCCACTAAGGTCAGCGTCCGATGCCCGTAACAGGGCCGAAACGACTTCGGATCGCAACACTGCCTTAATGACTTTTCATCCTCATGACATAAGGGCTCTCTCAAAGCTACCTAGGGCTATGAAATAACAAGTGTGCACCACACCTACCTCAATAGACTCATCTAGGTCAAGCTACTGATTCACGCTCCCCTACTGATTCACGCTTCCCTTTATAGTACGACCAAAGGAAAAACAAAGACCTAAGACTACCTAAGTGTCCTCCAACACCATATGACACTTAGCCTAGTCTACCACCGTCTTCGTCGTCCGTCCTTTGAAAACCGAAACGATTTCCATCGTAAGGGGACATGAACTCCATATACCCGTATCGTCGTCATTACCATGACCTAACTCATCCCTGTTTCTGCAAAACACACGTTAGTCATAGTAATCTTGTGTTTCATCCAATCACTGAAACCCACTAGGGGCCAAGATGCGTTCAGTATTAATAAATGTCATAGTTGTATTTTTATACCATTTAATTTAACATGGTATAAGTAGGATAAGAAAGTAGGGTGACTAATAAAAAAATCCACTTTAAACACTAAAAAAAAGGTAGAATGATTGCTATGCATGGTCAGTATTAACCTCTCGCATGATAATAATATTCAGAGTATAGTCACACAACACATACAGTTGGTAGACATCAACTATGCAGGCTGGAGGGCCATAACGATGCAACCCAGCGCTCTAAGAAATCCATAAAAGGCTTGCATCCCATCAATCTCAGGGCAACCTCGAACTGATGTTGATGGAGCCATGGAGGAGAGGGCAGCTGGAATGTAGGTGGCGAGGGTAGCCCCGCGCAGGTGACAGTGGTTGCCTTGCCACCGAACTTGCTACTGTCGCTATCATGGTGCTAGTAGTGTACGCCACCATGAACATAAAGCTAAGTAGAAGTTAATCAGCATGCGTGCCTGCAACATGAAGAGCTGGAGAATGGTGACGACGATGTCGTTGGCGTAGCAGAACCTACTCGCTCATCTGCATATGGTGGAGGCCACCCGCCGCCCAGTTGACAGTGTGGTAGAGCTTGACGTTGGCACTCAAAGTCCTGACAGAAAGGAAGAAGCAAGGAGAGGAAGACGGTGTTGACGTTAAAGTGGAAGTGCGGGACAGTCACAGACCAAGTTGAGGACGGATTGACCACGCCAGCGAGTGCACCGTGCAGATGTGGTGGGCCTTTATCGGGAGGCACCGGAAAAATTGATATGTGATGAATCAAAAGAAGATAAAAAGGCCAAGATCCCTTCATATACCTGGTAATTTAAGGAGAGTGATATAGTTGCATTATGTGGACGTTTTGAGATACATGGTGTTCTTGCGTGCTGCTCATCTTCGTTGGGTCAGTGAGCATGTCTTCAACGACAGCTCAGCTGTCCTCTCAATTACCTGAAGGCCAAACGATGTTGTTGGTAGATACTGAGAGAGAGCCAAAGAGTTGTCAACCACACGAGAGAGTTGGACAGTCTAGATGAAGGAATTCTGATCTAGCGGCTACAACTCTAGATGACGTGCCTTAACGTAACGTAAAGAGATTTGAAGGGAGTAAATACATAATGAGTATGATATAGATATCAAGCCGTGGCTTTTCAGGCCCTTGCCATACCAAGGCCGGGCAGCCAATTTGATTATCCAAAATAATGTACAGTATATCACACACAGTCAGACGCGCTCGTTATGTGGGGTGTCACACGTTGTCATAAGAGGCTACCGGCACAACTGGTCACGGGTAAACCACGTTCTACTACGTATTTGCTAGTCTATGATAATAACACCATAATATTAGTGTGAAAACGCTACACACTTGGTAAAACCAGACTTCCTGACCAGGCTCTATTCTCATGAGCTATAAGCCGACTTTAATCTCTACAAATTAAAGCCGCTTTCATACCAAACAAACTTGGCAACGTAAAAGACGCTATACCATAACCTGAGGTAATGGAATTGACAACGTGCAGGGTAATAAGGTTCACACGAATGAGGTTATTCCTAATTTTTCAAGTCATGCACATATATAACCTGAGGTGTTAGTCTATGATACAGCAGTTGGCACAGTTGGGAAATGACTAGGTACCAAAAACTTCTAGCAGCCCTTCAACTTTTCCTCCACCAACTCAATGCAGCGGTATAGCACCAATTGAACAAGATTTAACGTGCACACTATCTGATTTGTAATCTCGTCAGCATCCTTTTCATTTTCCAACTGAATTTCTGCTGCTATTGGTCTTAATGGGATCAGCCACTCCAAGTGAACCTTGCGCAATGTCTCTTTCTGAAACAATTTTCCAGATCTTTGTCCTGACCAAAAGGGGAAGATAAAAGGTGAGCAAACGTACAATTCACATATCTTCTATAATCCATTGTGGCACATGCAAATTCTGGAATCCTTCCTACGTTCTGCTGGTTTACAAGAATGGAAAATTTTGACAAAAAAACACATCTTATCAGTTCCATTACCGATTTGGAACTTGGATGTATGTCCATTGCACAGTACTCCCCCATCCCAAATTATAAGATGTTTTGGCTTTTCTTGATAAATCACTTGTGTTATATATGTGCATGACTTAAAAATTAGGAATAAGGTTATTGCTGAGGAAACCCTAGCTTGATACCATGCTGAACTGAATGATTGGATTAATTAGGCTAACCCTAAAAGGGTAGCAATATACACTGTACATGGGCCTAAATACACACATACTCCAACAGTTATTGCACTTTAGAAAGGTTCGTTAGCATTTCCAGACATGTATGTTCAGGACTTAAATATTAGGAATAAAGACCTATGCTAGGACCCCCCCCCCCCCCCCCAAGTGTTAGAAATCTAAAAATTTTGCTAACAAAGTTCATTGGATTTTACACAAGTTAGCATGTATTTTAAACCAAAATGCTTAATTACGAAGAAATCTACCTTGATGGGAAAAAAAACCCTGTAAAATTTCGAAGCATATTTCAAATGGTAATAAATGTAGTGGATGCAAATACATGCATTGCCTGAATTGAAAAAACAAGTCACATCATGGATGTGACAAACTATCAATATCTGAAGATAAATTGTTAATGTTAAGTTTTTGGATGTTACCTCTTGAATCTATTATCAGAATAAATCTTAGCAAGTTTAGAGCTGATATTACCTGCATAGAAATAGGAAAAACGTGAAATATTCTAGGAAATTATTTCAAGACAAAAACTGCACAATGTTGTGAAAAATGAAAACACAATTAGTAGGGAAAACAAGTAAAATTTACAGTAACAGAGCACCTTAAATATAAACCACAGAATCAACAACACATACACCAAAGAGTGGCGAACACAGCACCAGAAGACCACATGAAAGCAAAAAGGGTTACTCGACGTAATCAGATGTATTAAGTTGCATGTGTTGGAGTATATGTGTAGTAGGCCCATGGGTGGGGGGAGGGGGGGGGGGGGGGTCGACGCGGAGGGGGGCGTGGTGCGGGCTCTGGCCGTGGGAGCACACCCGCGCCTCCACAGGGTGCACCCTGGCCTTCCTTCTACAACCCATGGTTAGGGCGCATCTCCATGTGGCCCTTCCAGGCTGCCGGCGGCGAGCCTCGTACACCGGCAACCATGTTCACGGGCGTCGTCCCAGCGACTCCGTTCTCGTCGTCGTGGGCTCCACCTCCTGAGGCAGTACCTCTGCTCCCGTCGTCGTGGGCTCCACCTCCCGAGTCCTCGCCCAAGCCTACAAACTGGGACCCGACGGCCTTGGCCCGCTCCTTCGGCACCATGACCCTGACCCCGCCAATCAGTCCAGACTGGATCGCCGACTCGGGTGCCACTTTTCACACCACTCCAGACCCTGGTATACTCTCCTCTGTGCACCCTCCTTCTCCCTCTCATCCTTCGTCCATCATGGTTGCAAATGGTTATTGTCTTCCTGTCACTTCTGTGGTGTGGGTGCCGCTGACACTCATGGCTCCTTTCGTTTTCACTATGTTCTTGTTGCTCCCTCTATGGTTCACAACCTTCTTTCTATTCGTCGTTTTACAGCTGGCAATTCTTGTTCTGTTGAATTTGACTCTTCTGGTCTTACTGTGAAGGATTTGGCTTCCCGGCGTCCACTTCTCTGATGTGACAGCACGGGACCCCTTTACACCCTTCGGTTTCATGCGTCTTCACCTTCCACTTCGTCAGCTGGTTTCGCCGCCACTACTTCCTCCACTACTGGGCACCGTCGTCTTGGACATCCTAGCCGAGATGCTCTGATGCAGCTTAGTCGTAGTTTCGACATTCCTTGTACTCGGGCTCACGATGAGCATTTATGTCATGCATGCCAACTGGACCATCATGTTCGTCTTCCTTTTCCTACCTCTTCTTCACATGTGATCCATATTTTTGATCTTGTACACTGCGACTTGTGGACATCTCCTGTTATTAGCATTTCTGGCTATAAATACTATCTTGTGGTGGTGGATGATTTCTCTCATTATTCCTGGACTTTTCCCCTACGTGCAAAGTCTGAGACTTTCTCCACGCTCCTTCACTTCTTTGCCTGGGTGTCCACTCAGTTCGGCCTCACCATCAAGGCCGTCCAGTGTGACAATGGGCGTGAGTTCGACAACACCACCTCTTGTGCTTTCTTCCTCACTCACGACATGCAGTTCCGCATGTCTTGCCCCTATACCTCCTCCCAGAACGGCAAGGTTGAGCGCATGATTCGCACCACAACCGATGCACACCTAGAACGGCATGCTAATACGACGTCTCCGCCGTGGAGTACGCAGAGGAGAATGGAGAAGGAGCTGGGACTGGGAATTGGAACGGAGAGGGTAGCAGGCAATGGCGCAGTGGGGAGTTCGCCGGCGGCAGCGGCTGAACCGCGCGTAGCCACCGTCAAAGAGGAGCCCCAACCGCTTGGGAGGTTCTATTCTTCTTCGATGCCTGGTTATTACATTCCCTAGCCCCTTTATAGAACAAGGACATGTCTTCTAAAAATAACTATGCAGTCCTAGCCACTAGACTGCATCTGCAGGCTTCAAAACCACGCAGTCCTAGCGGCTGCATGCTTATGCTCTAAGAATAGCTCTGCATCCATCGGCACCTCAGCCACTGCTGTTGGTTGTTGTGGCCCTGGTCCTCCTAACCCGGCGTCTATATTGCCGGCCCACAAATGAATCCACAACATTTCCCTCCTCCCCAACAAACAGCTCGTCCGCAAGCTGAAACAAAGGATAGCGCTCCTTGAAGTCGGCAATTGGTTCCCAAGTGGCATCAGCTGTAGAGTGGCCCTCCCAATGCACCAACAGCTCCCAACAGCCCCGGTTCAGACGAGCGTGTACCACCTGGGCAGGAGTAGGTACCACACGTCCACAGAGAATAGGTGGCAGCGGCATGATGGAGGCAGGCGGGTCACCCTCAAACTTTTTCAGCAAGGCAACGTGGAACACATCATGTATCCGCGCCTTCGGTGGAAGCTGCAGGCGGTAAACAACAGCACCCAGGCGTGCAACAACCTGATATGGCCCAAAGTAGCGTGGCCCAAGCTTAGAGGTGGAGGCAGCAGTGATGCCCACAGCAGTCCGCTGGTGGAGACGAAGCAGCACCCAGTCACCAACAGAGAACTCCACATGACGACGTCGCTTGTTCTGGTGCTCCCTCATAGTGTCTTGGGACAAGAGTAGGCGTTCCCGAATTTCGGCCAGAAAGACATCACGTTCCCGCAGCTGCTGATCAACAGCAGCCACACGGGCTGCGCCAGGGATGTAAGACACCAGCGCCGGAGGCTCCCGGCCATAGACTACCTGGAATGGTGTAGCCCGAAGTGCAGACTGATAGGAAGTATTGAAGCAGTACTCCGCCCAAGGAAGCCACTGCAGCCAGGAGCGGGGACGATCACCAGCAAGGTACCGCAGATACATGACGATGATGCGGTTAGTGACTTTCATACTGGCCATCTGTCTGGGGATGGAACGCCGAGCTGCGCAGGAGCTTGACACCAGCCAGCTTGAATAATTCTTCCCAAAAATGGCTGGTGAAGACAGTGTCGCGAACGCTAACAATCGAGCACGGAAAGCCATGGAGCCGGACGATGTTGTCGAAGAAAGCCCGGGCTACCGATTGCGCAGAGTAGGGATGACTCAAGGCCACAAAATGAGCCATCTTGGAGAAGCGATCGACGATGGTCAGAACAACTGACTTCCCACCGACCCGGGGAAAACCCTCCACAAAATCCATGGCGATGTCACTCCAGACACCGGATGGCACAGGTAGGGGCTGGAGGAGACCGGCCAGGTGAAGATGTTCTGTCTTGTTGCGCTGACAAACAGAGCAGCCCCGGACAAAGTCTCGGACCAAGCAGTGAATGTGGCTGATAGATATGTAAATAGATATGTACATTAGGCAAGTCTATATTAGGCAATCTGTAATTGATTGGTGCAATCAGCACCTGCCATGTACTCAGCCATATTGGCCTATATAATGAAGGTCACCCCCCTCACGTATGGGTGTGGTGTTTTCCCTAATCTCCCTGTCATTCTACATGGTATCAGACGCGATCAGATCCTGATCCACTGCTTCCGCCTCCCCCCTCTCCACCGGCGGCTGCCCTAGCCTCTCAGCACCTGCAGCAGCCACCCACCATGCCTGACGCCGGTGAAGATGCTGTACCCAACCCTGTCCCTCCACCACCACCACCGCAGGCGGTTGTTGTCCATCCCTACAACGCCGTCAACGTGAAGAACCATATTCCGGTGACCCTGGAGATGAAGAACCCCAACTTCACCAAGTGGGCTTCTTTCTTCAAGGCACTATGTGGGAAATTCAGCCTTCGCCCTCATATCGACGGGCCTGCTCCTCTCGCTGAAGATCCATCGTGGGACATCGCCGAGTGCACTGTCCGCGGTTGGATCTTGAACACCGTCGACAACTCGGTCCTTGATCTCGCCATCACCGACGAGAATCAGTCTGCCCGCGAGCTGTGGGTGGCTATTGAAGGTCTCTTCCGCTCCAATCGCGCCCCCGGGCTGTCTTCCTGCTTGAGGAATTTCACTCCTTGAAGCAGGGTGACTCGATGATCGACGAGTACTGCCGGCGCCTCAAGATCAAGGCTGCCGCGCTTCGGGACGTCGGCCACACCGTCGAGGACTCCCAGCTCGTTCTCAGCCTCCTCCGTGGCCTCAACCCACGCTACACCGCCACCGCCGACGACATCGCCAACTCTACCGTGCTGCCATCTTTCTCCTGAGCGCGTGAGATGCTCTCACTCAAAGAGCTGCGTCTCGCCAATGACGAGAAAAGCACGGCTGCTTCTGCCATGGTGGCCACCTCTGGTCCCACCTGCACCTCTCCGGGATGCCGCTCCTCATCCTTTGGTGCCCCCACTGGAGCTCCTCCAAAGGGCACTTGGGGCGGCAAGAAGGGCGGCTGGCAGCAGCGCGGTCATGGCAATGGCGATGGCTGGCAGCAAGGCAGCAGCAGCAGCCAGCCAGGAGGCAACCGCCGAATGGGGCCCTGGTTCTGTTACAACCCTTGGGCCTACCAAGGTGGCCCTCCTCCTCCAGGTGGCGGTTGGCAGCAGGGCACCAGCCATGGCGGCTGGCAGCCCCATGGTTCCCAGGGCGGGCGTGGCCAGGGCATCATGGGTGCAAGCCCGCAAGCGCACACAGCATTCGCTCCGGCACCTCCGTCCACTCCCATGTGGGATCAGGCTGGTCTCATTGCTGCATTGAACCAGATGGCGCTCCAGAACTCCGGCTGGGTCATGGACTCCGGCGCCACCTCCCATATGCACAACTCGGATGGTATACTCCTCTCTCGTCAACCCTCTCCTATTCCATCCATCACCGTTGGCAACGGTCTTCATCTTCCTGTCTCTTGATCCGGCACTTCTAAATTGCCCGGCCATGCGTCACCTTTTTCGCTTCGCAATGTTCTAGTTGTCCCCTCTCTAGTGCGCAACTTACTTTCAGTTCGCCAATTCACTCGTGACAACCATTGCACCATTGAATTTGACGCGTTTGTTTTTTCTATCAAGGACCTACAGACCCGGCGCGTGATTCTTCACTCCAATAGTTCTGAAGGTCTCTACACCATCCCTGCCACGCCACAAGCCAACCTCGCCACTTCCACCGACCTGTGGCACCATCGTCTCGGTCATCCAGGAGCTGCTACTCTCCATTTGCTTAGACAAAATAAATCCATTCCGTGTAATAAATCAGCCCATAGCCTGTGTCACTCGTGTCAACTTGGCAAGCATGTGCAGCTGCCTTTTGGAAATTCAAATACAGTTTCATCTTTACCTTTTGAGCTTATACACTGTGATGTTTGGACGTCCCCAGTCGCTAGTATTTCTGGTGCACAGTATTACCTCGTCATCCTCGATAATTTCACCCACTTTTGCTGGACCTTCCCTCTTGTCCACAAGTCCGAGGTAGCCACTCACATCATTAATTTCTGCGCTTTTGTCCACACACAGCTCAGCCTTCCTGTCAAGGCTATTCAGGCTGATAATGGCACTGAGTTCGTCAATAATGCCCTTGCCTCTTTCTTTGCCACCGGCGGCATTCACCTACGACTCTCCTGCCCTTACACCTCCTCTCAAAACGGCAAAGCTGAACGTATCATCCGTTCTCTAAACGACATATGCCGCACACTGCTCATCCACGCTCACATGCCACCCAAGTACTGGGCAGAGGCGCTAGCTACAGCCACATACCTCATAAATAGGCGCCCCTGCTCCGCCATTCAGCATCGAGTCCCCTATGAGCAACTCTTCCAGCAGCCCCCGACTACACCATTCTTCGTGTCTTTGGTTGCTTATGCTATCCTAACCTCACAGTCACTTCTAAACACAAGCTGTCACCTCGGTCCACAGCTTGTGTCTTCCTCGGATATCCCAACTCACACAAGGGCTATCGCTGTCTCGACCTCACTACTCGACGGATCATCATCTCCCGTCATGTAGTCTTCGATGAAACGCAGTTCCCTTTCAGAACTGACTTCACCAGTGCGCTTCCAAGCTCTCTGGATTTTCTTGTTACAGGTCCTGCAGCGTCGGTGCCCCGCACTACTACCACGGTGCCCCCTGCAGCTGCTGAGCAGCCGCCCCGCCGAGCTCACTTGGAGGAAATCGCTGAGGACCCCGCCATTCTCCAGATTGGCCCGGTCCTTGTGCCTGCATCGGCTGCTCCTGCAAGGGCCGGCCCTCCACCTCTACAGGTTTACACTCGGCGGCGTGTTGGTGCCCTTGCTCCGGCAATAGCACCAGCGACGACTGCACCAGCCTCTCCAACAACTGCACCGGCCTCTCCACCAGCGACGGCGCTTGCTGTTCCAGTACAGCCGGCTCCTACAGTAGCTCCACCGCCGCCTCCTACCTCAAGTCGGCCTGTGACATGCCTCTAGACAGGCTCGCTGAAGCCTGTTGATCGTTACGGCTTCCCATCGTCAGCTCATGTCGCCGTCTCCACTGCCTCGCCGGTTCCCCGTGACTACAGAAGGGCCCTTGCTGACCCCCAGCGGCACGCAGCAATGGCTGAGGAGCACAAGGCCCTTGTCGACAACAGCACGTGGCGCCTCGTTCCACGACCTCCCGGCGCCAACGTGGTCACCGGAAAATGGATCTTCAGGCACAAGTTCCACTCCAATGGCACCTTGGCTCGTCACAAGGCTCGCTGGGTCGTTCACGGCTTCAACCAGCGACACGGCATCGACTATGACGAGACGTTCAGCCCCGTCGTCAAGCCTGCCACCATTCGGGTCGTCCTCAGCATCGCTGCCTCCCGTCAGTGGCCCATCCATCAGCTGGACGTGAAGAATGCCTTTCTTCACGGTCACCTGACTGAGACGTTCTACTGTCAGCAGCCCCCCGGCTTCGTCGACCCGGCGCAGCCCGACGCCGTGTGTCTTCTTCAGCGCTCGCTATACGGCCTCAAGCAGGCTCCTCGGGCATGGCACCAGCGCTTCACAACGTACGTTCGACAGCTCGGCTTCGTCGCCTCTGCCACTGACACCTTCCTCTTCGTCTTCACTGAGGGTGCTACCAGTGCTTACTTGTTGTTGTACGTCGACGACATCGTCTTCACGGCTTCCTCGGACGTTCTACTCCGCCGCCTCATCGACCGACTTCACTCCGAGTTTGCCATGACGGATCTTGGCGAGCTACATCACTTCTTGGGGATCTCCGTCACTCGCTCCTCCGACGGGCTCTTCCTCAGCCAGCGTCAGTACGCGGTGGACCTTCTTTAGAAGGCTGGCATGGCCGAGTGTCACTCCACATCGACACCAGTTGACTCTCGGGCCAAGCTCTCAGACTCGGAGGGAGCTCCTGTCGCCGATCCCACTATGTACCGGAGTCTCGCCGGCTCTCTCCAGTACCTGACACTCACTCACCCTGACTTGGCGTACGTTGTGCAGCAGGTGTGCCTCTTCATGCATGACCTGTGCGAAGCTCATCTTGCGCTACTCAAGCGCATCCTTCGGTATGTCAAGGGCACACTGTCAGCCGGCCTCCACATCAGCGTTGGGCCTGTTGACAAGCTGATTGCCTACTCCGATGCTGACTGGGCAGGATGCCCAGACTCCCGTCGCTCCACATCAGGCTTCTGTGTCTTCCTCGGCGATAGCCTGGTGTCCTAGTCGTCCAAGCGGCAAACCACGGTGTCCCGGTCCAGTGCAGAGGCCGAGTACCGGGTGTTGCTCATGTGGTTGCAGAGTGTTGGCTCCACCAACTCCTTCAGGAACTGCACGTTGTTGCTCATGTGGTTGCAGAGTGTTGGCTCCACCAACTCCTTCAGGAACTGCACGTTCCATTGAAGGTTGTCACGATTGTCTACCGTGACAACGTCAGCTCTGTCTATATGACAGCCAACCCGGTCAACCACCGCCGTACCAAGCACATTGAGATCGACATCCATTTCGTCCGTGAGAAGGTGGCTCTCGGCGAAGTTCGCGTTCTCCATGTGCCGTCCAAGCATCAGTTTGCTGATATTATGACAAAGGGTTTGCCAACACAGTTGTTTGAGGATTTTCGGTCCAGTCTCTGCATCCGGAATCCTGACGTTTCGACTGAGGGCGGGTGATAGATATGTAAATAGATATGTACATTAGGCAATATATTAGACAATCAGGCAAGTCTATATTAGGCAATCTGTAATTGATTGGTGCAATCAGCACCTGCCATGTACTCAGCCATATTGGCCTATATAATGAAGGTCACCCCCCTCACGTATGGGTGTGGTGTTTTCCCTAATCTCCCTGTCATTCTACAATGGCTGTTGTAGAAGGAAGCTCGCAGATGATGGAGGGTCTTCTGGGCACCCTCATGCCCAGCCTCATGTGCATCACGGAGCAATTGTGGCCACAGACTAGAGCTGTCTGGCACAAATACTCGGCCATGGTAGAGGAGCAGGCCGTCCAGCAGCTGCCAGCCATCGGGGGCTGTGCCAGCAGCAAGCTGACGGCTGATGTCCTCGGCTGCTGCATCATTCTGTAGTTCAGCACGCAGAACGTCGAAGTCGGTGAAGAGGGGCCCGGACAGGACCAATGCTGCTGCTTCTTCATCATGGCGAGAGAGCACGTCGGCGACAGTGTTGAATTTGCCGGCACGATACTCCACCGTCAGGTTCGTAGCCGAACAGCTTGGAGACCCAAGTGTGCTGAGGGATCGTTGTCAGGCGCTGGTCGAGGAGAAACTTGAGGCTCCGGTGGTCGGTTCTAATGGTGAACGCATGACCCCAGAGATAAGGCCGCCAATGGCGCACAACCTTGACCAGCCCAATAAGCTCGCGCTTGTAAGCCGGCAGCTTGTCGTGGTGTGAGGCGACCGGCCGGCTGAAGAACGCGATGGCACCGTCTCCTTGGTGCAGCACAGCACAAAACCCAGCGCCAGATGCGTCACAGTCCACAACAAAGCGCTTGGTGAAGTCCGGCAGCTGAAGAAGGGGCGCGGTGACCAGTGCCGTCTTGAGGGCGAGGAAAGCGGCTCCCGCTTTTGCCGACCATGTGAAGGCCTCCCGCTTGAGGAGGCCTCCCGTAGCCGGCGATGAACTTCCGGTAATAGCCGGTGAGGCCGAGGAATCCACACAGGGCTCGTGCCGTGCGTGGATGGGGCCAAGCCTATACCGCCTCAACCTTCGCAGGTCCATGGTGACACCTTCGGCAGAGATGATATGACAGAGGTAGGCCACGGACGGCTCGCCAAAGTAGCACTTGGAACGCTTGGCGAAGAGATGATGATCATGCATGAGCTGCAGCACTGCTTTGACATGTTGTTGTTGGAAATATGCCCTAGAGGTAATCATAGAGATGATGATATTTCTATTGTCTCCATGATTTATTATATGTTCATTGAATATCCATTAAAGACAACTTGTATTGATTGACAATTATGTGAATTGTCTGTGAGACTCTTTTACTTGTATGGTTATTCGATATTTGTCCCTGATCGGAGTTCATGTGAGGACACACATGAATATTAGATCAGCACATGTATTAGTTGATGACTATGTTTCACAAGTCATAGACATGGAGATGTCAAACTAATAATGTGGGCACATGTATGAGATGGGGCTGGACTGACCCAACATGAGATGTTCTTATTATCTCTTTACACATCATGTACGTTATGTCCTTAGACCTGAGATTGTGGTATGTACTCAAGATATGAATCGACTTACTTAGGGACTATCAAACACTACTTCGTAACAGAGTACTTATAAAGATAGTCTTCGGGTTTGTCAGGAAGTATGCTGTGAGACATAGACGATCAAGATGGGCTTTGCCCCTCTCCATGCGAGAGAGAGATATCACTGGACCACTCAAATGATTGGATCATAAAATGCATGGCCGTGCTTAGGTTAAGTGTTAACCTATGAGTTGGACCAAATATTGTGAGGCAAGGGAATTACGTATATGTGATCGTGGTGGTTCGTTAGATATGATCTTTGCGTATACATAGGAGCTGACACGTCTTGCTAGAGGCCGCTGTCAACTATCGGGCGAGTAGGAGTACTCGGGCCATGTCTATGTGTGCGTGAACCCATAGGGTCGCACGCTTAAGGGGCTGGAAACCTAATTCGAGTTGGACTCGAGTCAGACAGGGATTAGGGTTTGCTAATGGGCCTCTAGTCGGTGGGCTCATTAGGGACGCCTATATAAAGAGGGGGTGGGGCGACCAGGGTTTCTACCCACGTCATTAGATAGTCGTCGCCCACCCCACGCCCGCGTCTATTACTCCCCGCAGACCTAGCAGTCTGGAGGCGTGACACTTCCTCCCTATACGTGTGGGATACCTCGGAGGTGCTGCATCTGGAGCACAAGGACGAACCACACGTGGAGACGAGAAGGACAGACGTGAGCAACTGCACGGCACCGCTGCAACGCGCACGTCTACACCGAGACGTCTTCCGCTGCACCTGCGCGTCTAGTGGTAATCCCGTGATCTATAACTAGCAGTAGTTCCTGGTTTATGAGGTCGAAAAATTTTGTTTTCGGCTAGCGTAGCATCCCCATTCGGCTAGCGTAGCTTCCCCATTCGGATAGTGTAGCATCCTCGTAATCCCAACAGTGGTATCGGAGCCAGGTTACTGTCTCGTTATAGATTCGGTTTTGTGCATATAGAGATATGCACGGTTGTAGATCAGTCTCTGATCTTGATTCGTGATCTTGCTGTGTTGGTCATGTAACGATCTACTCCTACCGGTCGGATTTCCGCCATCGGAGTTAAGTGATACGTGTAAATCCAATCATGGCAAGATGGAGATCAATCAGATTGATCGAATCGAATTTAGGTCAAGAGCCGGGTGCATGAGATGTGCGTCGGCATGAGGAGATTTGCAAAAGGAGCGTTGTTCGGTAAAACGGCCATAACTTTTGCATACGACCTCGGATTGAGACGATCTTTAAACGAAAATCGATCTACAGAAAATTTTACATCCGATTTTCACCTGCTTTGGCCGGTTTCGTCGAATTTAGATTTGCGAAAAAAGGCTGGGAAAATTATGTTTTCTGCGATTCAAGATTAGACGTCGGGAACGTTTAACTCTGTTTTGCAGGGATTGATGACTGGTATAGCCCTTATGTGTATGTGATGCATGTATATTTTTTTTTCATGACTTGCATGTCGTGATTATGACAATATGGCTGGAGCCACATATATTGTCCATTTGATGTAATGGCCTGCGTGCCAAAATTATGATGATCCTACACGCGACTATGTAATTACTTTATTAATTACGCTAGTTGTAGCAAGTCTCGGTGGATTCATCGTTGGAGGATGGCGTGCATGCACCATGTAGATGAAGATCATCATGGTGAACAGATTGGCGGAGATGGAGATCTCCAAATGTATAATGGGCTATACCAAGTCATATCTGTGTTGATGCTATTCTCTTATAATGTTCTACTTTCACGTATGATTCATGTTTATTGTCTACATGCGGTAGTGAAAGTGTAGAACGATCCCTCAGTAATGTTCAAGTCATATGCTTCCCCAAACCTTGCACTGTCATATGTCTTGTACAATCGGTGGCGCGCCTATGAAATTAGGGTGTCACTGATTTTCCTTGACCAGGGAGGTTCGTATCGGATACTTACTGCAGAAGGGTTGGTTGCTTGAACAAGGTCATCCTAACGGTTAGGGACCTTGAAGCATAAGGAGTTGAGCACGTATAGAGATGTTGGCCAACAACAAGAGTCATATGTGATATGATTAGCAAAGAGTTGCTTACCGATCTACCATGTCCACTAGCGGTGATGCTAAAGCTCACTAGTAGACTTGTTAGTTTGGGTCTTGAATCATTGAGATTCAATAGAGGGATATTGATCTCAGTGGGAGTAGATTTTATTAATGTTTTAATATCATTTACTCTGTCTTGGATACATTGTCTTAGTATTTTGCATTTACTTTTGTTGTAGATCAATGGCACCTAGCAATCCACCATTTACTTTACGTTCAATCCTTGAGAAAGGTGCTGGCAGCAGCCATGTGATGGCGATCCAAAACAAGCCTAACTTTAAAAGGAAGGGCAACTTTTGGAAGAATAGGAAGGGCAAGGCCAAAGATGTGATCTCTAAGCCAAACCCTCCTGCGCCTGACGCTGCTGGACCAACTGCTGATTCTGAGTGCTTCCACTGCAAGGGGAAAGGTCACTGGAAAAGAAACTGCAAGGTGTACTTAGCATCCTTGATGAAGGATGGCGGTGGTAAAGGCTGCTCATACACTTGTTGTTTATATTACAGATATTTTCCTCGCTAACTCTTATATTAATTCTTGGGTATTTGATACCGGCTCGGTTGCTCATATTTGCAATACGATGCAGGGAATGATAAGAGGTAGAAGCGTTGGAAAAGGGGAGGTTGATTTCCGCGTGGGCAATAATGCAAGAGTTGCTGCGTTGAACGTCGGGACGATGCAACTCCACCTCCCATCAGGATTTATTTTGGAGTTAAATAATTGTTATTTTGTTCCAAGTTTAAGTCGAAACATTGTGTCACCTTCGTGTTTGATGAAGGATGGCTATTCATTTGCGAGTAAAGACAATGGTTGTGTAGTCTCTAAGAATGATATGTTTGTGGCTTTTGCATCCATTGTGAATGGGTTGTTTATTTTAAATCTTGATGATGCACCTATGTCTATCTGTAATATTACTGCTAAAAGGCCTCGGCTTAATGAGTTAAGCCCAACCTATACGTGGCATTGTCGTTTGGGTCATATAAGTGAGAATCGCATGAAGAGGCTCCATGTCGATGGGTTTCTAACTTCGTTTGATTTGAATCATACGAGACATGTGAGGCTTGTTTTCTGGGCAAAATGACCAAGTCGCCTTTCACAGGTTTTCCTGAGAAGGCGACTGACTTGTTGGAACTTGTACATACTGATGTATGTGGACCATTGAGTACGACAGCTAGAGGTGGATTTCAATACTTCATAACCTTCACTGATGATTTTAGCAGATATGGATATGTCTATCTGATGAAGCATAAGTCTGAGACATTGAAAAGTTCAAAGAATTTCAGAATGAGGTAGAGAATCAACGTAGCAAGAAAATTAAGGCCTTGCGATCAGATCGTGGAGACGAATATTTGAGCCACGAGTTTAGCAATCATCTTAAAAGTTGCGAAATTGTTCCACAACTTACGCCACCTGGAACGCCTCAGAGAAACGGCGTGTCCGAGCGACGTAAACCGAACTCTGTTAGACATGGTTCGGTCTATGATGAGCCAGTCAGACCTTCCTTTATCGTTTTGGGGATACGCTCTAGAAACAGCCGCTTTCACATTAAATAGGGTACCATCTAAGTCCGTAGTTAAGACACCATATGAGATGTGGACTGGTAAGAGTCCCAGTTTGTCTTTTCTAAAGATTTGGGGTTGTGAAGTTTATGTCAAACGACTTATATCAGATAAACTAACACCCAAGTCGGACAAGTGCTTTTTCGTGGGATACCCAAAGGAAAATTTAGGGTATTACTTCTACAACCGCTCAGAAGGCAAAGTGTTTGTCGCTCGAAACGATGTTTCTTAGAGAAAGAGTTTCTCAAAAGAGACAAGAGAGGGCAGAAGGTGTATCTTGAAGAGTTCAGGATGAGCCAACAGGGATTGACTCCACGAGTGATGCCAATGTAGCAGAACAAGTTGAGCTACCTGTGGCAACAGACACCCCGCCCCAACCACGAAGGTCGGCAAGAATCCGTGAGTTGCGTGGGGATGTGTTATTGTTAGACGATGACGAACCTGCAACTTTTGTCGAGGCAATGATGGACCCTGATTCCGAGAAATGGCATAGTGCCATGAGATCCGAGGTAGATTCCATGGGAGCTAATCAAGTTTGGAACTTGGTTGACCCGCCTGATGGGGTAAGACCCATAGAGTGCAAATGGATCTATAAAAAGAAAAAGGATATGAATGGAACGTCCAAGTTTATAAAGCTCGACTTGTCGCAAAAGGTTTTCGGGCAAGTTCAAGGAGTTGACTACGACGAGACTTTCTCGCCGGTAGCGATGCTTAAATCTATCCAGATCATTCTAGCAATTGTTGCCTATTATGACTATGAGATATGGCAAATGGATGTTAAAACAACCTTTCTAAATGGAATTTGGAAGAGGACGTGTATATGATACAGCCCGAAGGTTTTGTTGATCCTAGCAATGCTGGAAAAAATATGCAAGCTTAAGAAATCTATTTATGGATTAAAGCAACCATCTCGGAGTTGGAATATTCGTTTTGATGAGGTGGTCAAAGGGTTTGGCTTCCGTCAAAGTGAAGAAGAACCTTGTGTTTACAAGAAGGAAAGTGGGAGCGCTGTTGTGTTTCTAATCTTGTATGTAGATGACATACTGTTGATTGGGAATGACATTCCGATGTTGCAAACCGTAAAGACTTCACTGAATAATAGTTTTTCTATGAAGGATTTAGGAGAAGCAACATATATTCTGGGCATTAAGATCTATAGAGATAGGTCAAAGAGGCTAATAGGATTAAGCCAAGAAACGTACATTGACAAGGTGTTGAAGCGGTTCAACATGGAACAGTCCAAGAAAGGGTTCTTGCCTATGTCACATGGCATGCGCTTTAGCGAGAAACAGTGTCCTTCGACATCTGATGAGCGAGAGCGCATGAGTAAGGTTCCATATGCTTCGGCTATTGGTTCCATCATGTATGCCATGATATGTACACGCCCGGATGTCTCATATGCTCTAAGTGTTGCGAGCAGATATCAAGCTAATCCAGGTGAGAGTCACTGGACACTTGCTAAAAACATCCTTAAGTACTTGAGAAGGACTAAAGATGTGTTCCTAATCTATGGAGGTGAGGAGGAGCTCGTTGTAAATGGTTACACCGATGCTAGCTTCCAAACTGACACAGATGATTCACAATCTCAATCAGGTTTTGTGTTCACAATAAATGGTGGTGCAGTCAGTTGGAAAAGTTCCAAGCAGGAGACCGTGTCTGATTCTACAGCAGAAGCCGAGTACATTGCAGCTAGTGGAGCTGCAAAGGAAGGTGTTTGGATGAGGAGGTTCCTCATTGATCTTGGTGTGTTTCCAAATGCGTCCAGCCCATTGTCTTTACATGTGATAGCAATGGGGCGATCGCGCAGGCTAAGGAGCCAAGGAATCACCAGAAGAACAAACATGTACTGCGGAAATTTCACCTCATTCGAGACTTCATTAAAAGATGAAATTAAGATGTGCAAAATACATACGGATTTGAATATAGCAGATCCTTTGACAAAGGCTCTTCCACAGCCTAAGCATGAGGCGCATGTGAGGTCTATGGGTATTAGATATCTAAAAGATTAACTCTAGTGCAAGTGGGAGACTGTTGGAAATATGCCCTAGAGGTAATCATAGAGATGATGATATTTCTATTGTATCCATGATTTATTATATGTTCATTGAATATCCATTAAAGACAACTTGTATTGATTGACAATTATGTGAATTGTCTGTGAAACTCTTTTACTTGTATGGTTATTCGATAGTTGTCCCTGATCGGAGTTCATGTGAGGACACACATGAATATTAGATCAGCACATGTATTAGTTGATGACTATGTTTCACAAGTCATAGACATGGAGATGTCAAACTAATAATGTGGGCACATGTATGAGATGGGGCTGGACTGACCCAACATGAGATGTTCTTATTATCTCTTTACACATCATGTACGTTATGTCCTTAGACCTGAGATTGTGGCATGTACTCAAGATATGAATCGACTTACTTAGGGACTATCAAACACTACTTCGTAACAGAGTACTTATAAAGATAGTCTTCGGGTTTGTCAGGAAGTATGCTGTGAGACATAGACGATCAAGATGGGCTTTGCCCCTCTCCATGCGAGAGAGAGATATCACTGGACCACTCAAATGATTGGATCATAAAATGCATGGCCGTGCTTAGGTTAAGTGTTAACCTATGAGTTGGACCAAATATTGTGAGGCAAGGGAATTACGTATATGTGATCGTGGTGGTTCGTTAGATATGATCTTTGCGTATACATAGGAGCTGACACGTCTTGCTAGAGGCCGCTGTCAACTATCGGGCGAGTAGGAGTACTCGGGCCGTGTCTATGTGTGCGTGAACCCATAGGGTCGCACGCTTAAGGGGCTGGAAGCCTAATTCAAGTTGGACTCGAGTCAGACAGGGATTAGGGTTTGCTAATGGGCCTCCAGTCGGTGGGCTCATTAGGGACGCCTATATAAAGAGGGGGTGGAGCGACCAGGGTTTCTACCCACGTCATTAGATAGTCGTCGCCCACCCCACGCCCGCGCCTATTACTCCTCGCAGACCTAGCAGTCTGGAGGCGTGACGCTTCCTCCCTGTACGTGTGGGATACCTCGGAGGTGCTGCATCTGGAGAACAAGGACGAACCGCATGTGGAGACGAGAAGGATGGACGTGAGCAACTGCACGGCACCGCTGCAACGCGCACGTCTACACCGAGACGTCTTCCGCTGCACCTGCGCGTCTAGTGGTAATCCCGTGATCTATAACTAGCAGTAGTTCCTGGTTTATGGGGTCGAAAAATTTTGTTTTCGGCTAGCGTAGCATCCCCATTCGGCTAGCGTAGCTTCCCCATTCGACTAGTGTAGCATCCTCGTAATCCCAACAGTTGTAAGTGTTCAGCCCACGAGGGACTGTAAATGAGAATATCATCAAAAAAAACAAAAACAATGCGGCAGATGAACGGCTTCAGCACATCATTCATAAGCGCATGAAATGTCGTCGGCGCGTTGGTGAGGCCAAAAGGCAACACGAAGAACTCAAAGTGTCCCCGGTGCGTCCGGAAGGCGGTCTTGGCGACGTCGTCCGGGTGCATACGCACTTGGTGGTACCCGCTGCGTAAGTCAATCTTGGTGAAGAAGCGGGCCCCCTTAAGCTCGTCCAGCAGCTCGTCGACCACCGGGATCGGAAATTTGTCCTTGACGGTGGCGTCGTTGAGGGCGTGGTAGTCGACGCAGAAGCGCAACTGTCGTCGTGCTTGCGGACCAGGAGCACCGGGGAGGAAAATGGTGATGTCGACTCCCAGATGATCCCCTGGCTCAACATGTCTTCGCACTGCTGCTCGATCTCATCCTTCAAGAGCTGTGGGTACCCCCACCGATGGTGTATTCGGCAGGTGGATCCTGTGATCGTGGCGGCGTGGTGGTGGAAGACCACGGGGCTCCTCGAAGATGTTGTCGTACGACTGCAGCAGGTCCTCTAGGACAGTGCGGGGGTCGGCGCTGGCGCGAGCGGCCGTTGTACCAGAAGGACATCGACAGGGCGCCGAAGTCCCAGACGATAGGCCCCAATGTCCGGAGCCACTGGACCCCAAGGACCAAGTCGAAGCCGCCCAAGTCAAGCGCGAAGCAATCGATGGAGAACGCCTCGCCGCCAATGGTGACTGGGGTGGCGAGGCAAACCCCTAGGCTACAAACCCGGTCACCGTTGGCCACCATGACGTTGAGGCCAGCGCGTGGTGTGACAGGGAGCCCCAGGAGCTGCACGACCAAAGAGTTGATGAACGTGTGGGTGGAGCCAGTGTCCACCAGTGCCCGCAGCTGGACACCTCCCACCGAGACCTGCAGCAGCATCGAAACAGCGGCACGGAGGCCGATAAG
The DNA here is from genome assembly GCA_009763385.1 of Coix lacryma-jobi var. lacryma-jobi. Lineage (NCBI taxonomy): Eukaryota > Viridiplantae > Streptophyta > Magnoliopsida > Poales > Poaceae > Coix > Coix lacryma-jobi. Next base: position 81,489,840 of record CM019828.1, on the reverse strand, counting down.
CGCGTGAAGGGAAATCTCTTCGTTGATCTCGACGAGGGGGTCGTCCTCATCGACCGCCAAGTCCATGAGGAAGACGTTCTTGGCCGCGCACTTATGGTCCTTGCTGTATGGTTCCGGGCAGAAGTAGCACTGCCCATTCTGGCGTTTCTCTTGCATCTCCGCCTGCGTGAGGCGGCGAAATCGTGGGCGTGGAGCCTCCAGCTTGCCCTCCTGCACCGTGGCACCAGATGCAATCGCGCGACGACTGGAGCCCTTTGGCGCTGCTGAATTGTTGAAAGTTCCTAGTTTGGTTTTGGTAATTGAGTGACAACTTTAGGTGGACTAATTGTGTTTATGTGAGATACACAGGAGATTAGTCCACAGGTACACATGTGATGAAGGAGCTTATTTCATATGTGACATGACATGGAGTCATGTAGCTAAGATGGTGAAGATCAAGGCAAGACTTTGCTTGATGGACCGGTTGCGAAGGTGAAGGGCAAGTTGGAGGCTTTGAAGTCGTTGGTACCGAGTGTCAGGAGGCTTGAGCAAAGACTTAGCGCTGAAGGACCGAAGCAATGGTGAAGAGCAAGTGAGGTCAAGATGGATGGACCATGGAGGCCATGTGATGATATGAAGTAGATCATATCATTTGATTTAGGTTGGTGCATGTGTTGCATCAACACCAAAGGAGATGGAATGGAATGCGCAAGGCAAAGGTATATTTGTAGGGCATTTCATTTCACCGGTCATAAGTGTGTAGAGAAGTTTATGACCGGGTTTAGGATAGATGGCCGTACTATCAAGAGCAAACTTGTTTGCATATCGGTCATCTAGTGCCACTTGAGCGATTTAACATTGCGTTGTTACTAGGATCGAGTGGCGTTGTGAGTGCAAGTGAAAATCCTTTGAAAATGATTGTGAAAATGCTAACACACATGCACATGATGGTGTACACTGGGTGGTGTTGGCACATTTACAAAGGAGAAGTTGGAGAAGTTTTGAAGAAAACTTTGGTTGAAAAAGAGAAGTGATGGTTCTTGGATTGAAAAACGGTATTGATCCTTTGTTCTTTGGATCATGTATTCATGTGGGTTGTGTAGCCCTCTGAATAAGCTTTCCAAAATGTCCAAGATCATCGAAATCGGAGTTCGGAGCTAAGAGTTATGGTCGTTTTAGCGTGGCACTCAGGCTGCAGCCGGTAGTACCGGTCGTCGACAAGTAGTACCAGTGGGTAGTACCCAAAGTTCCGCTAGGCGGCGACCAGGCGGCGCCTAGGCGCGATTAAGCGCTAGGCGATGGGTCTCCGCCTCGCCTACGGGGGTGGGCGGGCTCCTGGGCGCTAGGCGGAGCTAGGCGGCGAGGAGGCGGCTCTAGGCGGCGAGGAGGCGGCGAGGAGGCGGCACGGAGGCGGGCACGAGCTGGGCGAGCCGCGAAATCCCGCCCGCCCGCCCGCTGGCGCGAAAATAGCCCGCGCGGAGGCGGAGCGCGCGCGAAATCCCGCTCTGCGCGCACGCGGATGACCTCCCGCTCCCGCCCGCCGGACGGATAAGGGAGAGAGAGAGAGAGAGGGAGGGAGGGAGGGAGGGAGAGGGAGAGAGACACTGACCGCTGCCAGACGAGCTCCACCCGCCATCCGCCGTCCGCCGTCCGCGATCCGCGCGGGCTCTTCCGCCGTCCGCCGTCCGCGCGGGCTCTTCCGCCGTCCGCCGTCCGCCGGGAGGTCATCCGCGCGCAAAGGACCGCGCGGGCTCTTCCCCTGCTCGTCCCCTCCTCGTCGCCGGTCCTGCTTCTCCCCTCCCCGTCCGGTCGTCCCCTGCACCTGCTCCCGCCGGTACTGCTCCTGCTCCCCGCCGGCCACCCCAAGGTGACTTCCTCTGCTCCTCTCCCTGCTCCTTTCCCTATGGCCCTCCTCTGTTCCTCACAAGGTGAGGTCCCTGCTCTGCTCCTCTGCTCCTCTCCCTGCTCTGCTCCTCTCCCTGCTTCTCTGCTCCTCTGTTCCTCACAAGGTGAGGTCCCTACTCTGCTCAGCCTGTTCTTGTAGTTGTAGTGAAAGAGGTCCCTATTCTTGTGATTGCCTGAATCCAGGATGTCAACAGCAGATGGAGATGGTTTAGCTGCAGCTAGTAATCAAACAGAGGCAACGAATCTCCTGAAAAGGAATTCGGATGATGTCGGATGGGAGTATGGGGTCCTTGTTGATCCTTCCAACAAGGACAAGGTGAAGTGCAATCTATGTGACAAGGTGATGCAAGGAGGCATTTATCGGTTGAAGCAGCATTTGGCCCATGACGGAAAGAATGTGGCGAAATGCAAGGCTAAAACACCGCAGGCTCTGGAGGCTAAAGAGAAGTGCAAGAAAGCACTAGATGATGCAAAAAGGAAGAGGGAGGAGAAGACTGTTCGTGAGCTAGAACTTAGAGAGGAAGTTAATGTGTCTAGGGTTGGAGAGTCAGAGGAAGTGACTTGTGTTGGAAGTTCAGAGCCTCACAAATTAGGACCCATTGACAAATGGACACGTGCTATTGATCCTAAAGCTACCAAGACTGAATCTTTGAAGCAACAGCAGCTGAACAAGGAGCTTTGGAAAGAAAGAACACATGAGGTGCATAAGTACATTGCAAGATGGGCCTATACACATGGTAAATTGCTTATTGTTGTTTGGTTGTTGTTATTGGCTTATTGCTATACTGATCACTAATTAGGGTTTTTTTATCATGGGCAGCAATACCTTTCAATGCATGTGACAATGATGAGTTCAAGCAAATGTGTGAAGCAATTGGTCAGTTTGGTCCAGGTCTTGTACCTCCATGTCAAGATTCACTGCGAGAGAGATTGCTGGAAGAAGAATATGCAAGAACCAAGAGCTTGCTGCAGGAACGTGAAGCCGAGAAGATGAAAAATGGGTGCTCTATTATGACCGATGCTTGGTCAGATAGGAAGAGAAGCATAATGAATGTGTGCACTAATTGTGCTGATGGAACCACCTTCATCAGCTCAAAAGAGATGTCAGATGTGTCACACACAAGTGAAGTCATCTTCGAACTAGTGGACAAAGCAATTGAAGAAATTGGTCCAGAACATGTGGTGCAAGTAGTGACAGACAATGCCTCTAACAACATGGGAGCAAAGAAGTTACTGCTTGAGAAGAGACCAAACTTATTTTGGACCTCTTGTGCAGCTCACACAATCAACTTGATGCTGCAAGGAATTGGCAACATGCCTCGGTTCAAGAAGGTGATTGACCAAGCAAAGTCATTCACCATATTTGTCTATGGGCATACAAGAACATTGGATTGCTTGAGGCACTTCACAGATGGGAAAGAGGTAGTGAGGCCAGGAGTGACTAGGTTTGCTACAAACTTTCTCACTTTGAGCAGCATGCAAGACAAGGACCAGTTAAGGAAGATGGTGGTTCATAGTAGGTGGGACTCTTTGAATGATGTGAAATCAAAGAAAGGAAAAGAGGCCACAGCAACTATATTGAGTCCAACCTTTTGGAAGGAAGTGAAGCTAACATTGGCTGTTTTTGAGCCATTGGTCAAAGTACTCCGTTTGGTTGATGGGGATCTGAAGCCATCCATGGGTTTCGTTTATGGAGAACTACTAAAGGCAAAGAGAGAGATCAAAGAGGCCTTCAACAATAATGAGTCTAGGTTCAAGGAGGTAATTGCTGTTGTTGACAAGAAGTTCAAAGGAAGACTTGATTCTCCATTGCACTTGACAGCTTATTTGCTGAATCCACACTATAGCTATACTAACCCATCCATCTTTGATGAGCCCACAATAACAGAAGGGTTCATAGCTTGTGTTGAGACATTTTATTATTATGATGAGGAGATGCAAGATTAGGCTGCCAACATTGAACTCAAAAAAATTCAGAATAGAGAAGGGCCATTTAACAAGAAGCTTGCAAGGACTTTTCAAAACTTTGATTACAATCCAGGTAGAGGTACATGCTATTACATGGGTATTTGCTTGCTGTTTTCATCTAAATAACATGGTTGTTTGCTTGCTGTTTTCATCTAAGTAACATGTTTGTTTGCTGTTTTCAAATCTAAATGAGCTGTTTTATTTTATTTCAGCATCATGGTGGCGGCTGTATGGAACTGAGACACCAGCTTTACAGAAGATGGCTACAAGGATCTTATCTTTGACATCAAGCTCTTCAGGTTGTGAAAGAAATTGGAGTGGGTTTGAAGCGGTTAGTACCTATCTATTATGACTTATGAACCAAAACAACAACATTATGGTTAAATTGCAGAACTGAAAATGCTCTTTTTTCTTAATTTATAGATACACACTAAGAAGAGAAATAGGCTTACTACAACCCGCCTCAACAAGTTGGTGTTTATTCAATTCAACAACAAGCTGCTGAATAAGAGAGACAAAATCAAGACAAAGAAAATCACTGATGTTCTCTTCTCTAGTGATACAAATGAAGCTCAAGGTTTTCTCCGAGAGGGTGGAGATGATTGTGCGTTAGTTGTGTTTAGAGATGAGGAAGATGAGGATGAGATGGAAGGTACAGGGATACCTTGGTCTGTTATTGGAGAGGCAGTGGGAGCAGATGAACAGCTTCAGCGGCGTAGAAGTGCAAGAGTGAGGGAGCTCTATGAAGGAGAAGAGTTCGAGTATGAAGAGGAAGAGTTTGATGAAGATGATGTGAACTACAGTGAAGATGAGATATGACTGCAGGTCTGCAGCTGTGTGACTCTCTATGTGTGTCTTCTTTTGTGAGTTGTGTGATTCAGTGATTGTGAGAACTAAGTAAGAACTATGTCTATGTGCTTGTGCCTTGTGCTCTATGAGACTGATGATGTCCTTTATTTATAAATTGTGATTGTGTTGTGCACTTGACCACTTGTACTGTCCTATCACTTGCTGATTTAAAGCAATATTGGCTGCTGATTTGGTCTGCTCATGGATTGGAGGTGGCTGCAATGATTCAGATAAGTGATAGCTTGTTGTTTCCTATATTTTTATGAACTGCTCGCTGTTATTGACAATATTTAGCATTTATAAGCTGTACAAATGTGTTGTAGGACATAGGAACATGCAAGACTAAGCCACCAAGGTATCAGCCAATCAGGTATGTCTACTGGCCCTCTCTTTTATTTTCAGCAACCTATATAAGTATATATTCAGCAACCTATATAAGTTGCTATATATATATACATAATATTATATATATATAATGGCTATAGTGCCAAAACGCCTAGGAAAACGCCTAGCAACGCCTAGGCCTGATTACTCCCGCCTAGGCTCTAGGCAGTGGGTCAGCGCCTAGTTTCCGCCTAGCGCCTAGCTGAACTTTGGTAGTACCGGTGGTCGACCGGTAGTACCGGTGGGGCCACCGGAAGTCGCAGTTTGTGCTTAGTTTCTCCAATGGGTGGATTGGGGCACGACCAAAAGTACCGGTCAGGAACCGGTAGTACCGGTCCGTTGACCGGTACTACCGGTGGTACACACCGGTTGTACCGGTGGCCTTCGTGAAGCTTGGGAAAAAAGGGGGAAACGGCTAGTTGGTTTCCCCCTCTATATATAGCGGCGATGGCCGGCCCTTGGGCGCATGCTGAGCACTCTAGAGCCTTTGTGGCTTGTGTGGATGTGCTTGGGAGCCCTCTAACTCGCTTGTGCTTGCTAGTGTGTGAATCAATAGCGAGTGAGTGATTGCTAGTGCGTTGCATTGAGAGATTGCATCGAGTGGGACTAGGTGTTCGTGTTGCAAGCCGGTGGTGCTTATTACTCTTGGAGGTTACAACCTTCTAGACGGCTTGGTGATCGAGTCTCCGTCGTGAAGCCCGCGTGAAGATTGTGCATGGCTCCGGAGAAGGATTGTGAGGGGCATTGTGCTCGACCCGCGGGAGATCGCGAAGAGCAACTCTAGTAAAAGGGAGACGCGAAGAGCGTCAAGTGGTCTGGCCCGGTCAAGTGCTAGAGCTTATGGTAAGCACTCCATGTGGGAGTGTGACTAGTGTAGTCACCACTAGCAAGAGGACCGGTGGCAACCTTGAGCTTGCCTCAACGGAGACTAGCTTGGTGGCAACCAAGTGAACCTCGGGATAAAATCACCGTGTCAACCTTATTCATCCTGTTGGTTTGCATCACCTTACACAAGCTTGTATTTACTTTTATATATATTGTGCTTGTGTAGTTGCTCGAGTAATTAGTTAGCTTGTGTAGCTTCCTAGTTACCTTCCTTGCTTGTGTAGCATAGAAGTTGATCTCGTGAGTGACTAGTTGACTTGTAGTCTTGCTAGTCACATTGCTTAGTTTGTGTAGCTAAGTTGAGCTCTCTAATTTGGCTTGTGTAGCCTTGTTATTGAGCATTGCTAGTGAGTTTAGGCTTTGTGCTTTTGCTTAGTGGCATGTGTAGGAGCTCTCCGATTGATTGAATACTAGTTGCTTAAGTTTGTGTAACCTTGCAAGCTAGAATTGTTTAGGTTAGCTCTAGCTAGCCCGACACCTTATTTGTCTTGTTTAGGATCTTTTGTAAGGTGCCATAGAGTATAAGTAGAGGGGTGTAGTCTTGGCTTGACCGATAGTTTTAATTCCGCATTTGTTTCGGTTAGCCGGTGCGATCAATTTTAGAAAGGACTATTCAACCCCCTCTAGTCCGCCATCTCGACCCTTCAATTGGTATCGGAGCCGAGGTCTCTCATTTGTGGTCTTCACCGACCCGAGAGGATGGTGACTTATGGGCTAGATGTTGAGTGTCCACACATTTTTTATGGCACACACTTTGCACGGTGAAAAAATTGGATGATATGCAATTTTAAATTTATTAGTCCTCAAATGTGGTGGATCGTAGATGTGGGCCTTTCTATTGTGTTGAATAGAAAGAATGCAACTCAAGCACAAAAGAAATGCCTACATCTCGATTGCCAAGCTACTAACATTTTCTATCAATCTATGGAGGATAACATATTTGGTGAGATCATGGACTTGAAGTCCACCCATGAGATTTGGATTTATCTCAATGAGAAATATGGGGCGATCTCCGATGAAAATCTTGATGAGCACAAGGAGGAGGCACATGAGGATGTTGAGCATGACCACAACTTGGTGGTTGTGGAAGATTGCTCCATCTCATGGTCAAGTGATGATGATGATGTTGATCGATCTACAACAAGCTCACTTGACAAGGTTGATGGTGATGATTCAAGTGTTGCAAGTAATGATTCTACTCCAAGCATACTTGATGATGTTGATAGCTCAAGCTCGGTTGATGATTGTGATACTACTACAAGCCCATCACCACATTGCTTCATGTCACAAGGTGATTGTTAGGCAATAGAATATGTCGCATGTAAATCAGGAATGTGCCGCATGTAAATCAGGAATATGCCGCATGTAAATCAGGGATTAGCTGCTATAATTAGCAGATGTAAATCAAGGATTAGTTGCTATAATTAGCAGATGTAAATCAAGGGAGTTACCCTTGCCTTGTAAAGCAAGGCCAGCCAGCCCTATATAATAGAAGGCGCCCCCTCCCATTGAGGTGTGGCCAATTGCCCCCAAACTCTAATCTTCTACATGGTATCACGAGTTCAGGTCCCGATCCCGACCTAATCTCGCGACCTTCTCCTCCAGCGCCGCCCACCTCCCCTTGGGCGCCGCCCACTTCCATCACTCCCCATGGGAACCAAATCAGACCTCCTTTCTGCCACCAGCGGCGCCCTTACGAGCGATGTTGCCCCCGTGATCTGCCCCTTCGCCACCATCAACGGCAAGCTCCACGTCCCCATGACCCTTGAGTTGAAGCCCTCTAACTTCACCAAGTGGTCGACAGCGTTCCAGGCCACATGTGGGAAATTCGGGCTGCTGCATCATCTCGCCACCGCCTCCACCTCGCGCTCTGACGAGCCATGGACGCAAGCTGACTTCTGCGTCTGCGGATGGATGTACAGCACTGTCTCTGACGCCGTCCTCAACCTCGCCATGACCGACGACACGCAGACGGCGAGCGCTCTTTGGGCGGCCATCGGCGCGGTGTTCCAGGCGAACAAAGCTCCTCGCGCCATCTTCTTGAATCACGAGTTCCACTCGATGACTCAAGGGGACTTGTCCATTGACGCCTACTGCGTTCGCATGAAGGAGAAGGCCGACGAACTGCGTGACGTTGGACAGCCCGTCTCTGAACCCAACCTCGTCCTCAACCTGCTACGCGGGCTCAACGAGGTCTACTCCAACGTCGCCGACAACATCGCCGGGACGCAGCCCCTCACCCTCGCTGCCGCCCGGCACCAGCTTCTCCTCAAAGAACTGCGCCTGCAAAACGAGGCAAAAGTGTGCGCCACCACCGCCCTCCTGGCTGCTGCTTCCCCCTTTGGCGGTCACCAGCAGCAGCAGCTGCAGGGCGGCCGGCGTCCTAACCCCAGGAAGGGCGGCCACCAGCCCTTCCCAAACTCCTCTGGCGGCAGCACCAGCACCAACAAACGCGTTCCCTGGGGCTTCAATCCCTGGACCGGCGAACGTGTAGCCCCTGGAGAGTGCGTCACCCCTCCTGGACAGCGCCGCCAGGGAGGTTCTGGCGCCCCTGGAGGTCCTGGTGCCCAGGCTGGGTGCAACCCGGGCATACTAGGGCCTTCCCCGCAGGCCTCCTCCAGCGGCCCCAACACCTCCACCAGCACCTGGGATGCAGCCGGCCTCATCGCTGCCCTGCAGAACATGCAACTGCAGGGCGACTGGATAGTTGACTCCGGCGCCTCCACGCACATGACATCCTCGGCCGGTATGCTTACCCAACGCCTCCCCCCCTCCATCTCCTCAATAACAGTAGGTAATGGCACCAGCATTCCTGTTACGTCCAGAGGTCATTCCATTCTTCCTACACCTACAACAAATTTCGCTCTTAATAATATTCTTGTCGCACCATCCATAGTCCGCAACCTGTTATCCGTCCGTCAGTTCACTCGCGACAATAGTTGTTCCCTTGAATTTGACGCACATGGTTTTTCTGTTAAGGATCTCAGGACGGGACGCGTGATTCTCCACTGTAACTGCGACGGGGACCTATACACCATGCCTGCCTCCACAGCTGCCGCCCCATCTCATGCTCTCCTGGCTGTTTCGTCGACTCTGTGGCATCAACGTCTCGGCCACCCTGCACCCGCTGCTCTAGAACGCCTTAATAAACTTCATGTTGTTTCCTGTAATAAAGTAGACCGCTCCCTATGTCACTCATGTCAGATAGGCAAGCATACGCATCTAGCTTTCAGTTCTTCGCATTCCATAACTCATGCCCCTTTTGAACTTGTTCACTGTGATGTTTGGACCTCCCCATCAACAGTCTGTCTAGCTACAAATACTATCTTGTGGTGGTTGATGATTTCTCTCATTATTCCTAGACTTTTCCCTTGCGAGCCAAGTCTGATGCTTTTCCCACGCTCCTTCACTTTTTCGCTTGGGTTTTCACTCAGTTCGGCCTCACCATTAAGGCCGTCCAATATGACAATAGGCGTGAGTTCGACAACACCACCTCTCGTACTTTCTTCCTCTCTCATGGTATCCAGTTACGCATGTCTTGCCCCTACACCTCCTCCTAAAACGGCAAGGCTGAGCGCATGATTCGCACCACGAATGACACCATGCGCACCCTTCTGCTCCAGGCCTCACTTCCCGCTCGGTTTTGTTCCGAGAGCCTTAACACCTCCACCTATCTCCTTAACCGCTTGCCTTCCACTGCCTGCCCCGCTCCCACCCCACACCACGCCCTCTTTGGTACCCCTCCACATTACGATCACCTTCGTGTCTTCGGATGTGCGTGTTACCCTAACACCACTGCCACTGCTCCCCACAAGTTGGCTCCCCGGTCGACTCGGTATGTCTTCCTCGGGTACTCCCCGAAACACAAGGGGTACCGTTGCTTTGACCTTTCCTCCCGTCGCGTCCTCATTTCTCGTCACGTTGTGTTCGACGAGTCCGTCTTCCCTTTCTCCACCACCACCTCCCCTCCCACCACCACCCCACCACCCACCTCCGACCTTGACCTCTTCTCCCTTTTTCCCACTGACGCGGTAGTCCAGCCACCTTTGTCGTTTTGCCCTGCAGGTCCTCCTCTACCGCGCCCACCGCCGGGCCCGGGCCCCGGCTCTCCTGCTCTACCGCGCCCTCCGTCGGGCCTGTGCCCCGGCTCGCCATCCTCCAGGCCTGCGACAGCCCCTGCGCCGGTCCGGCGACCACGTCCCCCGGTGTTGTGCCTGATCCTGCGCCCGCCGCGGGACCGGCGTCCTCGGCACCTCCCGCGCGCTTCGCCCAGCCGGTGCATGTCTATCAGCGTCGTGCGCAGGTGGCCTCCCCGCCCCCGGTGCGGGACCCGTCGTCGTCGTCGCCCCCTCGGTCCCATCCAATGTCCTCTTCTCCGTCATCGACGCCTACGCCGCCGCCTCCACCGCCGCCGGCTGCTCGGGTTGAGCCGCCCGTGTACCACCCGCCTCTTCTTCACCGTGACCCGCGTCATGTTCACCCCATGGTGACGCGGCAGACGACGGGGGTGTTGCGGCCCCGGGCTCTCGCCGCGACGCCCGGCGAGCCGCGGGTCTCTCCGGTACCATCTTCCGTGCGCGGCGCCTTGGCCGACCCTCACTGGCGTGGTGCGATGGAAGAGGAGTACGCGGCTCTGCTCGTCAACCAGACCTGGGATCTGGTGTCCCGTCCACCTGGCTCCAATGTTGTTACGGGCAAGTGGATCTGGACACACAAGCGGCGGGCTGATGGCACTCTTGAGTGGTACAAGGCTCACTGGGTGCTCCGAGGTTTCACTCAGCGGCCTGGAGTTGATTATGATAAGACATTCAGTCCGGTAGTGAAGCCAGCTACAGTCCGCACTGGCTCTCTCTCGCTCCTTGCTCGGCTGGACGTTAAAAATGTTTTTCTCCACAGGACACTTGCTGAGACGGTCTACTGCAGTTAGCCCGCGGGCTTTGTTGACTCCTCTCGCCCTGACCTGGTCTGCCGCCTCAACAAGTCACTCTACAGCCTCAAGCAGGCCCCTCGGGCACGGTACTCTCGGTTCGCTGCATTCCTGCTTACATTGGGGTTTGTGGAGGCCAAGTCAGATACTTCTCTGTTCATCTATCACCACGGCGGGGAGACTGTCTATTTGCTGCTTTATGTTGATGATATTGTACTTATAACCTCCAGCTCGACACTGCTGCGGCAGATCATCACCTCTCTTCAGCAGGAGTTCACTATGAAGGATCTCGGTGTGCTCCATCACTTCCTCGGGGTCACCGTTGAGACTCGTCCAGGGGGTCTCTTTCTTCACCAGCGGCAGTACTCTTCATATCCTGGAGCGAGCTGGGATGACTGACTGCAAGCCCTGCTCCACCCCAGTTGACACTCAGGCCAAGCTGTTAGAGACCGAGGGCACCATAGTTACTGACCCCACTGCGTACAGGAGTCTTGCAGGGGCACTTTAGTACCTCACCTTCACCCGCCCGGACATTACATATGCAGTTCAGCAGATTTGCCTTCATATGCATGATCCGCGCGAGCCTCACCTCACGGCTCTCAAGCGCCTCCTTCGCTACCTCCGCGGCACTGTCGACTACGGCCTGCTCCTCCACTGGTCTGCCTCCACCGAGCTCGTCGTCTACACCGACGCTGACTGGGTCGGGTGTCTGGACACTCGCCAGTCAACCTCCGGCTATGCTGCTCCAGTGCCGAGGCGGAGTACCGCGCTGTTGCTAACGGCATGGCTGAGGCCTCCTGGCTCCGACAGCTCCTTGGTGAGCTCCACAGTCCCCTGACCCGGAGCACGTTGGTCTACTGTGACAACGTCAGTGAGGTGTACCTCTCCACCAACCCCGTTCAGCACCAGCGGACCAAGCATGTGGAGATCGACCTCCACTTTGTCCGCGATCGGGTGGCCATCGGCGATGTTCGGGTTCTCCACATCCCGACCATCTCCCAGTTTGTTGACATCTTCACCAAGGGCCTCCCGTCCTCGACGTTCTCCGAGTTTCGCTCCAGCCTCAACATCACTAGTGGCTAGTTGAGTCTGTGAGGGGCTCGTGTGTTGTGGTGTGCTTCTTTTCGTGCTCAGTCTTGAAACTCCGCTGCGCCGGTAGTTCAGACTGCGGAGGAGTGTTGGAGTATGAGAGTATTAGGCCCATGAGGCCCATGTATGACTATATTGCTACCCTCCTAGGGTTAGCCAAAGTTAATCCAATCATTCTATTCCAACATCGAGTACGCCACTCCACCGAGTGATCTGCCTGAGTACATCGACGCCAACAACGATGGTGAGGTGCGTTTTACACCATGACCGACTTAGGCGGGTACTCTACCACGTTTGTCGTGGCTGAACGTGATTCCAATTGGAGGCGGGAAATGTTGGAGGAGATGAAGGCAGTCAAGGACAAGACAACGGGACTTGGGAGCTCATAGGCTGCCATTCGATGGGGCAGAAGGTCAAGCAGCACGAGCATGACGCCATCGTCAAGCACAAGGTACACCTGATCGCCCGCGGTTTCGTCAATGCAGGGTATCGACTTCGAGGAAGTCTTTGCGCCGGTGGCGCACATTGAGTCTGTTCGCCTGTTACTGGCTCTAACAGCAGCGAAGGACAGGCGCGTCCACCACCTAGACGTCAAATCGGCCTTCCTCAATGGCGAGATGGTGGAGACAGTCTACGTCAAGCAAGCTTCGGTTGCCGTCGAGGGAGCAGAGAGCAAGGTACTATGGTTGCACAAGGCTCTGTATGGGCAAGGCAGGCACCGCGGGTGTGGAACACCAAGCTCGACGTCGCACAGGGCGCGTTTGGGTTCGCACACTGCGCAACAGAGCAAACTACAATGACGACAGGGTAATTAGGATCTCGTCATCGTTGTGTATGTGGACGAGTTGATCATCACCGAAGCATGTGCAGACATTGATGGCTTCAAGCGCGAGATGGCGGCTCATTTCCGCATGAGCGACCTCGGCCAGTTGTCCTACTACATCGACATCAAGGTGAAGCAGGAGAGCGACTCCATCTCCATGGGCCAGTGTGCCTACGCGGAGAAGCTGCTGAAGCGCGGCGGCATGGCTAAGTGCAAGCCGTGCGCGACTCCGATGGAGAGGCCGAAGCTGACAAAGGAGAGCACCACGACGAAGGTGGACACGAGTTACTGGAGCATCGTCATCGGGTATGTCAACTGATTCATGGAGGATCCTCGAGAGGATCATTGGGCTGCAGTGAAGCGGTTGTTGTGCTATGTCAAGGGGACGGTGGATCACAGGATCATCTTCCCCAAGACCGGCGACGGAAGTGGGCTGCGGCTCACGGTTTTCAGTGATGCAGACATGGCGAGCGACATTGATGAGCAGAAGAGCACCTCTAGTGTGCTTGTCTTCCTTGGATCGGCCCCAATTTCATGGCAGTCGCTGAAGCAAAAGGTGGTGTCGTTGTCTATGTGTGAGGCAGAGTACGTGGCACACTTGTTCATATGATGAATAGCCCTTCCCCGGGGGATGATTGCGGATAGGTTCTTATGGCTCTTCCTAAGCTGGGCCAGCGACCATGCGCTGGGCAATCGACAAAGAGGTTAGCTTTGTTGCATCACATCAGGTTCACTAACCATCATAAGTCATTATTTCTAGATGATTGACCATCTAGATTGCCAACCCAATCTGAATGGCAAGAAATAGGCTCTTTATCGACCGAGGCGTGCCAGACGGTCTAGCTACGTCGACTGCTGGGCGAGCCAACCGGCAAGGAAGCTCGTCCAACAACTTTGATGGTGAACAACTAGCCTACCATCGCCCTCGCCAAGAACCCCATCCTCCACGACCGGAGCAAGCACATCAACGTCAAGTTTCATTTCCTTCGAGATTGCGTCGATGGAGGACAGCTTGTCGTCGAGTTCGTCGAGACCAGCTGACACCTCGCTGACATCCTTACCAAGTCACTTGGGCGACTTCGGTTCTCGGAGTCAAAGAAGATTGGCAAGGCTGAGGTCAAGGCATCAGGTTAGCAGCAGTATTACTGTATTAGGGGAAGAATTGTAAGACATAATATAGTGCTGCCCTCTCTCTTCGAGGGCCAGGATGAGGGATTTCGCTAGAGCCTGATTGTCTCCGCCTGCCGAAAAGACAGTTGTCTCGTAGCTTGCCAAGAACTTGCGTGGGTTCGCTTTGCCGTCGAAAGTCGAAATGCGCGGCTTGTAATTGAGTGGCCACGGATGGGCTTGCAACTCCCTCGAGAGTGGAGAGGTTTCGTCGATGGTGTTGCCGAAAGCTAGCGGTTGCTCTCGCCTTGGTATGAATACATTTTCTTGGGCTATCGGATTTGGGTCCGCTCCGGCCCTTTGTAGCTCCTGAATTTCCTTCTCGAGTTGCCTTCTCTGCGCCTCAGCTCGCTGAATGGCGTTGCGAGTCTCGTCCTCTCTTGCTTTCGCTGCTAGTTGCTGCTGCAGCTGGTCTCTTTGCAGCAACAACTTTTGGATTTCCTCTTGCTGCTGCGCCAGCGTCTTGATTGCTTGGGCGTGTCTTGTGATTTCAGCATCGTCGTCATCCTCTTCGGCGAGTTCGTCCTCGACAAGTCCTTCCGGTGTGCCGTCTCTGCCGAATGTCCGCTGATCCTCGGGTTGTACGTTCTGACTCGTGGATGCTCCCGGCGGCGGCTGAGTTTCTATCGATAGAGCGCCGCCAAAAGCTGGTAGCTCTGGGGCTGTGCCTGGTGGAACGGTTGACTGGAACTGAAACCGCGACGATGCCGAAAGCATCCTTCTTCGCGGCGATCATCTCCAGATTGTCGACCGTCTTCGACGCTTTCCTTGGTGGCATGGTAAGCTCGGGCGACAACCACGGTGGGCGCCAATGTCGTTTCGGGTCCGAGGCCCCGAAACAGCGGGTTGTCGCACGAACGAAAGCACAGAGCGAAAGCGTGAAACGAATGGGAAAGTAGGGAAGTGGTTCAAGTGAACAGTGTTCTCCCCCTTTTTCAAGGGGCATCAGGAGCCTTTTATATTAATCCAGATCAACTTGAAAGTACATGATTGCCCTTCCAACCACTCCACTACAGTTACAATGATGCCCTATCCAACTACCCCGCAGCTGTGCGCCGCCTTTGCCGGCACGAAGGGCACCGCCGTAAATGCGCACGGGGGCTAAGCAGCCTGCACGCCCTTCCTTCTGACCTGCGGGCCCCTCCTTGTCAAACGCTGGCGTATCCTGCGAAAAGAGAACGCGCCGCCACAGCCGAAAGAGAAGAAGCGAAAGCGTGCCGCCTGCGTCCGGCTTTCGCGCGAAAACCCGGGCCGACGCGGGTGCCCTGAAGCCCACCGTGCTTTCGCGCGAAAGCGAGTTCCACGAGGTTTCCTTCCAATCGATCCCCCTTTCGAGCCTTGCACATTCGCGCGAAAGGTGCGCGTGAGGTCGGCCTGCGACAGCTCGTGCCTTTCGCGCCGAGCATGTTCACGCGAAAGGCAGACCCGCAGCGTCACCTTTCGGCGGATTTTTCTTTTGCGGCCTTTGGCCTCGGCCGAAAGCTTTGCTAGGCGAAAACAGGTACCTCACATCCGGGCTACCGCCCCGACAATTGGCAAGGCTGAGGTCAAGGCATCAGGTTAGCAGCAGTATTACTGTATTAGGGGAAGAATTGTAAGACATAATATAGTGCTGCCCTCTCTTTTCCTGCGCAACAAGGGTTGGCATTTGGTCAGCTCTTGTTGTCCTTGGTTGTTGTAGCAAGTAAGGCAATAGGCCATCTCTAGTACTAGTATGCACAATAGTTGGTAGAAGCCTACATCAGCTACGCAAGAGCAACAACACAATCACAATATATGAATGAGTAAATGCAAGCTAGTGTTGGGAAAATGCAAACCAATGAGAAGATAATGACACGATCATTTTTATCCTGAGGTTTGGTGATTTGCCAATCACCTACTCCCCTTGAGGCAAGCCCAAGCTTGTGTTGATGTGGTTGGCATTCACACTTCCATCTTCCAAGCAACTCCAGATGAAGTGATACCTAATCCTAATGTGCTTGCGGCTCATGGAAAACATGATTCTTCGCTGGGGACAGAGCGGACTTCTCAACTGCTTCGACCTCCCTGCCGAGAAGCTCCCCCAATAGCCGAGCCGAGATAGCCAAAGGGATTGAATTGCAGCGGATACTTCACAGCTTGGTAGAGACACCACACGCTACTTGAGCGATTGCAAGCTAACGAGACACTTGCCGAGGAAGAACATAGTGCCTCTTATGCTCTTGCTTGTATCAATGTCACTGGCGAGGTCGCTGTCGCAGTAGCTGACGAAGTGCGTTGTAGGGTTCTTTGGCAGGCCATAGTCGAGGGTGATCGCCACATAGCGCAGAACTCACTTGACCACCTGTAGGTGCTTCATGATGGGCCGCTCCATGAATCAGCTCATGTACCCGACGCGAACGCCAAGTCCGGCCCTGTATGCACCAGGTAGCGGGCACTGTCGATGATACGCTGGTATAGCGTCGCGTCGACCTCCTCCATCGTGGTGTGGCGGCTCCATCGGAATGTGACCTGGATTGCAACCACCTAGCTCGACGATGCGCTTGGCATAGTGTTACTTGTGGAGGGTGATGTCGTTGCTCGCACACCTCGATGTCAAGATAGAAACAGAGGAGGTCGAGGTCGCTCATGTTGAAGGTTGACTTCATTTGCGCCTCGAAAGCCTCCTCCACTTCTGCTTCCTCCGCACCGGTGAGGACGAGGTCATCGACATAGATGCCGACGAGCAGGACAAAGCATCCGCTGCCCCGACGGTACACAGCGTCCTCGTGTGCGCTTTGCTGGAAGCCCATCTCCTTGAGAATGGCGTCCAGTTTGGCGTTATAGACATGCAGGGCCTTGCGGTAGATCGTAGAGGGCCTTGCACATGCACAACCTTTCTTGGCTAGCGACGATGAAGCCAAGAGGCTGACGAACGTAGACTTCCTCCAAGTTGTCGTTGAGAAAAGCGGACTTGATGTCCATGGGGATGGACACACCAGCTCTCTTGAGCCACCAGCGTGAGAAAATTTTTTTCTCAAATATGCAGGAGAACTGCATATCATTGCATTAAGATAGAAGAAAGGGCTAAAATAGCCATACAGTGCAAACACACACACCCTTGCCTCGGAAGGCCTCAAAATTACATCTGCGCCTGGAAAGGAAACCAAAAATAAAACGACCGGCCCTAAGCAGCTCTAGTGGCCGACTGGTCGAGCAGCAACTAGGGCGCTCAACCCTTTAGCTCCTGCCATCATCCAGAAATCCATTTTCTCTTTAGCCAAAAGGACAACCAGCTAGACCATGGGGGACTGGGGGAGATGTTGCTGAACACCGCATCATTCCAGAGTCTTCCAAAGAGTCCATGCCCCCAAAACGACCAAAGTATTAAAACCTCCTTTAACATCCTGTCCCACCATACTACTAGCATTCTGCCACCAATCAAAGAAATCAGCATTATCCTGCGGTGTAACCCTCGCCATCCCAACATAGCTTAGAAGACGGTGCCAAAACTGACGCGCAAAGACACAAGACGAGAGGATATGGGCGATGGTCTCGTCCTCCTGATCACACAGCGGGCAGTGTTCTGGGTGAGGCAGGCCGCGCCGGGTGAGTCTGTCCGTCGTCCAGCAGCGGTTATGGGCAGCCAACCAAAGGAAAAATTTACAATTCCTTGGTGCCCATGTCTCCCAAATTAAACTTCCTGGCGAGAGGTAGACTGAACCATGAAAGAAAGCCAAGTAGGCAGATCTTGTTGAGAATTTTCCAAAAGGTTCCAATCTCCATTTATGCATCATCCACCTCTGGTTGGAGCTCGATCTCTTGCACAAGGTCCCAAATGTCCAGAAATTCAGAGAGAACTTCCACCGAGTGATGCCCCTTGATGTCTTGTACCCACCTGTGGCTGATCATTGCTTCTTGTACAGTCCTCCCTTTAGTGCATCGCTTGGGGACAGCAGCAAAAAGGTGGGGAGCTAACAGTTCAATAGAACAGCCATCCAGCCACTTATCAGTCCAAAATTTGATGTTTGCACCATCCCCACTTCAGAAACAACAGCAGCCGCAAAGAGGGTTTGTGCACAATTGTGAACCGGCACGGGTAGAACAGCCCAAGGCCTACCAGGCTCTGTCATCTGGAGCCAAATCCACCTCACTCAAGGGCCCAGCCAAAATGATGCAGATCAAGAATACCAAGGCCTCCGAGCTCTTTTGGACGATTAACTTTTGGTCAGGCAAGCAAGCAGTGCCTGCCATTAGCTTCTTTTCTACCACGCCAGAGAAAACCCCGCCTAATCTTATCCACTGCCTTCAAAAACCATGGCGGTAGTAACATGTTGCACAAAAATTGCTCTACCAGCACGGGTCATCAGCTCTGCCTTCCAACCCGGCAGTTGAGCAGCAATTTTGTCAATGATAGGTTGCAGCTGCGCCTTGGTCAATTTTCTAATGGAGAGAGGAAGTCCTAGGTACTTGCAAGGGAATTAAGTCGCCAGCGTGAGGAATTAAGTCGCTCATTATCCTCGGAGCTTGGACTATATGGAACCATCACAATGGGTGTGTTTTTGATGGAGCAGCTCCAAACTTAGCTGGTGCTTTGATCATAGCTGGCGAGGAGTGCCGCTTGGCAGGGGCTCGAGGGCTATCATTCTTGACTGCCCTCCTCGGTAGTTAAGTGCCTAGTTCAGTAGTGGTCGCCTTGTGTAGTTTTGTCATGGGCGCGAATGTAATCCTTGTAGTTGTTGGGGCATGAGTGCATGTGTGTGGTGTTTGTGGGGTTGTTTGGGCTCTTGCTCCTTTCTCTTAGTAATATAATGAGGGGCGGCTCTCCTGCATTTTTGAGGAAAAAAATTAAAGAGGCCAACCAATCATAGCCGCATAGAATTGATCACCGAACCAGATCCCATTCCATTAGATTAGGAAGGAAATGATTACTTCCCCAGTCAAAGGTATTTCCTAAATCCTTTGTGTATACACAAATAATCATTATTTTAAGTGCAATAAGATCATTAAAAGGAAATATACCTGTTCACTATGATCAGGAAGGCAAGGAGGACAACCTTCTGGAGGCCTCAAAGTGAGCTCTACTAACTCAAGTGCGTGAGATGCCCAGCGCGCCAACCCGTTACCTCGAAATACATCATCTTCAACACAATCATTGTCAGCTCGACGACTCTCTCTCAAAACTTCCTCCCTCACTAGATCAAGGAGAATTGCAGTCTGACAGTAACCAGAAGTCAGAATTCTATTGATGACACTAAAACAGAAGCTCAAACTTTAACAGCCATGTTTGTCATTCTCAGCATATGTGCCTTAGAAGATTAAGGTCATTGATTAACGGCAGCAACATTCATATAACTCATTGTCCTCCAATAGATTACGAGCATAAATAAGATGGAGTTACCAAAACATAAAGAATGACTACTTGAACATAGTGTTAGAGGAAAACAAGGTCCTTACCAAGGATGGAGATGTACTATTGTTTACAAGAGCTTGTAAGATGTCAAATCTCTGAGATGATGGCACCATTGAAATAACCTGACAATTTAGTGTCATAAATAAGTGCAATATTAAAAAACAAGGCTAGGCAATGTCACAGTACATAGGACGTAGAGATGCCATTCAAAATCAAGATATCATCATGGGGATCATGGCAATTATAACTTTCAGACTTGTTGCAAAAATATGCACCAAAAGTGAGCAAACTAAAAAATACGCTAATTAGATCTATGTCATTAAGTTTGAGAAAAAAAAATAGATCCATGCCATTATAATTCATAACTCAGCTGTTTCTCAAGTGTGCCACTACTTCTCACTTAATAGAATATAGGTGCCATTGTAATTCAGCTCATACTTGAGGTATGCCATTATGCACGACCACAACAACCTTGGGCCCACATGTAGGCATACGTACAGCTTCGTACTTCCGTATAGACCAAAACATCCCTGCTGGCTGCTACTCCCCTCTCCTTCCAAACACTGACATGAGGGCCCTACTACTCATACTTATCGCCTCTCTTCCGGTATTCCCTAGTTCCCCCTAGAGCCAAGGCACATACTTATCGTCTCTCTTTTTGTCTTTTGTCTGCGCCAGCATCGCACTCGGTGCCACCATGCACCCTCCGATAGGATGCGCTGGAGGAGGAGGAAGCCTCCACGACAACAAGGGGAGTAGGAGGCTGCCGTAGTAGGAAGGGCCTCAAAGCTACATCTGGTTAGAGGGACAGGATACTTAGGATGAGCTACAGGAGGTGCTTGATCATGATGCCTAGGGCGCGGCAGCAGAGGATATGCTCTAGTAAGTGGGACCGAAGCTCGAGGCGACGGTCGAGTCAATTCTCGAGCCTTGCCTTCAGGCGGCGACATTTCTAGCTCAAGCTCCAGTGGCTCATCCATGACGATGACAAGTCGAGACTTGTCACCACCTCCATTTGTGGCGGGAGTAGCTGGAGGCAAGCAGAACCGTAGCAAAGAAGCCAAATCCGCAACAAGAGGGACAGGGTCCGCGACAGAGAAGGATGGATCCGCCATCGTCCGCACTTGGGCCACGCCGCGGGGTACCACGCCGTCCACGCGTCATACCAGTAGTAGACAATGTTGCGCTCCCAAAAATGACACAAGGCCTACTACATTCACATCGTATAGGTAGTTGACACGGTATCCGAGGCCAGCAGTGGCCCCGGTGGAGGCGTCCCACACAGTGGCATACACGGACATGGCCTTGGAGCGGAAGTTCGCGCCCATGGTAGTCGACCGAAGCACCATGCGCATGTCCTCGTAGAAGGCCGCGGCTATGGAGGTCCATAGGATGGAGTAGCGGAAGTGCTACTTAGAGCATTAGCTTGGGACGCCAGCATGCACAAGCTCAACGTCAGATGCCACTGGTGTAGACAGAGACAGGAAGGGGATGACACAAGAGGTCCACTTGTAAGTCAAGTGGGGAGAGGGGTAGGATGGGTATTTTGGACAATATGAAAAGTCTACGCAATACATACACCTACATGTGGGACCAATGTTACCGAAGACATATAAGATGCCATGGTTCAAAGAGACACTAAATTGTAATGGCACACGTCCTATTAGGTGAGAATTAGTGGCTGCCTCTAAACGGCTGAATTATAATGACATGGGTCTAATTAACCCATACGCATAGGAAATAGGAATTTAAGGTATTTGCCTTTTTCAAAGCAGCAAAAGCTTTTTTCCGCACCAATGCCACAGGGGCAGTCATCATAACGCTTTCAATGGCCTATCAATGTCATTAAAATGTTTTAGCGGTAGAATAAAAAAATTAACACATTTTTTATAAAAGGAAGAGTGATACCTTGAGTGTTGCAAAAATACAAGGAGCATAGCATGTGAAATCTACATGATTATTGATCTCTTCACCATGATTTTCACCAGCTAGAATCAGCATTAAGTTTAAACCATGGGATTTGATTATCCATGGGTAATGAATTGAGGATAGGACATATTTAAGCATGTTAATTGCTTCCCATTTCTTCATATGGTTGCCCTGAACTTCCTTCAGTGCTAATTCCAACTCTTCTCCAGCATACTTTGACATATCATTATCATCATACATATGAGTCCACACAACTGTAGAACAGGTGATACATGTTACCGATGAGCATATAAACAATGCACGAAAGAAAGAAATTGCTGTAGTAAAAACTATCACCACCTGAAAGTGCTGCACCATCCATAGCAAAGGAAAAATGCTCCACAAAATCAGCATCTTCCTCTGCATTACTTTGCAAACAAATTTATCAGCTCAAACTAAAGCAAACCAAATGTGAAGAAACGAACAGAAAAGAAACTGGAAATAAATTGGATTAGTTAAGACACCTTTGGAAAGTTTATCAGTTGCCGCTGTGACATCACTGCCAGTTAGCAGACCAAGATAGGTGAATCCACAAGATTTAAGAAATCTGAAACTCTGAAAAACAACTGAACCACAAGCAGAGATAATATCCTGCTGTCTGCTTTGTGATACAAAAGCCTGAAAATAAGATGGCATGCATTAACTTGTTAGGGTTAAGGAAGAAAATGAACTGTAAAGAAAAGTATCATCTCATGTACTCACTATATTCTGAAGGGAGTATAAACCAAGAATTGCATAGAGATCTTTGTTTTTGTTGAACTTTCAGTAGACAAAACAATAATGCAGAATCAATCAGTGCATAGGAATGATAAACAAAATGGTAAAATAAGTGTCAACATTAAACAGCTCACAATAGTTAAATCAACAAACCATTGATTTGCACATTTCTTGAATGGCATTGCCAATGCCATGTGCTGCATTGAAGAGATCAACGGCAGCACTTCCATGTTCCTCAACACATTCTGATACAGTAACATGCATAACTTTAAGGACAACAGGCAGTGCCACCTTTACTTGCTCGATATGTCGCCTCTGAATTAAAGTAAGCACTGGCCAACGAATAATTAGTTGACGAACATTGAATAACATGGATACTAGTCTTTTAGACAGCAGGTGAGCAACATATCTGTAGAGTTTACCTACAGTATGCAGAGTTTACCTACAGTATGCAGTGTTATCCTAAATAGTAAACAGTCATGTTTAACATTTAACCATTTAGACAGAGTTTAAATGGTGTTAAACAGTTTTCTACTGCATCACCAAAATATACATACTCATGAAACAGAATCTAGTATTCTGGCAAGTATACATATTTATGTATTGATTGACATCTGAGCAACAAAAGAGAATATACTATGTCTTCCACTAGCGCATTGACAGTTTATTTATCCACATTCAACATGAAGTAAACTAAAGTTAACTGATTCAGTCTTGAGTTCTAAACTTCTAATAGGCATTTCATGACTCTAATTCACTTCAGCAAATTAATCCTGTTTACTCCGTATTTCAACGTGTTTTACCGTTTAAATGATTTGGCTGGTTAATTAGCTGTATATCGTCTAAACAAGACAGACACCTCTTGTTTACTGTTTACACACTGTTCAAATGGCATTTTAAGTCCTTTAGGTGAAAACTGACTGTATAGTGTATACATGTCAGATTATCGGATTTTTATGTAACAAATTAAGGTTGATATTAACATAATAGGCTCAAGTTTCAGATAAGACGCAGTTATTCACGTGGACAACAATTTTACAATTTTATAGAAGTCTTCACAAGACAATAGTGCACATACCTTTAGCAAGTGCATCGAGTAGAAGAACAAAACTGCATAAGCCATTTGGTAGCTCCATTTGCGCATCTAATGCCTGCATTAATCAAATACGATAGGTTTAGCAAAAGAGATCAGAATACTTATAGGAGCTGAGTATCAATTGTACATAGTCAGAAAAAACACGAGATTATAATTTCAAAATGAATCGATGAGGAACCACTTGCATTACACAAGTCTGGGCTGAGTCTACGACGCGAAAAGGCCTCTAGCTGAGTGATTAGGTGGCTGGAGTAGCCTGGGTTCGGCTCCATGTGGGAGCGAATTTCAGTCCGGGGTTAAAAAAAAATCCTGTCTGTCCCAAACCAAAGCACAGATCTAAGGCCCAGCCCCAATCATGATCGTCCTCACATGGACTACGGTGCCACTGTGTGTGGGTGTCGCAGGGGTTGCAGGTTGCGTTTTATTTAGTCTGGGCAAAGACAACATCAGCTGATTGTAAGACTAATCCAGATCAATTAGATGAGAAGAAACCATATCAACCATCTCAGATCCCAAATGACCATCTGTCATAAGCCTTTGCATGCACAAATGCGCAGAGGAATTTTCTATCATCATTGCAAAATGACAGTTATGCCAACCAAGAACAAGAAGTCATCAAGAACTTAATGTATATAAATCGAAATATAACAAACCTCACAAAGGATGGAGAGCATGTCCCTTGGACTGCAATTCGACACAAAGAACTTGAGGATAGCCGCAGCAACATCCCGGCATCTCCCCATCTGAACCCCTAGCTTCGCCACGGGTTTGGGAAGCACAAGCGAGAGCGCGTCAAGGGCCATCTGGTCATAACAAAGCAACGAAATCAGTAGGCCATCAGTTCTCCGTTCTCCCAAGCCCACCAAAAAATCGCAAGACACATCAATTAGAGAGGAACGCGTAGTTCCGACCTTGTTCGAGATCGATGACGGGCGCGAGAGGAACTCGAGCACCTCGCGGAGCAACTCTTCGGAGACCCCTGGCCTTGACGCGTCTTCGCTGTCGTGAATCCCGTCATCGGCGTCGGCACTTATGACGGCTACGGTGTCAAGAATGTTGGAGATGGTGAAGGAGGCGATTTCGGAAGCATCGGAGTTGCCGGAGTCGCAAGCCTGTGGTGGAGACAGAGATGGGGAGAGTTTAGAAGGGTTCCGGAAAGCAGCAGGTGGTTCGAGACATTGAAGTGTACTAAGATCGTGGGTTCATGGGTTACCTCGGAGAGGGCGGTCAGCGTTTCGCGGAGGCAGGCGGAGTACGCGGCTGCGGAGGAGAAGCTTATGGCGCCATCGCCGGCGGTGGAGGCGGAGGGTTCGACAGCAGCCATGGAGCTGCTGCGGTGGCTGGGCCTGTTTGGTGTGTACTACGTAGCTATGCGCGCTTTGCCGCGACGCAATCTCTATCTCTACCACTAAAACGTCCAAACAGGAATCGCCCACACCGCTTCGGCGTGCCCTGCATTCGGCGTGCCAGCCGCTCCCCGCGCCCGCCCGCCCAGACGCCTCCCTCCGCGCCCTCCCCTCCGCGCTGTCGAAAGTCTGCGACGCTCCATCGCCTCCCTCCGCGCCCTCCCCTCCGCGCCGCCGGGCTCCTCCGGATCTGCTGCTGGCCGCGCCCCCAAGCCGCCGGCCTCGCCGGATCTGCCGCCGTCCGCCCGCGCCGACCGAGCTAAGTCGGACGCTGCGCGTCGAGCTCCTCCCTCGGGGTCCGCCTGCAGGGAGCTCGTCGGCACCGGTGAGTCTCCGATCACGGCACACTTTGCCGCACCGGTCCTCCTCAACTGCTCGCCCTTGCCCTCCGCTGGCCACCGCCGCACACTTCGCTGTTGGATCTCGCGGGAACGAGGCAGGCAAAGCGAGAGACGGGCGGCGAGGCAGGCGGTCCGTGCGCATGGCCGACTGGACAGCTCGCCTGACCGCCCGTTGGAGCAGTGTGGGCGGCCGGCTGCCGAGCCGCTGCGGTGTGCGCCCTGCTCCTGGCTTGCTGGAGGTGCGGTGTGCCCGGCCGGCCACTGAGCTTTTGCGGCGTCCCGGGCAGCAGGGAGGGAGTCAACCACGCGCGCGTCCGGGAGCACCCAATCTGTACTGTGGCGGCGGCTGCTGCTCCTGCTCAGGCAGTCGGCTCTAGCTCCAACCTCCAAGCTCAAGCGGTCTAGGCAAGCAAGCAGCATCGACCGGTTCCAACTTCAGCTCCACGGTCCTTGCATCTACATCAACATCTCAACCTCATCCCCTCCTGTGCCGGCATATTATTTCAAGATTTAATTTTTCTTTTTAAAAAAGGCGTTGTGCTCGGTTACACTAAACCTGCAAAAGCTAACACACATGAATATGCCTCCAATTATTCAGAACTTCAGATGCATAAATTGTCACATATAAGAAACTCATAGGAACCTGCAGGCTAGCAACTACTAACCTGAAGCTAAAGATGACTAGGATCCATTTTACAACTATTGAGTGTCTCATTATCACTTCTATTTTGTTGACTTTTAGATGTTTGGTACTTTGCCTTTCCGTTGCTTTGGGAACAACCATGATGATTGAAGTTTGAACGTATGTTGAACCATTACCAAAAAAACGAGGTAGTGTCATTCTTAATGACAAAAATTATATGACCTATATAGATTGTACATACTCCCTCCGTATCACAAATAAAAGATGTTTAGGACAGCGACATGGTCTCCAAAGCATAACTTTTATTGTAAAGTGGTATATATATACTTTTATGAAAATACTTTTCAAGATAAATTTATTTATATGATTTTTATATTTTTAAACTCAATAATTTAAAAGTTATTCATGATTTATATTCTCAATGTTTGACCGAAACCTTTTTCAAAACGTCTTCTATTTGCGATACGGGAGTACTAAAAGTCACTAATGGTTAATTCTCTAATCTCACATCAAACCACATCATCGAAATTTCAGTCATAACATAGTTATACTAATTTCTTTTGTCTGGTCGTAATCATACTCGATGATACCAACGAAACACCCCGACCAGTAACTTCCTTGATTTTCAGAGATTTGCTGGACCATGTTTGTACTTTTTAAGCAGCACCTGTTGGTGTTCTGCATATGCATTTCCTACTAGATGAATCCATCTTTTCGCAACCGTTGGCAATCTCAAACTTCTTCTTTGATTCGTATAATTTGATATGCTTTTGGAATTTGGGTGGGGTTAATATGTCTGACGTGTGCCAACTTAGTTAGCTATTGTTATAATATCATCTATTCTATGCCAGGTTTATATAATTTTGTTTTATCTAAGTAGCCTGGAAGAGTTAATGAATCAGCATAGTTATATTTGAATCAGTTTAGTTAGACATTGTAGAAAATGAAATGGTTTTAGCCGTGATTACTAATAATCATCAGTACCTGCCTTGTGGAGAGGGACGTACAGTTAGCCCTTTTAGCCAAGAGCTGAGCTACTTGTATGCCAAATAAATATAGAAGCTAAGTTCTTACCAAGTCCTAGCCAATTAAGGTAATGCAACCATCTCTGAACACAGTCAATACTCATTGTGCCTAAGCTGTGATTGCTATAGACAAGCAAGACCGGGAAAAATTGAATATGTTGTGTGATTGATGAGTTGATTGGTATAAATACTGAGATAGCAAGTTAACTGTATTGCAGCCAGACCCTTGTCATTTTTCATGGAAGCAACATTATTTTTAGTTAAATGCTACTACTTTCAGCATTCACTGAACCATCAAAATTTTCTGACACGTAAAATATCAAATTCTGAGTGTAATTACAGATTTTTTGACACTACTACTACTACTAATTTTTTAGTGTATAGTTAAAGAATATGTTGACCATGTTGCTTAATGAGATTGCTTATCTCCCTTTTAGTGCCAGTGATTAACAACCTGCTCCCAGTAGCAGTGGCAATGCTCCCAATAGCTTGGTGTCGGTGGCAACGATGTACTACCTGCTATACACTCTAGACAATTGACAAGTTTGATAACGACCTCCCTGCACGAGGCGGGGCTAGGAATGTTCTGCTTTGCTATGAATTTTGTTGAAGTTGTGTGCTCTGTGATCACTTTTCAATGGAATATATTTTTGGAAGGCTATGTTTACCTTTTCAGCTTTCAATGAATTATATTTGAAGGGTTATGTTTTTGCCTTTTTAGTTTTCAGTGGAATGTTTTATCTGAATGTAAATGTTAGTTAAGTGCACGTGC
Organism: Coix lacryma-jobi var. lacryma-jobi; assembly: GCA_009763385.1. Taxonomy (NCBI): domain Eukaryota; kingdom Viridiplantae; phylum Streptophyta; class Magnoliopsida; order Poales; family Poaceae; genus Coix; species Coix lacryma-jobi. The sequence goes on along the minus strand of CM019828.1, from coordinate 81,462,525 downwards.
TTCAATTCCTGTTTAATATAGACCATTAATATACTTTGCTTATTGTATTTTGCATGAAGCTATCTCCTCTGAAAATGGATGCTCTTCCCGTCCTCAACTTCTACTATGTCGTTGACGGCGGTAGAGAGGAGCGGTTAGCGTACTCCATAGCACTGCATCAGACATGTTCTTATAGGAGTTGCTGCTCTGCATCCCAATGTCCAGACTCTGTAAGGTAAGCTCCAGCCTCTCGTGCTTGCATCTAGCTCCCATGTTTTGTATCTATTTGTGATACTCTGAATTTTTTTGTCCTAATCATGCTCATTGATAAAATACTGACCTCTATGTAGTGAGTCTTGGATGCACACCTTTTTTGAGCCTAGGATACACACCTTCATCAAATATGCGATGGACGACAGATAAGAACTGAAATTCATCGGTTCCCAGTTTGCTCTTCTCTCCATGGGGACTTGATGATTTATTCTACATTTTACCAATTATTATATAGTTGTACGAAGTCTCTCTGTTTACTCTGCTTATCTTTCAATCTATGTGCCTCTTTGTTGACTAGGTAACTCGATTTTAATTTTTGGATAATATGGTCTTAAAATGGCTCTGGGCAATGCAACAGCTAGGGGCTTAAAAATGAAGTATTGATTACTGAACACGCAATTTCCGGTTACTGGTTCAATTTTCAACTCTAGCAAATAAAATGATCTACCAATTAGTAAGTTGGTTCATTTAAGAAGCTAAATATACTGGTTCAGCTGTTAGTTGTTTGTTAAAATCTACCGTCAGTTCACAGTTATCCAGGGCTAGGTAACTAGATAAGAAATCAAAGGTAGGCTGCAAACTATCTAGAGTTCCTTCAAAGATTTGGTTGTATGAGCAGGTACATGATAATGGGCAAACTAGATTGTTAAGGTCTCTCCATTATATATAAGCCTTTAATGTCTAACTATCTTGACAATTCATATTCATCTCTTCTATAGTATTAAAATCGCATCCCAAACATTAACAACATTTTCCACAACTTCTACTTAGGACTAAACTTTTGTAGTCACTAGAATTTGGTTGTTATTGGATATTTTGTTGCACGCTCACTTTAGTTTCCTTCTCTTTTCCTAGGGGTTAAATCATCTTTTTCCTTTTTATTTTGGAAGCTACTGGTTCTTGATCTGAATGATCTTGTTACTGGAATCAGTCAGCTGAAAATGCCATTCCCTTTCATTTATGCCAATTTCAATCACATGAAACCTCTTCAGCCACAGTGGAACTGAGATATTGGCCTATTGCTTTGCTTTGTCCAAATAATCGATCCATCTGGAAGTTAGACATCGTTTTACAAAAGAAAACTATGGTGTAAATTATTGCTTACAAGATGTTCAATGAAATATCTATGAGCTCAAATCATGCCAGATATTGGTTAGAAACACGACAGCATTAATATCTGTTAGAAAAAGATCAGGTTAGTGTAAATCAATCACCATTATTTATTCAAATTCTTCATGCTCTAAAGAGAGAATAAATTTATCCAATGTAAGACAAATGTCCAGCACTACCATAACACACGATGGACCATTCTTTTTATATACAAAGAGCTACCAAAATTCTCAACTCTGATATAGTTCATGTTACGGAGACCAGTTTTAAAGGGTAACAACAAAAATGAAGAAGATGTGTGGGGTAGTTGATGCTGCATATCTTGAGACTGATGCTTTCCTCAATACCAGTCAGACTTGCTTAGGCTTTTAGTTTTCTAATGTTAAATTTACCTAACATATGGTGACAGTTACTCTTCTTCAGATGCAAAAATGTTCAGTTGTGACTTTTCTAATTAGTTTCGATGCTGCTGCTCCTCTCATAGAATCTTACACTTAAACCACGTCCAATTATTAGTAATGTCACAGCTGCAAAACAAACACAATACTTTTTTGTGGTGCAATATCAATCTTGTAAATTTCATACATGGTTATTTAAAATTGGTACAAATGTTCTCAAGCTAGCTCAGCGCTTCCATTTTTCTTTTTTTTTTTGCAGAACTTCGGAAAAGAGGAGAAGAAACAACTAACGCAAGACATTGGGAAATTGCAGTTTGTGGCATGATTTGATGAAATTAGAAATTAGTTGAGCCAGAACAAAGAGAAAAATAGAAATTGGAATCTATATTATCATCATCTTCTCATCATGTTTGATCCTACAAGTCTTGATTCGATAATAATTATGTCACCCTTTGTTTTCAGGTTGTTGAATTGTGCACTTATGAGATGAGGAAGCTCTATTATTTGTCCATTGATTTTGACCCAGTATTTTTTTTAACCATACTCTTTTGCATTTTAAATTTTAAAGGCCCTGTAGCAACCCACGGGTATCTGCTATCTATCTACTACTAAAAAACCTATAAGGGAATCGTCTACCCGGCGATTTTCGCTTCGCCTCGACAAAAGTTTCCCCGGCCCACCCGCAAACCGCACAGAAGGAAACACGGGATCGCCTCAATCAAAAAAAAGGAAAGATCGGGCACATAAGACCGTCGTCCTCCCCTCGCCTTCGTGTACCCCTCGCCCTCGACCTCACCATCACCCTCCGCTCGCCCTCGCCCTCGCGGAAGCCGCGGACACCTCGGATCGTCGGACGCCGATGCCGCTGAGATCCCGCGCCGCCCTCGCCGCCCTCGGACGCCGACGTCGCCCTCGCCCTCGCAGAAGCCGCGGACGCCACGCAACCGTGGACGCATCGGACCATCGGACGCCGACGCCACTGAGATCCCACGCCGTCCTCGGACGCCGACGCCGGCCTCCATGTCGACTCCGCCTGCGCGCTCCCCACGGCAGCAGCTCGGCCTCGAATGCCCGCTCGGCTGCCCTCCGCGTGCTCCCAACGACCGACCGCCGCCGCCCTCAGACACCCGCACAGCTGCCCTCCGCGTGCTCCCAACGTCCGGCCGCCACCGCTCTCATCATCGGTAAGAGGCTGTTAGCACTAGACTAAATGGAGGGAAAGGAAAGGGAAGTCAGGCGAACAGCAGAGCAAGCAGAGAATGGGGCGCCCAGCGCGAACATAGCGCGCCAGCCGAGGCGCAGCGGCAAGCCGGCGAGCGCGTAGTTGGAGACGTAGCTGAGGAGGATCCCCGCGGTGATGAAGAAGTCGACGAGGGAGGAGAGGAGCCCGCGCGACGACGCCGGCGCGATCTCGGCCGCGTAGACGGGGGCCACGACCACCGCAAACCCGACGCGGACGCTGGTGACGAACCGCGCGGCCATGAGCGAGGCGAAGCTGCCGCCGAGCGACATGGTGGGCGCGCCCGCCATGAGGAACGCGTTGGCCAGCACGACGGTGCCACTGCGGCCGATGGCGTCCGCTGGGCGAGCTGGGGGCGGCCCGCAGCCGCGCGTGGGCGCCGGGAGGGCAGCCGCCGGCAGGTCGGGGCTGCAGGCGGGGCCGCAGGTGTCTGCGCCGCCGACCGCGCTGTCCTCCGTGTCCGCTGCGCCCGCCGGGATCTGAGCGCACGGGACGGGGCCGCCCGAATCCAAGCGACCGGCCGAGCTGCTCACCTGCGCCACCGAGCAAGCGGAGCGGGTGGAACCGGAGCGGCGCGGCGGGAAGGGAGGAGGAAGACGACCGGGCGGAACTGGAGCTGGACGGGATCTTCTCGTCTCCTGCTCCTCTCTGCTCTCTGCTGGGGAGGAGGAGGAGGAGTTCCGTTGGGGGCGCGTCGTCCGTCCCCTGCCTGCCTGAGCGAGCAAGAGCCAAGAGGAGAGGAGAGGAGAAGAGAAGAGGCGAGCGCTGGTTCGAGAAGCAGGACATGCCTGTACTCGGTAGCAGTGCGGGATTGTACCAGTTTAATCGCGTCAAATCAAGCGGTAATTTTTTTTTCTCTATCTCTACGACTCAAAAAGCAATAAGGGAATCGTCTCCCGGCTTTCCCCTTGTCTCCCCTCGCGCAACTTCACCCGGCGAGCAGAAGAAGGGCAGCCGGCTGGACACCGGGAGCAGCAGCAGTAGAGGTGGCGGGGGGCGCTGGTGCCGCGGGGAGGGGCAGGGCGGGCGGATCTGAGCCACCGGCCTGCCCGCGCCTGGCCGCTGGGCGATCTGGGGGCGGCCGGCAGCCGCGCGTGGGCGCCGGGAGGGCAGCCGCCGGCGGGTCGGGGCTGCAGGCGGGGCCGCGGGTGTCTGCGCCGCCGACCGCGCCCTCCTCCGTGTCCTCTGCGCCCGCCGGGCGGCCGTCCCCGGGTGGAATCGGGGCGCAGGCGGGGTCGCGCCGGGCCGCACCACCCGTGCCAGCCGGATTCGGGCTGCGGGCGGGGCCGCGCCGGCGTGCTCTGTGAGGTGGCCATGGCCGCCGCCGCGGGAGGAGGCTGCGCCGGCGCCAGGGAAGCCGCGCCCGCCGGCCAGATCAGCCCAGGTGGGGGAGGGGAGAGGGGGGAACACCCCAAAGTAGGTGGGGGGAGGGGGATGGTCGCCGCCGACCATGGAGGAAGGCTGTGGCTGCAGCTAGAGGCAGGCGGCTGGGAAGCGAGGGGAGAGGAAAGAGAGAAGGCTAGATACACTGTATCAACACCATTAGTATCTCTATTACTAAAAAAAAGCAATAAGTGTAACAAGTTGTAGCAGCTTCCATTCAGCAGTAGACGGTTTGCAAGTTTCATTTGGCTCACGACCAGTCCACACAATGACATGGTTCTATACACACCCTAGCCTTCAACATGCGCTGGCCCACCATAGTGTATTGAGCGTCAGTCTATGTTTGTCGATCTACCTCGATTGTGGACGTTGCTTAGCATGCGCTGGAGGTGATCGTGTGTTATTTTGTTCCCGTTGCAACGCACGGGCATTTATCTAGTATAAATTGTAAGTATATTGGTCAGTTGTTGCATGTTGATTTCATCTTCTTACACGTAACCTTTTCGAAAAGAATGAAAGAATGTTATGAACTCTGTAGCGCGGTCTCATATTATTCACCTTGTTTAGTTCCTCGTCCAAAAACTTTTCACATATTACATCGAATGTTTAGATATATGCATAAAATAAATATTAAATATAGACTAAACATAACTAATTACATAAATTGCGATAACTTTGCGAGACAATTTTTTAAGTCTAATTAGTCCATGATTTGATAATATTGTGCTACAGTAAATATATGCTAATGATGGATTAATTAGTCTTAATAAATTCGTCTCATGGTTTTCAGACGAAATATGTAATTTGTTTTTTATTAGTCTATTTTTAATAGACTAAATTAGTGCCACAACATTCGACGTGACACCCAAAAAAAATTTATCCTCCAACTAAACACCTAGTATCTGATATTTTTGGTAATATCATTAAACAACTTTGGAGTATTTCACCAATAGAAAAGGAAAATTAAAACTGTCTCTCATCGTCGGTTGTGAAAAAAAAGGCACAGGTAAAAGTGTTAAATAAAATATGTTGCTTAAATGTTTTACTATTAATCCGTGTTAGTCAAATTTTTTAAAATTTGACTAATTTTAAAGAAGAGAGTAATAATATCTATGATATAAAATGGATGCATTATGAAAATATGTTCTATGATATATCTAATGATATGTATTGGGTACTATCAAGCTTGATAGTTTTTTCTAGAAATTCGATTAAAGTTTAAAAAAATTAACTTAACCACTCTAAGAATTAATTCTTTCATGGACAAAGAGAGTAGTATATAAATAACATCATTACATAATATTGGAGTATGAGACTGAGCAAACAAATAAACCTATCTCATTGCTGGTCGTGAAAAATTGGCAGGGCAGAGATCGTTGGTGTCCGTCACACGTTAAGCTAAAATTAGTGAAGCACAGCATAACACTCACGTGGCGACCACCTGATGGCCGAGAGCTAAGAGTTGTCTTGTTGTGCCAATTGTCCTGCACGTATAGATTTGTATATATTATTGAACGCGTTACTATCACACCGGTTTTTGAATAGAAAAAGATATCTGCAAAAATCTTAAAAGGAAAAAGGAAAAAACATAAAAGAAAAGGAAAAAAAATAAAGAAAAAAAATAAAAAAATATTACAGTAACCTGACCCGCGGGAGGGCGTCATCCTCTCGTGGGTATAGACTAGTATTATATGTGGTATTTTGTCACATTTGTTTGAGAAGCCCCTCTCTTATTAAAGGTTGTCTACTTAACTTCTAACCTATAAAACCATCTCCCCGTAAACTTTATAAACCGGTCAAATTACCTCCTCAGGCGGTTTTAGACGGTGGTTTTGCTACAATAACAGCGGTTTTGATTTTTTTATTTATTATTTATTTTGGTTAAATCTGTGCGATTTTGATTTTGCTACAGTTACATTTTGTGCACATTGACAACCTCAAGCAAAGACCAAACATCATCAATAGCATAATGAGCCATACATGATTACCATGTTCCAATAAGCAAACACCACGAGGCAGTATAAAGAACAAGATCTACAAAAACAGGTTATCCACCATCTTATTATCTCCTTGAGATCTCAGTCATAGTTTTGACGTCATAGGCTACAAAAGAACCCACATCTCACAGTTGCAACCATCGTTTGTAGTTGGAACCAGTGATGGTGATGTAAAGGATAATGACCAACATAAATAAATGCACCAATGCAATAACCAAGAGCCAACTTGATTGTCTAACCTCCCTAGGAGGTTTAGCTGTTAGCATGCTTTGTACTACCTCCGCACAAAAGGGCAAGTAGTCCATGTAAGTTGTCATGGCTATTTGCTCTGTACCATAGCTCTTGTAGCACTTGTTTTTAAAACCACTCACCTGTGCACTTGTTGAGTACCAAGTTTATAGGTACCCAATTCAGGTGATAACCAAATGCATTGATCATTAAAACCCCCAAGGCTAAGCACAAGCTCCGCCTCACTTGACCCCAATGCGAGGACTCGGACACTCTCGAGCCATCGAGATCATTCTTCGTCACGCCTGACCCCATCACGAAGCCTCAGGTGCTTCCGAGCCATCGGGACCATTTCCATCTCATTCGACCATACTGTAAGGCCTCGGGCGCTCCCGAGCCATCAGAAGCATTCTCTGTCTCACTTGACCCCATCGCGAGGCCTCAGGCGCTCTCAAGCACCGGGAGCATTCTCCACCTCGTCCGAGGACTACGTTAGTCCTTGGGCGCAACTATCAGCCATGTGGGCCCCCTTCACGTTGTCCACTCCCACGAATCCAACGTGCATAAGCGGGAACAATGTACGCAGGCATGGGGGACCATGTGGTACATCTCGATACGACTGCGATCATTTGCCCATGACAGGCGCCATGCCGCTACAGCAACAGGAGCTCTAGTCATTGTGCGACCAACGCCCCTTTCTACGCCAATCCAGGTGCACAACCGCCCATCCTCTATGGTATAAAAGTACGCCAGTTAGACATTACCACAGCGCAACACACTAGTGTACGAAGAGACCAAGACCTTGATGGCCATTGTGTTCTTGCACTACAGAGCTAAAGGACCAAAAATGGCGACCAAAGGGGGTGAATGGGGACCTCAAATTTCTTTTCAGAAATAGATAGCCTCTATCCCAAATTCAAAGCCTAAAAGCAAGAGTCACTCAGCGTGATGTCCACGACCCAAAAGATTGGGTGGATGTTCACTCGGAACACAGCGGGACACCACAAAACACCCCCATGCCCTAGTTCACGCGAGCCAACTAGTGACTAGATGAACTTTGGGCTATCTCAACCTCCCTCGGGCAACATGAGGGGATTCAGGCTATTTTCCAAAGCGGGGAGCCTGATTTATGTAAAGCATGGAAGTTGGGAATCCAACGCAAAAGACGGAACACAAAATGAAAGCCGAGCGAACAAGCTACGGACGAGACAACGTAGTTCTAGGGAGCATCGGACTCTCAGTGCGTCCGATGCCCAACCATCAGACGCATGCGATGTGATCTAGACCTCTATGGAACCTTACTAGATATCCATCAGACGCATGAACAGTGAAACCAGTGCATTTGATGCTTGCCAGAAAAGCCTTGGACTCGGTCAGTGTCTGATGCTTGTCGACCTGACGCGTCTGATGCCAAGTGAGGGTTTCTGAAACCTCACCGCATGACCATCGGACACTGAACAGTAGTGTCCGATGCTCTGGCCAGGAGCGTCTGATGCCACGTGCAGATCTGGACAACACGGGCTAGGTCATCAGGTGCGTCTGATGCCCCCGACTCAGCACTGTTTCTTCACCGAATCGACCCGATCTCCATCAAATTTTGCACATGGGTGTTGACACTTACTACCGTCGCTACCAAAGTCGCCCTTGGCAACTACACTAGTAATGTTTAGGTATGTTATCAGAACACTAGAGATAAATCTGCAAGCGCACAGATTAGATACCCGCACTTCACCGGATGTGTAGACCCAGTTTTATATCAAACCCAAAGGAACGGATGATTGTCTTAAGTCTATTGCTTAAACCCTGAGCACTAACAAAGATAGGAACACTAAAGATAAAGGGGATAACTAAGGTTTCCAGCTCTAACCTCAGAAAGCTATGCGATTATTATTCTATTGTGGATTACGTTGGGAGACCACAACCAGAGTATGGCAATTCCCAAGTAATGTACTCTTGCTAGTCCTATAGACGGGAGGTGGACGATGGAAGATTCAACAGGCCTATAAGAGTCACACCCGCGAGCTACCACCGATCCGGAATATAGGGTATACTATGCAAGTAATCGAGTCTAAGCACCACGCTTACATGACGACGACTCCTCTAATTCTAGAATGACTAGATTAGAGTACTCTAATTAGAGTTGCAAGCCAAAAGAATAATAAGAAGAAGAAAGCTTACTGATAATTAGAAGATGAAGACCAAAGAATATCCTGATCCAAACTCTCTCCAACTAGATGAACTAGAACTAGAACTAGAAGAACTAGAACTAGAAGAAGAACTAGAACTAGAACTAGATCTAAATCAACTAGAGGGATCTCTACTTCTACTTGAAACCTAGTTTATGATATGTAGATGAATAATGAAGATGAAGATGGAGATGCCTCCCCAGGGGGGTCTGGGTCTGGTTTTATAGCCCCTAAGGATTAACCGCAGCCCTCGGATCAAACCAACATTGAACAAGGGTTGAGATGCGTTGTAGAGGTCGATTAGGGCACGCTCCACGAAGATGGGCCGAGGGGAGCTCTGGCCTAGGCCGGCTGGCCTAGGGGTGGGGCCGGCCGGCCCCACCTAGCGGCCACCCCATCCCTCCTTCGACGTGGTGTCTTCTGGAACCTCCCTTGTTGCCCTAACGTGACTTGTCATCTGTTTGCGCGATTCATCGTGTTGGAATAGGACTCTACCTCTTTCCATCTGCTGAAAAACTCTCTGGAAGATAGTAATTCACCAAAGTTGTTGAATCTGTCAGTTTAGCCCCTGAATTATGTTGCTTGGTGATCACTCCAGGTTGTTCTAGAAGCTTCCAAGTCGTATCCAACAAGGACTCTCGTCAGGACTCCAAATGTAGTAAACTATATGTCTGTTTTGATCGTCTCGACGAGCTCTTTGCAATGGTGTGTTCTGTTTCATCACTTGAGATACTTTTGTATGGTGAAATATTGATAATCCTATAAAACTCAACAACACAACTCGTGGAACTTGTTAGAATCAAACCCTACAACTATGCTTTATGGTTTATTTCATATCATTATATGCATTAGTTGATGGTATAATATTGATTGTAAGGACCATCAACAATGGGCTCAAACTTTGTATGAGGGATCACAAGGAAGTTAATGAGCTACTCCTATGAGATCATGGCTTGGACCTAACCGCAAATTAGGGAATCAAAGAAAATCGGTGAAGGTGAGGCAAAATAAGATCCAAAATGAAATCCGCCCGATCTATGTGCTCGTGAGAAATTTGAGAAAATCCTTCGGTGGAAAGATGCCTCTCATGATGATGCACAAGGTGGTTTGAACGGAATTTTAATCCATTCCTTGAATCAAAAGATCTCGTGAAGCCAAGAGAGGGGAAAACTCAAGAATGCAAAGAACAAAACACGAACAAAAGATTTCAGCCAAAATCCCTAATGAGGAGATAAGGAGATTACAATCTTCTTTTCTGAAATCAAAATACATAGAGGAAAGATTGTCATCTCTGTGGATCTCAACAACAGCTACAGAGAGAGAAGCCGTGACAGATGAATATCTGGCTGGAAAATAACAACTAAAGAGATGAAGAAGGATGAGGGGTGTCATCCCTTATTTATAGCCTATTACTGAAGGACCGAAATAGGCGACCAGAGGGGGGTGAATAGGAGCTTTAGAATTCTTCTCGAGAATCTGCAGCCGCTGTCCCAATTTCAACCCCAAGAGCAAGTCCTTGACTTCGTAGTGTCCACGACCCTAGATGTAGGGTGGATGCTTCCTAGAAGCACAACGAGACACTATACTAGTCAAGGAACTCAATGCAAAAGCCGAGGCGCAAATCGGAAACACACCGAAGAAGAAGCGAACGAAGCAACACGGAACAGTACTGACCGGACTCTGAGCTGTGTCCGGTCAGAGGGGATCAGACACGTCCGGTCAAGTAAATGTTGTTCTGGAACCTCTCTGTTCACGACCGGACTCTACACTAGGGAGCGTCCGGTCACACCCACGAAGTGAACAGTGACCACGGCGAGTCTGGTCACGTCACATCTGATGCGTCCGGTTAGGGTTGAACCTCTCTGTTTACCGACCGGACTCTAGGCCAGCGTCTGGTCACGTCTGTGACTGTGCGTCCGGTCAGGTCTGCGCAATCTGGACAACGCAACCTTCAACGACCGGACTCTCTGGTCAGCGTCCGGTCACTCTGTAGCCAGCGTCCGATCACCATGATTCTGCCTAGTTCGATCACCGATTCGACTCAATCTCGTTCAAAATGAGAGCTCTGGGGCTCAAACTTGGTGAGAGGAGTCGCGAGCAAGTTAGTGAGCTACTCCTAAGGGATCATGGCTCTCTCCTAACTGCAAAATGGTGAATCGAAAAAATCCGAGCCAAAAGAGCAAGAACTCGAACAACAACAACAACAACAACCAAGCCTCTTAGTCCCAAACAAGTTGGGGTAGGCTAGAGTGGAAACCCAACAAGAGACCCTAGTCACGGTTCAGGCACGTCAATGGCTGCTCTCCATGCAATTCTATCCAAACATAGATCTCTAGGTATATCCCAACTTTTTAGATCTCTCTTTATTGCCTCCCCCCACGTCAATTTCGGTCTACCTCTACCTCTCCTCATATGAAAATCTTGGGCTAAAACTCCACAATGCACTGGTGCCTCTAGAGGTCTCCTTTGGACATGACCAAACCACCTCAACCGATGTTGGACCAACTTTTCTTCAATTGGTGCTACCCCTAGCCGGTCACGAATATCGTCATTTCGGACGCGGTCCATCCTTGAGTGGCCACAAATCCAGCGCAACATACGCATTTCTGCAACACTCATTTGTTGGACATGTCGTCTTTTAGTAGGCCAACATTCTGCTCCATACAACATAGCCGGTCGAATCGCCGTCCTATAAAACTTGCCTTTGAGCTTTTGTGGTACCCTCTTGTCACAGAGAATACCAGATGCTTGGCGCCACTTCATCCACCCTGCTTTGATCCTATGGCTAACATCTGCATCAATATCTCCATCCTTCTGCAACATTGATCCAAGATACCGGAAGACATCTTTCTTAGGCACCACTTGGTCTTCCAAGCTCACCTCTCCCTCTTCTTGTGCAGCATTGCCAAAATCACATCTCATGTACTCGGTCTTAGTCCTGCTTATTCTAAACCCTTTGGACTCAAGGGTCTGCCGCCACAACTCCAGTTTTCTATTTACTCCTGTCCGACTTTCATCAACTAACACTACATCGTCTGCAAAAAGCATACACCAAGGGATATCTCCTTGTATGTCCCTCGTAACCTCATCCATAACCAAGGCAAAGAGATATGGGCTCAAGGCTGACCCTTGATGAAGACCTATTTTAATCGGAAAGAAATCAGTGTCACCATCATTTGTCCGCACACTGGTCTCGGCGTTGTTGTACATGTCCTTGATGAGGGTAACATACTTTGTTGGGACTTTATGTTTGTCCAAAGCCCACCACATGACATTCCTTGGTATCTTGTCGTACGCCTTCTCCAAGTCAATGAAAACCATGTGTAGGTCCTTCTTTTGCTCCCCGAACCGCTCCATAACTTGTCTTATTAAGAAGATTGCTTCTATGGTTGACCTTCCAGGCATGAAACCAAATTGGTTCATGGATATCCGTGTCGACCCTCGCAATCTATGCTCAATAACTCTCTCCCACAACTTCATCGTGTGGCTCATCAACTTAATTCCCCGATAGTTAGTGCAGCTTTGGACGTCTCCCTTGTTCTTGTAGATTGGAACCAATATGCTTCTTCTCCAGTCCTGAGGCATCTTGTTTGAACGATAGATACTGTTAAACAACTTGGTTAGCCATACTACAGCTATATCCCCGAGGCATCTCCACACCTTGATTGGAATACCATCAGGACCCATCGCTTTATCCACTTTCATCCTTTTCAAAGCTTATTGGTGTCATCCGCACATAGCGCCTATTGGTGTCATCATATGAATCATCCAACCGAACGGTGGAGTTCTCATTCTCCCCATTGAACAAATTATCAAAATATTCTTGCCACCTATGTCAAATCTCATCTTCCTTCACCAAGAGTTGCTCCCTCTATCCTTAATGCACTTGACTTGGTTGAAGTCCCTTATCTTCTTATCACGAGCCCTAGCCATCCTATAAATGTCCTTCTCTCCTTCCTTCGTATTCAAACGTTGGTAAAGATCCTCGTAAGCCCGCCCCTTCGCCTCGCCCACCGCTCGTTTTGCAGCCTTCTTAGCCACCTTGTACTTTTCTATGTTGTCCGCGCACCGGTCTTGGTACAAGCACTTATAGCATTCCTTTTTTTCCTTAATAGCCTTTCGCACATCTTCATTCCACCACCAAGTGTCTTTTGGATCGCGACCACTTCCTTTAGACACTCCAAGCACCTCTGCGGCAACCTTCCGAACGCAAGTTGCCATCTTCTCCCACATGTTGTTTTTGCATCTCCTTTGTCTTTCCAAGGGCCCTCATCAATAACTCTTTCTTTGAAGCCCTTCAATGCTTCTCCTTTTAAATTCCACCACTTTGTCCTCGCACTCTTGGCTTGTTTGACCCTACGAGCATGCACCAGGAAGTGAAAATCGGCCACCAGTAGCTTGTGTTGAGAAACCACACATTCTTCAGGTATCACCTTACAATCCTCGCAAGTGTGTTTATCCTCCCTTCTTGTAAGGACAAAGTCGATCTGGCTACAGGAACGACCACTACTAAAGGTCACTAAATGGGAAGGTCTCTTTCTAAAGAAAGTGTTGGCTATCATCAGATCGAAAGCTGTAGCAAAATCTAGGACATTCACTCCCTCCTGGTTCCTACTACCATAACCGAAACCACCATGAGCCGCCTCAAAACCTGCACTAACTCGAACAAAAAAAGAAATTCCACCCGATCTACTAGCTCGTGAGGAATTAGAAGAAATCCTTGGGTCGAAAGTTGCTTGTCACGATGATCTAGAAGATGGTTCAAGTGGATTTTCGAATTACTCCTCGAAACAAGAAATCACATTTCGAATCAAAAGAGGAGCAATGAGAAACGAGAAGAACAAGCCGCGAATCAAACACAAAGATTCAGCCGAAACTCGTCCCCACGAGGAGACAAAGGGATTACGGTCCCTTTTCCTTGAATCCAAAAACACAGAGGAACTGTTGAAGGACCGAGAACTCTACCAGAAAGCGACCAGAGGGGGGGTGAATGAGAGCCTAAAATTTTTCACGAAATAAATTTCGGTCGTTGTCCCAAAATCACCGCCAAACACAAGCAGCAAACACCGTGATGTCCACGACCCCACGAGTGGGTGGATGTTCCCTAGGAACACAGCGGGACACCACAACAAGCACAAGCCACTTCCTAACCTAAGGACAGAAAATGAGATACTTCACTTCTATGAGGAAGAAGCGAGTTCCCGCATCTAAAATACCCAAGTCAACTGGTGACGAGAGTATCTAGATAAAATCCTTGGAACGAAACGAAGCCAACGTAAAACCAGTAAGCGAATCGGAGCTCAAACGAACACAAAACAGCTAGCACACAATAAATGACCAGAATTTCCAGGGAGCTGCACCGGAAATTCCAAGCTGTAGAAAACAATGGGAATAATTCACCCCTGCACAGCAAACAGAAAACGAATCAGGTTGTACTAGCGAGAGAATAATTCAGCAAGGATTAGTAGAGAGAATAATTAAATAAGAGACAAAACACTGTTGTTAGAAAGGACTACACGAAGGAAATTTGCAAGCTGCTGCGCAGGAACTGTAGGCTGCATGCAGAGAAGAGTCTTCCATACAGCTGCTGGTGCAAAGCACAAGGCTTGAACGACCTGGTTCCTGGCACGGTGCTGGAGCGACCAGCTCCTGCTGTACGAACAGAAAAGGGAGGAAGTGAAGGAACGCTGAACAGCAGGAAGAAAGCGCACACTGGACGAATGGTGCCGACTCAGCCTAGAACAAGCACGCCTGTTCGACGCAACTGTAGGAGAGATCAGGCAGGGTCTGCGCTGCACCGGCCTGTCCTAAGCTAGTAGAAGTCGTTAAAAAAACACCTGGATGGTCTCTCCTGACCCAGAGAGAAAGAACAGAGGTGGACGCAAGAACAGGCCGCACGAACCAGAACGCACCGCAAGAACGGGGAAAAGAGCTAAAACTCCACAAAAAATTCCCTAAAAATTCACAGCCAAACTACGGCATATCTAGGACCAATTCCTCAAAAATCATCGCCTGAAATTAACTTAAGCTCTGGGAATTTCAGATCACGTCCAACAACACCGAAAAGATGCTCGAAAATAAATTCGTCGATTTCTCCGTGCTCGAGTGGAATTAGATCAATTCATTCGAGGAATAGCTTTGTTGGTGCAAAATATGACACCTTACGCCTAACACACAGCAAGCCGAAAAAGCTGGCTTCAATCAGGTGCCCGGAGTGTGTTGAATCCGGAAACGTGTCAGTCAGTTTGACCTGAAAACCAACAAGAGATAAAACTGTGAGAATACCAATGGAACATGCTGGGTGAGACCAGACAGTTCCATATGTACGGCTTTGAAAGCCAATTACGACGGCACACAACTATAGAAGCTGTCTGTCAGAGCATGTTTATAAAGTCATTCGGCTAGTATGAGAACAGAGCATGTAAAACATATTAACTGCCGAATGCACATGTAAAGAAAGACATGCTTGAACAGATGAAAGGTATCGTTAAAACATTGTAAATATGTAACTTGCAAATATAAATCTATTCAAATAACACATGCATAGGTTAATCCAACTAGTCTGCCGCACGTCTAGCCTTCATAGACCTGTCAAGCATAAACTCAAGCGAAGCTAATCCACCGCATGATACCACTTGCCATAAGTCTACACCACTTCTTATAATTAGATTAATCCATCGCATGATACAATCTAATTATAACAAGCTAAAAGCATGCATGTATTTGAACAGATCTATAAAAGCTCATTACTCGCGTAAGCTTAACCAAGATCGACAAACTAGCCGAGTTGGGGTCCATGAAGAAGGAACAAACAAGCAAGCATGATCGGACCAATCTAAAACCTGCATCTGCCGCACGATACCTAGTCTTATCAAAGTCTAATCGTAACTAACATGCATGAACCCGCAACATGTAACAATCTAGATTGGAAGTTGATTCGGCCATCATGATCTTATGATTAACGAAAAAACAAGCAAGCTTGTGAAGCAGGGTCAAACAAAGATCAATCTAGATTGGACAAAAGAGTGTTACAAGAATTAAATAATAAAATATATAACACATGATAACTTAATGAATCTATCAGATCTGCCAAATCTAATAGAGTCAATAACTATTTTTACTCATGACTTAATCCGCCGCACGATACAAGGCACAAGCGAAAACCTCCCGTCATAAGCTTAAATCTGCCGCACGATACTAAGCTTAACAAACGAGACTACTTGCATCATATCTAAATCCACCGCATGATATTAGACATGATAACAAGGTTGCCGGTACTTACGGAGGTCGACGGATCGATGATTCCTCTCGAAGAACTCGACGACACGACTAAGGACTCGAAAATGGCACGGGGCCGGTTTGTATTGATATGGTTGTGAACAATTTTACAATGGCCGAGGGTTTATATTTATACCCTGGATGAAACACGAGTCCTAGACGATTATGATTTACACAATAAAATTTGGAAAGATACAAATCCTTATTCTTATTCTTCTCGGTGTCCTTCAACGTTGCGTGCCTTCTTGTGCAAGCCGACTTTACTTGTCATATCCATTTCTCGAATGGAGCCGCCGCTTCGCAAAAACAGCCGACCGCGTAGACTCCGAAGGCTAACCATCCTTGGTTGTTCACCAAATTCTTGAGAGCCAGCTGATCGTCCGATCGTTTGCCGAATCTTTTCCTTACTGCTGGCTGGGTCCACTTGTCATATCCTCGTGCGTGCGAAAATCTGGTGTTAACAAATGCCCCCTAATTTTGGGATAAATATTTATTCCAAAATTCCTTTTTCTTTGTACACTGACGTGGAACCCCCGGAAGCATCCACCTTCACATGCCATAATTGTTGTACTTGCCGATTTATCTCCCCGATGCACCTCTTGGGATCCTTTAAAGTCTCCCTTCACTCTGTTTCGGCTTGCGCATTCCGAACTCTCCTGTTTCGACTCAAAAAACCCTCCTTTCTTCCTGTTCATCATTCGTTCCAATTAGAAGATGTCTTCCGTAGCGAGTCGGCACAGCTCTGAGCTCGGTGCTTCTAGCACCTCTAAGAGGAGGTTGCTCTCTTCTTCTTCCTTTTCTTTGTCTCAAAATGAAGCAGTCGTTCTCATATTGTTGCCTCTGTCTAGGAGGACCAGTGATGACGTCCCCGAGGACCTGACTCAGAAGGTCATTGAGCTTCAATCTGATCTAGAAGGAAAAGATCGGGAAATTACCCGAATCTCTCGGGAGCGTGATGCCGCTCGGAATCGGGCCGCTGGTAAATATTTTTTATCACTTCCTTCCTTACTCTCCCTTTCTGCCTTTATTCAGTTTTCCTCCTTTCAGCCCTGGCGACCAAACTCCATGCCCTTGAAGCCACCGTCACCAAGCTTGCCATTACGGCTGATGTAGCGGGTACGACACCCCTGAAACGGGTGAATGAGGTTAACCGAATCCTCCCCGTCATCTCTAGGGCCGGCATGGGGTACGGCGCGGCGCTCGCTTTCAACGTCGTGAGGATTCATTCTGGCGCCAACTACCGTAGATTTGATGTCTGCGAGCGAGAACTGGAAGATAGAGTAGAACACTCTGTATATGATATGAAGGAAGCCGGAACAGATCTGGCCGACTCCTTTGATCACTTTCTCCCGATCAGGCGTAGGATGGAGTGGACGAACTGATCTTCCACTATAATTTGTCCCTCCTCCTGTAAATAATAAGTTCCTTTTGTTCGTCCTTTTTGAAATCAATCTGCGATTGATCCTTCGAGATCAGTGTGTGCTCTGTTTTGTGCATTAGTCACTGACTTCTATTTTTGCTTGAACGGCCATGCATATTACATCGGCTATTACTGATAAATCGCATCAGATACCTTTGCCTTGCGGACAACTGCTGTAATCGGTTATTTCAGATTCGAAATTCCAGTCTTTTTCTCAATTTTCCGATCCATGATGACATCAGGATAGTATTTTTTAAGGGACTTCTCCGTTTTCAGCTTTCTATCCTCAGTGCCAAACGGTAACATGAGTTCCCAATTAGCCGAAACTGAACAACTCTTAACCGAATCTTATCGGCTTCCCGATCCTGGAGTCATGACTTTCTCTAATCATCAAAATCCAACATGGCCCAACAACGGCCCATAAGCTATGAAAACTCTATTCCGATGCTTGGTCTTCCAGTGTGCAAACCATGGTTCTATAAATATGTCCCCACACAAACTGTCATTCTTATCTCCAGCCAAACAGTCTGACTCACAAAATTTCCACTTCTCGGCTTGTAGCTCAAGCCAAAGAGAAAATCCTCTACCTGTGTTTCTATCAATGGCAGGTAATGGTGACCACGACAGGCATTCCGTCGGAGACGAAGCAGGAGGAAGTCGGGTACTAACTCACCGGCGCCACAGGTAAGAAATTAGTTTCTTGCCCCATTGCGGTAGCTTTCCTTGCTTATCTATCTCTAATTTACTGTCCACCTCTTTCCAGGGTGGGGTCTTTCTCCAGCCAAGCTTGGGTTCCTCCTCCAGAAACGGTAGCTCCAATAGCTCCTTTCAATCTTTTCCTTAAGCCACCAGATCCTGAACTTGATGATTCACTCCAGCAGACCCGTTTGGATGCCCTTCAGTAAGGTTAGCAAAGTTTTGGTCCTCTTCTTCTGTTTTGAGCTTGCCTTGCCTGACGTATCCCTTCTTCCTGCTAGCCCTTTCCGCAGAGAATGACCGTCTAAAAATGGCAGTGAACAGAGTTGCTGACAAAATGAATGCTCATGGGAACACAGCTGAAGCTAGCCTTGATGCACAGATCAGGCCGTCATCGAAGGTATGCATCTTGATGCTGTAGATGGCTGCATAGATCAGGCCATCATCCAAGGTGTGCACGCCGGGGTCTCCCTTGGGCTAGCGGCAATGAGTTCTTTGGACCAAAGAGGATTATCCCTCTCTACCAGTTGGCTTCGCAGGTGGGGATCCGGATGAATTCGAAGACCTCGAGATTTATGATAACCATGCCGCTGCTATTGCTGAAAACTGTTGACCCGCAAACTGTTCTGATCATATTATTCCAAGATTAGTTTGTACTAGGATAGATTTGTAATTGAATAAATGAAGCTTGTTCTTCCCTGAATAATGTTTATTTGCATCTCTCGATTCTTCAGTGATCTTTCCGATTGCAACATCTCTTCAGAGAAGATGTTTACCGAACGCATGATGTCATCTTAGCCGACTAGATCCCTTTTTTGGCATGTCATGTCGTTCGACATCTTACTTACTGCACTTCACCTTTCTCTTCTCCCGATAAACCTGCTAACTTGAAAAATGCTAGGGCCACCAGGGTCATGAACATTTTGTCTTGTGCTAAAGACGATATAAACAAAATCGGCTATAACTTAAATTCTTGGAACATTTTTTCTGCTAAAGGCGATGCTTTGCATCAGCTATCTTTGTATACAAATATTCTTGAACCCACCTTACATATAATTACCACGCGTTTGACTTTTAACAAGTAGTGCTGAAGCGTCAGCTCATAAGCAACACAAAAAACTTATTTATAGCCGAATACCCGTCTCTGGGTCTAACATTTTCGGCTAAGGAAAGCTAATACTGATCTTTTCCTTAATATAAGGGCCGATCCTACTATAAGGCTATCGGCCGCCACGTACAACTTGAAACGATCACCAAGTTGTGGAAGTGCCTTCATATATTCTTCAATTTCATCAACAGCTTCTGTTGTACGTCACCTTATATAAATTCCCTCCGATCCCTCTTGAATTTCGGCAATGGAGAATAAACAGAATCCTTTCAAAGTTCATCAGCTTCAAAACACGCTCGAGACTCAAACTTGCACACCTTGGTCCTACTTCGGCTTTATCACCAACACTTCATTCCTTATCAGCCGACACGAAACTTGATCTCGACTTTTCTCCATCACCATCAATTGGATTTTTTATTCAAAAATTGCTCTGAGAGCCGATCGTTCGAATCGGCTATTGGTCCTTGTCGAAAACGTTCACAGGACCTGCTTCCCAAGCTCTTCCAGAGAAGCACTCGACACCATCATATTCCCAATAGATGGTCTCTGCATTAGCAACACTGACCGAATCATCAGCATGGACAATTTCGATGTCATCTCCAATCCACTGGATGAGGAATTGGTGCATGGTTGATGGTACACAGCAGTTTGCATGTATCCAATCCCTTCCTAAAAGCAAACTGTATGCCCCCTTGCCATCAATGATGAAGAAGGTAGTGATCAAAGTCTTCGACCCAATTGTTAATTCAACATGAACTGCTCCTCGAGTATCAGAAGAATTACCAACAAAGTCTCTCAACACCATGTCAGTCTTTAATAAATCTTCACTTGCCATCCCAAGTTTTCTGAAGGTGGTATACGACATGATATTTATAGCAGCTCCTCCATCAATGAACATCTTGGTCAATGGTTTACCATTAACATATCCTCTCATATACAATGGTTTCAAGTGTCGATGTTTAGCTGGTTTATCAAATACTGCCCGTTGAGCCAAGACAAGATGAGCCAGCAAATCTTGGAATTCGTCTTCATCAAAATCTGAATACACTTCATCTTGAACATCCTGATCTTCGGGAGCTATAAATTCCGATGGAAGAAATAAAGCCATGCATGCATCAGCCGAACGATCACCTCCATTCGGCTTTTCTTTAGGACGCCAAATTTGTTTCGTCTTGGCACCTGCCTGCGCTAACTCTCTGTTCCTTAGGCGCTGCACTCTCCTCTTCTAGCTTTTCCTCAATCCTAGTGGACACCATTGTCCTTTCTGCCAGACATACTCACGGTATTCTTCTTCTCCAGTGCGAGCCCAACTTTGATCGGCAAATCCTCTTCCCTGCCGATCCTCGGAATTATTTACTTTTAAGCGCCGATTGTCCTCAGGGACTCGTGCCCCGAGTCTTTCATGGACAGAACGGCGGTTGACTCGAGACTGCCTATATTCAGAATATTGATCACTGCATTCAGGCCAGTTGTTCTTAGCAGGCAACTTCAAGCCTTCGTTCCAACAATATTTGAAGAACGAGCATTCCCAGTGTGATTGCTCTTGCTCCTTCATATCTTTTCGCTCTTCTCGGTACATCTCTTCTTTGTACCTTCGTTGTTTCTCTAGGAACTTCTATTCTTCATAAAACCTCTGCTTCTGATACCGTTCCTGCTCTCGACGCCATTTGCTTAACAAAATACGCGTCGTGACCCTGGGCCTGGAGGTTTCACCCCTTTCAGTTCGACTATTTTGGAACCGAACCCTCTGCTGAAATTCTTTATCTGTGATTTGCCGATCAGGGTCAACAGCACCAGTTTCCTTCGCTCTATCAGAGGTTAACACTTTCACCTTGTTTTTACCCCTGGGGTCAACTGCGTTAACCATATTAACAAAGAAGGACACAGTATTCTGTCCAAAAGGGCTACCATCAACTTTCATCTTTCCATCAAACCTCAGATGCCCGTCCTGGATAGCTTTCTGGATCCGCACTCTGAACACTCGGCAATCATTTATAGAGTGGGATTTGGTATTATGGAAACCGCAATACTTCTTGTCCTTGACTCCTTCAGGGTGCAGCATAGGATGACCTTCCGGCAACTTGATGCGTCCTTCCTTTAATAAGTACTCAAATAATTTATCTGACTTGGAAACATCAAAGTCATAAGTACCTTTTTGTTGCCTCAGCCATCGCTGGTTGACTTGAGTCGGCTCCTTGGCCCAGACTATCTCGGCTGCAGCTACTTCGTCTTCATCATCGTACTCAGCTGCTTCTTCTAAGAAAGCCTGATACATCTCGGTGGCTACATCGCCCTTCTGGAACTGATTATTCCTTCTGAACCCTCGCACACACGAGGATATGACGAGTTGGTCCGGTCAGCAGAGAGGAAAGGATTCGACAAGCAATCAGGCGGCTATTTGGTCCTCGGGGTCTTGGTGAATGCCTTTGCGGTCGGCTATTTTACGGAAACGGTGCTTCCATTCGGGAGATGGGTGTTGCGAATAAAGCCGGTTTGCACAAAGGGACACGTGACAATGGAGGACGCCGAAGAGATTAGGAATAGATTTTGTATCTTTCCATATTTTGTTATGTAAATCGTAATCGTCTAGGACTCGTGTTTCGTCCGGGGTATAAATATAAGCCCTCGACCATTGTAAAACTGTTCACAACCACATCAATACAAACCGGCCCTGTGCCACCTTCGAGTCCTTAGTCGTGTCGTCGAGTTCTTCGAGAGGAATCATCGATCCGTCGACCTCCGTAAGTACCGGCAACCTTGTTATCATGTCTAGTATCATGCGGTGGATTTAGATATGATGCAAGTAGTCTCGTATGTTAAGCTTAGTATCGTGCGGCGGATTTAAGCTTATGACAGGAAGTTTTTGCTTGTGCCTTGTATCGTGCGGCGGATTAAGTCATGAGTAAAAATAGTTATCGGCTCTATTAGATTTGGCAGATCTGATAGATTCATTAAGTTATCATGTGTTATATGTTTTATTTATTTAATTCTTGTAACACCTTTTTGCCCAATCTAGATTGATCTTCGTTCGGCATTGTTCCACAAGTTTGCTTGTGCTTCGCTAATCATAAGATCATAATGGCTGGATCAACTTTCAATCCAGATTGTTACATGTTGCGGGTTCATGCATGTTATTTACGATTAGACTTTGATAAAACTAGGTATCGTGCGGCAGATGCAGGTTTTAGATTAGTTTGATCGTGCTTGCTTGTTCCTTCCTTCTTCATGGACCCCAATTCGCCTGGTTTGCCGATTTTGGTTATGCTTCCACGAATAACGAGCTTTTATAGATTTGTTCAAATATATGTATGCTTTTAGCTTGTTATAATTAGATCGTATCATGCGGTGGATTAATCTAATTATAAGAAGTGGTGTAGACTTATAGCGAGTGGTATCATGCGGTGGATTAGCTTCGCTTGAGTTTATGCCTGACGGGTTTATGAAGACTAAACGTGCGACAGATTAGTTGGATTGACCTATGCATGTGTTATTTGAATAGATCTATTTTTTGCAAGTTCTTTGTTTATAATATCCTCAATTTGTTCAAACATGTCTCTCTCTACATACGCATTCGACAGTTAATATGCTTTACATGCTCTGTTTTCATACTTGCCGAATGACTTTACAAACATGCTTTGACAGACAGCTTCTATAGCTATGTGCCGTCGTAATTGGCTTTCGAAGCCGTACATATGGAACTGTCTGGTCTCACCCGGCATGTTCGAGTGGTATTCTCACGTTTTTATCCCTTGTTCGTTTTCAGGTCAAACCGACTGGCACGTCTCCGGAATCGACATACTCCGGGCACCCGATTGAAGCCAGCTATTCGGCTTGCTTTGTGCTTGGCGCGAGGTGTCATTTTTTGCGCCAACACACTTTTTGGCACGCCTGGTGGGACCACTCTGTTTCAAGATGCCTGAGATCAACGACGATCCGGTTTTGGATGTGACCATGGATGACTTGCCGTCGGATTTGTAAAGTTTAGTACAAGATATTTGTGAAGAGCTTCAGCGCAAGTGTCTGATGACTTTTTCCAAGAACAAGAGCGGCAAGGTCTACCAGAAGCAGGCGTTCCCAAAGATCATTCCTCATCACTAATCCGAGCCGTCTGACAACGATGAAGAGGAAGCTATTCGGAAGATGACTGAATTAGTATACAAAGCTGTATCAGAAGCCATGACCAATCATCAGGCAGCTTTCTTGAATACTTTTTGTGCTGTCATGGTTAGCATTTTCGGTCTAGCAGCGGATAAACGCTTTGAAGAAGCCGCTGGTCCAATGCAAGGACCGCTATTGTTCCCGGTACCTCAACGTCGAAAGGTTGCCGAAGAGGGCGGAGCTGGCCCAAGCACAGGTGGGATGGTTCCTCATGAGATGCAACAACCTCCCCAGACTTATGGCCAGGTCACGTTCGGCACGACAGGGAACGTCCCGCAATCTGCTTCTAAAGTGTCTCCTGCAGCAAACATGATACAAAGGAATATGTTTGGAGATGGATATCAGGAGTTCAGCGATTATAGCTCAATTAATGCTCTTCCAAATCCAGGCTACAAGAGTTCAGCAGGACTACATCCTGGGGGGGCAAGCAAAAGCAGCTCCTGATTCGAATATTGACCTCATCATGCATAGAATGGCTGACATGATGCAAAATCAATTCGGCCTAAAGCCAAAGAGTCAGTCATATGCTTACAAGTCCCCTTACCCGGAATGGTACAATCGGGTAGCCCTTCCTCCAAGGGTGAAGCCTCCCACTGATTTTGCCAAGTTTTCAGGCCAGGATGACACCAGTACTATAGAGCACATCGGCCGCTATTTGATGCAGCTTGGAGAAGCATCTACGGATGAAGCTTGGAGGATTCGGTACTTCCCATTGTCGTTGACAGGACCAACCTTCTCGTGGTTTGCTTCTCTGCCAGCAAATTCTATCAATACGTGGGCAAAGCTAGAACATAAATTCCACTCGTATTTCTTCACGGGTACCAGTGAGAAGAAGTTGGTCGACCTCATGAGCCTAAGGATGAAACCTGGCGAGACGCCACAAGAATATCTGCGCCGATTCAGGGAAACCAAGAATTTTTGCTATTCTCTGAATTTGCCGGATGACCAATTGCCGGGGATAGCCATAGCTGACATGTTGCCGAGTATCAAAGAGAAGCTATTCGGCATGGAATTTGATGACCTCGGGCAGTTATCACAGAGGTTGGCAACAATGAGTAGTCAAGCCCAGGGATTCAAGAGGAATAATCAATTCCAGAAGGGTGATGTGGCTGCCGAGATGTATCAGGCTTTTCTGGAAGAGGCAACTGAGTACGATGATGAAGATGAAATAGCTGCAGCCGAGATAGTTTGGGCTAAAGAGCCGACTCAAGTCAACCAGCGATGGCTGAGGCAACAAAAAAGTACTTATGACTTTGATGTTTCCAAGTCAGATAAATTATTTGAGTACTTGTTGAAGGAAGGACGCATCAAGTTGCCGGAAGGTCATCCTATGCTGCATCCTGAAGGGGTCAAGGAAAAGAAGTATTGTGGTTTCCATAATACTAGGTCCCACTCCATAAACGATTGCCGAGTGTTCAGAGTGCGGATTCAGAGAGCTATCCAAGACGGGCATCTGAGGTTTGATGGGAAGATGAAAATTGATGGTAGCCCTTTTGGACAGAATACTGTGTCCTTCTCTGTTAATATGGTCAATGCAGCTGGTCCCAGGGGTAAGGGCAAAATGAAAGTGTTGACCTCTGATAGAGCGAGGGAAGATGGTGCCGTTGACCCTGATCGGCAGATTACAAATAAAGAGCTTCAGCAAAGGGTTCGGTTCCAAAATAGCCGAACTGAGACGGGTGAAGTTTCCAGACCCAGGGTCACGACGCGTATTCTGTTGAATAAATGGCGTTAGGAACAGGAACGGTACCAGAAGCAGAGACTTTATGAAGAACAGAAGTTCCTGGAGAAACAACGAAGGTACGAGGAGGAGATGTACCGAGAAGAACGAGAAGATATGAGGGAACAAGAACAATCTCATTGGGAATGCTCGTTTTTCCAGTATTGTTGGAACGAAGGCTTGAAGCTGCCTGTTAAGAACAACTGCCCTGAGTGCAGTAATCAGTACTCCGAGTATAGGCAGTCTCGAGTCAACCGCCGTTCTGTCCATGAAAGGCTTGGGGCACGAATCCCTGAGGACGATCGGCATTTAAAAATAAATAATTCCGAAGATCGGCAGGGAAGAGGATTTGCCGATCAAAGTTGGGCTCGCACTGGAGAAGAAGAATACCGCGAGTATGTCTGGCAGAGAGGATAGTGGTGTCCACCAGGATTGAGGAAAAGCCAGAAAAGGAGAGTACAGCGCCTGAGGAACAGAGAGTTAGCGCAGGCAAGTGCTAAGATAAAGCAAGTTTGGCGACCTAAAGAGAAGCCGGATGGAGGTGATCGTTCGGCTGATGCATGCATGACTTTCTTTCTTCCATCAGAATTTATAGCTCCCGAAGAACAGGATGTCCAAGACGAGGTGTATTCAGATTTTGATGAAGATGAATTCCAAGAGTTGTTGGCTCATCTTGTTTTAGCTCAAAGCGCAGTATTCGATAAACCAGCTAAGCATCGACACTTGAAGCCACTTTATATGAGGGGGTATGTTAATGGCAAGCCACTAAGCAAGATGTTCATTGATGGAGGGGCTGCCATAAACATCATGCCATATACCACCTTCAGAAAACTTGGGATGACAAGTGAAGACTTACTGAAGACCGACATGGTGTTGAGAGACTTTGCTGGTAATTCCTCTGATACTCGGGACTAAAACCTTGATCACTACCTTCTTCGTCATTGATGGCAAGGGGGCATACAATTTACTATTAGGGAGAGATTGGATACATGCAAATTGCTGTGTACCATCAACCATGCACCAATTGCTCATCCAGTGGATCGGAGATGACATCGAAGTTGTCCATGCTGATGATTCGGTGAGTATTGCTAATGCAGAACCCATCTACTGGGAATATGATGGTGTCGAGTGCTTCTCTAGAAGAGCTTGGGAAGCAGGTCCTGTGAATGTTTTCGATGAGGGCCAACAGCCGATTCAAACAATCGGCTCTCAGAGCAATTTTTGAATCCAATTGATGGTGATGGAGAAGGTCGAGACTAAGTTTCGCGTCGGCTGAAAAGGAATGAAGTGTTTGTGAGTGGAGCCGAAATAGGACCAATGTGTGCAAGTTTGGGTCTCGAGCGTGTTTTGAAGTTAATGGATCTTTTAAGGATTCTATTTATTTCCTCCATTACCAAAGCTCAAGAAAGATAAGAAGGGATCTGTACAAGGTGGCGTACAACGGAAGAGTCTTGATGAAATTGAAAGTATATGAAGGCACTTCCACAACTTGATGATCATTTCAAGTTGTACGTGGCGGCCGATAGCCTTATAGCAGGATCGGCCCTTATTTTAAGTTTAAGGGAAAAGATAAGTAGCAGCTAGTTTTAGCCGAAAATGTTAAACCCAGAGAAGGGTATTCGGCTGTAAAGAAATTTTGTTCATATATGCGTCACTCATGGACTAAGCTTCGGCACTACTTGTTGAAAGCCGAACGCATGGAGATTATGTAACTCAAGGAATATTTATATACAAAGATAGCCGACGTAAAAACATCGCCTTTAGCAGAAAAATGTTCTAAGAGTTTAAGTTATAGCCGATATTATTTATATCGCCTTTAGTGCAAGAGTGTTCATGACTCGGTGATCTTAGCATTTTTCAAGTGGTAGGTTTATTGGGGGAAGAGAAAGGTGAAGTGCAGTAAATAAGATGCCGAGTGACATGACACATCAAAAATGAGATCTAGTCGGCTAAGATGACGTCATGTGTTCGGGAAACGTTTTCTCTGATGAAATGCTGCAATCGGAGAATCACTAAGATAGTTGAAAATGCAGACATATATTATTCAGAGGGGAACAAGTTTCATATGTTACAAGCTTCATTCATAGATCCATCCTAATACAAACTACCCTTGGAATAATTTGTTTACAATAGATTGCGGGTCAGTAATCTCGGCAATAGCAGCGGCATGGTTATCATAGATCTCAAAGTCTTCAAATTCATCCGGATCCCCGCCTGCGAAGCCAACTGGTAGGAAGGAGTAATCTTCTTTGGTCCAAGAACTCATTGCTGATAGCCCGAGGGAAACCCCGACATGCACACCTTGGATGACGGCCTGGTCTATGCGACCATTCACGACGTCAAGACGGGCTTCGGCTGAGTCCCCATGAGCATTCACCTTGAGGGCAATTTTGTTCGCTGCTATTTTCAAACGGTCATTCTCTGCAGAAAGGGCTAGCAAAAGAAGAGGTGCATCAAACAAGGCAAACTCAAACAAAAGAAGAGGACCAAGGCTCTGCTAACCTGTGATGATGCTGCAGAGTTGCTTCCGTTGATCTGCCCATTCAGCTTCCTCGATACTATGCTTCTTGGATGCATTTTCCAGTTCCTTCCAGGCCTTATCCCTTTCCTCGCGGTACCGAAGAGCATCCAGACGGGTCTGCTAAAATGAATCATTAAATTCAAATATGATGGCTTAGGGAAAAGATTGAGAAGTTATTGGGGTTACCGTTTCTGGAAGAGGGACTCGAGCTTGGCTGGAAGAAGACCCCACACTAAGAAGGACGACGGATCAGGGGTGGATGAACAAGAAGAGCTATCACAAGGGGGCAGGGGACTAGTCCTTTACCTATGGCGCTTGTGAGTTAATGCTCGGCTTCCTCCTGCTTCATCACCGTCAGGGTGCCTGCCGTGGTCACCCCTGCCTGTCATTGATGGAAACGCAAGCAAGGGATTTTCTCTCTGGCTTGAGCTAGAAGCTGAGAGATGGAAATTTTTGCGAGCCAAACTATTTGACTGGAGACAAGAGTGACAGCTTGTGTAGGGTCATATTTATAGAACCATGGTTTGCACACTGGAGAACCAAGCATCGGATTAGGGTTTTCACGGCTTATGGGCCGTTGTTGGGCCAGGCCAGATTTTTGACGATTGAAAGAGGTCATGACTCTAGAATCAAAAAGCCAATAGGATTCGGCTAAGAGTTGTTCAGTTTTAACTGATAGTTTGGGAACTCATATTACCGATTGACGCCGAAAAAAGGAAGCTGAAAACGGGAGAGTCTTCTAAAATGCTATCCCGGTACTGCCATGGTTTGGGAGATTGAGAAAATACTGAGAACTTTGGATCCTAAATATTCAATTACAGCAATTGCTTGCAGGGCAGAGACAATCAGCATGATTATCAGCGATAGCCGATGTAATGTACATCGCCGCTAAAATAAAAAGAAGAATCAGTGGCTGGTACACAAAACAGAACACACATTGATCTCGAAGGATCAATCACAGGTTGATTCCAGGAGGACGAACAAAGAAACTTCTTATATTTACAAAAGGGAGAACAAGTTACAATGGAAGGTCAGTTCGTCCATTCTATCATGTTCCTAATCAGGAGATCGAAGTCAAAAGAATCAGCCAGATCTGTTCCGGCTTCTTTCATATCATCAACAGAGCGTACCACCCTATATTCTAACCCTCGCTCGCAAACATCAAAGTTGCGGTAATCAGCACCGGAATGAATCTGAACAACGTTAAAGGCAAGTGCTGCGCCATAACCCATGCCAGCTCTGGAGATGTCGGGGAGGACTCGGTTGACCTCATTCACCCGCCTTAGGGCCGTCGTACCCGGTACATTGGCCGTGAAGGCAAGATCAGCGATAGCAGCTTTGAGAGAGTGAAGCTTGGCCTCTAGAGCTAAAAAGGAGGAAGAATCAGTAGAAGTAAGGGGAAAGAATGAGGAAAGAAATGGTGAAAAATACTTACCGGTGGCCTGTTCACGAGCGACATCACACTCTCTAGAAATTCGGGTAATTTCCCGATCCTTCCTTTCCAAATCGAATTGAAGATCTACGATCTTCTGGGTCAGGTCCTCGGGAAGGTCGTCTCCGATCCTCCTAAGAACAAGAGCAACAGTGTGAGGGCAGCTGCTTCATTTGCGGGACAAAAACGATGAAGGACAACCTCCTCTTAGAGGTGCTGGAAGCTCCGAACTCGGAGCTATGGCGGCTCGCCTCGGAAGACATTTTCTAGTTGATTGGGTTAACAGGAGAAAAGAGGGTTTTCTGGTTTGAGAACGGAGCAGAAGAGTTCGGAAAGCACAAGCCGAAATGGAGTGAAAGGGGGACTTTAAAGAATCCCAAAGGCGCATCGGGAGATGAATTGGCAAGTATGACAATTATGGCGTGTGAAGGCGGATGCTTCCGGAGTTTCCACGTCAATGCACGAGGAAAAGGAATTTTGGAATAAATATTTATCCCAAAATTAGGGGGCATGTGTTAACACCAGATTTTCGCACACACGAGGATATGACGAGTGGGTCCGGTCAGCAGAGAGGAAATGATTCGGCAAGCAATCAGGCGGCTATTTGGTCCTCGGGGTCTTGGTGAATGCCTTTGCGGTCGGCTATTTTACGGAAACAGTGGTTCCATTCGGGAGATGGGTGTTGCGAATAAAGCCGGTTTGCACAAAGGGACACGTGACAATGGAGGACGCCAAAGAGATTAGGAATAGATTTTGTATCTTTCCATATTTTGTTATGTAAATCGTAATCGTCTAGGACTCGTGTTTCGTCCGGGGTATAAATATAAGCCCTCGACCATTGTAAAACTGTTCACAACCACATCAATACAAACCGGCCCTGTGCCACCTTCGAGTCCTTAGTCGTGTCGTCGAGTTCTTCGAGAGGAATCATCGATCCGTCGACCTCCGTAAGTACCGGCAACCTTGTTATCATGTCTAGTATCATGCGGTGGATTTAGATATGATGCAAGTAGTCTCGTATGTTAAGCTTAGTATCGTGCGGCGGATTTAAGCTTATGACAGGAAGTTTTTGCTTGTGCCTTGTATCGTGCGGCGGATTAAGTCATGAGTAAAAATAGTTATCGGCTCTATTAGATTTGGTAGATCTGATAGATTCATTAAGTTCATGTGTTATATGTTTTATTTATTTAATTCTTGTAACACCTTTTTGCCCAATCTAGATTGATCTTCATTCGGCATTGTTCCACAAGTTTGCTTGTGCTTCGCTAATCATAAGATCATAATGGCTGGATCAACTTTCAATCCAGATTGTTACATGTTGCGGGTTCATGCATGTTATTTACGATTAGACTTTGATAAAACTAGGTATCGTGCGGCAGATGCAGGTTTTAGATTAGTTTGATCGTGCTTGCTTGTTCCTTCCTTCTTCATGGACCCCAATTCGCCTGGTTTGCCGATTTTGGTTATGCTTCCACGAATAACGAGCTTTTATAGATCTGTTCAAATATATGTATGCTTTTAGCTTGTTATAATTAGATCGTATCATGCGGTGGATTAATCTAATTATAAGAAGTGGTGTAGACTTATAGCGAGTGGTATCATGCGGTGGATTAGCTTCGCTTGAGTTTATGCCTGACGGGTTTATGAAGACTAAACGTGCGACAGATTAGTTGGATTGACCTATGCATGTGTTATTTGAATAGATCTATTTTTTGCAAGTTATTTGTTTATAATATCCTCAATTTGTTCAAACATGTCTCTCTCTACATTCGCATTCGACAGTTAATATGCTTTACATGCTCTGTTTTCATACTTGCCGAATGACTTTACAAACATGCTTTGACAGACAGCTTCTATAGCTATGTGCCGTCGTAATTGGCTTTCGAAGCCGTACATATGGAACAGTCTGGTCTCACCCGGCATGTTCCAGAGGTATTCTCACGTTTTTATCCCTTGTTGGTTTTCAGGTCAAACCGACTGGCACGTCTCCGGAATCGACATACTCCGGGCACCCGATTGAAGCCAGCTATTCGGCTTGCTTTGTGCTTGGCGCGAGGTGTCATATGTCATATGTTGGCTTCTAGTGACATTATCCAGATTCCAGCATGCGCACCTCCAAGGCCTTCCTCCACCTGGACACAAGTACACAAACGAAGTTAATTATGGGACCTACAAAGGACCAAACAGTAGTGACACCCATAATCTAATTGAGACTAGAAAATAGTCAATAGGAAACCTCAAATGGAAATAAAATGATACTATCTCCTAGGTTCAAAAACAGATTTATGGAAACTAGTTGGGCATGTTCAATTTCTGGAACTGTTGTAGGCCTACCTGGGCACTGGTCCCCCTTGGTCTGTGCAAATTTATTAGGACACTATGTGTTCTACATCTTAGTGCAAAGCTGCTCCAGGAAGCAATTCACCCAATGGACAACTACTAACGATTTATTAGTGCACAACTCAACAGCTAGTGTCCTGCCATGTGCCACCTCCACAGACCAGTGGAGCACTACTACTGACAATATATAGCTGCACCAGCTAGAAATTGAACAAAACAGAATTAACTAAACAAACCAGTGCATTAGTGCTACTAACAATATAGATGCACCAACTAGAACTGAACAATACAGCTACAACAGCTACTGACTAATTAAATGGTGCATTCCCAAAAATTATAGGCATCAGAATTTTTTTGTTTTATTCCAAGAAGTCATCAACAGTTTGCATGAATGCTTGATTAAGTACTTGTCATGAAATATGCAAACACTAACAACAAAGTTCTTACAGAACCTTTTTCCTTTTCTTTGGTTGATCATTCTGCTCTTTTCTCATACTAGGAATATTAAGAGATTGTAGCTTTGCATCATTAATTGCAATGTTTGCATTCCTCTGTTGTTCATACTCGTTGGCAGGGGCACAAATATTGTTTCTTCTAGCGCTTGCCATTTTTCCTCCTGAAAATGACAAGCAAATCAGCAATCATTGGAAAACAAAGAAATCACTATTTTTTGCAAAAAGCAATAGAAAAAATATAGCAGCAATATTA
Organism: Coix lacryma-jobi var. lacryma-jobi; assembly: GCA_009763385.1. Lineage (NCBI taxonomy): Eukaryota > Viridiplantae > Streptophyta > Magnoliopsida > Poales > Poaceae > Coix > Coix lacryma-jobi. Next base: position 81,430,350 of record CM019828.1, on the reverse strand, counting down.
CTTACTTTCTAGACCCATTTTTAGGTTTTTTTTTCTCAACAATTATACCATCTATGTCAGTTCTAACAAAAGGTATAACCCCATTAATAATATCCACAGTCACAGTGCCACCTAGATCTGTCAGAGCAGACATAACCTTTCCATTATCATTATTGGTATCTTCAATCTCTAGATTATCCAAGTTATATGAATCATTAGGTATTGATTGAACAGCAGCAGCCCACTCAGTATCTTGATCAGGAACGTAGTATACTTGAAGTGCTTGTGAAGCTAGAATAAAAGGTTCATCTGATATCTTTTCACCTGTATTGAATAAATGCTTAAAGTTCACACTTGTGGTCCCAAATTGATCAATTTTTACCCATTTATCCTGCACACGATTATCAACCCAATCACACATGAAAAGCACCACATTTCCTTTGTGTTGATAGTTCAGTTCAAGATTTTCCTTTATAACACCATAATAGACTTTCTTTCCTATTATAACCTGATCATTATTACCCCTCTCAAAGCTTGTTGACTCTGCAACTACAGCAACCCCACTATTTTGAACAGCTCTACCCTCATCATAGGATTTTGTATGGAAATTCAAGCCATTTATGGTATAGCTGCTGTATTTCTTTGCAGTCATCATTGGCCCTTTTGCCAATATTTTAATCTCATCTGTTGCTTCCTCACTCATCTCTTCTACCTGTGATTATGACAAACTTCAATTAATCTAAGTATGAAGTTCATCTGAAGTTAAAATTTTTAGTTTTCTTCTTACTTACATGCAACCTAAGCCACTCATGAAATGATTCATGATGCATCCGATTCATGTCTCGTTTACTTCGAAGACCAATTGAGGACATGTAGTGAGCATGTTTGCTGTTCATATCATTTTATCAGTTAGAATGTATAAGTAATTGATCATGTGAAATGTAAAATAGTTTAGATGTCTTACTCCAAGTATGGTCCTATATCATCATAGTTAAATAAAACATATCTATGAGCTTGCAGCCATGTCTTGTGGTCTATACTCATTATGCACTTTCCGGCCAATCCTCGACCAGTGGTACGAAAGAAAGGAGTTGTGCTAAAATCTTCCTGTGTTTGAACTTGATAGCCAACTTGAGTTGCACCATGTAGATAGCGAGCACAAAGTGTAAGGCACTCAGTAAACATAGACCACTCCATAATTGATCCCTTAGGGTGACTTTTTGTACGAATAGAACCCTTTAATCTCATTAGATATCTATATGCAAAAATAAAAGGAAAATTCATAATGTTACACTCTGTACAAATTTTTGTTAGCTATGTTACAATATTTATATGACCAAGAATTACCTCTCTACTGGCCACATGCTATGAAAATGGACAGGACTAGCTATTCTTGCTTGAGCAGGTAGATGTACCATAAAGTGTACCATAATATCAAAAAATGAAGGAGGGAATATGGCCTCAAGAAGGCTCAAGGTTTCAGCTATATCAGCCTCTAGACTGTCCATATCACTTTTTTGAATGACAGGTGAGCAAAGTTTCTTGAAAAAATGACTTATACGAATCACTCCTGCACTAACCATTTCAGGCAATATTTTTCTCACAGCAAGAGGCAGCAAGTGTTGAAGAATAATGTGGCACTCATGACTCTTTAGCCCAAATATCTTCTTTTCATTAACATGGATGTTGTGTCGTATATCAGATGCATAACCAGTAGGAAACTTGACCCCTTTTAGTATTCGACAAAATAATTTCTTCTCATCTGGACTCATTGAGTATGGTGCAGGTGGTAAGTAAAATTGGTCATCAACTTCAACAGGGTGCAGATCACTTCTAATACCTAGAGCTTGAAGGTCCAGACGAGGATTCAAATTATCCTTGGACTTTTCAGTGGTGCCCAGGAATGTGTTAATTAAGCTTTCACTCACATTTTTTCCAATGTGCATGACATCAAAATTATGTCGTAGCATCAAATCTTTCCAATAGGGAAGTTTTAACCAAATAGATCTCCTTTTGAAAATGACTAAGGGCTCCCCTTCTTTCCGTCTCTTTCTTGCTGGTTTCTTCCCTGATGGATCCTTGCCAAAACTTGTACTAAGATCCTTAGTGCAGTCCAAAATTTGCTCCCCAGAAAGTGGTGTAGGTGCTAGCCTAAACTCAGTTTTACCACCAAATTTATCAGCATCAAACCTAAATGGGTGGTTTTCATGCAAAAATCTACGATGACCTATATAGCATGTCTTGCTACCATTACCAAGTCTAAGTGAACATGTAAACTGGTGGCAATCGGGACATCCTGCTTCACCAGATGTGGTAGACCCAGACACATACCCTAAACCTGGAAAATCTGTAATAGTCCACAACACCACTGCCCTCAACTGGAAGAACTCGCCCCTTGAAGCATCATAGGTTCTAACTCCATTTTCAAACATGTCCAACAAATCATAAATAAGTGGTTGTAAATAGACATCCATATCACTACCTGGGCCATGTTTACCAGGAATGAGCAAAGAAAGGATGAAATTTGACTGCTTCACGCACATGGAAGGTGGAAAATTAAGTGGAATACAAATACCAGGCCAAACACTATAGCTAACATTGTTCATTCTAAATGGATTAAATCCATCCGTAGCAAATGCCAGACGGATATTTCGACTATCTGCAGCAAACTGTTGATGTCTCTCAACAAAGTCCTTCCATAGAGGTGAATCTACAGGATGCCTTAGCAGGCCATCCTTTTTTCTATCTTCATCATGTCATCTTGTTAGACTTGCTGTTTTGGAGGACAGAAATAACCTTTGGAGTGTTTTTTTATAGGAAAGTAGCGAAGAACCTTCCTAGGAACCTTATACACATGTCTCCCATCTAGACTCTTCCTATCTGATTTCCATCGAGGAACCTTGCATTTTGGACATGAATTTAAATCCACATTCTCTTTCCAGTAGAGAATACAATCATTTTCACAAGAATGAATACTCTTGTAACCAACTCCAATGGATTTCAACAATTTCTTAGCTTCATGAAAGTTTCTGGGTAGATTTATACCCTCTGGGAGTGCATCATTAAGTAGGTCTAATAGTAGGTTCATAGATCTATCAGACCACCCTCCAAGAAGTTTGATGTGGAGCAATCTAATTAGGAACCTTAGCTGTGTATATTTCTTGCAATTTGGGTATAGCTCTTTGCCATTTTCTGCTACCAACTTTTGAAGGGCAACTAGTTCAGGACAAGTCTCTAAAGTTGAACTATTGTCTTCAAAATCCCCTTTATCATCTAGACCGGCAGCTAAGTCTCTAAGCAAATCAGATATTTCATCATCCTCACTAGAATCCTCTATAATCTCAGCAGCATCATAATTCCCATGATTCACAGAAGAGCAAGCTTCTCCATGTAAGTTCCATGTTCTATATCCTTTTAGAAATCCATCACATATCAAGTGCTCACGGACTTCACTAGCCTCTTTCCAAAATGAGTTTACACACTTTCTACAAGGGCATAATATCTTGCTGCCCACTGCAGAATTACTAAAAGCAAAAGCTAAGAAACTATTTACTCCTTGCAAATATGTCTTGGTGTGCCTATGTGAAAGTTTTAGGTTAAATAGCATTTGACATGTATATATAACTTTCAATATTTTTGAAGTTAATGGTTCTTACCTAGCATTATCATCAATCCATGTTCAACCTTCACACAAGATCAAGCAGATTTTAATATGAAATAAAAAATATATTATAACCACTGAAGTAGTCGCATACTTCCACAACATAAAAAGTGCAACAGCTAGAAAACAGAAACATACCGATAAGAAGTAGAGCTGCCGCCGAGAGCACGTTCAAATGCCTTCCCAAGGTATCCAACTACACATGGAACAGCTGCAATTACAATATGATGAGGTCAGATCGGTGCAATTACGATATGATGAGTCCTAGATGTAACTGCAGCTGCCAAAGTCTCACTGCAATTACAATGTGATGAGGGAGTGCAATCGTGTGGGCATGTGAGAAGTGAAGAACGATTCAAAGAAAAAGCAAATTCATGAGCCAAAGTCTCACAGTAATGGCTAAAATTTTTATTCAAAATAGCAGTACATGGATCCCCCCAGTACATGGAAATAGCAGTAATGGCTAAAAATTCTATCGGTCATATTTGTGATGTCTTAGATAGCAGCTCCCAACAGTCTAAGTACATGGCTCGGTGGGAAATAAATTATAGAACAAAAGTAAGTTTAGTACTGACAAAATTACAAGGTAAACATGCTTAGGTGCTAAACTGATGGCATTTGTTGATGTCCAATGGATGGTCGATTGACAGTGCTAGAGAGAAAAAAAAACAATTTATTGGTAGCTAGCACCTGACAACTGAATACGTGGTATCCTAGCAACATAGTGGCTGATTCACCAGGCACCACTCTAGTAGGCAGCAGGATGGATCAGATTAGCCAATTGGAGATCTGATTTGAGAGTTCAGACTAGAAATGGAGAGCAGGGCTGCTCTACGTACAAGGATGGAAGGGAAGTGAGCAACAGACAAGGATGGAAGGGGAAAAGAACGAGTACGTACGCGTACCTGCTTACGGACGCTCCTGTTTGAGTTCGTAGACAGTAGAAGTGAGCATTGGCGGATCCAGAAACGGACCAGGGGGGGCTAAGTAACATAGGCCAAAAATTTTTTTGCTCGCTAGACACAGGATACTAATAAGTATAGCTAAGATTGATAATTTGATATTGATTTAAAGTGCTCAAAGTCAAAGATACATAGAATCATGATAATAAGGATAGAAAAAGTACCAATTACAAAGAGCATTCCATAATAGAATATCCATGTTTGATGTCTTCGATCTTCAAGAATTCACACCACTTGAACCAATACCGCTTGAACCACCACGCTCAATGCTACATAATTTTTAAATGTTATATACTTCTTCAATAATCAAGAGAATAAGCAAAAACAAAAGTACTAAAACAATACGCACCTCGGGAGTGGGAGTGGCAAGTTCATCTTACGGGTTCTTAAGCTTTAAAAGCGCTTCAAAATTTTTTCATCTTCAATGGAAGCAAACAAATCCCGCTCAATATAGCATATCATGCTATTATTCATCCAATCATCATTCATTCTATTCCTCCTGTCGGTCTTGATAATATTCATAGCAAAGAAGGCTCTTTCAACTGTTGCGGTTGCCACAGGCAATATCAAAGCAAGCTCAATGAGGCGATACACCAAAGGGAAATGTGTATGCCTATCGGTTTCATCTTCTCAGCAAGGCTACCAAGATCAATACAAGCGACAAAATCTTTATCATTTTTGACTTCATCGATGAATACGGGAAGGTCACTTCTTAGCTTTACACAGTCATAATCACTAAAGTCATCATAATAAATCTTAGCAAGCTCAACTAAGCTCTCTATCTCAAAGTTGGCAAATTCATTTGTCGGATCAAGACAAGCAACACATCTCAATAGTTGAGTTGATCTTTCTGGAAATCGATTGTTCAACTCACAAATTGCTCAATCCGACTCTCATTAGTTGAGATGTTTGAAGTTGAAGCATCTTTCTTAACCAAATATTTTTCCATTCTAATCTTCTTCTAGTTTACTACTGATTCTAATTATATCCTACAAAATAAAATGATTGGAATCGATCATTAAATATGTAAATAACTCAATCTGAAATTCTGAATATTAAAAAAAAATCACTTGACCACCTCACCTCACGATCCCTGACTCCCTGCAATCAGCCAATCAAGCAGCCAGCAGAAGGGGCGGGGGGGGGGGGCACGCAGCTGGAGGCGGGAGCAGTCCCTGGCGTGCGGTGCTGGCCTACTGCCCTGCTGGCCCGCGGTGACGCCGGTGAGTGCTGGTGCTGGCTTGCTGCCCGCTGGGGGCTGGGGCGTTGGGCTGCTGGCTGCTCTGCTGCAGTCCCGCGCGGCCGCGCATGGCGAACGGCGGCGGCGGACCGTGGTCCCGCTCCGGCGCTCCCGTCGACGCCGGCGCTCGGCTCGCGAGGGGGGCGGAGGCGGAGTGGAGCCGGCGCCCGGCGGAGTCGCGGTCGCCGTCCGTCGTCGAGGCTCGAGGGAGCGGAGGCGGGGTCGGGGTCGGCAAGTCGCGCAGTCGCGTGGGCGTGGGGAATTTTTCCTTCTGTTCTCAGACTCGAGCTCGCAGAGACTCTCCACTACGGTTTTTTCTTGGGCTGGGCCAAAATACCTGTTCCTTGTGTTTTTGGGCCGGGGGGGGCTACAGCCCCACTAGCCCCTCCTGTGTCCGCCAATGGAAGTGAAGACGGCGGCTGTGACGATGAAGATGGGGACGATGGCTGCAGCGGCTTGGGCGAGTATAGGGACACCGAGGAAGCGCGCCGCGAGTATGGCGGCCCGGACGACAGCTGCGACGCCGGGTATGGCGGCCGCGACGGCGAGGACGGCGGCCGCGCGCGGCAGGGATGGCGCCCTCCACGAGCTGTTGGGCGGCGGCGTGGTGAAGAGATAAGATGCGTCTGCTGGCCAGGTGAGATGCGTGGCGGTGGGTAATGGTTGGAGATAGGGTTTTGTGTGGCACTCTGACCGGTGGGCCGCACAAATTTTTGTGCGCGCGAATGTGCTGGGCTTAGAGCGCCAAAATGGAAATGGGCTGTACCGACCATGAAAAATGTTTTTTAGCGACCGATGGTTTGAGGCAAATAGCTAAATATATATAGCAACCGACGAACCGTTGGTACAAGTAAAAATAGCGACCGATCATCTGTAAGAAATCTATACCGACCAATCATTGGTTGTTATTGTTGTCTTTTAGCGACCGTTGTCCGACGCTATAGCTTGGCTGTGGTATAGTGAATCCATGTGGTAAGAAGTGTGGTGGTGAGGTAAAGGTGGTGGTAAGAAAAATGTGCTAAAGGAAAAGAAACACGGACGATCCTGGTTCGATTCTAACGTCGCTACCAAGAGTAGAGAAAAACTCTGTCCCCGGCAACGGCGCCAGAAAGCTTGTTGGGTATTTTAAACGCACACAAAATAATCCGCAAGCGTACGGATACCGATGTAGCTTTCATCCGAGACTATTCCAGGGTATCGATTTCCACGGGGAACGTGAAGTGTACTAGAAGAATTAAGAACGTCCAAGAAAAGAATGGTAATATGGGTAGAGAGATATAGGGTTTTCTAAGCGGGTCTATTTAATTAAAGGCTCACTATACTTTACTTACTTCGGAGCAACAATACCTTTCCGATTCTTGAAAAAGACTGGGAAAAGGGTAATCGGGAGAAGGCTGCCAAAAAGCTTTACGGAAACACCAATCCTAACGTGGTGGATTATAACAATCTACAAAGCTGTCACCCCTGTAGCTACCACAACTATCCGGAGGATTGGGCGCAAACTCAGGTAAACCCTAGTCTAGACACCACGTCTACACTAACGCTTACTACTCTAATTACATATGATAACTAGAGCACTCAATACGAGCGGAGATCCAGTAAATAAAATAAAGCAAGGATTGAAATTAAATATAATACTTAGAAGTAGTAAATGAAGAACCTGGAGATTACTTGAAGACGAACCAGATGTTGCACCAATACAATGTCGAGGAAGATCCGATAGATCCGACTCCTCCTCAGCTCTCTCCTTCTCCTCTCTCTAATTACAACTAGATGAACTAGACAACTAGAACAAGAACTAGAACTAGAACTAGATCTAATTCTAGATGAACTAGAAGAGATTCATCTAGAGGGACCTCTACTTCTAATTGAAACCCTAGTTTATGATGTGGGGATGAATAATGAAGATGGAGATGCCTGGAGAGGGGGGTCTGGGGTTGCTTATATAGCCCGAGGTGGAGTAGGGGGCAAGGAATCGCCATGTCATCGATCCGCGTCACGTTTATCGCCCACCGTTGGATCAAACTGACTTCGGGGACGGTGGAGATGCATCCTAGGAGGCGGTGGAAGAATGTTCCAGAAGGCGGAGGCGAAATGGGCTCCGTGCCCGACCGGTCGGTCTCCAAGTGGGACCGGTCGGTCTGGCCCAGTGGGCCCACGTGGTGGGCTGACTCGTGGTGTCTTCTGGTGTCTTCTAGATACTTCTTTTGCAGATTTCGTTGTGAAATTAATATTTTTTCATCCGGGACACCGAATATAGCAAATGATATGTCTGTTTCGATCGTCTCGATGAGCCCTTCGCAATGGTACACTCCAATTCATCACTTGAGATACTTTTATATGGTGAAATATTGATGTCCTATAAAACAAGTGAGAGCACCAAAACTCGTGGAACTTGTTAGTTTCAAACCCTACAACTATGCTTTGTAATTTATTTAGTGTCATTTCATGCAATAGTTGATGGTTAATTATGAGCATTAGTGAGCGTCAATAAGTTCCCCCAAGCTTAACCTTTGCTGGTCCCGAGCAAAGCCAATCTCAACAATGGATCAGGAGTTGCTGCAATATCTTCACTTCCAACAAGTACACATGTATTCAAACAAAAGTTCTCATATAGAATAGAAAAAAGTATCATATTATTCATCACGGGGCTTAGTACTTTACCTTGAATCCTGAGTAATTGAAAGATAGAATGATCAAATCAAGCATTATGTCTCTTGCTATGTCACTTCACCATTATCCCGAAGTTTTATGAATTTTCAGAAAAGATTAAAAACATATGTTGCCAAATTAAACAATGGATCCAAAGAGATAGTCAACCACACCATTGAATCAAGAAGTGCATGTGTACGGAAAATGGAGTCGGATGCTCTTTTGAAATATATCACTCTCTTTTGTTTATCAGAAACACATGGCTATCAGGCTAATTCTACTGATGGGCACGTGCCCATTTTTTCTGATATTCTTTTTTTTTCTTTTTTTTTCTTTTTTTTTGAGGTTCCGGACACTTGTCCCTTTTTATTTCCTCGGATATATATATATATATATATATATATAGGGTGAGTTTTCTATACTCCCAGGAGTAGTTACTCCCATCTTCAAAACACCATGTTGCGTATGTGTTCATACTTGTTTATCACTTTGAGTATGTTTATATACTCATGTTAAGATATTTCATGTCTTAATACACTAACAAATTTCAAAGGAACCCATACTTTTTAATATATTATGAAAATGCCACTCACTGTTGTATATAAAATAAGTATATCCGCATACTCTATGTATGCATGCATACTTGACGTATATACTTCCATAGATAGTCTAGTATGATCATATACTTCATGTAAATATACCATAAATCTAGAGATATAAACATGGGAGTAACTACTCCCTAGGAGTAGAAAATAATTTCCCTATATATATATATATATATATATTTCTCTCTTTTCTTTCAATAGCCACATGCTTCCAACAAACTTTTGAGAGAATAACAATAGATAATCATGAGCATTTATATGGAGGATAGATGAAATGTGTAAGTGATCTCAATTCAATAGTATGATAACTTCTCATAGGGTCAACAAAGCTTAATTTAACTCAATGCCATTATTAGTCATATTAATATTGGAAACTCTTCGGAACTCTAGTGTTGTTTTAGAACAAGATAACAGTAGCTCAGATCATCACATATCATATCTGTCAATTACCTAGACTCTGGATCAAGCATTTGCTACCCATATATTTAATTTTGTTTTTTAATCATCATTATTAATCAGGAGAACTCATGCTTCGAAAGCTAGTCCATGTAAAAGATTAGAGAGAGAGTTCTTCTTTTATTATTAACTTCTTAAAACAAACTTAACACACTATTTATTTAACCTAACACAAACTTATTATAAATAACTAAGATAGTGAATAAGACATACCTGAATTACGAAGATAACGGCGGTGCGTCTCCCCCAAGCTGGTTCCTTTAATAGCATTGAGCCTTCATGTGTCCATATTTTTTTTCTTTTTAATTAATGGTGAGCCTTCATGTGCCCACATTTTTTTTATATATATATATTTTTAGATTTATGTATAGAAAGAAAACTTAAGAGGATAAGGATACTTACCTGGATACACGGGGGTGTTTTCCCCCAAGCTGAATGTTGACATAGTAGTTCATTCTTGCCATGTAGCGAACTCGCAGTGGAAATGTACTTCCTCTATCGAAGCTTTGATGGATATTGATGGTTGTTGGATAGTGCTCCGACAGTAGATGGAATATTCACTTGCTTGTCAGCTTTTCTTGGTCTTTCAGATCCTGTAAAACTCAAATAGACAACAGAACTTGTGGAACAGATTAAGCGTTAGTGGTTGGCCACTTAAGCCTTAGTTGCCCAGAGTTTCAGTAAGATCTCTTTCTCAATATTTTTGTATTTTAATATCTTTATGATGCAAGAGAAAAATGCAATAGGATGAATGTATGCATTATATTATTATTTTTTATGCCACCACGGCGAACATTCCTGTGGGTTTTTACACACCATAGAATTATTCACATGGGGCTTCATGGTTTATGATGTAGTGTAACAAATGCAATATTTTTATTTTCTTTTCTAATGTAATGCAGAAATTAAAATGTTTGTGAATTAAATATGATGATGCAATGATTAAATATGATGGTGTAATAAATGACTAAGAATTAAATATGAAAAATATGCAGAAAAGTAAATATGAGGATAACTACCGTTTTTTACCTTTTGGCGAAGGTTCGGATATTTAGGTCCGACGAACCGGACATTCCCTTGGTTCAGACCTCCCGAGGTATGTCACACGTTTAGAAAGTTATTATTGATAGTACCTCTCAGGTGCAGACATTTTCTTTCGTACCTTCTTGTCTGAGTTTTCACTTCCTGTGGTTCACTGTCTTGAGGTTTCTCTCTTTTTTTTTCTAGGACAGTGTCGATAACTTCTTCTTCGTGATTGGCCTCTCTATTCTTGATAGTTTGTCTTCTTTGGCTTTGAGAGCAGCGTCTTTCACTTCTGTTCTTCTTGGGTGCTTCATTGGGTATGTAGTTGATGAAGTTGCATCGTGCCTTTTCTTCAGGAAAGTGAAAATGGATTTCCTCTTGTAGATGATTGTACTTGTAGCGTAGAGGAATGGTCTTCCTAGGATGAGGTGAACATCATCGTCTTCTCTTATGTCGAAGATCAAGACGTCTGTGGGGACTTCATGACCTCTAATTTTGACCACGACGTCTTCCATCATTCCTTCTTGTTTATGCCTCTTGATATGGTGTCACTCATGTTCTTCGTTCGTCCAGCTGTTTGAAGTGAAGCGTTAATTATGGAAGCTGGCAGCATCTTGCTCAGTGTGCATGTTCTTGTAGATCTAGGACCTTCACTTTGTAGAATTAGGGAGTGACAAACTTCGCCATGTTTGCTTAAGAGTGAGTCCTGCTCATAAAGACAAGGTAGAGATCAAGTGCATGGGTTCTGTTGGTGGAAAAACACCAACAGAACCAAAAGTTTTGTCCATTCCTCTCTAACCTTAGGCACATTGAACAAGATAAACTTGTTGTTTATGTGTTTTATTAAATCTTTACATGAGTGATAGGATCAAAAGATGAGCATGGAATTAGCATCTTAAAGTATTTAACAGATCAGTTTGCTTAACCCAAGGAAGGATAATCTATGCATAAAGTGTCGATCTTTTCATGATTGTGATATATCATCTTCCAAAGGTTAGATGCATAACATTTTAGCTCATTGGTTAAGATAGTGAGATTCAAGAGAGTAAAGCTAGAAACAAAGAGTAAAGAACTGAACATGTTGAGTTGTTTAGGTTGAACTAAGTGAGGTGCAACTTAAACATGTTTAGTTCTTTATGTATGTGCATACCAGAATCAAAGAGAAGCTTTTAAAGTGCTGGTCACTTACCTTGAAATGTTGCTTTATCATTGAAGAGTGATTGTGTCAAACCACCTTATGGAAGCTTCTCTTGTCTAGCTGGTTGTTGTTCATGAATGGCTTGTCTTCTCTTGCTCATCTCATAGTGGCCTGAGTGATGGGAGCTTGAGAGGAGGAAGGACATAGTGGGATCATCTTTAAAGGGATCAGCCTTCCTTCTCTATGCATTGACCTATCAGTGAAGGTGTGTTGTTCCTCAGGTCCGTACCAGGACCTCCCTCTTTTATCTCGTGTTTGTACTATCTGATATGAGAGATGAGGATTCAAGTGCCTGTACGATGGTCTCTGTCTTCTAGTGGCCCAGCTCAGACTCGTTCACCTATTTCCATGGAGTGAGTGCTTTGATTGTAAGTATTGTTTTGTGGCACTCATCTTCTGTCTTGTTCTACAGATCTCACTTCTCCATGACTAGTGAGTTGTGTCTCCCTTGCGCAAGTTGTTGGAGTTCATGTGTCTCTTCATCTTTAGTGTGGGTTCATCACAGGACTTTCCCAAATTGATATTGAAAGTTTTTCCTGCAGGGGTTAGTCCAACAAAATATCCAACATCCACTATAGCATACTATTAGTTCAAAAATCAACCTAGACAGCATGTCTAATTTGATTTAGGAAGGCATTTTAAGCTAAGCATGCTTAATTTAAAAACCTTTGAAAGCAAGATCATCACTCCTAAACTAGGCACCATGCTCAATTTAAGAGATGTATGAAAGTACTTCAAACCTAAACATATTCTATAGTAGATGAAGGTAGCATTAAAACATAAAAGAGATTTACTCAAATGGTGATGAAAGAGCATGATTAGTGTATAACACATGAGCATGTCTTAAAGGTAGGGACAACCAATATAGCAACATGTTAAGAGATGTTCTTACAAAGTGTATCCCCCAAACTTAGATTTGCAAAAATCAAGATTGGATGAATGTTATTCAATGTTGCATGATGATTAGTTGGACATACCTTGTGTTTGTCATTCCTTCGAACTCTTTGCTCCAGACCTGCAAAGGTTAGTGACAAGAATACCCAAAGGAATATTTTAACAATTATATCCTTATGCTCATTACACAAGGGCAGCATAAATGGTAGGTGAACACTGATCTGAAAAGTGCTTGTTTTAGGACACTGAGCTTGTCTTTTGGGAAACCTTCAAGATGTGATTTGGTAAAGTGGTTTCCCCTCCAACACCAACTTAAGAGCTGTAACACCTCTGGTGTTTAACTATAATTAACTTGACATGTCATCATCATTAGTCATTAATCATCCTTGCCTTGCATTTATGTTTGCCTAGTACTTGTGTAGCAATCTCTTTTCAAAAAAAAAACCCTAAAAGCCCTAACCTTCCTATAAGGGCAAAAATGGTAATTTCACCTCTGTGCCTAGCTTTGTGTAATTCTTGTTCAGTTGGATGTCTTGAAGTTTTGTTGTGTTGGCCAAAGTTCAAAAATCAAAATCAGATTTCAAATCCCTTTGCAAAACCCTTATTTCCAAACCCTGGATTTTTATCCCTCTTTTTGGTAATTCAAAATTATTCAAAATTTGAGGTTGGTCCGAAAAGCAAAGTTGTAGATCTGGCCAAGAGGAACAACTTTGGTATTTACAAATTTTCAAGTTTCTGTACAAAGTCTGAAGTAAATCCAAATCCATTCAAATTCCAGTTTTTGTCCCTTTTTCAGTTTTCAAAATTTATTCAAAAACTATTGAGTTTCAGAAAAAGGGTATATTAGCAAAGTTGTAGGTTTTGATAAAAGGAACAACTTTCATGTTTGCAGATTTCCAACTTTCAGTGTAAAATCAAAAGTAATTTTGAATTTATTCAAATCTCAAAAGTGTCCCCTTTTCTGATTTCAAATGTGGTTCGAAAACTATTTGGATTTTGAAAATGTTCTTATTGACAAAGTTGTAGATCTCTTTTTTCTGAGCAACTTTGGTATTTTGAGTTTTTGTCGCACAGTTCAAATTTTGGGAGAAATTTGCAAAATACAAAAACTGGCCAAAAGTCAAACCCTAGCCCCTACACTGTTCTTCTTCCCCGTAGAGCCAGGGGGAGGGGGGGGGGCCCGGCCATGGCGCCGGCGCTGCGCCTGCAGCGCATACGGCTGCTCCCCACGCGCCTCTGTCCTGCCCCAGCCGCTCCTTGGTCCCCTCCGCACCCGCACGCGAGCACTGACTCCATCTCTCGGCCCCTACTGCTCCTGCTCGCCGCCGCCGCGTGGCCATTGCCGGCGCTGCCTGCGCCCGAGCCCCGGCTGCACGCCAGCACCTCCGCCAGAGTGCAATCGAGTGCGCGTGCGCTCGCCGAGCTTATCCAGCCATCACCACGGTCTCTACCGGCCGCTATCCGCCTCTATAAAAGCCCCGCCGGAGCCCGAGCTTCTTCCTCAGCTCCGCCGCCGTCGCCACCTCACTACAGAGCCTCCCGTGCTCAACCACCTAGCTCAGAAGCTCCGCCGTGTTCTTGTGCCGCTTCCCCACCCTCCAATTTCACCTCTACCGCCCTCAATCGCCCGGCGTAGCTCGCCGTTGTCATCTCCGGCGAGAACCCGGCGAACTCGGGTTCGTGAAATTCGCCGTCTCCGGCCATGATCATCCCTCACCGACCCCCGTGTCGTGTTCCTTGGTTCCGTGCGACTCTGACCAGGCCCTTGCGGTCTCGTGTGTTGCGCAGGGTCGTCGGAGCGCCGCTCGCCGCCGAAAGAGCTCCACCGAACCACCGCCCCGCCGAGCCCTGTCTCCGACCATGGTAAGCACTCGAAGCCCCCTCGGCCTCTGCCTTTTAACGGCGCAAAGCTCGAGCCAGGCCTCGGGCGCACGCGTTCACTGTGGCTCGAGCCAGGCCTCGAGCACACGTTTCCGTCTCGCCCGAGCCCAAGCCTCGAGCGGACAGACCCTCACCACTTCGCTCGAGCCAGGCCTCGAGCGGACTCGTGCACCCTCCGCTTCGTCGAGCTAGGCCTCGGACGAAACGATCATTTTCCGTCTCGCCCGAGCCTCCCGGCCAGGCCTCGGACGAAACCCTTGTTTCCGTCTCGCCCGAGCCCGTTTCACCCGAACCCGCTTCGCTCGAGCCAGGCCTCGGCGAACGCATGTCTTCCGATTCGCCCGAGCCTCCCGTTCGCCCGAGCCTTGCGAAGAAAGAGCACAGTGCCCTTTTCCTTTTTGGGAGTTGTGAATAGTGTTCTGTTTTCTCTTTTTTGTGTGAATTAATCTGTTGTTCCTTAAATCTTGAGAAAAATATGGTATGCTCCTTGCTCTGTGTAGAATTTTATAAAAATATGAAACTTGACTTTTCTGCAAGAATTTAAAAATGTAAAATCCCTCTTTTAATTAATAAATGGATAGTTTCGGATTTTTAGAAAATTATTTATAACTCCAAAAATCATGAGACTAATTTTTGTGAGCTTCCCATGCCATGTTTAGTCTCTGGTGAAATTTTGAAGTCTTTTGGAACAAGTTGATTTTTGAGCATTTATCTTTAATTGTTAAATAGCGCCTTTTGTTAATTAATGTCTGCAATTATTTGAGCACCTTAATGACCTCCAAAAATTATGAAATTTGTTTTGCCATCTACCTACACCATAATGAACTTATGTGATTAATTTGGTAATTTTTGGAGCAACTTCATAAAATGACCTTTTTAAATAATTAAGGAAAATAGAAAGAGTGATTAGGGTTCATGTTGTATGTCCTGTTTTTTGCATTGTTCATGCTAGCATGCTCATGTGCATGCATCATTGCATTCGTATAGTCACCGAAGAAGGAGTCAAGGTCGAGGCAGCCGCCGACGAACCTGTCCCCGAGGCTACCCCGAACTCCAACAACTGCTCCGCCGCCTTCGAGCCTGCCCTCTTTGCTCTTCAAGGCAAGCCCCGGTGCATTTAACCCTTTCCTTGAATTTATAAAATGATTTCCTTAAATGCTTTTGAGTTAAATTATTGCATTAGGTTTATAGGAGTTGTGTGCTATCCTAATTGATGCACTATCCACCTTGACCACTGATACACCTGATACCTGCTTTTCAAAAGTATTTGAAAAATGCTTAGCAATGCCTATTGAATTAGACCTTGCAATAAAATGCCAATTTCAAAAGTGTGATCACTTAAAGAACTTTTATGGGAATTTGGTCTTACTCCCCGGCTGTTGGCTAGGTATCTGATCCGTACCTAGTCAATAGCGAGGAGAGGTTGTCCGAGCGTACGGTGCCGTCATGTTGTAGTCCGGGACTCAACAGTTGACACCGACCGGGACAGGGTTGAAAAACTGACAGGACTATTACGCTTGGGTGAGATATAACCAAGGTGTAGTTCTGGCTGGAAAATTAGGGACCATCTGTATGGGGGCCTGCTGGTCAAGACTTGTAACTATTCACATACTACGGAAAGCTCTGGCTCCGAGAAATCCTTTATTGGACCGACAACCGCGCACTGGGAGTGGAGAGATGGCGGAAGTAGCATGTACCCACGTGGTCGTCGTACCTGGAAAGGAGTGGTGTACTGTACTTCCGGGTGGCGTAGGACCGGGCCCAATCTTGGAGGAATCGTGGTAGACGAGTTGGCATATGCAAGCTTGGGTGCTACATATGCAGTGTGGATAGGGATCCTCAGCTGAGTATTATTTATCCGGATTAACGTTGCTCCTCGGTTATGGAGACTTGGTCCACTGACTGTCAACGGAGAGTGGTTCTCAACTAGGAATGTTTTGAAATGTAAAATGAATCATGAACGATGAAGAATTGAGGAATACTGAATCTTTCAAAATAAAATAAGGTTTACAAAAATGCTTTTCTGCAAAATACTTGATCTTGCTTAAGCCTTACCTTGACTACCCTAAGCCTCTCATTCCTGAGTCTTCTCCCTTTTTCTTTAGTCGGGTAAGTCTTGTTGAGTACCCCAGTACTCAGGGTTTGTTACCCATGTTGCAGGTATGCCTGAGACCCCGATGTGTCTCGCACCCTGTTGCGTGACCTTCGTCCAGGAAGAGGCCGATGAGGCCGATGAGTAAATGTGCACCCTCGGGCTGGGTGTTACATGTATCTTTATGTTAATGTTTCCGCTACGTTGTCTACTTTGAATTTTCCGAACAATGGTTTGTAATAATCGTACTCCTTACCTCATTTGAAACCTCGGTTTGTAAAACTATTGTTATTTAAGTCTTCCGCTCATTATTCCGATGTTATTTGTAAAAGTATGCAATGCTGTAACCGAATTGTGAGATGATCCTGCGGACATTGGGCACTGATGTAGCCCGGTGGCGAACAGGTCTTAATCACATGGAACATGGGTTCAGCTGTCAGAGGTTGACAGGGACACGTGGGCCATGGGATTAGGGTCGTTCCGTCACAAGAGCACAACGAGATCTACAAAATTTGTGATAAACATATGCATCGACAACCACCCTTTTGAAGTTTTTGTAAACAGAAAGTGTGAGGGGGTTGAAAATCTCGAGTGTGGCAATGTTAGACACGCCAATTGAATCAGGAGATGTTTCATATGAGCATGGATTTAAAGAGGTGTTTATGAAGTAGCTTCCATGCTCTTTGATATCATCTTCCTCGATTTCAGAGAAGAACACCGAAGGATGGGGTTTATAATTTTCTAAAGTGTGGGGTGTTTTCTCTAGAGAAGGTTCTGTGACAACCAAATTATTAGAAGGATTTGAAGGAATTTCAAATTTGGTTGGGTGTTCCTCCTCGTGTTGGTCGGGGTTAGGCTCGAATTCTTCTTCTGGGAATTCGTCAAAAGTGCTAGTATAAGGAGTGCTTTCAAGGATTTTCTTTAGGATGTCTCTTCCTTCACTAACAAGTTTATGTGAGAATGATCCTCCAAAAGTTAAATCGAGAAGTAGAGCAGCTTCCTGGTTAAGACCACGATAGAAGTGATAGTGTAGCACATGGTCTGGCAAGGAAGGCTTTGGGCTAGAATCGGTAAGGTGTTTGAACCTAGCCCAAGTTGCTCCTAGTGTCTCCTTCTCTTTTTGTTTAAATGTAAGAACTTCGATTCTAAGATCAGTGATTCGAAAAAGAGGGAAGAAAGCGAGACAAAAGTTGTCCCGAAGTTCATCCCAATTTCCATTTGTGCTCCTTATGGAATGATCATACCATTTTCTCGCTCTTCCCAAAAGGGAGAACGAGAATAGTTTCCATTTTATGGTCTCTTGTGTCATGCCAGCAATAGTCTGACAAGAACACAACTGCTCAAATTCCCTAAGGTGGGTGTATGGATCTTCGTCTTCTGACCCAGAGAAGGATTTCTCCCGAACCATGGCTATAAGAGCAGGGCGGAGCTCATAGCCATTTGTAAGAATGGGGTGTGATGATGGTGGAGGCTCCAACAAGTCGCCCTTTGGAGTAAAGAATTTTAAAATAGGAGTGAAATCACTATACCACAGCCAATCTATAGCGACTCCAAATCGGTCGCTATAAGCCGTTATAACGACCGATCATCGGTCGCTGTAAGTGGCGTCGCTATAAATCTATAGCGACCGATGTATAAGTCGCTGTAAGTGGCGTCGCTATAAATCTATAGCGACCGATCGGGTTTATAGCGACCGATAGTTGGACGCTGGTATATACACTGACCGATGATCTGTCACATGTTTTAGCGACCGATGGTTTGAGGATATAAAACTTTTTAGCGACCAATAATCGGTCGATACGAACTGGTAGAGTTATATATAATATCAATTTCATATTAATCAGATTTCAATCCTATTAAACATCCATAGCATGTCAGCAACCACATGTAAACCATAGCTGTCCAAAACACTCAATGACACAGTATTAGATAAAAGTATCTCAAGTTTTCATTGAAGCCAACATTTAGCAATACATCAAGTTTCATCTTGATCCATGATAGGTCATCACCACAAAAGGAAAAGCACACATACAACCTAGCTAGGTCAAATGGCGGGCACAATTATATGTTTGCTTGCACAACCTAACTAGATTCACTACAAAATGTCTCATCTCCATCTTCTCAACAGCAAAATGTCATATGTTGGCTTCCTAGTGACATTATCCAGATTCCAGCATGCGCACCTCCAAGGCCTTCCTCCACCTGGACACAAGTACACAAACGAAGTTAATTATGGGACCTACAAAGGACCAAACAGTAGTGACACCCATAATCTAATTGAGACTAGAAAATAGTCAATAGGAAACCTCAAATGGAAATAAAATGATACTATCTCCTAGGTTCAAAAACAGATTTATGGAAACTAGTTGGGCATGTTCAATTTCTGGAACTGTTGTAGGCCTACCTGGGCACTGGTCCCCCTTGGTCTGTGCAAATTTATTAGGACACTATGTGTTCTACATCTTAGTGCAAAGCTGCTCCAGGAAGCAATTCACCCAATGGACAACAACTACTAACGATTTATTAGTGCACAACTCAACAGCTAGTGTCCTGCCATGTGCCACCTCCACAGACCAGTGGAGCACTACTACTGACAATATATAGCTGCACCAGCTAGAAATTGAACAAAACAGAATTAACTAAACAAACCAGTGCATTAGTGCTACTAACAATATAGATGCACCAACTAGAACTGAACAATACAGCTACAACAGCTACTGACTAATTAAATGGTGCATTCCCAAAAATTATAGGCATCAGAATTTTTTTGTTTTATTCCAAGAAGTCATCAACAGTTTGCATGAATGCTTGATTAAGTACTTGTCATGAAATATGCAAACACCAACAACAAAGTTCTTACAGAACCTTTTTCCTTTTCTTTGGTTGATCATTCTGCTCTTTTCTCATACTAGGAATATTAAGAGATTGTAGCTTTGCATCATTAATTGCAATGTTTGCATTCCTCTGTTGTTCATACTCGTTGGCAGGGGCACAAATATTGTTTCTTCTAGCGCTTGCCATTTTTCCTCCTGAAAATGACAAGCAAATCAGCAATCATTGGAAAACAAAGAAATCACTATTTTTTGCAAAAAGCAATAGAAAAAATATAGCAGCAATATTACTTACTTTCTAGACCCATTTTTAGGTTTTTTTTTTCTCAACAATTATACCATCTATGTCAGTTCTAACAAAAGGTATAACCCCATTAATAATATCCACAGTCACAGTGCCACCTAGATCTGTCAGAGCAGACATAACCTTTCCATTATCATTATTGGTATCTTCAATCTCTAGATTATCCAAGTTATATGAATCATTAGGTATTGATTGAACAGCAGCAGCCCACTCAGTATCTTGATCAGGAACGTAGTATACTTGAAGTGCTTGTGAAGCTAGAATAAAAGGTTCATCTGATATCTTTTCACCTGTATTGAATAAATGCTTAAAGTTCACACTTGTGGTCCCAAATTGATCAATTTTTACCCATTTATCCTGCACACGATTATCAACCCAATCACACATGAAAAGCACCACATTTCCTTTGTGTTGATAGTTCAGTTCAAGAATTTCCTTTATAACACCATAATAGACTTTCTTTCCTATTATAACCTGATCATTATTACCCCTCTCAAAGCTTGTTGACTCTGCAACTACAGCAACCCCACTATTTTGAACAGCTCTACCCTCATCATAGGATTTTGTATGGAAATTCAAGCCATTTATGGTATAGCTGCTGTATTTCTTTGCAGTCATCATTGGCCCTTTTGCCAATATTTTAATCTCATCTGTTGCTTCCTCACTCATCTCTTCTACCTGTGATTATGACAAACTTCAATTAATCTAAGTATGAAGTTCATCTGAAGTTAAAATTTTTAGTTTTCTTCTTACTTACATGCAACCTAAGCCACTCATGAAATGATTCATGATGCATCCGATTCATGTCTCGTTTACTTCGAAGACCAATTGAGGACAGGTAGTGAGCATGTTTGCTGTTCATATCATTTTATCAGTTAGAATGTATAAGTAATTGATCATGTGAAATGTAAAATAGTTTAGATGTCTTACTCCAAGTATGGTCCTATATCATCATAGTTAAATAAAACATATCTATGAGCTTGCAGCCATGTCTTGTGGTCTATACTCATTATGCACTTTCCGGCCAATCCTCGACCAGTGGTACGAAAGAAAGGAGTTGTGCTAAAATCTTCCTGTGTTTGAACTTGATAGCCAACTTGAGTTGCACCATGTAGATAGCGAGCACAAAGTGTAAGGCACTCAGTAAACATAGACCACTCCATAATTGATCCCTCAGGGTGACTTTTTGTACGAATAGAACCCTTTAATCTCATTAGATATCTATATGCAAAAATAAAAGGAAAATTCATAATGTTACACTCTGTACAAATTTTTGTTAGCTATGTTACAATATTTATATGACCAAGAATTACCTCTCTACTGGCCACATGCTACGAAAATGGACAGGACTAGCTATTCTTGCTTGAGCAGGTAGATGTACCATAAAGTGTACCATAATATCAAAAAATGAAGGAGGGAATATGGCCTCAAGAAGGCTCAAGGTTTCAGCTATATCAGCCTCTAGACTGTCCATATCACTTTTTTGAATGACAGGTGAGCAAAGTTTCTTGAAAAAATGACTTATACGAATCACTCCTGCACTAACCATTTCAGGCAATATTTTTCTCACAGCAAGAGGCAGCAAGTGTTGAAGAATAATGTGGCACTCATGACTCTTTAGCCCAAATATCTTCTTTTCATTAACATGGATGTTGTGTCGTATATCAGATGCATAACCAGTAGGAAACTTGACCCCTTTTAGTATTCGACAAAATAATTTCTTCTCATCTGGACTCATTGAGTATGGTGCAGGTGGTAAGTAAAATTGGTCATCAACTTCAACAGGGTGCAGATCACTTCTAATACCTAGAGCTTGAAGGTCCAGACAAGGATTCAAATTATCCTTGGACTTTTCAGTGGTGCCCAGGAATGTGTTAATTAAGCTTTCACTCACATTTTTTCCAATGTGCATGACATCAAAATTATGTCGTAGCATCAAATCTTTCCAATAGGGAAGTTTTAACCAAATAGATCTCCTTTTGAAAATGACTAAGGGCTCCCCTTCTTTCCGTCTCTTTCTTGCTGGTTTCTTCCCTGATGGATCCTTGCCAAAACTTGTACTAAGATCCTTAGTGCAGTCCAAAATTTGCTCCCCAGAAAGTGGTGTAGGTGCTAGCCTAAACTCAGTTTTACCACCAAATTTATCAGCATCAAACCTAAATGGGTGGTTTTCATGCAAAAATCTACGACTGAAAATGGGTGCTCCCCTTCTTGCTACCATTACCAAGTCTAAGTGAACATGTAAACTGGTGGCAATCGGGACATCCTGCTTCACCAGATGTGGTAGACCCAGACACATACCCTAAACCTGGAAAATCTGTAATAGTCCACAACACCACTGCCCTCAACTGGAAGAACTCGCCCCTTGAAGCATCATAGGTTCTAACTCCATTTTCAAACATGTCCAACAAATCATAAATAAGTGGTTGTAAATAGACATCCATATCACTACCTGGGCCATGTTTACCAGGAATGAGCAAAGAAAGGATGAAATTTGACTGCTTCACGCACATGGAAGGTGGAAAATTAAGTGGAATACAAATACCAGGCCAAACACTATAGCTAACATTGTTCATTCTAAATGGATTAAATCCATCCGTAGCAAATGCCAGACGGATATTTCGACTATCTGCAGCAAACTGTTGATGTCTCTCAACAAAGTCCTTCCATAGAGGTGAATCTACAGGATGCCTTAGCAGGCCATCCTTTTTTCTATCTTCATCATGTCATCTTGTTAGACTTGCTGTTTTGGAGGACAGAAATAACCTTTGGAGTGTTTTTTTATAGGAAAGTAGCGAAGAACCTTCCTAGGAACCTTATACACATGTCTCCCATCTAGACTCTTCCTATCTGATTTCCATCGAGGAACCTTGCATTTTGGACATGAATTTAAATCCACATTCTCTTTCCAGTAGAGAATACAATCATTTTCACAAGAATGAATACTCTTGTAACCAACTCCAATGGATTTCAACAATTTCTTAGCTTCATGAAAGTTTCTGGGTAGATTTATACCCTCTGGGAGTGCATCATTAAGTAGGTCTAATAGTAGGTTCATAGATCTATCAGACCACCCTCCAAGAAGTTTGATGTGGAGCAATCTAATTAGGAACCTTAGCTGTGTATATTTCTTGCAATTTGGGTATAGCTCTTTGCCATTTTCTGCTACCAACTTTTGAAGGGCAACTAGTTCAGGACAAGTCTCTAAAGTTGAACTATTGTCTTCAAAATCCCCTTTATCATCTAGACCGGCAGCTAAGTCTCTAAGCAAATCAGATATTTCATCATCCTCACTAGAATCCTCTATAATCTCAGCAGCATCATAATTCCCATGATTCACAGAAGAGCAAGCTTCTCCATGTAAGTTCCATGTTCTATATCCTTTTAGAAATCCATCACATATCAAGTGCTCACGGACTTCACTAGCCTCTTTCCAAAATGAGTTTACACACTTTCTACAAGGGCATAATATCTTGCTGCCCACTGCAGAATTACTAAAAGCAAAAGCTAAGAAACTATTTACTCCTTGCAAATATGTCTTGGTGTGCCTATGTGAAAGTTTTAGGTTAAATAGCATTTGACATGTATATATAACTTTCAATATTTTTGAAGTTAATGGTTCTTACCTAGCATTATCATCAATCCATGTTCAACCTTCACACAAGATCAAGCAGATTTTAATATGAAATAAAAAATATATTATAACCACTGAAGTAGTCGCATACTTCCACAACATAAAAAGTGCAACAGCTAGAAAACAGAAACATACCGATAAGAAGTAGAGCTGCCGCCGAGAGCACGTTCAAATGCCTTCCCAAGGTATCCAACTACACATGGAACAGCTGCAATTACAATATGATGAGGTCAGATCGGTGCAATTACGATATGATGAGTCCTAGATGTAACTGCAGCTGCCAAAGTCTCACTGCAATTACAATGTGATGAGGGAGTGCAATCGTGTGGGCATGTGAGAAGTGAAGAACGATTCAAAGAAAAAGCAAATTCATGAGCCAAAGTCTCACAGTAATGGCTAAAATTTTTATTCAAAATAGCAGTACATGGATCCCCCCAGTACATGGAAATAGCAGTAATGGCTAAAAATTCTATCGGTCATATTTGTGATGTCTTAGATAGCAGCTCCCAACAGTCTAAGTACATGGCTCGGTGGGAAATAAATTATAGAACAAAAGTAAGTTTAGTACTGACAAAATTACAAGGTAAACATGCTTAGGTGCTAAACTGATGGCATTTGTTGATGTCCAATGGATGGTCGATTGACAGTGCTAGAGAGAAAAAAAAACAATTTATTGGTAGCTAGCACCTGACAACTGAATACGTGGTATCCTAGCAACATAGTGGCTGATTCACCAGGCACCACTCTAGTAGGCAGCAGGATGGATCAGATTAGCCAATTGGAGATCTGATTTGAGAGTTCAGACTAGAAATGGAGAGCAGGGCTGCTCTACGTACAAGGATGGAAGGGAAGTGAGCAACAGACAAGGATGGAAGGGGAAAAGAACGAGTACGTACGCGTACCTGCTTACGGACGCTCCTGTTTGAGTTCGTAGACAGTAGAAGTGAGCATTGGCGGATCCAGAAACGGACCAGGGGGGCTAAGTAACATAGGCCAAAAATTTTTTTGCTCGCTAGACACAGGATACTAATAAGTATAGCTAAGATTGATAATTTGATATTGATTTAAAGTGCTCAAAGTCAAAGATACATAGAATCATGATAATAAGGATAGAAAAAGTACCAATTACAAAGAGCATTCCATAATAGAATATCCATGTTTGATGTCTTCGATCTTCAAGAATTCACACCACTTGAACCAATACCGCTTGAACCACCACGCTCAATGCTACATAATTTTTAAATGTTATATACTTCTTCAATAATCAAGAGAATAAGCAAAAACAAAAGTACTAAAACAATACGCACCTCGGGAGTGGGAGTGGCAAGTTCATCTTACGGGTTCTTAAGCTTTAAAAGCGCTTCAAAATTTTTTCATCTTCAATGGAAGCAAACAAATCCCGCTCAATATAGCATATCATGCTATTATTCATCCAATCATCATTCATTCTATTCCTCCTGTCGGTCTTGATAATATTCATAGCAAAGAAGGCTCTTTCAACTGTTGCGGTTGCCACAGGCAATATCAAAGCAAGCTCAATGAGGCGATACACCAAAGGGAAATGTGTATGCCTATCGGTTTCATCTTCTCAGCAAGGCTACCAAGATCAATACAAGCGACAAAATCTTTATCATTTTTGACTTCATCGATGAATACGGGAAGGTCACTTCTTAGCTTTACACAGTCATAATCACTAAAGTCATCATAATAAATCTTAGCAAGCTCAACTAAGCTCTCTATCTCAAAGTTGGCAAATTCATTTGTCGGATCAAGACAAGCAACACATCTCAATAGTTGAGTTGATCTTTCTGGAAATCGATTGTTCAACTCACAAATTGCTCAATCCGACTCTCATTAGTTGAGATGTTTGAAGTTGAAGCATCTTTCTTAACCAAATATTTTTCCATTCTAATCTTCTTCTAGTTTACTACTAATTCTAATTATATCCTACAAAATAAAATGATTGGAATCGATCATTAAATATGTAAATAACTCAATCTGAAATTCTGAATGTTGGGGCGGCACCCAGACCGCAGGCGCCTCTGGCCCGCATTTTACCGAAAGATGATGATGCTTTCGTGCGGAAGGGAGCATTCGCGCGGAAGCACGCATTTCGGCCTGCGGACCAAGGGGAGGCGGAGCTTTCGTGCGAAAGGAAGCATTCGCGCGGAAGCAGGCATTCGCCTCCGGTCCGCATGACCGAAGTAGGGAGGCGGAGCTTTCGTGCGAAAGGAAGCATTCGCGCGGAAGCACGCGTTTCGGCTTGCGGACCAAGGGAAGGCGGAGCTTTCGTGCGAAAGGAAGCATTCGCGCGGAAGCAGGCATTCGCCTCCGGTCCGCATGACCGGAGTGGGACGGAGTTTTCGTGCGAAAGGAAGCATTCGCGCGAAAGGAGCCCAGCGTTTCCGGCGAGAGTTTTCGTCATTCATGACTTTGGTTTTTCTTAGGTTTTCGCAGGGCGACGAAAGCCTGGGTCAAAGGGAGCGGGCCCACCGGCCAGGAAGAGGAGCCGGGGGACGCTGGGCCCACCAAATGGCGAAGTTACGATGATGCCCCTCGCGCCAGAAAAGGCGGCGTACAACCATGGAGTAGTTGAGCAGGGCATCATTGTAATTATAGCAGAGTGGTTGGAAGGGCATTCTTGTACTTTCAAATTGATCTGGATTAATATAAAAAGCTCCCAACCTCCCAAGGGGGAGAGGGGGGACACTGTTCACTTCTACCACTTCTCCACTCCCCTGTTCGCTTTGAGCTTTCACTTTGCGCTTTCGTTCGTGCGACAACCCGCTGTTTCAAGGACTCGGTCCTGAAACAACATTGGCGCCCACCGTGGTTGTCGCCCGAGCTTACCATGCCACCAAGGAAAGCGCCGAAAGCGGTCGACAATCTGGAGACTATCGCCGCAAGAAAGGATGCTTTCGGCACCGTCGCGGTTTCAGTCCCAGCTAGCCAGGTTCCACCAAACGCAGTCGCAGAGCCGCCACCTTTCGGCGGCGCTCCGTCGATAGAAGCGCAGCCACCGCCGGGAGCATTGACGACCCAGGGCATGCGGCCTCTGGATCAGCGGACTTTGGGCAGAGACGGCACGCCGGATGGGCACGTCGAGGACGAGTTCGATGATGAGGATGAAGACGATGACGAAATCACAAGACACGCCCAAGCAATCAAGACGCTGGCCCAGCAGCAAGGGGAAATCGAAAGGCTGTTGTTGCAAAGAGACCAGCTGCAACAGCAGTTGGCGACGAAAGCAAGAGAAGACGAGACTCGCAACGCCATTCGGCGAGCTGAGTCGCAAAAGAGGCAACTCGAGAAGGAAATTCAGGAGCTACAAAGGGCCAGGGCGGACCCCGATCCGATAGCGCAAGAAGACGTATTCACGCCGAGGCGAGAGGAACCGCCAGCTTTCGGCAACGCCATCGACGAAACCTCTCCACTCTCGAGGGAGTTGCAAGCTCACCCGTGGCCACTCAATTACAAGCCCCGCATTCCGACTTTCGACGGTAAAGCGAACCCACGCAAGTTCTTGGCAAGCTATGAGACGGCGGTATTTTCGGCAGGAGGAGACAATCAGGCTTTGGCAAAATCTCTCATCCTGGCAGTCGAGGACGTGGCCCACGATTGGTACACCACTCTCAAGCCACTGTCCATCTATTCATGGGCACAGCTGAAAGCCGAGCTGCTGGCCACTTTCCAAGGATTCCGACCGGACGTCAAGACCACGCGGGACCTCATGAATTGCACCCAGCCAGACGACGAGCCCCTATCTGAGTACCTCAAATGCTTCATCCAACTGAAGGCCCAAGCGCCGAATGTGCCGGAAGCCGCGGTGATCGCAGCAGCCATCGAAGGCTTGGGGACTGGACAGTGCGCTGCTCACCTATCCAGAGAGCCACCGAAAGATGTTAAGGAATTGTTTGATGTGATGAATGCGTACGCGAGGTCGGATGACGACTTTCGGCGACGTAAGGCTGCCCGAATGATGCAGAGGCAAGCGACGAAAGCAAGCCGACCACCGCCCGTGCCAAATCAAAGAATTGTCAGGCCCTTTCGGTCAATCAACAGTCTACAGGAGGAACCAGCACAATCAGCGGCAGGCACGGCGAGGCCCGATGTGGCCAACTTTCAGCCCCAGAGAGGGTTTGATCAGCCTTTCCGCGGAGGACGCGGCGGAAGGACAGGGCGCGGCGGTCGAGACGGCAGAGGCCGCGGAAGAGGACCCAGGCCACCATATTGCGTCATTTGCGATGGCAATTTTGGTCACACCACCCGTGACTGCAAATATAGCAAGATGGCGAAAGAGCTGAAAGACAAAGACCAAGCCTCAGCCTCTGCCGAAAGCTCCAAGCATGTCTTCCACAATTCCCAAGACCCGGCAGCAGCGGCAACAACACGCGGCAATTACACAAGCACGCCTGTGCACCCCCCGCAGTACATGCATCCCCAAAACTTGCATTGGTACAATCCGGCGTATCAGAGTTACCAGCTTCCGGTCTTCGCACCACAGTCGGTGGCAGTTTCGTCACCTATGCACTACCAGCGTCAGCCAACGCCGCCGCCAGCGCTTCCGGTTCAGACCCAACCTCAGGGGCAGCAAGCACAGCCGGGTTTCCATCAGGTGCAGGAGATGGAAAATGAAACTAGCGCAATCAACAACATCCTTCCGTCAAGAGGGCACATTTTCGCTATCACGGGCGGATCCAACTTGGAGCACGAAAGCAAAAGGGCGAGAAAGGACTATCATCGGAGGGTCCAGACGGTATCACCAAGGCTTCCATTGAACAGGCCAGCTTGGTCGCTAGCGCCGATATGCTTTGATGAGTCCGATTTCAAAGTCCGCGACTACCCGCATTGTGACGCTTTCGTCGCCACGGCCAATGTGGCCGGTTTCACCTTGCACAACATTCTAATTGATACCGGAAGCTCAGCTGACATCTTATTCGTCAAAGCTTTCGAAGCAATGGGATTCGACAGGCGCAGTCTGGACCCCGCCGGCAACTCACTGTATGGGTTCGGAGGAAGGAAAATTGACGCTATCGGCAAAAAGCAAGTCCCTGTATCTTTCGCCGAAGGAGAAAGAGTCCGCACCGAAACACTGACATTCGACATAGTAAACATGGACTATCCATACACTGCCATTTTCGGCAGAGGCTTCACCAACAGGTTTGACGTCGTCATTAAGCAAAGCTACCTGTGCATGAAAATGCCATCTCCTTTCGGCATCATCACTGTACACGGAGACCAGCAAGCCTCTAGAAGAATAGAGGGAAGGCCAACCCCAGGCTACAGCCTTATCAATGAGGTGGCGAATAAAAACGAATCGCAAGCAACCACCGAAGAGCATGCTATCGTCAGCCCGTCGGAATGCAAGGTTGGGGCAGCCGAAGAAACGACAAGAATTCCGCTCGCGGCCTCCAGGCCCGAAAGAGCCGTGCACATTGGGTCAAGCATGCCGGAGGAAGAAAGGAACGCTTTGGCATCCTTCCTCGCGAACAATGATGACATTTTCGCTTGGTCCGCAAGCGACTTGCAAGGCGTTAGCAGGGATCTCGCCCAGCACAGTTTGAACATTGCAAGCGGCGCTAAACCCAGAAAGCAAAAACTGAGAAAGATGTCAAACGAAAGGGCTGACGCAGCAAAAGCCGAAGTACAAAGATTACTCGACGCTGGAGTAATTCGGCCAGTCCAGTATCCCGAATGGCTAGCCAATGTCGTCTTGGTGAAAAAGAAAAATGGAAAATGGCGAATGTGCGTCGATTTCACCGACCTCAACAAATGCTGCCCGAAGGATCCGTATCCTTTGCCTCGTATCGACAAGCTTGTCGACATTGCATCTGGTTGTGAAATAATGAGCTTGATAGATTGTTTTTCAGGCTATCACCAGATTTGGCTCCATCCCGACGATGAGGAGAAAACCAGTTTCATCACCCCTACAGGCACATACTGCTACCGGCGAATGCCGGAAGGGCTGCGAAATGCAGGGCCTACTTTCTCGCAAATGACCGACAAAGTGTTCGAAAGCCAGAAGCAAAAGAAAAACTTGTTGGCCTACGTTGACGATATAGTGGTCAAGAGCGATAGACAGGAAGATCATCAGGCAGATTTGCTCGAGACTTTCGGCAATCTCCGGAAGAGCGGTTTAAAGCTAAACCCTGACAAGTGCATTTTCGGCATCAAGAAAGGCAAGCTCCTCGGTTGCCTAGTATCGGCAAGAGGAATTGAAGCTAATCCCGACAAGATAGCGGCAATCATCAACATGCAACCGCCCTCAAACCGAAAGCAAGTGCAAAAATTGACAGGAAGGCTGGCTTCTTTGAACAGATTTATCGCAAGGTCCGCTGAAAAAGGACTGCCTTTCTTCCGAACTCTGCGTAGCTCCGACCCTTTCGATTGGGGGGACGAGCAGCGGCAGGCCTTTCAGCAACTAAAGGAATATTTGACAAAACTGACCACGCTATCCAAACCTTCGCCGGAAGCGACACTCTTGCTGTATCTCGCAGCATCGCACACCACCGTAAGCGCAGTACTGGTGGAAGAAAAGGAGCATGAAAACAGGATGACGCAGTTCCCAATCTATTTCGTCTCCGAGGCCCTTTCGGGTGCAAAACTGAACTACTCAGAGCTGGAGAAGATAGCTTACACAGTAGTAATGGCCTCTAGAAAACTGAAGCACTACTTTCAGTCCCATCACATCATAGTACTTTCGGCTCAGCCATTGGAAGCCCTGTTCCGCAACAACGAAGCTATCGGCCGAATCGGCAAGTGGGCGGCGGAGCTCAACGAATACGTGATCGACTTCCAGCACCGATCCGCAATCAAGTCGCAGGCATTAGCGGATTTCATAGCAGACTGGACTCCCGCCGCTTTCGACACAACGCTTGAATTCGAAGAGCCTGTGTGGACAGTAAATTGTGACGGCGCATGGGGAATGGCCGGAGCCGGAATCTCAGCGATCCTTACACCACCAAGAGGACCGAAGGTCAGATTTGCCGCGAGGCTGCAGTTCCTCACAACCAACAACACTGCCGAATACGAGGCCGTGCTTCTAGGTTTATGAAAGCTTCGAGCAATCGGAGCGAGAAGATGCATAGTCAAGTCGGATTCCCAAGTGGTTGTCGGTCATGCCGAAAAGGATTTCACTGCAAGAGAACCAGAGCTAGCCAAGTATCTGGCGGCAATCAGAAGAATGGAGAAATATTTTACTGGTTTCACCTTGCGTCACATCCCAAGGGCCGAAAACGCAGAGGCAGACGAGCTGGCCAAAGCCGCAGCACAAAATCTACCGCTGCCATCAGATGTGTTCTATCAGGTCCTTTCGGCAAGATCCGTGAAAGAGGAGGAAGAACATCCAAGCCCGATACATGCTATCGTCAGTGATGACTGGAGGTCACAGATATTCGCCTATTTAGCTGGGACTTACGAGTCGCAGTCTAGGAAGGACGCCGAAAGAATGGCTAGCAGAGTGAAAGGTTACGCAATCATCGGAGAGCAGTTGTTCAAAAATGGGATAACAGCACCTCTTCTGAAATGCATAAGTCAGCGCGAAGGCATTCAGCTACTCGAAGAAATGCATGCCGGAATGTGCGGAGCGCACAGAGGGCCTCACGAGATAGCGCACAGAGCAATGAGACAAGGATTTTACTGGCCTTTCGCTGCATCAGATGCCAATGAGCTGGTCAAATGTTGCAAAGGTTGCCAGATGTTCGCCAAAAATCAGAAAGCCCCAGCAAATGAGACCACGCCGATAGTGCCGACCTGGCCATTGCAGAGGTGGGGCATCGACATAGTTGGTCCACTACCAGCAGCCCCGGGCAACTTGCGTTTTGCAGCGGTGGCTCTTGAGTATTTCACCAAATGGGTGGAAGCGAAGGCCCTCGCCAGCATAACTTCCACCTCTTTAACCAAGTTCGTCTGGCAGAGGATAATCTGTCGCTTTGGTGTTCCGTCATTCATCACCTGCGACAATGGGAAGCAGTTCGATTGCGCCGAATTCAGGAATTTTTGTGATGAACTCAGCATCAAGCTCAATTTCGCTTCTGTAAATTACCCGCAAGCAAACGGGGCCGTCGAGAGAGCGAATGGCTTAATCTTTTCAGCAATTTCGAAAACACTGTACGACTCGCCGAAAGGCAAGTGGGCCAACAGCCTAACAACAGCTGTATGGGGACACAACATTTCACGGTCCAGAGCTACCGGCTTCACCCCATTCAGGCTACTTTACGGAGAGGAAGCAGTAACCCCGGAAGAAGTAAAGCTGGGTTCCTTCCGAACCGAAATGACCCCAACTACTGAAGAGCAAAGACACGTCGAGCTCGACACCGTCGAAGAAGTAAGACTGCAGGCCGCAGACAACCTTGAAAAGTACCACGCCGAAACGAAGCATCACAAGGACAAGACGATAATCCGAAAGGATATCAAGCCTGGTGACATGGTCACCATTCGGCAGCCAGATAAGCAAGGTAAGCTGCAATCACAGTGGCAAGGCCCTTTCGTTGTGGCAAGCATGGCGGCTCCGGGTGTATTCCGGTTGATGAATGACAAGGGCGAAGAATCAACCCATACATGGAACGCAAGCAACCTGCGCCGTTTCTACCCATGATTTATCTCCGTCGAATTTTGATATAATTTCCTTTTTCATCTATCACCATTTTTGTAATAAAAAAAATCGGCTGCGCTCTTTTTCCTCGCGGGGGAAGCCCTGAATCGGGGTGCGAGGTTTTTTAACGAGGCAGCCGAATGTAATCGCTACATTGCGAAAGTAAGTGTAGTTCCCCCAAGATATCACCTGGCTCGACAACAGACGAAGTCAACCAAACATAGGGTTGAGACATTCGTCATTAAAATATGAAAAGAGAATGTCAGGGAGCTAAGGCGGAGGAGACCCCTTACCTCCACTGACAATCTCGAAAGCCTGCGGGCCATGAAAAAACCGACCCTCCGATAAAATGCGAGGGCGGACCGAAAGCCTGCGGGCTATGAAAAAACCAACCCTCCGACAAAATGCGAGGGCGGACCGAAAGCCTGCAGGCTATGAAAAAACCGACCCTCCAACAAAATGCGAGGGCGGACCGAAAGCCTGCGGGCTATGAAAAAAACCGACCCTCCGACAAAATGCGAGGGCGGAACGAAAGCCCGCGGGCTATGAAAAAACCGACCCTCTGACAAAATGCGAGGGCGGACCGAAAGCCTGCGGGCTATGAAAAAGCCGACCCTCCGACAAAATGCGAGGGCGGACCGAAAGCCTGCGGGCTATGAAAAAACCGACCCTCTGACAAAATGCGAGGGCGGACCGAAAGCCTGCGGGCTATGAAAAAAACCGACCCTCCGACAAAATGCGAGGGCGGAACGAAAGCCCGCGGGCTATGAAAAAACCGACCCTCTGACAAAATGCGAGGGCGGACCGAAAGCCTGTTGGCTATGAAAAAGCCGACCCTCTGACAAAATGCGAGGGCGGACCGAAAGCCTGCGAGCTATGAAAAAAACCGACCCTCCGACAAAATGCGAGGGCGGAACGAAAGCCTGCGGGCCATGAACAAACCGATCATCCGACAAAACGAGGACTGAGCGAAAGCTTCCGGGCTATGCAAAACCAGCCCCCATCTCCAGGAGGGGAGAATGGTAGCGGAGGCCAAGCCCATCAGCCCTAGTAGGGCAAAACAAACGGCAGCTGGCAAGCATTTAAAGCCGCTAAAACGTAAATGTTGTATTAACCTTTTCACCTACCAAGTGATCACAAATACAGCCAGGTGAGTAGATGCGGTCGTCCTGTACCGCGGGCAAGGCAGTATAAATAGGCAACAAAGTGCAAGCCCACCACCCATCCTAAACTACCGAGGCTCTTCAAAATGTTAGTTCCAGGTAGTCAGCTCATTATCGAAAATGCGAGTAGGAAGCATCAGGAGCTACGCTTTCGCTTTTATGATCGTGTCATCGGCATCGCGTCCACCTATCGTCACCAATCCGGCAACTGTAGGCGGTAGTACTGTCGAGTGGCTTTCCCATCTCAAACCAAAGATAGGAGATGAACCAAGCCGTGCATGCGGCTGGACAGCAATACGAGCAATATCATAATCATAGTCGATTGTATGTCCCCCAAGTTGCGTTCATAAAGACATTTACGTCAACCGAATTATCAAGCGCCTTCGCGCGAAAGCTACCGCCCCTCGTCTAAGTTTGTGGGGGGCGGGCGCGTCTTTACTATCGGCTGAGGGGCTCGCACCGAAAGCTACCTCGCGCGTATGCTACCGCCCCTCGCCTAAGTGAGTGGGGGCGGGCGCTTCTTTTCTATCGGCCGAGGGGCTCGCGCCGAAAGCTACCTCGCGCGAATGCTACCGCCCCTCGCCTAAGTGAGTGGGGGCGGGCGCCTCTTTGCTATCGGCCGAGGGGCTCGCACCGAAAGCTACCTCGCGCTAATGCCACCGCCCCTCGCCTAAGTGAGTGGGGGCGGGCGCTTCTTTACTATTGGCCGAGGGGCTAGCACCGAAAGCTACCTCGCGCAAATGCTACCGCCCCTCGCCTAAGTGAGTGGGGGCGGGCGCTTCTTTGCTATCGGCCGAGGGGCTCGGCCGAGGGGCTCGCACCGAAAGCTACCTCGCTCGAATGCCACCGCCCCTCGCCTAAGTGAGTGGGGGCGGGCGCTTCTTTTCTATCGGCCGAGGGGCTCGCGCCGAAAGCTACCTCGAGCGAATGCTACCGCCCCTCGCCTAAGTGAGTGGGGGCGGGCGCCTCTTTGCTATCGACCGAGGGGCTCGCACCGAAAGCTACCTCGCGCGAATGCCACCGCCCCTCGCCTAAGTGAGTGGGGGCGGGCGCTTCTTTGCTATCGGCCGACGGGCTCGCACCGAAAGCTACCTCGCGCGAATGCTACCGCCCCTCGCCTAAGTGAGTGGGGGCGGGCGCGTCTTTACTATTGGCCGAGGGGCTAGCACCGAAAGCTACCTCGCGCGAATGCTACCGCCCCTCGCCTAAGTGAGTGGGGGCGGGCGCTTCTTTTCTATCGGCCGAGGGGCTCGCACCGAAAGCTACCTCGCGCGAATGCCACCGCCCCTCGCCTAAGTGAGTGGGGGCGGGCGCTTCTTTGCTATCGGCCGACGGGCTCGCACCGAAAGCTACCTCGCGCGAATGCTACCGCCCCTCGCCTAAGTAAGTGGGGGCGGGCGCTTCTGTGCTATCGGCCGAGGGGCTCGCACCGAAAGCTACCTCGCGCGAATGCTACCGCCCCTCGCCTAAGTGAGTGGGGGCGGGCGCGTCTTCACTATCGGCCGAGGGGCTAGCACCGAAAGCTCCCTCGCGCGAATGCTACCGGCACACGACCATCCAAGTCACTTTCATGCGAAAGAATGAAAAAGTCGCACAATCGCAAATAACGATTAACGCCGAAAGTCAGAACACACTGCGACACTTCTTATAGCACCAGACTTGTGGGATGAAGTTTGTACAATGTAATTCAGGGCCGCGAACTACTTTCGCGGCCAAGGAAAATGCTATATCGCCTTTTATCTGGAGAAGGCACGTCGTCTTCATGCTCCAGCTTAACGAACGCAGCACCATCGAAGCCTGGTGGTGCGCGCGAAGCCCCGCGCATCACTCGCCTCGATTCAAGTTCACGTGGATCGAAGTTTTCGTAAAAAACGCGTAGTCGCTCTTCTGTGCGCCTAAGTTTCTTAGCGCGTTTCCTCATATAAGCCGAAAGCGACGCCGTCGGGAACCTAGAGCGAATACTCCTCCACAGGTCTCCACCAACACAGACATCGCCAGACCTAATCATTAATGGGCAGATGTCGAGAACAATCGGCGTTCCCGCATCCGCACCCTGTTCAAAATACAATATTCGAACTTAAGTTCCAAATCACACACACAGTCCAGAAGCAAAGTTACCAACACATTAAAGACGAGTCCTAGAAACATCATTCGTCTACCACGGCGTCTTGTGAAGCATTCGCATCGCGGGCAGTAGCAGCAGCCGAGCTTTCGGGAGCTTCATCGTTAGGTGTGGGCGGACCCGCCTCGTCTTCCGGCTCGACCTCGCGCGCTCGTCTTTCGGAAATGTACTCCGAAAACACCTGATGAATGTGCGCTTTTTCTTCCGAAGTCTGCACATGGAAGCGAAATCCCAGAAGAAGCGTTGCTCAAACCAATAAAACAAGATAGGATCGCGTAAACGAAAGCACAAATGAAATATCATTAATAAAACGAAAGCATAAATAATCGGCAAGGTATACCTTTCCACGAGCCACAGCGGATTGCATAAGTGGCATATCGTTTCCGCCGGCCAGCCAAAACTCATCAAAAAATCTCTTGCCAAGAACTTTCGCCGCTTCGGGGGTGCGCCAATAATAGTCCACCTCTTTGACCAAAAGGTCCGTGATATGAGAGCAGCCGGCATCCACAAGGCTATGACCGATCGCCTTGATGCCGGTAACGGCAGCGTAGTCACGACCGAGAGCCATATGTCCTTCCAGGGACTCCATTTCGGAGCGAATCCAGCCAACGAAGCTATCGATGTTACGCTCTGAGGGACCTTCCGCTTCGACGCCGATGCTGCGAAGGCACTCGCGGAAGCGAGCCACGGCCTCCTCAGCAGAAGTCAAAAGAATTCCCTCCTTTTCGGCTTGGGTGGCCCGCAGCAGCGAAAGCTCTTTCTTGAGATTTTCCACCTCTTTTTGACTCGCTTTCCTTGAGGTGCGCTCGGCGTCAGCCCTCTTGGCTTGCTGCTCAACGTCGGTGGTCAGTTTCTTCACTTGTGCGTCGAAGTTCTTCACTTGGGTATCTAGCTCCTGCTTCTCGCGCTCGAGTTTGCGAGTATAGAGGTCCCTTTGATTGATCTGGCTGCGAGCGACAACAGCGGCCTGCGAATAACAATAAAATGCAGTCAAAAACACCGAAAAGAGATCGAGAAGAAAACGACGAAAGTTCAAAACTTACGCTAGCCAGATGAAAGGACAACGCATCGTCGAGTTTCAAGCTGCTCACTTTCAGGAGATCTCTCTCCATCTCCGGTGCAACGAATGCTTTCTGCGAGAACTCCACAAATTTGGTGGCATCCTCGCTGCTGCCGGGAAGGATTCCGGCACGGCGATAGTCAAGTCGGCACGCGAGTTGGGCGTCCGAAGGCGCACCTAAAGAACGAGCAATGCGATAAGATCCTTCTTTCGCCTCGTCAGTATCATTCGACGAGCTCAAGCCAGTATAAAAACGCGGATTCTCATAGTCCGATGGCGCCCCGTCGAGAACCAGCCTCCCAAATCCCAAAAGCTGCCCTTCCACCATCTCTTGTGTCAGTCGAATGCAATGTGGCGAAAGGTGTAGCTTACCTTTCTCAACAGCAGCAGGGGCAGGCATCTTCAAGGACGCACCATCCTTTTCGGCAGCAGCACCTCTTTCGCCCGTCGCCTGCACGGACGCATCCGGCCGTGGAGTTTTCGCCCTCTTCACTGGACGCTCCGTGGCGTCGATCGGGTTGGAGGGCCTCCGTGCCCCGACTTTCGCAAACGTCGGCATATCGGCAACCGAGGCGTCGTCGTCAAACGCCGCACGCGAAAGCGGAGCACTTGACTTCTTCGAAGCCATTCCTCCAGCGTGCGAAGCGCTCTGAGACGAAAAAGGGGGGTTAAGAATGCATGTAACCATTAAAACGAACAATTGCAATGTTCCCACACGTTAACAAGGTGCGAAAGAAAAATTCGAAGGCACGCGAATCAAGGCCCAGGCAGAAGAGAGGCGTAGAAACCAACCACACTCGGACGATCGAAAGGATCAACATCGGGTATCGACTCCATCGTTCTCGCTTGGCTTTTGAGCATCGGCTTGGCAATTAACCGCCCGATGCGAATTTCCCCAAGTTCGGCGGGCTTTCGCCGAGGGATCACGCCGCTCCGACCGCCGCGTCGAGTTACGCCTTTTCCTTTTGCCCGTGAACCTTCATCCTCTTCTTTGCCCTCGTCAACTAAAGGTCTTTCGGCGTACTCGACGCCCATAGCGTCGAAGGCCCGGTTCACGCGGCGGCTCCGGCCGAGATTACCGAGCTGGAACTCGCTTTCTTTACGCAAGTACGGCCCGCAAATTTTCCTGGCCTCTTTCTCGATTTGCTTCACATAAAGTTCATCATCGGAGTAATTCGCAGGTTTCTCTAGCAGTAGAAGGGGGCCCCAATATCCGTCCTTCTCCGAAAAACCTTCGAAAGATGTGGCACTGCAGAGCGGATTCATCCCGATGGCTATCCACTCTTCCACCAAATCCCGGCTGATTTGAAATCGTGCAGTAAGCGCGAATGCATCCCCACAGCGAATGGCATCCGGGTCACTCAGCACAACTGGCGGAAGATGCCTTCCAGGGCACCTCTCCAAAACAGACACAAGTGGAGAGCCTTTCTTCTCTCCTTTACTTAACTCAATAGCGGCGGTTTCGTCCGAGCACACGCGATAGTAGAACCAGAAGCGATTCCAGTCCAGCCACTTGTTCCGATATGTGAGTGAAATGGAAACACTGCCCCGTGTCTTCCGCGGAACAAAATTAATGCAGCCAATTTCGCTGGGTAACTTGCATCCTAGAAAGGGGTCATACACTTGCGTCGAACGACGATGGATATCGTAGAACCGCACGAAAGCGTCCGCTCGCGGCGTGCAGTCCAGCATCTTCATTGCGTGAGCGAAGACACTGAGTCTGAGAAAAGCATTCGGCGTCAGTTGATGCAGTTGAATACCGAACCCCGATAGGACATCCGAGACGAAGTCCTCGAGAGGAAAATCAAGCCCGGCTACGAAGCAATCGCGAAAAACGATAGCTTCGTTGGGCCGAGGAATAAGCACCTCTTCGTCTCCTGGGACGCGACAGTTCGCAAGATGATCCCTCCTTAACGGCCCCTTTTCGGCCAGTGTTTGCAAGCTGGCGGCTGTTATTCGCGAAGCGCCCAGGAAGAAAGAACAATCTGTAGGGATCGAAACCAGACCGGAGTCCCCATCATTAGATAGACTTCCGCTGTGGCTTGGTATTCGCGGAGCTTCCCCGGATCCAATTGACACTTCCGCGCTACGCTCGCGGCGAGAGGACTCGGTTCCACCGGAACTTTCGCTAGACGAGCTCGTGGACGACGTCGAGTCGGAAGACGCCATCTAACATGGCGCGAAAGGAAAAATAAACAAGCAGTGGATGCGAAAGGAATAAATAAAAAGGGATGGAGAAAGGCGCAATCAAGCAAACTCAAAAAACAAATTCATAACCTGTGAAGCAGAAAGACAACGAAAAGACAAGAGACGAGAGCTACACACCTCAGCGGCCGTTCGACGAGTCACTAAGGCTGGAGAATGCACCTTTCGCACAAATGCGAATCGCGTCAGGCGAAAGGCGCAAGACGTCGCGAGACGGAAGCAGCAGGTGCGGGGAAGCTTCAACTGAACGGGTGCCCTCCCCATCCGAAGCCACAAAGCTTTTATACGGCAGCCGCGACACGGCGACCGAGGAAATCGAAAAGACGTGTGGGCACAGAGTCCTAAGCGTCGCATAGGCATCCCATCATGACACACGGTTTTCGAGGAAGACGAAAAGACGTTTAAGCACAAAAATTAAGCATCGCAGCGGAATCACAAACGTCACACCGTGTCAGCAAAATGAAAAGGCAACCGGTCGCGTCAAAAAAAAACCTTAGCTTCGGGACGAAATGAAGGTTTTTTGGGCGGGCGTAGGCGCCTAGCGAAAGGACACGGTCGACCTTCACAAGCTGCAGATTCAACCGTAAGGGGCTATTGTTGGGGCGGCACCCAGACCGCAGGCGCCTCCGGCCCGCATTTTACCGAAAGATGATGATGCTTTCGTGCGGAAGGGAGCATTCGCGCGGAAGCACGCATTTCGGCCTGCGGACCAAGGGGAGGCGGAGCTTTCGTGCGAAAGGAAGCATTCGCGCGGAAGCAGGCATTCGCCTCCGGTCCGCATGACCGAAGTAGGGAGGCGGAGCTTTCGTGCGAAAGGAAGCATTCGCGCGGAAGCACGCGTTTCGGCTTGCGGACCAAGGGAAGGCGGAGCTTTCGTGCGAAAGGAAGCATTCGCGCGGAAGCAGGCATTCGCCTCCGGTCCGCATGACCGGAGTGGGACGGAGTTTTCGTGCGAAAGGAAGCATTCGCGCGAAAGGAGCCCAGCGTTTCCGGCGAGAGTTTTCGTCATTCATGACTTTGGTTTTTCTTAGGTTTTCGCAGGGCGACGGAAGCCTGGGTCAAAGGGAGCGGGCCCACCGGCCAGGAAGAGGAGCCGGGAGACGCTGGGCCCACCAGATGGCGAAGTTACGATGATGCCCCTCGCGCCAGAAAAGGCGGCGTACAACCATGGAGTAGTTGAGCAGGGCATCATTGTAATTATAGCAGAGTGGTTGGAAGGGCATTCTTGTACTTTCAAATTGATCTGGATTAATATAAAAAGCTCCCAACCTCCCAAGGGGGAGAGGGGGGACACTGTTCACTTCTACCACTTCTCCACTCCCCTGTTCGCTTTGAGCTTTCGCTTTGCGCTTTCGTTCGTGCGACAACCCGTTGTTTCAAGGACTCGGTCCTGAAACAACACTGAATATTAAAAAAAAATCACTTGACCACCTAAACTCACGATCCCTGACTCCCTGCAATCAGCCAATCAAGCAGCCAGCAGAAGGGGCGGGGGGCACGCAGCTGGAGGCGGGAGCAGTCCCTGGCGTGCGGTGCTGGCCTGCTGCCCTGCTGGCCCGCGGTGACGCCGGTGAGTGCTGGTGCTGGCTTGCTGCCCGCTGGGGGCTGGGGCGTTGGGCTGCTGGCTGCTCTGCTGCAGTCCCGCGCGGCCGCGCACGGCGAACGGCGGCGGCGGACCGTGGTCCCGCTCCGGCGCTCCCGTCGACGCCGGCGCTCGGCTCGCGAGGGGGGCGGAGGCGGAGTGGAGCCGGCGCCCGGCGGAGTCGCGGTCGCCGTCCGTCGTCGAGGCTCGAGGTTGCGGAGGCGGGGTCGGGGTCGGCAAGTCGCGCAGTCGCGTGGGCGTGGGGAATTTTTCCTTCTGTTCTCAGACTCGAGCTCGCAGAGACTCTCCACTACGGTTTTTTCTTGGGCTGGGCCAAAATACCTGTTCCTTGTGTTTTTGGGCCGGGGGGGGGGCTACAGCCCCACTAGCCCCTCCTGTGTCCGCCAATGGAAGTGAAGACGGCGGCTGTGACGATGAAGATGGGGACGATGGCTGCAGCGGCTTGGGCGAGTACAGGGACACCGAGGAAGCGCGCCGCGAGTATGGCGGCCCGGACGACAGCTGCGACGCCGGGTATGGCGGCCGCGACGGCGAGGACGGCGGCCGCGCGCGGCAGGGATGGCGCCCTCCACGAGCTGTTGGGCGGCAGCGTGGTGAAGAGATAAGATGCGTCTGCTGGCCAGGTGAGATGCGTGGCGGTGGGTAATGGTTGGAGATAGGGTTTTGTGTGGCACTCTGACCGGTGGGCCGCACAAATTTTTGTGCGCGCGAATGTGCTGGGCTTAGAGCGCCAAAATGGAAATGGGCTGTACCGACCATGAAAAATGTTTTTTAGCGACCGATGGTTTGAGGCAAATAGCTAAATATATATAGCAACCGACGAACCGTTGGTACAAGTAAAAATAGCGACCGATCATCTGTAAGAAATCTATACCGACCAATCATTGGTTGTTATTGTTGTCTTTTAGCGACCGTTGTCCGACGCTATAGCTTGGCTGTGGTATAGTGAATCCATGTGGTAAGAAGTGTGGTGGTGAGGTAAAGGTGGTGGTAAGAAAAATGTGCTAAAGGAAAAGAAACACGGACGATCCTGGTTCGATTCTAACGTCGCTACCAAGAGTAGAGAAAAACTCTGTCCCCGGCAACGGCGCCAGAAAGCTTGTTGGGTATTTTAAACGCACACAAAATAATCCGCAAGCGTACGGATACCGATGTAGCTTTCATCCGAGACTATTCCAGGGTATCGATTTCCACGGGGAACGTGAAGTGTACTAGAAGAATTAAGAACGTCCAAGAAAAGAATGGTAATATGGGTAGAGAGATATAGGGTTTTCTAAGCGGGTCTATTTAATTAAAGGCTCACTATACTTTACTTACTTCGGAGCAACAGTACCTTTCCGATTCTTGAAAAAGACTGGGAAAAGGGTAATCGGGAGAAGGCTGCCAAAAAGCTTTACGGAAACACCAATCCTAACGTGGTGGATTATAACAATCTACAAAGCTGTCACCCCTGTAGCTACCACAACTATCCGGAGGATTGGGCGCAAACTCAGGTAAACCCTAGTCTAGACACCACGTCTACACTAACGCTTACTACTCTAATTACATATGATAACTAGAGCACTCAATACGAGCGGAGATCCAGTAAATAAAATAAAGCAAGGATTGAAATTAAATATAATACTTAGAAGTAGTAAATGAAGAATCTGGAGATTACTTGAAGACGAACCAGATGCTGCACCAATACAATGTCGAGGAAGATCCGACAGATCCGACTCCTCCTCAGCTCTCTCCTTCTCCTCTCTCTAATTACAACTAGATGAACTAGATAACTAGAACAAGAACTAGAACTAGATCTAATTCTAGATGAACTAGAAGAGATTCATCTAGAGGGACCTCTACTTCTAATTGAAACACTAGTTTCTGATGTGGAGATGAATAATGAAGATGGAGATGCCTGAAGAGGGGGGTCTGGGGTTGCTTATATAGCCTGAGGTGGAGTAGGGGGCAAGGAATCGCCATGTCATCGATCCGCGTCACGTTTATCGCCCACCGTTGGATCAAACCGACTTCGAGGACGGTGGAGATGCATCCTAGGAGGCGGTGGAAGAATGTTCCAGAAGGCGGAGGCGAAACAGGCTCCGTGCCCGACCGGTCGGTCTCCAAGTGGGACCGGTCGGTCTGGCCCAGTGGGCCCACGTGGCGGGCCGCGTCGTGGTGTCTTCTGGTGTCTTCTAGATCCTTCTTTTGCAGATTTCGTTGCGAAATTAATATCTTTTCATCCGGGACTCCGAATATAGCAAATGATATGTCCGTTTCGATCGTCTCGACGAGCCCTTCGCAATGGTGCACTCCAACTCATCACTTGAGATACTTTTATATGGTGAAATATTGATGTCCTATAAAACAAGTGAGAGCACCAAAACTTGTGGAACTTGTTAGTTTCAAACCCTACAACTATGCTTTGTAATTCATTTAGTGTCATTTCATGCAATAATTGATGATTAATTATGAGCATTAGTGAGCGTCAACAACCGGCCACCCCGAGTTTTGAGGCCCAAACTCAGAAACCGTCGAGGGTAGTTTTTCGAGGCTCAACTACCAAACCCGCACCATAGACGGGATGTGGTTCGCACACCCCGACCACTGGCACCGATGCTGATGCATGTCCAGCCTCCACGCTCGGCACAACGGCACTTGCGCTGCACGCAAGCCCGTGTCCGACATCCCGCCAAGTGCCATGATGCCATCGTCTTCCTCTCGACTCGGCCGATGCATCGCACATCCCCATGTGCTCTCGCTCGCCGATGCCACGTGCCAGCTACCACAGCTGGTCCTCCAGCCTCTTGGTCGATCGGTCCAAGCCTCACGTCCGCCCTTCACCGCTCTGGGTACATCGGCATGGCACGTCCGTCGCACGGCACGCCCATCCTTCACCGCTCCCGGTCCGTCGGCACGACACGTCTCTACTTGACCTTCACCTCACCATCGACTACTATCTCCAAGCTCAACACCTACACATCAACACAACCAAGAGACACATGTTGCACATGCACACCAACACATGAAACACCACAACTCAACGCCACCGGTTAGTCATAAACATTAAGCGCATAGCGAGATATGGACTAAACCGGGAAAAGCCTCAAACCTTCCTCATCGATGTCAATCATTCATCATATATGTTCTCAACTGTAGCACTCTGTGGATCACAAGCAAACTACAGACAGGGAAACCTAGCGAGAGTAAGTCTGCGGGAATGAAAAATGCTTGGATCGATTGAGAGGAGGGGCTCTCTCTATATATATAGCCTAATACATTATTCCCCTTCTACCCCTAGATACAAGAGCGAACAGGCTAACCCTAGAGGTATTCCAGTCCAACTCTGAAAGGTCTTGATCCGACAGCCACGCCCGCACATTCGGTAGCTTCGCCTCGACGCGACCTCACCCGATGCCGCCACGTGTCGTCGCCGTCCGGCAGATCTCCTCGAGACCTCCGCCGCTGGTTTTGAGGCCCAAACCAGCAAATCGTCCACCCTAAGTTTTGTGGCCCAAACTCGGAAACCCAGCAGTGACCAGGTTTTGAGGTCTAAACCTAGAAACCGTCCGTCAGCCCGAGTTTTGAGGCCCAAACTCGGAAACCAACCATCCAGTGGTTTTTTAGGGCTCTACCACCAAACCGAAACCGTAGAGGAATGCACCATTCGTGCACCCCGTCCACCGACACGTGTCCTCAGGTCCACGACCCGAGCCACACCATGTCCCGCAAATCTCCGCTCGTCGCTGTCCCAGCATGTCAGCCACCACGGTTGATCCTCCGGCCACCGGTCCGTCAGTCCAAGTCCGAGTCCGCCCTTCACCGCCCTTGGTCCATCAACGCAACACTCTAGCACTTGACCTTCACTTTGCCTTCGATCACCGTCTCCGAGCTCAACACCTGCACAACACAAGCCAAAGAACAAGCGCATCAAATCCGTTGACAATCACTTATCACAAGACCCGGATCACAGCCTGTGCATCCGCAATCTCCCTCTTGATGAGTGTATTGTCAACTAGAAACCACAAATCATATTGAGTAAAATGAAAAGAAAAAGAAGATAGAACGAAGAGAACTCATCCAAATGACCAAAAACAAAACAGAGCCGAGAGAAGGTCAAGTGGAATGCGCAAGACAACTTGGTCCCTAAAGTCATGGGCAACGGCTCGACGCAACCAAGCAAAGCAAAGCTAGCCCTCAAAAAGAGGCAGAACGAGCTCAACACCACTAGCGAGAAGATCAGAGCAAAATAGGCCAAGACTGAATAAAACAGCTAGTCCCTCCAGAAAGATGCAAAGACTCAACACAACTAGCTGCAATCAAAACCAACTGAAAACGCGACAAGCAAAGCGAGCAAACTCCCCCTGAACACAACAAGTTTTCTCCCCCTTGATTAATGCATCACAACAAGTTATGATTTATCAATTTTTCTCCCCCTTAGTTGATAATGCACTTATTAAGAGAAAACATGGAAGCCTGAAAGTGACTAAATAAATGCAAAAGCTTCAAATATTAAATTGCAGGCGGGACGGGCTGTGGACAGTCCGCAGGCCACAAAGCTGTCCACCAAATGATTATGTGGGCTTTGTGACAATCCGCTAGTCACAGAGTTATTGCCACAAATGATTAGTGGAACTAGTGGCCATTTTTAAAGTCCGCTACTGTCCGCAAAAAAGGCAATATGTTCAAAGCTAACATATATTAAAACATACGGTTATAAATACCAAAGTTCACCTATTCATATTGGGATTG
The DNA here is from genome assembly GCA_009763385.1 of Coix lacryma-jobi var. lacryma-jobi. Taxonomy (NCBI): domain Eukaryota; kingdom Viridiplantae; phylum Streptophyta; class Magnoliopsida; order Poales; family Poaceae; genus Coix; species Coix lacryma-jobi. The sequence continues at coordinate 81,385,461 of CM019828.1, read as the reverse complement.
ATCAACATTTAAAAGACGATAGGCAAAATTCAAGGAAGCTAACATATTAACAGTGCACATGATTACATGGTTCAAAAATAAATAGGCAATGATTGAGAACGACAATAGTATAATGATATCTAGACAAAATCTAGAGCAGAGACATCATCTGCTGTCTTGAAGCTTGTTATTGCACAATATGGTGGCATGCTAATTTTTATTCCACCAATATATCATCTCCATCACCGGTATCATCTGTTGTCTTGAAGGCAGTCTGACCTGAGATAAGAAAATGTATATTAGTTTTGAGTAGAAATGCAACCTTAGATTGCAGGTAGCAGTTCTATGTACTAAAGAGAGAAAAAAACGCAGGTACCAGTTCTATGGGACTGAATATTATTTATAAGCAACATAAGGCAGCAACCTATGACTAAACCAGCAGGGTCAGTTAAGCACAATTAAAAGAAACAAATACCTTCAACTCTCAACCAATCTTGTAAACACACCAACACTTCTATATTCTTGCTTGTCAGCCGGCTCCTATACTCACTAACAACTCTGGCCTGTAGTAGAGAATGCAGCTTCAGACGCTACAGTTGATGCAGGTGCTGCAAATATATCTCTAGCCATACGTGAAATTATAGGGTATTTTGCAGAATATCAAGACTCTTCTGTTGAGGGAAAAGATCATCTTGGTAATACACATCGAGCTCATTTTTTGCTTTCCTCCTTTTCTGCTGTGTGAGGTGGTGTTCCCAGTCTGCCCAGTCATCTTCGTCATCGGCAATCTCATCATTTTGTCTTGATTGTGAGTTGTTTCATCAGGCAATGTTGGTGAATATGCATCGAACAAAGCCTTCATTGTTGTCTTCACTTTTTCACTGTATATAGGACCTTTATCACCAAAACCTGCAGCTAAGCGAAACGCTACAAAATTGAACTTAAACCTAGGATCCAAGACAACTGGAACACAAATTTGAAGTAGAGATAGATCCCAATATTTCTGAAACTTCTCTTTCATCTTGACTGCCATAGCTGCAATGGAAGGATCTTTGTTTGAAGCCTCCTTTTCTAGTCTATTTTTGACCTTCCAAAGGACATGAAAATAAAGGTTTGCTGTTGGGTACAGTGTACCTGAAACTGCATTTGTGCCATCATAGAAAATCTTGAATATGTCAAGAAGTATGTATGCTAGTTCCCATTCTGGAGGTGATGGATTATCTAAGTAACTTAAATCCTATGAGTCTAAAACCTCAAATGCTGTTCTATAATCCACTGCAGACTTTAGCATTAGATAAGTGGAATTCCAACGAGTAGGTACATCTAGAGGAGGAGGCTTCTCACATGATATCCCAGCCTGAACAATGATCTCCTCAAATCGCTCCTTACGAGCTTGTGAGCTTCTAATATACTTAACACTATCTCGAATGCGATTGATAGCATTGTTAAGTATCTTAAATCCATCTTGGACGATAAGGTTCAGAACATGCGATGCACAACGCATGTGTAGAAGATCCCCATTTGAGACAACCAGCTTTTTGTCCAAAAGATTTTTCCTCAAGTAACCAACCATTTTGTTATTGTTCTTTGCATTATCTAGTGTAATACTGAAAAGCTTATGATCTAATTTCCAATCATGTAAGCTCTTCAATAAAGCACTAAACTCTTTCCAGATAGAAGATCTAAGTTTGCGCCTTTTAGTTTTTCTTGATGCATCTATACCATAAGTGAGGAAATATTGATCAGGACAGGAACATTTTTATTAATTACTACAACAGAATAATATATACATATTGTTAACATGAACTAGGCATGAATAAAATTATAATAGCATCCCATAAAATTCCTTTTATCTATGGACTAAAGTGTGTGCAATCATAGGAGTAAAGATAATAAATTGTTCATATCAAAGAAAGCACGACAAGTTAAATCTAACCTGGGACAAGAAAATGGGAAGTATCTATTGTTGTGTCATCAGGAGAAGCTGAAGATGAAGACATTGTAGATGGTGACTCAGTGCCTCTCACAAAAGGATATCTCAACTCAGGCGACTTTCTTCGCTTTCCAGTTTGGGGCTTTAGTGCATTCGTACCAATCGCCTTCCGTTTTTCCAACAAGGACTTCATGATGCGAACCCGCTAGGGTTTTTGCCCGATCTTTCGATGAGAAACGGGGATAACTCGATTGGTGGATGGAGATGACGTTCACGGCCCGACTACAGCCCTCAAGACCGCGCCTTAGCAACCGATACACCACGTCCAATAGCCGTCACGATCTTGTGGAGCGCGACAACCAGCCCCTAGGGCTCCCGTCCTGCAAGCAATCGAAGAACTAGCAAGAACGAGGAAACAAGCACTGAATTTGCAAGATGAAATTGAAGGTTTCAAACTGAATCTTAATCTACAATGGGGTTCCGAAGACAAGGAGACGGGCGGCTGATCCTGCACGCGCGCCTACAAGCAAGTAGCTAAGGCTAAACTTGATCTAAACAAAACCCAAACCGACCATGGCGGCTATAGAGGGATATAAGTAGATGGATTGACGACCAAAAGAGTGTTGGGGTCGTCCTCCAACCCTAGGACGCGTCCCTAATGGACCCAACTTGATACATGGGCCATAAGCCCAAAATGAGGTGACGCAGCACCCTGGACAGCAAGACCTGTCGACGGTAATTGGATCATTGCCGCTGCTGCCGAACAGATATTGACGTGGGACTTGATTCATATGAAAGTAAACTTGATAAGCTTTCCAACAAGTCCTGAAGCGCCTGAATCCGAATCCGTATGCAACCGTGGTGGCGGTCACAAGTTGGCGCTTTGCTGCAGTCCGAATCCGGCTACCGCGAGTCCTTCTCCCTTTCGGTCTTCTCCTCGGTTCCTAATCAAAAGAAGAGTGCACGCGTTTCCATTGTCTAAACAAGATGGACAAGAGCTTATCATGGAACTCACTTGATGATTAAGTTGACGAGCACGAGCACGAGTAAGAGGGCCAGCTATAGGTTGTGTCGGAGAGGATGTATTGCTGGTGTTAATGTCCTCATCATCCTCCCTTTCTTGCATTTGAGTCGTCCTCGACTCAAGCTCATCTTCCTCACCCAAATAAGGCTTCAAATCTGCAATGTTAAATGTGGGACTAACCCCAAAATCTGCAGGAAGATCAAGCTTATATGCATTCTCATTAATTCGTTGCAGCACTTTAAAAGGACCATCAGCTCTAGGCATCAATTTGGATTTTCTCAGTTCTGGAAATCTATCTTTTCGCAAATGCAACCAAACCAAATCCCCAGGTTCCAGAATCAATTGCTTTCTACCTTTATCTCCAGCGCATTTGTACTTAGCATTCATGCGCTCTATGTTTTCTTTAGTGGCTTCATGCAATTTTAACATTAATTCAGCACGTTGCTTAGCATCAAAATTCATTTTTTCAGAACTTGGCAAAGGCATTAAATCAATAGGAGCACGTGGCAAGAAGCCATAGACAATCTCAAAAGGACACATTTTTGTAGTAGAATGCAATGAACGATTATAAGCGAACTCAATATGAGGTAAACATTCTTCCCACATCTTAATATTCTTCTTTAAAACAGCCCTTAACATAGTGGATAAAGTTCTATTCACAACTTCAGTTTGACCATCAGTTTGGGGATGACAAGTGGTGGAAAATAAAAGCTTAGTCCCCAATTTAAACCACAAAGTCTTCCAAAAATGACTAAGAAATTTAGCATCACGATCAGAAACAATTGTGTTGGGCACACCATGTAAGCGAACAATTTCTCGAAAGAACAAATCAGCAATATTTGTAGCATCATCAGTTTTATGACATGGTATGAAATGTGCCATCTTAGAAAATCTATCAACAACCACAAACACACTATCACGTCCCCTCCTAGTCCTTGGTAAACCCAACACAAAATCCATAGATATATCCTCCCAAGGAGCATTAGGAACAGGAAGAGGTAGATACAAACCGTGGGGATTTAACCGTGACTTTGCCTTTTGACATGTTGTGCAACGAGCAACAAACCTCTCCACATCTCTCTTCATCCTTGGCCAAAAGAAATGACCAGCAAGTATGTCCTCGGTCTTCTTTGCTCCAAAATGTCCCATCAAGCCACCTCCATGTGCTTCCTGCAACAACAACAAACGAACAGAGCTAGCTGGAATGCATAGCTTGTTAGCTCTAAACACAAACCCATCACTAACGATGAATTTGTTCCATCCTTTTCCATCTTTACAATGCAGCAACACGTCTCTAAAATCAGCATCGTGAACATATTGGTCCTTAATTGTTTCTAACCCAAAGATCTTATAATCAAGTTGATTCAGCAAAGTATATCTCCGTGACAAAGCATCAGCAATAATATTCTCCTTCCCTTTCTTGTGTTTAATAATATAAGGAAAAGATTCAATAAATTCAACCCATTTTGCATGCCTACGATTCAGTTTTCCTTGACTACGAATATGTTTTAAAGATTCATGATCAGAATGGATAACAAACTCTTTGGGCCACAAATAATGCTGCCATGTCTCTAATGTTCGAACAAGAGCATAGAGTTCTTTATCATAAGTAGAATAATTGAGAACAGGCCCACTCAATTTCTCACTAAAATATGCAATAGGCTTTCCCTCTTGTAACAAAACACCTCCCAGACCAATTCCACTAGCATCACATTCAAGCTCAAAAGTCTTATTAAAATCAGGAAGTTGTAGGAGAGGCGCGTGAGTTAACTTATCTTTCAACATGTCGAATGAATTCTCTTGTGTTTTGCCCCACTCAAAAGGCACCCCCTTCTTGGTAAGCTCATTCAATGGTGCAGCAATGGTGCTGAAATCCTTCACAAAACGGCGATAGAATCCAGCAAGTCCTAGGAAACTCCGCACCTGGGTGATAGTCTTTGGGACAGGCCATCCCTGTATAGCTTCCACCTTGGCTTGATCAACCTCAATTCCCTGTGGAGTTACAACATAACCAAGAAAAGACACTCGATCGGTGCAAAAGGTGCACTTCTCAAGGTTACCAAATAAGCGTGCCTCGCGTAGTGCATTAAAAACAGCACGTAAATGATCAAGATGTTCATCCAATAATTTGCTGTAAATTAATATATCATCAAAATATACGACAACAAATTTCCCAATGAAAGCACGCAAAACCTCGTTCATTAATCTCATGAAAGTACTAGGTGCATTAGTTAACCCAAAAGGCATGACTAACCACTCATATAAACCGAACTTAGTTTTGAAAGCAGTTTTCCATTCATCTCCCAATTTCATACGAATCTGGTGGTAGCCACTACGTAAATCAACTTTTGAAAACACAACAGCACCACTCAGTTCATCTAGCATATCATCTAATCGTGGAATAGGGTGTCGATATCGAATGGTGATATTATTAATAGCTCTACAATCAACACACATACGCCATGTTCCATCTTTCTTAGGCACTAAAATTACTGGAACAGCACAAGGGCTAAGGGATTCTCGCACATAACCTTTGTCCAGTAGTTCTTGCACTTGTCGCTGAATTTCCTTTGTTTCTTCCGGGTTTGTCCTGTATGGCGCACGGTTTGGCAAAGATGCACCAGGAATAAGATCAATTTGGTGCTCAATCCCGCGTAGTGGTGGCAGCCCCGCTGGTACCGCACTTGGAAACACATCGGAATACTCCTGCAAAACGTTAGCAACAGCAGGGGGCAAAGAACATTGCATATCCTCAATTGAAATCAAAGCATCCTTGCATATCAAAGCATAAGCAACAGAAGTGGATGCATTGAACTCATTAATATCTGATTTGGTAGCTATCATACAACGTCCTTTCAGTTTTATCTCATCTTTGTTACCAATTACAGATTTATCATTTTTATTGCTCTCGCTCTTTGCTTTAGTAGCCCTTGCAACATCAGTTTGCATAATAGTTTCAGGGGACATAGGATGCAGCACAATTTTGCGATCATGGTATAGAAAAGAATACTGATTTGATCTACCATGATGCATAGAATCTCTATCAAATTGCCAAGGTCTACCTAGCAGAATGTTACAAGCTTGCATAGGCACAACATCACATTCAACAATATCTTTGTAGGATCCGATGGAAAAATTGATTCTCACAAGTCTAGTTACCTTTGCCTTACCACTGTTGTTCAGCCATTGGATGTAGTAGGGATGCGGGTGTGGTTTGGTGTTGAGGGCAAGTTTCTGCACCATATCGCTGCTTGCCAAGTTGTTGCAGCTACCTCCATCAATGATCATGCGGCAGGAACGCTCTTTGATGACACACTTTGTTTGGAATAAAATATGTCGCTGATTTTGCTCCGCCTTCTCCATTTGTGCACTAAGCACTCGCTGCACGATCAAGCTTTCATAGTGGTCCGCTTCACCTGCATTAATATGTTCTTCTATTTGTTCTTCATTACCTGCATGGTCAGTCGCAAGCAGTGCAAGCGTGTCTTCATCAAAATCACTAGCAGATGAGCACTCACCATCATCTTTGACAATCATAACTCGCTTGTTTGGACAATCACGCATCATGTGTCCATATCCCTTGCACCGGTGACATTGTATGTTGCTTGTTCTACCCGTCGATGCCACGGATGAAGTACTCACAGCAGGCTTTTGCATCGTCTTTGCAACTGAATTTGTGGGAGCAGCTCGAGTCTTGTCACTAGATGATGGAGTAGACATACGTGTAGATGGAGTTGTAGTCATGCGTTGCTGCCATGAATTAGCCTTCCCTGCAGAAATATTAGTCCTTGCGCTAGCACGTCGTCCCTGCACTTCCCTTTCAGCTTTACAAGCAAGATGAAACAAACGGGTTACACTATTGTATTCCTTGTAAGCGAGGATGTCCTGAATTTCCCGATTTAACCCACCCAAAAATCTAGCCATAGCCGGTTCCTCATCCTCCTCTAGGTTACAACGCAACATACCCGTTTGTAATTCCTGATAATATTCTTCTACACTTTTAGCACCTTGTCTCAATTGCTGCAACTTATTTATCATATCACGGGCATAGTAAGATGGAACAAATCTAGCTCTCATGGCTCGTTTCAGCGCATCCAAGTTCTAGGTAAGTTATTAGGATTTTTCTTGCCATATTCTATCCACCAAACAGAAGCAAAATCTGTAAACTCACTAGTAGCAGCCCTAACACGTGTAGTCTCAGGAAATTCATGACATGCAAACTTTTGATCAACAGCAATCTCCCAAGTAATGTAGGCATCAGGGTCATATTTACCATCAAAAGGAGGTATCTTAAATTTAATCTTACTGAAAGCATCATCATTATTGTGTACCTCGCGTCGGCGGTTGCCACCCATACCTCTACGGTTGTGACGTAGGCGTCGTCGATCACGAGCGTCTTGATCATCATGCTCAGTATCAGCAGTGTAGTCATCTTCATGACTACCGTGCTCTCGATCTCCCTCCTTTTCTTCTTTATGCTTCTCTTTATCTTCGGTGTGGAAGTCATCAAATCGCCTTAGGAGAGCAGCAAGGCTTTTGTCCACACTAGCAACGGATTCCTCCAAACTTGTAAGCTTGTTGTTTGTGGCCATCTGCGTAGCCTCCAACTGCCCCAGCTTTTCATTTGTCACCTGCAAGTCATTATCAAGTCCCTCTGTGTGCAGCTTCACTTTCCTTTCAAAATGCTGTATGATGCCCTTAGTGCGAGGTGTATGTAGTGTTTCGTTGTCATCATCTCCCCCTGTCATGGTTCAAAAACAAAGACAACAAGAAAGGCAAGTGAAGAAATAAAGCCCTACAACTACTAGGATGTAGCTACAGCAAGTCTCTCACACTCAACTTGTTACACAAGTTCTTACCAATTCTTACCTTGCTTGACAGGAGGGGTCGTCTACCAACAAGTCTTCAGCAATGGATGAAGTGTATCGGTGCTGCGGCACAAAGACCTGTCAAGCTGTAGAGTATGTGGAGCTATAGGTGGGCTGAAACAAGGAACGAACTAGCACCACGTTAGTTATAAAGGCGAGCTGAATAAACGTTCGACGACGGTACTGTGCTGGTCCTAGGCTAGACCGTGCTAGAGACGCAAGCCTGGACACAAAGGAAAACCACAGCACACCCCTGAAAACAAGGTGGAACAAACCTAAAATCAATATGAAAAACAGCCCATTTTCTTTTGAATCTTTTCTCTTTTTTTTTCTTTTTTTTTTCTTTTTTTTTCTTTTTTTTTCTTTTTTTTTTGGGCAACCTCAAAACTGATTATATGAACAAAAGAATACAAAAGGAGCAATTCGGTACACACACTTTTTCCGAAAGTACAGGGGTATTCCGGTAAGAAGAAGATACTCTCGTCTCTCTCTATCTAGAGTAAGGCCGAACAAGTATGGAGTTAATCTTTCTTTTGGAATCACAGGAAAGTACTCACGTAGACGGGAGGTCAGATATATTAACAAGCAGACAAGGTCCAAGTTCTACTCGGATTTCCACATCAGAACCAACCCCAAACGGATTCCACCCTATTGCCGAGTTCTACTCGGTTTCCTATATTTATCAACGTTGTGTGGAACTCAATGATTGGAAACTCAACTCGATCATCCGGACCAAGACCACAGACAGTTCAATTCCGACTTCACAACAGATTCGACAGAGAGAAGATATGGTAAATACTCGGCTTGTGTATAGATGGTGACAAGAACTCGAAACTCTAAAGGACTAGACACTAAGACCAGCAACTCGACACAAACCGAAGCAACGCAAATTCAACAAGCCCTAACTAAACGGTACTAGCCAAGGCACAAAGGTTTAATAGGATTATGGAAAAACTAATCTACTATATTTTTTTGGCTTTTCTGGACTATAGGAAATTAATTAAAAACAGCAATGGATTAGAAGTCTCTCACCGAAGAACCTTGCTCTGATTACCAACTGATGCGAACCCGCTAGGGTTTTTGCCCGATCTTTCGATGAGAAACGGGGATAACTCGATTGGTGGATGGAGATGACGTTCACGGCCCGACTACAGCCCTCAAGACCGCGCCTTAGCAACCGATACACCACGTCCAATAGCCGTCACGATCTTGTGGAGCGCGACAACCAGCCCCTAGGGCTCCCGTCCTGCAAGCAATCGAAGAACTAGCAAGAACGAGGAAACAAGCACTGAATTTGCAAGATGAAATTGAAGGTTTCAAACTGAATCTTAATCTACAATGGGGTTCCGAAGACAAGGAGACGGGCGGCTGATCCTGCACGCGCGCCTACAAGCAAGTAGCTAAGGCTAAACTTGATCTAAACAAAACCCAACCGACCATGGCGGCTATAGAGGGATATAAGTAGATGGATTGACGACCAAAAGAGTGTTGGGGTCGTCCTCCAACCCTAGGACGCGTCCCTAATGGACCCAACTTGATACATGGGCCATAAGCCCAAAATGAGGTGACGCAGCACCCTGGACAGCAAGACCTGTCGACGGTAATTGGATCATTGCCGCTGCTGCCGAACAGATATTGACGTGGGACTTGATTCATATGAAAGTAAACTTGATAAGCTTTCCAACAAGTCCTGAAGCGCCTGAATCCGAATCCGTATGAACCGTGGTGGCGGTCACAAGTTGGCGCTTTGCTGCAGTCCGAATCCGGCTACCGCGAGTCCTTCTCCCTTTCGGTCTTCTCCTCGGTTCCTAATCAAAAGAAGAGTGCACGCGTTTCCATTGTCTAAACAAGATGGACAAGAGCTTATCATGGAACTCACTTGATGATTAAGTTGACGAGCACGAGCACGAGTAAGAGGGCCAGCTATAGGTTGTGTCGGAGAGGATGTATTGCTGGTGTTAATGTCCTCATCACTTCACTGCCGCCACTGCGGCCATGCTTCTTGAAGCTGCGGAATTGCCTACTTCTTGACCAACCTGCTCTCCTAGCACAGTGGACCTACCAATATTAAATGGACTCATTACCAAGAATTACTAGACAGAAGAGTAATACAAAACATATGTAGATAATAAATAATCAAAATAACTAATACAAAATTATTAGTTACCATACACTCTGGTTGCTTGCTGGCTGGTTCTAGGAAGCACAGCTCAGCTTTCTACCTGCAGAATGCCACATTTCACAGCAGCAAGGCTGCTCTATTCGTGCAATAAAAAAGGCAGTTCAGTTGCCATATTTCTCAGCAGCAGTTGCCACATTTCAATACTCTCAACTACGTGGTATGGCAAGAAGAAGAGCAATCTCGCCTAAAATACTCTCAACTACTAGTAAAAACAGATTTCAATACTAGTAGGCAGCTGCTAGTTTAACTGACATATTCCCCTACTGCTCATTTTGAAAGGTTGCTTACACTGGTAGCTGACATTCAGTTTGTTGAAGGGGAAGCAATGTTGGATGACGTTGCCCTCCATCTTGGGATCCACAACTTTGCTCATCATTAGTGGGGTGCAAGTGAAAGCCTGGGGGCACCTCCATAGGCTGGTGGAACCCCTGCTTTGTTGCAGGCATGAATGTTAATGTAGTTGAAAAAATACTAGATAACACTAGCTCGATCATCAACAGACCTGATTGATGAGGGTGGCAGATGACCCTGCAAATGGTGATATGTCCAGTGTGGATGATGATGGTATGTCCCTTATCGTAGGAGGAGACCTCATATTTTTGGCTCAAGAGTGGCGCATCCTTGGTGATATTAGCACCTTGTTCAGCAGTGGGGACCTCACAAATTGCGCGTGCAAAGCAGATAGCTTCCTTCGCTTTGCTGTTGGAGGCTTTGGAGCATTACAACTAGCAGATTGTTTCCGATTCAACATCAATGACTTATTCACATCCACACTCCTTGAAGTTGCATGTTTACTCCTTTGTTGTATTGCTTCAATGCCAATCGACTCTTCTCGCACAGCCTCAGATGGTAGGGTCACCATCTCAACACCAGCACATCTAGATAGCATAGTACAATACAATATTATGTTAATCAAGATAATATGGACTATCTTGTTGGACAAATAAATTTTGATACAAGTAAATGTAAGCTCGATCTGCTTGCACTGCAGCTACTGGCTGCTGCTTGTATCCTTCAGCAGAATCAATCAACACGACATTAGATTCAAAGGGATTTAGAGATGAGGACCAAGGGGTCACATGTTCCTGCAAGCAAATGGAATGTATGCACTTTCTGTGAACTACCATCTGAATTGATGAATTGATTTTGTGATCTGTAATGCGTGCCATTAAGCTTCTTATCAATATGCCATTTGGTAAGTGTGTTTTCCCTGGAATAATCATGCACGTCGTTCAGTCCTCAACTCAACCAAACTCCTTGTCTTACGGAGTAATCTGATGTATCAGTGGGGACTAAAGAGGTGAAAAAAGAATGGGAGTTTGCCATGTATCTGAATGAACTAAAACTCTTTTGAGATAGTACTGCGATGCATATTCAAAATCCAGAGTTTAAGTACGTACTCCTCCTACTAGAGCACTATACCAACGCCGTCTTGAAATTGTGCAGGATTGGATTGGATTGGATGAGGAAATCAGCGGCGCTTTACCTAGTACATACCCTCCCCAAGTAAAACGGGTATGGATTTGGGTCAAGCAAATAGAGGTGAGGACCATAGGGGTCAAGCAAATCCTTACCCATCTTTGCACGAAGAGGAAGCCACACTCGCCACTAGTCGCCCTGATGATCCCGCAAAAGCCAACACTTCGATCTTGGAGGCTTCATGGCCCCCATCCTCTCCTGCCTCCTCTTGCTCCACCATGGAGGAACGCCGAGGGGAGGACGGCGAGGAGGAAGAGGACGCCCGAGCGGAGGACGGCGCCCGAGCGGAGGATGGCGAGGAGGAGGACGACGCCCGAGCGGACGATGGCGAGGAGGAGGACGACGGGGAGGAGGAGAGCGACGTCCTGATACTTCGATAGGGTTTGCGGGTTCTTGCGGTTCATTACGACCTCCCCTTTTGGCGAACGGGCTTTGCGGGTTGAATGATATTGGGCCACACAAAAAATACAGCTGGGCCACAATGGCCACGAATGGAACGTTTGCGGGACAAGCGGGGCGGGCTGCGTTAAGAGCCCGCCCCGCCTGCAATTTGATTCAAATATATGCTATCCAGAGTGATAAAATGCTTCATTTGCACAAGAGAACAAGTAAAGAGCCATAATGCTAGCATAAGCTCATCATGATCATACAACCTAACAAGATTGGCAAAGCAGTTTTAGATATGACATTTAAGGAAAAACATCAAGTTCACCATAGAAATAGCATCTAGCATGTAGATAGGCATGTCATCGACTAGAGCTAACAAAACTACACCGGTGAACTACCTCGAAACAAGGGTCAATCAGCAAGCCATATACAACTCATTTCATTTGGAATTAAGCAAAGTTTACAAGAGTTATACATGTCAAAGGAATGCGAGAGGTTGAGAGCACCACATCCCTAAATTTTCAACCAAGCGAAGCCTAAGTCAAAGACTATCACAAGCTTAAAACTATGGTTTCGGTCATACACTACACTGCTCAAGTTCATCCCAAAGTGCAAAGGGAAGCAGTCTCGATACAGTGAGGTGTGGTAGTGCAATCCCACCTCGATCTTTTCATTATCTCTTAACTTGGATTTCTGATTTTATCATTTTAGCACATCGGAGTATATACAATGGAAGCGATCAACTCCAAGCTAGATACATAGCAACCTATTATAGCAAAGCAAGCTCAAGAGTGACAAGACCTACTCATACTAGTTGCCAAAGCTAATGGTGATCCGTTTTAAGGTTTGACAGTTATTAATCAAGTTCATCATTGCAAAACCATACTTAGCTCAACAAGTTAAGTCACATGATCAGAACAAGCTCAAACTGCATAAACTAAGTATCATACCAGCATGTGAAAACAGAGCATAGTATCAATCTAGAAAGAATATAATTGAAGCTCAAAAAATGCAAGTATGATACATATGCAATGTAGAAAAGCTATGAAAGAACCTAGACTCACACTAGACTCTCTAGAAGTGTACATCAAGTAAACATATGATACAACAAAGTGATCCCACATCTAAAATGGGAAACACACACCAAGATCACCTCTCAACCTAGCAAAGGTTGATTGGTCCAAAGGCTTAGTAAAGATATCGGCCAGCTGACTATGAGTATCAACATGCCTAAGGTCGATATCACCCTTCTCATAATGATCTCGCAGAAAGTGAAAGCGCACATCTATGTGTTTGGTCTTAGAATGGAGCACGAGGTTCTTAGCAATGCTAATTGCACTCGTGCTATCACAAAGCAAAGGCACTCAAGAAAAGCTCAGACTAAAATCACGCAAAGTGGCTATCATCCATAACAACTAAGAACAGCAGGTAGCCGCAATAACATACTCAACTTCTGTGGTAGACTGGGCGACCCTAGACTGCTTGCGAGAAGACCAAGAAACAAGAGAAGAGCCCAAAAACTGACAAGTCCTAGAAGTGGACTTGCGATCAAGACGACATCCAGCAAAATCAGCATTAGAGTAACCGCAAAGTGAGAGGGTGGAAGAAGCAGAATACCATAAGCTGAACTTAGGTGTGAAACGAAGGTAGCGCTCATAATGCGCTTGACTGCCTGACGGTGAGTGGTGCGCGGAGACGCCTGAAATCGTGCGCAAAGACACACCGCGAACTGGATGTCCGGTCGTGTCACCGTCAGGTACAGTAGCGAGCCGATCATACTCCAATACTCCTTCTGGCCCATAGCTTCTCCATCCTCGTCCGCATCCAGTGCCGTCGTAGTTGACATGGGTGTCAGAAGAGGCTTGGCCTCACCCATATCAAACTTCTTCACTGTGTCCTTCATGTACTTGCCCTGGTGCACGAACGTCCCCTCTCGAGATTGCTTGATTTGCAACCCGAGAAAGAAAGTCAACTCGCCCATCATGCTCATCTCGAACTCCGTGCTCATAGTATCTGCAAACTTGGCAACCAAAGCATGAGAAGAACCACAAAAAATGATATCATCCATGTAAATCTGTACCAAGAGAGAATCAATGCCTTGCTTGAGGAGAAAAAGCGTTTTGTCAACACATCCCATTTTAAAACCCTTTGCAAGCAAGAAAGCTTTCAAACGCTCATACCAGGCTCTAGGGGCTTGTTTCAAACCATATAAAGCTTTGTGAAGTTTAAACACATAGTTTGAAAACTTGGGATTTTCAAAACCAGGGGGTTGTTTCACATACACCTCTTCTTTAATGTAGCCATTTAGAAATGCACTCTTGACATCCATTTGAAAAAGTTTAAAACCTTTGGATGCAGCAAATGCCAAGAGGATCCTAATAGCCTCCAAACGAGCTACAGGAGCAAACGTCTCCTCATACTCTATCCCTTCCTTCTGACTATATCCCTGGGCTACAAGTCTGGCCTTATTTCTCACAATATGGCCGTCTTCTCCTTGTTTGTTTTTGAAAACCCATTTTGTCCCAATAGGATGACAATCAGGAGGAAGTGGAACCAAAACCCAAACCCGATTTCGCTCAAAATTTTCTAACTCCTCATGCATGGCATTGACCGAATCTAGATTAGACAAAGCGTGTCCAACATCCCGGGGTTCAAAATCAGCAACAAAAGCAGAATGAGCAAAGTGAGAAATCTTCTGTGACCTGGACCGAGTGATACGTCCGTTGATGTCGCTGATCATATGCTGAGGAGGGTGCTGGCGCTGGATATGTCGTGGCGCCTCTCTAGCTGAAGTAGCCTCCCCCTCAATAGTAGCTGGTGCCTCCTCAAGTACAACTGGCAAGCCCTGAGGTAGTGGATCGACTGGCCCCCATGTAGTAGATGTAGAAGGGTCGGGACCATGAGTCGATGTAGTAGTAGCTGATCCTATCGGCACAACAGGTGGAGGAGGTTCTGGATCATCAATCTATTCAGCACCATCTTCCTCATCATCAAAAAGTGGTTCGTCAACCTCGTGATCACCAACACGCTCAAATCTAGAAGAAGGACAATGGACCACCAAACCGAAACCGTAGAGGGATGCACCATCCGTGCACCCCGTCCACCGACATGTGTCCTCAGGTCCACGACCCGAGCCACACCATGTCCCGCAAATCTCCGCTCGTCGCTGTTGATACGAACCCGCTAGGGTTTTTGCCCGATCTTTCGATGAGAAGCGGGGGATAACTTCGATTTGGACTGAAATGACGTTCACGACCCGACTACAACCATCCAAGGATGCTGCGCCTTAGCAATCGATACACCAATTCCAGCGGTTGCTCGCGATCTTGTGGATGCACGACCAACCAAACCACTAGGGTTATTCCTGCAAGCAATCGAAGAACAAGCAAGAACAAGTAGAACAAGCACTCTATTGCAAAATAAGAGATGAAGGTTCAAATCTGATACACATGAAGGTGGGGTTCCGAAATCAAGTAGAACGGATGGTCTAGTCGACACAAACGTCTACCAGGAAGTAGCAATAGCTAAACTTACATCTAAACAAAACCCAATCTGTTTGTGGCGGCTATGGGGAGGTATTAGAGGAGGAGAGGACGACCAGGAGGGTGTTGGGGTCGTCCTCCAACCCTAGGACGTGTCCTTAATGGACCCAAATTGATACATGGGCCAATAGCCCAAGATATGGTGACGCAGCACCCTGGACAGCAAGATCTCTCGGTAATATTTGGATAATTGTCGCCGCTGCGTAGAAGATACGGACATGGGGCTGGATCCAAATGAAAGTAGACTTGTTAAGCTTTCCATGAAGTCCTGAACCATCCAAATCCGAGTCCGTATGAAGTCGCGGTGACCGTAACAAGTTGGGACTTTTCTGCAGTCCGAATTCAACTTCCAAAACGTGTTGGACTTGGACTCTTTCCTTTCTTGTGCCAAAACTGACGTGGTGACTTTGTGGAGAACGTTACGAACACTTGGACTTGGTCCCCAATCAACTTCATTGATCTTCCAAGCTTTCCTTATGCAATCAAACCTTCCCTTGATCCATGCATGTAATTCTGAAAATGACAATACACATATTTTATGGTGCAGCACCCATTCATCAAATGTATCAATAATAAGTCTCATATAGAATGGTTGCACCTTTGGTTTAGAAGTTGATAAGATACTCATATATGAATCGGTGATGTCCTCATCATTCTCCCCTTCTTGGCTGCAAGTCATCCTCGACTTGCTCCAGCGGCATTCAAATGTGGTTATATTGATATCAGAAAACCGAAGGACGACCATGTTGCATGTCAACAACAAACAATACTTCCCTTCTTTAGGCTGGCCCTGTTGCATATAAGAAAAACTAGGGGTACTTTGTTGGACATTATTAGTGTTAGTGCATCCCTTGATTTGATCATGGTATTGTAGCTCCAAAGTAGATTTCATATTAGAGCAAATATAAACTTTATGCACCAAATAATTTCCTTTGCTATCATATTTGCCAATTGCATAAAGTGAACATTGAATAAAGCTTGGCAAAACAGATTTCATAGATATATCATTCTCCAAACTATTCAGGTCACAAAGAAAATCAAATTCGATATAACCTAAGCAATTTAAAGATGATATGATATTCAGCTCCTCTTTCTCACTAGCAATGCGACAAACTCTCCTTACTTTAGCATGCATGTCGTTAAGAATAGAATTATCATGTCCAAGCACTAGTCGTGTTGTAGATATAAGTGAAGCATGATCATACTCACATGGAGTGATTGCAGCAGCATATGTGTTGCTTTGCTCGCTCTCCTCTGACATGGTGGGTGTTGCACAATAATTTTTTTCCAACTTTTGCAGTGGGTGTAGTTGCTCAAATTGTTCAATGCATTCAATGGTATTGTTCTCATCCTCCTGCAAAATGTTATGGACAGCAAGAGAAAAAAGACAGTCCTCTATCTCCAGTTGTGGTGATGAAGTTAGAGAAGAAGTATCACACAACTCATCTTTGTCACAAGGTACAACAAGCAAATCATGTTGTGACAAAGGCATATCAACAACAAGTTCCACTATATTTTGCTTCCTTTTAGCATTTAAAGTAGATAATTGTTGGCTATAATGTGTCACTCCATTCTTGCAAGTATTCAAATATGAAAGAATCTGATTTTCAACTTTACAAGCAAGGCAAAACAAGCAAGATATATGATTATATGTTTCACTAATGAGCAATGATTGAATTTCAGAATTGAGCCCTTTCATGAACCTACTCATTATATCTTCCATGCATTCATCCAAGCCACCAAACTTAATACAAATTTTAAAATCATGATAGTATTGTCTCACAGTACTACTACCCTGTTTCAATTTCTCTAATTTGGTAAGCAAGGAATCAGCATAATATGCAGGAACATATACACCTCTAAAATGCATTTTGAAGTCTTTCCATGTTTGCGGAACAATGTCATGCCTACAAAGATATTTCCATTCATACAAAGCATATTTGGTTAAAGCACTAGAAGCAACAAAAATCATTTGTTCTTCAGACAAGTCATGCTTATCAAATTCTTTATCTACAGCTAGCTCCCATTCAATATATGCATGAGGATCATAGTTTCCTTCAAAGTAAGGTATTGCAGATTTTATTGTATCAAGAAAAACATTGCAAACCTCATGAGTGCCATGCTTGTCACCATCCATTTGTTGAGCAAATTGCGAATACACAACCTGAGTAAGTCCACGCTTATTTTCCATGTGAATCCCTGCCATGATTAGAAGAAAACCAAAAATATCCACAATAATATCTATGCTCCAATCAACTACTAGGATGTGGTTGTTGTAAATATAATTCTCTCACTCTCAACCTGTTCAAACGAGCTCTTACCAGTTCTTACCAAGCCAAACAAGAGGTGGCAGCAACCAACAAGTCGGAAACCTTAGAAAATAGTATATCGATACCGCAGCAACAACACCTTTTAAGTTGTAGTTGGATATGTGGAGCTGTAGGAAGGCTGAAATTAATGTGCAAGGAAGTACTAGCACCACATTAGTCACAAAAGCGAGTTGAGAAATCGTTCAGCGGTGGCACCGTGCTGGTCCTAGGCTAGACCGTGCTAGAGACGCGAGCCTAGACACAAACAAAGTCACGGTACAATAGGAAACAAAAAAGAACAAGAACAGCAAGTTATCACTCCCTTTTTCTCTTCCTCCTCACTTTTTTTTGCCTCTTTCTCTTTCTTTTTTCTTTTCTTTTCTTTCTGATTTTTCTTCTTCTTTTCTTTTACTTTGCACAACTAGAACAAATCTGAATTTTGACAAATCAGATTTTAAAAGAAACGACTTACAATCTATTTCTCTTTCTTTTCAGGTAGTAACAAGAATAGAGCTAGCAACTCAGATTTTTAAATGTGCCCAAAACAGATTTGCTAGTGTTAAAAAAAAGCAGGGATAGATATGTGCAGCAAAGATGGTGATTACAACGGAGATGTATATGCTGTAGTGGATATTAATATGGTGGTGGTGATGGCAGCGGAGATGGGTATGATTGACAATGACCGAAACGTGACGAGAACTCGAAACTCTAAAAGTCTAACCCTAAGACCAGCAACTTGACTCAACCGATGTAAACCAAACTCAATAAGCCCTAACTAAGAAGTACCAGCAAAGGCTCAAAAAGATTTATAGGATTATGGAAAAACTAATCTACTATTTTTTGGCTTTTTTGGACTATAGGAAAAATAAAACAGCGAAGGATTGGAAATCTCTCACCGATAAACCTTGCTCTGATACCAACTGATGCGAACCCGCTAGGGTTTTTGCCCGATCTTTCGATGAGAAGCGGGGGATAACTTCGATTTGGACTGAAATGACGTTCACGACCCGACTACAACCATCCAAGGATGCTGCGCCTTAGCAATCGATACACCAATTCCAGCGGTTGCTCGCGATCTTGTGGATGCACGACCAACCAAACCACTAGGGTTATTCCTGCAAGCAATCGAAGAACAAGCAAGAACAAGTAGAACAAGCACTCTATTGCAAAATAAGAGATGAAGGTTCAAATCTGATACACATGAAGGTGGGGTTCCGAAATCAAGTAGAACGGATGGTCTAGTCGACACAAACGTCTACCAGGAAGTAGCAATAGCTAAACTTACATCTAAACAAAACCCAATCTGTTTGTGGCGGCTATGGGGAGGTATTAGAGGAGGAGAGGACGACCAGGAGGGTGTTGGGGTCGTCCTCCAACCCTAGGACGTGTCCTTAATGGACCCAAATTGATACATGGGCCAATAGCCCAAGATATGGTGACGCAGCACCCTGGACAGCAAGATCTCTCGGTAATATTTGGATAATTGTCGCCGCTGCGTAGAAGATACGGACATGGGGCTGGATCCAAATGAAAGTAGACTTGTTAAGCTTTCCATGAAGTCCTGAACCATCCAAATCCGAGTCCGTATGAAGTCGCGGTGACCGTAACAAGTTGGGACTTTTCTGCAGTCCGAATTCAACTTCCAAAACGTGTTGGACTTGGACTCTTTCCTTTCTTGTGCCAAAACTGACGTGGTGACTTTGTGGAGAACGTTACGAACACTTGGACTTGGTCCCCAATCAACTTCATTGATCTTCCAAGCTTTCCTTATGCAATCAAACCTTCCCTTGATCCATGCATGTAATTCTGAAAATGACAATACACATATTTTATGGTGCAGCACCCATTCATCAAATGTATCAATAATAAGTCTCATATAGAATGGTTGCACCTTTGGTTTAGAAGTTGATAAGATACTCATATATGAATCGGTGATGTCCTCATCAGCTGTCCTAACATGTTGTTGGCGGTGCTTACCGACAACTTTTATAAGCCAACCAAGGACAAAACAGAGAAAACTTGCATACATATGTTATCAACTTGACCTATTTCCACTTGTACTGGAGAATCAATGTTTTACAGGTAACAAAAGTGAATACAGTGGTAAAGGCGAGAAGAATACGCTTTCTGACAAAGCGTAAATCCAAGGAATATGGGAGAAGCCCACCTAAAGATTTCATTTGGGCTGGAAACCACCAAAACATCAACATGCATCAAGCCAAGGGCCCACTGAAGGATCGAGAACTCTACCAGAAAGCGACCAAAGGGGGGGATGAATGAGAGCCTAAAAATTTCTCTCGAAACTTTGGCCTTTGTCCCGAAAATCAACCCCCAAAAAACTTCGATCCACACGTGATGCCCACGACCCTTGGAAGAGGGTGGATGATCCCTAGGATCACAACGAGGCACCACTGTGACACCCTGGTGTCAAGCACTGCATTAGGAACTACATTTAGTTACTAAAGTTCATAAGCAATGCATAGCATCATTTCATGTGCATAAAGTGCTTTTGTTGTTTATTTGGATTTGGATCTCTATAAGACTTGGTTGTTTGAATGGATTTCTGTCTTGGAAATTAATTTTTATAAAATAGGTAATTTGGAGTGTAACATTTTCCTTATTGACACCTTGACCTAGTTCAGCCTAGTTTAATAGTTAAAAATGTGAGAACAAAATGATTTATAGCTCAAAAATTGGTTTTATTTATGTGGAGGTTGTGAAAATGATTTTCAGAAAAAGTGTCTTATATGAAAGTTGTAGAGAGAATTATTTTGAGCAACTTTTATTTTTGGGTCAAAGTCTGGTTTTGAGTTTTTAAAACTGTTTTTGAATGGTCAAAATTTGAAAAGGTTTTAGAAAAAGAAAAAGGAAAATGTTTTTCCCCGGCGCTTCCCAACCGGCCCAGTTGGCCTTTCGGCCCGCTCACCCGCCGCGCCGGCCCACGCTCGCCTCGCTCGCCCGCTGCGCCGGCCCGCGCACGCGCGCGCTCGCCCGTGCACGACGCGCCGGTCGCCCTGACCGCGGCCGCGCCGTATGCCGGCCAAGCCGCCGCGTGGCCGCCTTTCTCTGCGCCATATCCTGCTCGCCCACTCCTCGCCCGATCCTTCTCCACCCGATCATGCCACAATCTCGCGCGGCCACTCCCTGCTCGCCTCGCTCGCCGCGCCCACGCCACTGTCTGCGCTCGCCTCGCTTGCCGCGACACCGTGGCCCCCGCCACGACCGCCGGCCGGCCAAACCCGCGAGCAAAACCCCGAGCGCCTCTCTCCACTCCCTCCACTCTCCATTCGCACGAACCCGCTCCCACCAGCTCTCCTCTCCTCTCCCGCGAACGAACGCGAGCGCGAACACTCGTGCCAGCCGCTGTTCCACACCACCCCTGGCCACCGCCGTTCCAACCTCACCCGACCACCACCATCCGATTCCTCTCGCCAGCCACTCCGCCTTCACCGTGCACACGCCGTGCGCGCGTCATCTTCCCCGACCAAGCCTCATCGCCGCCGGAGGACGAGGTGTCCCCTTCGGTCCCCGTTCGCCGCCGAAAAGAGCTCAAGCCTGTTCCGCACCACCCCGAGCTTCGCCACCTCTCTCTTTCGCCGACGAGATTCCTCAGGCCAAGGCAAGGTGAGAACACGCCTCCGCGAGGTCTCTACCGCTCCGTAACCCCCTCCTCTTCCCGACCAAGCACCGCCACTGTCCGCCATGGCCGTGCACGTGGTCAAGCTCCACCGGAGCATCCCGAGCCAAACCAACCACCTAGTCTCACTCCCTAGGGTTCACTCATCGTGATGCACTCGTTAATTTGGCCGGCGACAGCCAGAAACGGCGTAGCCGAGCACCTCCGTCGCCGCCGTCCGCCATCGCTCGCCGCCGGCGAGCTACGGCCATGCGCTGGCCAAACCGACACCACCACCCGAACCGCCTAGCCAAGGGGAGCACGCCTAGCCCAACCCCACCGCCGGCGACCTCGCCGTCGGCGAGAAAACCCCGGTCAACCGTCGCCCCTGCTTCACCCTCACTGACCGCTGGGCCCCGTTGACCAGCTGGTCTCACGCGTCAGCCACCCACGGTCCATAGACCGAGTCTGTGCAGGATGGGCCGGAAAAGTTTAAATGTTTTTCCTTTTTGTTTTACTCCCTCCATCCTAAATTATAAGACATTCCAAGAATCTTGGAGAGTCAAACTTTTTTAACTTTGACCAAAATTATAAAGAGAAACACAAACATTTATAATATCCAATATGCATATTATGAAAATATAACTAATGAAGAATCTAATTATACTTAATTGACATCATAAATATTATTATCTTATTGTATAAATTTGGTCAAAGTTAGAAAACTTTGACTCTCCAAGATTCTTGGAATGCCTTATAATTTGGGATGGAGGGAGTAATTTCCAAAAAGCTTGTTTATTTTGTGTAGCACGTTTTATTAATCCAAATGAGGTGTTTTCAGTTTTGATAACTTGCTCATGAGTAGATTTATCATGAAAAAATATGAAAGTATTTTTGGTGGAAGTTTATTATACTAATTTTATTTAAATCAGATTATGTGCTTTTATTGAGATAAATGGGTTCATGTGTTTTCTGGTTGAATTAATTCAAGGAAAAATTTGTGTAGGCTCCTTGTCAAGTTATGCATCTAAGCAAAATTTATGAGGCACTGTTTCTGTAGGAAATTATCTGTTTAGCTTTAATTTCCTTTTTAGCTGTTTTCTTAAAATAATGGTTAAAATAATTTATGTGTGAAAGTAAAATTTGAGAAAATTTATGTAGTCTCTGAATATTATGTTTAAGCTGAGAAAAATGCTAAGTATAGGTTGTTGCATAGAAAAATAAGGAGTTGCTGTAAGTGTTTTTCTTTGAAAATTCATGTAGAAAAGAAAATAATGTTTCTGATTGTGGAACCTTCTTGACAAATATG
The DNA here is from genome assembly GCA_009763385.1 of Coix lacryma-jobi var. lacryma-jobi. NCBI lineage: Eukaryota > Viridiplantae > Streptophyta > Magnoliopsida > Poales > Poaceae > Coix > Coix lacryma-jobi. The sequence continues at coordinate 81,362,833 of CM019828.1, read as the reverse complement.
AAATGTGAAGTAGAATCTGGGAAAAATATGAAAATGAGGATGTCACCCTTTTCCAGTAGGGTTGTAGTTCAAAGGGTTTGTTTTGGAATAAAATTGTTTATTTTGTATAGAATTATGTGTTTGTGCTTTAGTAGTAAATTTTCTACAGTAGAGTGGTAATAGGCACATAAAGCTGGGAAAATTATGAAACCTGATGTTTGACACTTTTTATACGAAAAGTAAGTGCAAAGCACCTTTTGGGCAGTTCTCTTCACCTTTTTGCATCTGCTAGTTGGTATTTTATTTCTTGGTGAAATTTGTACAGTAAGGTTCAGTTAGTGTAAGTTACCTTCTGAAATTTTTGTGGATTTTTCTGAATTCAGAAAAAGGTACTTGCTGTTCAAACCTAGTCTCCTTTTGAATTAATAAATAGAAAATGATTAAAGCAGTGATTTTGTTTTACGAGGGAAATAAAGGTTTTCCTCAATGTCAAAAGTGTTTCAACAAGTTGGCTTTGTTGGTTTCCATGAAATGTTTACTCTTCATACCATCCTTTCGCACCGCGCTTATTTAGTTATTACCGCATTGCAATAGGATCGATAGTCCCGAAAGCCGACCAGGAGCCGGAAGCAAACGACGAGCAGGAGATTCCGGAGCTGCCCAGAACCGAGGAAGCCGACCCCGCGCCGGAGACTAACCTGCCCGAGTGCCCTTCTCACGAGGCCTCTGTCTTTTCTCAAGGCAAGCCCCGGAGCATTTTAAGCCTCCTATCATTTACAATTAATTCAATTGAGTACTTTTATATTGTGATGCATTAGACATAGGAGTTGATTGAATCCTACTTGCTGCATTACCCTTCCTTGATTATTGATTAATATCTGCCTTGTTATCCTGTTATTTATTTATGATGTAGAATTGTTTAGTCTGCTTAATAAAAGTAGTAGTTAAGGATGTTCCCGTAATACCCCTGGTGGGTATTTACCGGATCACGGTTGGCTATATTTGCTATCGTGGAAAAGAACCTGAGTAGTAATGAAATACGGTCAACTGGAAGGCAAGGCACAAGTTTGGAAACTTGGGGCAGTCCGTCCGTTGGATCGTGTAGGTTTGTATCGATGTTGGCCCTCGTTCATTTTTGAACGCGCCCTTTTACTTAGGGATATGTCGGTGCTGTAATCATCGACCCCAAAGCCGGTTAGACGCTGTTCGGGCCGGTCTCAACCCATGTCGCACCCTCTAGTATGGAAACACGTCTGCCTCGGAATGGTCATCGTATAGTTCCAATTGGGTGGTCCGTGCTGTGAGCCGCGACGATTACCACCACGAACAAGCATCGAGCGGTTACCCAATGCATGGACCCGACGGAGAAAGTGTGGGTTGGTATTAAAGGTCTTTCACCAGCTGGTTTGGAATTTGATTCGAGTCACCGTCTCCCCCGGTTAGTGGGAAACTATGGCGAGCTTCACCACAATACAACTCCATGTGATGTTTAAGGTTCAACTAAAATGTGATTAAAGTCAACTGGATATGGTTATATTATTGATTGATTAGACTCAAGCGTATGGAATAGTTCAGGTGCAAAACCTAGATTAAGAGGTAGGTCTAAAACTTGACTGCTGATTGGTATCATTAAATATTCCTTCTCTTAATTTGAGCTTTCGCAACTAAAGATCCTAGCTCCACAAAAAAGCCTTGCATACCCTTGGTGTCATTTATTTTCAGTTGGACGGGTAAGTCTAGCTGAGTACATTCCCGTACTCAGGGTTTATCCCGTTTATTGCAGATGGCCAGGTGTACTACGGCTATTGTAAGCACTGCCTCTACCCCGTGGAGGGTGATGAGGAGTAGGCCCAGGGCAGGGTCATCCAGAAGCTTCCCCTTTTCTTTTATTGGACTAAGACTTCTAGTGGTATATTACTTGAAAAAGGAGGAGTGAGTTATTAAACAATGTTTATTTGGACCACATGTGTGGTGGTCGTGTTTCAAAACTTGTTTCAGCTTCCGCTCTTTAAAACTCAGTATTGTAATAACTCTTTTATGATTTCGCACTGTGATGTTTAAATTCGGTTTCGTTTATCGATGGTGTATCCTTACGAATGTGATACTTGAACAATGCGATCCTGTATGTTGTATGATGTTGAAATCCTTCGAGGTTTCCGGACTACCGGGTTATATGGATTCAAGTATGAGTCGATGTCAGACAAATTTGGCTAAGACGGTACTTGAGTTCTTATAATCAGGATGGTTCCGCTACAGCTGGTATCGAAGCATGGTTCAAGTAATTGCATCCAAAAGGAGATATTCTCAAACTAAAATGGGTATTTCAAAACTATTTTAAGTATTAAGTGTGCCCAGTCTTGTCCTTAAGCCCTACATTAGGATTCAGGTGGCTTAACTGCTAACAGGGTTCAGGGTTTTGCTTCATGTTGGATCTTTATTTGCTGGTCCATTCTCGAGGGAAAAGAGAATGCGTCGATCGCGAAAACATGCATAAAGTGATTTTGTAAGATATGAGAGCACGACCGTCCAACCGTCGGTCTAGGTGAGAGTTCTTATACCAAGTATGTGCGAGCTCCACGCAAACATATACGAGGGTATCAATTGTTTTGGGTATGTTTTCTGGATTGGTGCATGGTGTTTAGTGTTGGCTTCTATGTATTTTGTGCATATGAGCCAATACTCCGTTATTTTACCATTGGGATTTTTGCTTTGGGCTGAAATGAATCTTTTGCAGGTACACCAACTACGTGATCGAGTAGAACGAGTAGATAACGTATGAGAGATCGTTCTTGCCACCGACTAGAACGTTAGGACTTACGAGTCATTATTAGTGAGTGAGAACATAAGTACGATCATGCATCATGTTTACATTCTTGCATTGCATTTCCTCCCCTTAATTAAAACTGTCTCTTTTCTTATAAAATTTGCCAACTTAATATGCGTCTCACGCGAGTTCAAAACCCTTTTGTTTCTACATATGGCCCGGACTAAGTTGACTGCTCGCAAGGCCACCAGAGGCAGAGGAGTTCCCCGTCACCGTTTGGCCACGAAGTTGACCAAGAACACGTCTTGTCGTACTTCAGATTGCCAACCATCCTTTGGAGGATTCTGCAGGCAGTGGGATACGAGGAAGGACATGAGCCCAGGTACTCGTGGCAGAAGGAGATCTATGGGCAGGACTCGTTGGTAATGGTGCAGATCAAGGTCAAAGCCTTGCCTACCAAGTCTCACTAGACAGGATGGACATAGATCACCAGAGGAAGTTGTGCCAAGGATGGAGCCAATAGGGCAGCTTATCTAGTGTTGAAGGACATCATCGCCCGTTTTCCCACCGACCTTGCTAGTGCTATGGCAGGAGTGTTCCCTCGTGGATCACTTTTTCCATTGCATTGGAGGCAGACCTTGGAGTCAGTTCTGACAGGAGGTGCGGAGGAGAGATTCTACTGTGAGACGTCCGCCATGAGTGCCACCAGAGCCTTGATGGGTGTATGTGAGAGTTTGGAGCGCAGCCTGGAGAGCGTGTCCTTTACCCTCACCACCACCTACCAGAGCAAGAGGAAGTTGCTGGAAGAGTTTGACGCTGAGGTAGCTCGTCTTCAGGAGAAGATCCATAGGGTCACTCTCGAGCGTGACGATGCACGTGCCACCGCAGGAGCGGAGACCACCGCCAGGACAATCACTGAGCAGATGTACCTGATGACATCACTTCAGCGAGACGAGGCCCACACAGCGCTTGACCAGCTCAGAGAGGGCGCCCATCAACTGATACAGCAGATACATCACCAGCAGGCCTACATCGACCAGCTCCATGAGGCAGTTCACCAGATGCATCACGCCGCACAGGAGGCCGCCGCCCCAGCAGCAGACGAGGCCCCTGCAGATGAGGCCCATGAGCCCCAGGACGGGGTAGTGCTTGGTCCAGAGCCTTCTTCGGACGACGAGGACCACGCCGACGAGCCGATGATGGACGCTGATGAGGAGGATGTCGCATCCGCCGCTGGAGACGCTTGAGCGCTAGCTTCTTAGGAGTCGTTTTCTTTTGTATAGCTTGAGCATGCTCGCTGATGATGTAACCCGAACATGTGTTGGTTTTATGTTTAAGTTGTATGATGGCATGTATGGCTTTTGAACAAAGTCCAGACTTCGATCTGGCACCTTTTATGGAAATCTGTCGTTTGCATATCTTATTTTCTAGCAATTATTCTGTGATGTTGTATGGAAATGAGTACTTATACTTGGTCGTGTGCTAAATTTCCGAATTATGTACATCGCAGTATTTATTCATGATCAATGTGACATCACCTAATGGTTGCTTATTAATGGGACATGCAGATGCCGGCACACACTCGCAGCCAACGTGGACAGGGGTCTGGACAGGAGGAGAACCTGCCACCACCCCCACCGATGACGCCAGAAGCGTTTTTCGGTCAGTTTCTGGGTAGCCAGAGGAATATGGAAGAGATGCAGAGGCATATGGAGGCCACCCTCCGTAACATCGCTAATAACAACGCGCAGCAACACCAACAGCGCCAAGGACCAGAGCCCAACCAGTACAGCTCATATCGCGACTTCTTGGACACTCGTCCCTCTGTGTTCAAGGAAGTCACTGAACCGCTTGAAGCAGATGAGTGGCTCAACTCCATCACTCAGAAGTTTCGTCTGCTCCGCTTGACTGAAGAGCTCAAGGCAGAATATGCCACGCACATGTTGGAAGGACCCGCAGGGTTATGGTGGTCCTAGTACCGTGCATCCCTGCCAGCTAATGCACCGGTCACTTGGGATCAGTTCTCTACTGCTATGCACAACCACTACATCCCCAGTGGTTTGATGGAAATGAAGGTCACAAAGTTCATGAGGATCCCAGGGGATCAGGTCCATGTCAGAATATCTCCATAGCTTCAACAACCTGTCTCGCTATGCCCCAGATTTCGTCAACACGGAATCCAAGAAGATCGCAAATTTCAAGCATGGCATGAGTGCCACCATGCTCTCCAAAATGGGAAACAGTCACCGTACCACCTTCAGCGACTTTGTCAGTGATTGCCTGAACCAAGAGGCTAATGACAACAGGCTGGCGACAGAAAACCGTCGTCTTGCAAATGAAGGAGGTTCGTCTCAACAGAGGACCCCTTTCGGAGCACGCACCCAGTATCGTCCGCCAGTTGCAGGAGCAAGGTTCCATCCCCCGCAGAGGAAGATAACTAACAACTGCTCCCGCCCGAGTTTCCACAAGCCCTACACCGCTCCCATGATGCAGAACAAAGCAAAGGCAGGAGGTTCAGGAGGTCCCAAGACCCCGTATGTGATTGGACCATGCTACAACTGTGGCCAGACCGGACACCTTTCCCGTCAGTGCCCTCGGCCAAAGAAGCAGTACACCCAACCTCCACCTCGCGCAGGTCATGTGCATTACACCACCGTTGAAGAAGTGCCAGAAGGAGAGCCTGTCATCGCTGGTATGTTTCTTGTTAACCAATACCCTGCAGTAGTGTTGTTTGATTCGGGGGCATTGCATTCTTTCATAAGTGAGAATTTTGTTATGAGGAGTAATCTCGGGTTAGTAGAGTTGGATCGGGGATATCAGATAAGTTCAGCAGGAGCTGTTCTCTCCGCCCGTAAAATGGCTAAAGGAGTGGAAATGACTTTTGGGGATAAAAAGGCCATAGTGGATCCCATAGTAATCCCTGGTCTAGGATTGGATGTCATCTTGGGTATGGGTTGGATGAAAATTTGGAAGGTCAATCTTGACATCGCAGAGCGAGTAGTTTCCATGGTAAGTCCCCGGAGTGGGTCTTCTTTCCGGTTCAAGTTGCCCCGAAACCCCCATGAGATAGGGGTGTTGTTTAATATCATGGCAAAGCAGATAGCTGAGATCCTGATAGTGTGTGAGTTTCCCGATGTCTTCCCTGATGAGTTGCCAGGACTACCATCGGATAGGGATGTGGAGTTTGCTATAGAGTTAATCCCTGGAACGACACCTATTTCTCGGAGGCCGTATAGAATGTCGACTAATGAGTTAGCAGAGCTTAAAACTCAGTTGCAAGAGCTTTTGGATAGGGGTTTGATACGCCCTAGTTCGTCACCTTGGGGATGTCCCGCCATCTTTGTGAAAAAGAAGGACAAAACTTTAAGGATGTGCGTGGATTACAGACCGCTTAATGCAGTAACTATAAAGAACAAATATCCCTTACCTCGAATTGACGTCTTGTTTGATCAGTTATGAAAGGCAAAAGTGTTCTCCAAGATTGACTTGAGGTCAGGTTACCATCAGATCAAGATCAGAAGAGAGGATATACCAAAGATAGCCTTCTCCACCAGATATGGACTCTATGAGTATCTAGTTATGTCTTTTGGACTGACAAATGCACCGGCACATTTCATGTATTTGATGAATTCAGTTTTTATGCCTAAATTGGATAAGTTTGTTGTGGTGTTTATTGATGACATCTTGGTATACTCTGAAAATGAGAAGGATCATGCTGAGCATCTACGAGTCGTCTTAGCTCGACTTCGAGAACACAAGTTGTATGCTAAGTTTAGCAAGTGTGAGTTTTGGTTGAAGAAAGTACCCTTTCTCGGACACGTCCTTTCAGAGGAAGGAATTTCTGTGGACCCCACGAAAGTACGGGAAGTTATGGATTGGCAAGCACCCACTAACGTACATGAGGTACGCAGTTTCCTAGGATTGGCCGGATACTACCGTCGGTTCATTCCGGATTTCTCAAGGATCGCAAAACCTATGACTCATCTAACTCAAAAGAACAAGAAGTTTGAATGGACTCCAGAGTGTGAAGCAGCATTTCGCATTCTGCGAACCTTGTTGACTTCTGTGCCAGTTTTGGGTCAACCAAATCTGGAGGAACCTTTTGATGTGTTTTGTGACGCGTCCAAGATTGGACTTGGATGTGTGCTTATGCAGAATGGGAGAGTTATAACATATGCTTCACGCCAGTTGCGACCACATGAAGAGAATTACCCGACTCATGATTTGGAATTGGCAGCTGTAGTTCATGCACTCAAGATATGGAGGCATTATCTTATGGGCAGCCTATGTCACGTGTATACAGACCACAAAAGTTTGAAATATATCTTCACCTAGCCAGAGTTGAATATGAGGCAAAGAAGATGGTTAGAGCTGATCAAGGATTATAACCTAGAAGTGCATTACCACCCTGGAAAAGCGAACATTGTAGCAGATGCCTTGAGTCGCAAGACTCATTGCAACTCCCTACAACCATTGTTGGAAGATGGATTCAACCTTATGCACCCCGTTATGCTGAACAATATCACCTTAGAGTGCACTCTAGAAAGTGACATCATCGAAGGACAAAAGACCGATGAAGAAATCTGTCAGATTAAGAAGAGGTTGGAAAACAGTAGTTCGTTGAACTTCAGAACAGATGAACAAGGAATTGTATGGTATAATCATAGGTTGGTTGTTCCCAAGAACACAGAGCTGAAAGAAAGAATTCTGAATGAAGCTCACAATTCAAAGTTGTCTATCCATCCAGGGAGCAGTAAGATGTACCAAGACTTGAGAACAAGGTTTTGGTGGTCAAAGATGAAGAAAGAGGTTGCGGCTTATGTGGCAAAGTGCGATACTTGCTGTAGGATAAAGGCTATACACCTGAGACCTGCCGGATTGTTACAACCTTTGTCAATCCCAGAATGGAAATGGGAAGAGATTAGCATGGATTTCATCACAGGTCTTCCAACCACTCAAAAAGGACATGATTCTATCTGGGTTATTGTGGATCGGTTATCCAAAGTGGCTCACTTCATACCAGTCAAGACTACACATCGGCCACACCAGTATGCAGACTTGTATATTCAGAACATCTTAAGGTTACATGGAGTTCCTAAGAGGATTGTTTCTGATAGAGGACCCCAGTTCATAGCACGTTTTTGGGAACAGTTGCACAAGGAGCTAGGAACTCAATTGGTAAGAAGTTCCGCTTATCACCCACAAACCACAGGGCAAACAGAAAGAGTGAATCAAATCTTGGAAGATATCCTCAGAGCGTGTGTTTTATCCTCAGGAGAATCATGGGAGAAATGGTTACCCCTCGCTGAGTTCTCGTATAACAATAGCTATCAAGAAAGTATAAAGATGACACCGTTTGAAGTTTTGTGTGGACGAAGATGCAGAACCCCGGTAAATTGGGTTGAATCAGGAGATCGAGGATTTTACGGGTCAGATTATGTAAAGGATGTCGAGGAGATCGTGCAAACCGTACAACAACATATCAAGGCAGCACAGTCACGACAGAAAAGTTATGCTGATACACGAAGGAGACCCCTGGAATTCCAAGTGGGAGATTATGTCTACCTTAAGGTCTCAACCATGAGAAGGGTCCAACATTTTGGAATTAAGAAAAAGTTAGCACCCCAATATGTAGGACCGTATCAGATCATAGCCAAAAAGGGAGAAGTAGCCTACGAAGTGCAGTTACCCCCAGATATGAGCGCAGTCTTCCCCGTGTTCCATGTATCACAGTTAAAGAAGTGTCTTCGAGTACCGGAACGAGAAGAAGTTCGAATCCCGAATGTCACTATAAGATCAGACCTAGAATACTATGAACAACCTCAGGAAATACTAGATACCAAGACTCGAGAAACTCGCAATCGTGAAGTGAAGACATACAAGATTCTATGGAGCAATCACGGACCCAATGATGCAACTTGGGAAACCGAGGAGTACTTGCGCGTAAATTACCCCGCTTTTGTTAAGAAGTGGTACGTAACCCAAATCTCGGGACGAGATTTCTTTAAGGGGGGAAGGGCTGTGACACCCTGGTGTCAAGCACTGCATTAGGAACTACATTTAGTTACTAAAGTTCATAAGCAATGCATAGCATCATTTCATGTGCATAAAGTGCTTTTGTTGTTTATTTGGATTTGGATCTCTATAAGACTTGGTTGTTTGAATGGATTTCTGTCTTGGAAATTAATTTTTATAAAATAGGTTATTTGGAGTGTAACATTTTCCTTATTGACACCTTGACCTAGTTCAGCCTAGTTTAATAGTTAAAAATGTGAGAACAAAATGATTTATAGCTCAAAAATTGGTTTTATTTATGTGGAGGTTGTGAAAATGATTTTCAGAAAAAGTGTCTTATATGAAAGTTGTAGAGAGAATTATTTTGAGCAACTTTTATTTTTGGGTCAAAGTCTTGGTTTGAGTTTTTAAAACTGTTTTTGAATGGTTAAAATTTGAAAAGGTTTTAGAAAAAGAAAAAGGAAAATGTTTTTCCCCGGCGCTTCCCAACCGGCCCAGTTGGCCTTTCGGCCCGCTCACCCGCCGCGCCGGCCCACGCTCGCCTCGCTCGCCCGCTGCGCCGGCCCGCGCACGCGCGCGCTCGCCCGCGCACCACGCGCCGGTCGCCCTGACCGCGGCCGCGCCGTATGCCGGCCAAGCCGCCGCGTGGCCGCCTTTCTCTGCGCCATATCCCGCTCGCCCACTCCTCGCCCGATCCTTCTCCACCCGATCATGCCACAATCTCGCGCGGCCACTCCCTGCTCGCCTCGCTCGCCGCGCCCACGCCACTGTCTGTGCTCGCCTCGCTTGCCACGACACCGTGGCCCCCGCCACGACCGCCGGCCGGCCAAACCCGCGAGCAAAACCCCGAGCGCCTCTCTCCACTCCCTCCACTCTCCATTCGCACGAACCCGCTCCCACCAGCTCTCCTCTCCTCTCCCGCGAACGAACGCGAGCGCGAACACTCGTGCCAGCCGCTGTTCCACACCACCCCTGGCCACCGCCGTTCCAACCTCACCCGACCACCACCATCCGATTCCTCTCGCCAGCCACTCCGCCTTCACCGTGCACACGCCGTGCGCGCGTCATCTTCCCCGACCAAGCCCCATCGCCGCCGGAGGACGAGGTGTCCCCTTCGGTCCCCGTTCGCCGCCGAAAAGAGCTCAAGCCTGTTCCGCACCACCCCGAGCTTCGGCACCTCTCTCTTTCGCCGACGAGCTTCCTCAGGCCAAGGCAAGGTGAGAACACGCCTCCGCGAGGTCTCTACCGCTCCGTAACCCCCTCCTCTTCCCGACCAAGCACCGCCACTGTCCGCCATGGCCGTGCACGTGGTCAAGCTCCACCGGAGCATCCCGAGCCAAACCAACCACCTAGTCTCACTCCCTAGGGTTCACTCATCGTGATGCACTCGTTAATTTGGCCGGCGACAGCCGGAAACGGCGTAGCCGAGCACCTCCGTCGCCGCCGTCCGCCATCGCTCGCCGCCGGCGAGCTACGGCCATGCGCTGGCCAAACCGACACCACCACCCGAACCGCCTAGCCAAGGGGAGCACGCCTAGCCCAACCCCACCGCCGGCGACCTCGCCGTCGGCGAGAAAACCCCGGTCAACCGTCGCCCCTGCTTCACCCTCACTGACCGCAGGATGGGCCGGAAAAGTTTAAATGTTTTTCCTTTTTGTTTTACTCCCTCCATCCCAAATTATAAGACATTCCAAGAATCTTGGAGAGTCAAACTTTTTTAACTTTGACCAAAATTATAAAGAGAAACACAAACATTTATAATATCCAATATGCATATTATGAAAATATAACTAATGAAGAATCTAATTATACTTAATTGACATCATAAATATTATTATCTTATTGTATAAATTTGGTCAAAGTTAGAAAACTTTGACTCTCCAAGATTCTTGGAATGCCTTATAATTTGGGATGGAGGGAGTAATTTCCAAAAAGCTTGTTTATTTTGTGTAGCACGTTTTATTAATCCAAATGAGGTGTTTTCAGTTTTGATAACTTGCTCATGAGTAGATTTATCATGGAAAAATATGAAAGTATTTTTGGTGGAAGTTTATTATACTAATTTTATTTAAATTAGATTATGTGCTTTTGTTGAGATAAATGGGTTCATGTGTTTTCTGGTTGAATTAATTCATGGAAAAATTTGTGTAGGCTCCTTGTCAAGTTATGCATCTGTGCAAAATTTATGAGGCACTGTTTCTGTAGGAAAAGTATCTGTTTAGCTTTAATTTCCTTTTTAGCTGTTTTCTTAAAATAATGGTTAAAATAATTTATGTGTGAAAGTAAAATTTGGGAAAATTTATGTAGTCTCTGAATATTATGTTTAAGCTGAGAAAAATGCTAAGTATAGGTTGTTGCATAGAAAAATAAGGAGTTGCTGTAAGTGTTTTTCTTTGAAAATTCATGTATAAAAAGAAAATAATGTTTCTGATCGTGGAACCTTCTTGACAAATATGAAATGTGAAGTAGAATCTGGAAAAAATATGAAAATGAGGATGTCACCCTTTTCCAGTAGGGTTGTAGTTCAAAGGGTTTGTTTTGGAATAAAATTGTTTATTTTGTATAGAATTATGTGTTTGTGCTTTAGTAGTAAATTTTCTACAGTAGAGTGGTAATAGGAAAATAAAGCTGGGAAAATTATGAAACCTGATGTTTGACACTTTTTATAAGAAAAGTTAGTGCAAAGCACCTTTTGGGCAGTTCTCTTCACCTTTTTGTATCTGCTATTTGGTATTTTATTTCTTGGTGAAATTTGTACAGTAAGGTTCAGTTAGTGTAAGTTACCTTCTGGTATTTTTGTGAGTTCAGAAAAAGGTACTTGCTGTTCAAACCTAGTCTCCTTTTGAATTAATAAATAGAAAATGATTAAAGCAATGATTTTGTTTTACTAGGGAAATAAAGGTTTTCCTCAATGTCAAAAGTGGTTCAACAAGTTGGCTTTGTTGGTTTGCAAGAAATGTTTACTCTTCATACCATCCTTTCGCACCGCGCATTATTTTATTATTACCGCATTGCAATAGGATCGACAGTCCCGGAAGCCGACCAGGAGCCGAAAGCAAACGACGAGCAGGAGATTCCGGAGCTGCCCAGAACCGAGGAAGCCGACCCCGCGCCGGAGACTAACCTGCCCGAGTGCCCCTCTCACGAGGCCTCGGTCTTTTCTCAAGGCAAGTCCCGGAGCATTTTAAGCCTCCTATCATTTATAATTAATTCAATTGAGTACTTTTATATTGTGTTGCATTAGGTATAGGAGTTGATTGAATCCTACTTGCTGCATTACCTTTCCTTGATTATTGATTAATATCTATTATCCTGTTATTTATTTATGATGTAGAATTGCTTAGGGTCAGTTTGGTAGAGCTCCATCTGATTCTGATTCTCTATAGAAGCTGATTCTCTGAGAGAAGTGATTCTATGGCTGAAAGTGATTCTCTTTAATTCTTTAGCATAAACTCTTAAAATCAGCATGGAGAATCACTTCACAGAATCAGGGGAAGCTATTTTTTTCAGCTCCCAGCCCCTTAGTTCATTTTAGAGAATCACTTCACAGAATCAGCAGCGAATCACTTCTCTCTGAAAAACCGTTTGGCAGAGCTCCTGCTGGATTCAGCAGAGAATCAACTTTTGGAGCTCTGCCAAACGGGGAGTCTGATACGAACCCGCTAGGGTTTTTGCCCGATCTTTCGATGAGAAGCGGGGGATAACTTCGATTTGGACTGAAATGACGTTCACGACCCGACTACAACCATCCAAGGATGCTGCGCCTTAGCAATCGATACACCAATTCCAGCGGTTGCTCGCGATCTTGTGGATGCACGACCAACCAAACCACTAGGGTTATTCCTGCAAGCAATCGAAGAACAAGCAAGAACAAGTAGAACAAGCACTCTATTGCAAAATAAGAGATGAAGGTTCAAATCTGATACACATGAAGGTGGGGTTCCGAAATCAAGTAGAACGGATGGTCTAGTCGACACAAACGTCTACCAGGAAGTAGCAATAGCTAAACTTACATCTAAACAAAACCCAATCTGTTTGTGGCGGCTATGGGGAGGTATTAGAGGAGGAGAGGACGACCAGGAGGGTGTTGGGGTCGTCCTCCAACCCTAGGACGTGTCCTTAATGGACCCAACTTGATACATGGGCCAATAGCCCAAGATATGGTGACGCAGCACCCTGGACAGCAAGATCTCTCGGTAGTATTTGGATAATTGTCGCCGCTGTGTAGAAGATACGGACATGGGGCTGGATCCAAATGAAAGTAGACTTGTTAAGCTTTCCATCAAGTCCTGAACCATCCAAATCCGAGTCCGTATGAAGTCGTGGTGACCGTAACAAGTTGGGACTTTTCTGCAGTCCGAATTCAACTTCCAAAACGTGTTGGACTTGGACTCTTTCCTTTCTTTTGCCAAAACTGACGTGGTGACTTTGTGGAGAACATTAAGAACACTTGGACTTGGTCCCCAATCAACTTCATTGATCTTCCAAACTTTCCTTATGCAATCAAACCTTCCCTTCATCCATGCAAGTAATTCTGAAAAAGACAATATACACATTTTATGGTGCAGCACCAATTCATCAAATGTATCAATAATAAGTCTCATATAGAATGGTTGCACCTTTGGTTTAGAAGTGGATAAGATGGTCATATTTGAACCGGTGATGCCCTCATCATTCTCCCCTTCTTGTCTGCAAGTCGTCCTCGACTTGCTCCAATGGCATACAAATGTGCTTACTTTGATATCGGAATACCGAAGGATGACCATATTGCATGGCCACAACAAACAATACTCCCCTTCTTTAGGATGGCCCTGTTGCATATAAGAAAAACTAGGGATACTTTGTTGGACATTATTAGTGTTAGTGCATCCCTTGATTTGATCATGGTATTGTAGCTCCAAAGTAGATTTCATATTAGAGCAAATATAAACTTTATGCACCAAATAATTTCCTTTGCTATCATATTTGCCAATTGCATAAAGTGAACATTGAATAAAGCTTGGCAAAACAGATTTCATAGATATATCATTCTCCAAACTATTCAGGTCACAAAGAAAATCAAATTCGATATAACCTAAGCAATTTAAAGATGATATGATATTCAGCTCCTCTTTCTCACTAGCAATGCGACAAACTCTCCTTACTTTAGCATGCATGTCGTTAAGAATAGAATTATCATGTCCAAGCACTAGTCGTGTTGTAGATATAAGTGAAGCATGGTCATACTCACATGGAGTGATTGCAGCATCATATGTGTTGCTTTTCTCGCTCTCCTCTAACATGGTGGGTGTTGCACAAAAAGTCTTTTCCAACTTTTGTAGTGGGTGTAGCTGCTCAAATGGCTCAATGCATTCAATAGTATTGCTCTCATCCTCCTGCAAAATGTTATGGACAGCAAGGGGAAAAAGAGGGTGCTCTATCTCTAGTCGTGGTGATGAAGTTAGAGAAGAAGTATCACACAACTCTTCTTTGTCACAAGGTACAACAAGCAAATCATGTTGTGACAAAGGCATATCATCAACAAGTTCCACTATATTTTGCTCCCTTTCAACATTTAATGTAGATAATTGCTGGCTATAATGTGTCATACCATTCTTGCAAGTATTCAAAGATGAAAGAATCTGATTTTCAACTTTACAAGCAAGACAAAACAAGCAAGATATATGATTATATGTTTCACTGATGAGCAAAGTTTGAATTTCGGAATTGAGCCCTTTCATGAACCTACTCATAATATCTTCCATGCATTCATCCAGGCCACCAAACAGGATACAAATTTTAAAATCATGATAGTATTGTCTCACAGTCCTACTACCCTGTTTTAATTCCTCTAGTTTGGTAAGCAAGTAATCAGCATAATATGCAGGAACATATACACCTCTAAAATGCATTTTGAAGTCTTTCCATGTTTGCGGAACAATGTCATGCCTACAAAGATATTTCCATTCATACAAAGCATCCTTAGTTAAAGCATTAGAGGCAGCAAAAACCATTTGTTTCTCTGACAAATCATACTCAACAAATTCCTTATCTACAGCTAGCTCCCATTCAATATATGCATGAGGATCGTAGTTTCCTTCAAAGTAAGGTATTGCAGATTTTATTGTATCAAGTAAAACATTGCAAACCTCATGAGTGCCAAGCTTGTTACCATCCATTTGTTGAGCAAATTGCGAATACACAACCTGAGTAAGGCCATGCTTATTTTCCATGTGAATCCCTGCCATGATTAGAAGAAAACCAAAAACATCCACAATAATATCTATGCTCCAATCAACTACTAGGATGTGGTTGTTGTAAATATAATTCTCTCACTCTCAACCTGTTCAAACGAGCTCTTACCAATTCTTACCAAGCCAAACAAGAGGTGGCAGCAACCAACAAGTTGGAAACCCTGGAAAAAGTGTATCGGTGCCACAACAACAATTCCTTTCAAGTTGTAGTTGGATATGTGGAGCTGTAGGAAGGCTGAAATTAATGTGCAAGGAAGTACTAGCACCACATTAGTCACAAAGCAAGTTGAGAAATCGTTCAACGGTGGTACCGTGCTGGTCCTAGGCTAGACCGTGCTAGAGACGCGAGCCTAGACACAAACAAAGTCACGGTACAATAGGAAACAAAAAAGAACAAGAACAGCAAGTTATCACTCCCTTTTTCTCTTCCTCCTCACTTTTTTTTGCCTCTTTCTCTTTCTTTTTTCTTTTCTTTTCTTTCTGATTTTTCTTCTTCTTTTCTTTTACTTTGCACAACTAGAACAAATCTGAATTTTGACAAATCAGATTTTAAAAGAAACGACTTACAATCTATTTCTCTTTCTTTTCAGGTAGTAACAAGAATAGAGCTAGCAACTCAGATTTTTAAATGTGCCCAAAACAGATTTGCTAGTGTTAAAAAAAAAGGGATAGATATGTGCAGCAAAGATGGTGATTACAACGGAGATGTATATGCTGTAGTGGATATTAATATGGTGGTGGTGATGGCAGCGGAGATGGGTATGATTGACAATGACCGAAACGTGACGAGAACTCGAAACTCTAAAAGTCTAACCCTAAGACCAGCAACTTGACTCAACCGATGTAAACCAAACTCAATAAGCCCTAACTAAGAAGTACCAGCAAAGGCTCAAAAAGATTTATAGGATTATGGAAAAACTAATCTACTATTTTTTGGCTTTTTTGGACTATAGGAAAAATAAAACAGCGAAGGATTGGAAATCTCTCACCGATAAACCTTGCTCTGAATACCAACTGATACGAACCCGCTAGGGTTTTTGCCCGATCTTTCGATGAGAAGCGGGGGATAACTTCGATTTGGACTGAAATGACGTTCACGACCCGACTACAACCATCCAAGGATGCTGCGCCTTAGCAATCGATACACCAATTCCAGCGGTTGCTCGCGATCTTGTGGATGCACGACCAACCAAACCACTAGGGTTATTCCTGCAAGCAATCGAAGAACAAGCAAGAACAAGTAGAACAAGCACTCTATTGCAAAATAAGAGATGAAGGTTCAAATCTGATACACATGAAGGTGGGGTTCCGAAATCAAGTAGAACGGATGGTCTAGTCGACACAAACGTCTACCAGGAAGTAGCAATAGCTAAACTTACATCTAAACAAAACCCAATCTGTTTGTGGCGGCTATGGGGAGGTATTAGAGGAGGAGAGGACGACCAGGAGGGTGTTGGGGTCGTCCTCCAACCCTAGGACGTGTCCTTAATGGACCCAACTTGATACATGGGCCAATAGCCCAAGATATGGTGACGCAGCACCCTGGACAGCAAGATCTCTCGGTAGTATTTGGATAATTGTCGCCGCTGTGTAGAAGATACGGACATGGGGCTGGATCCAAATGAAAGTAGACTTGTTAAGCTTTCCATCAAGTCCTGAACCATCCAAATCCGAGTCCGTATGAAGTCGTGGTGACCGTAACAAGTTGGGACTTTTCTGCAGTCCGAATTCAACTTCCAAAACGTGTTGGACTTGGACTCTTTCCTTTCTTTTGCCAAAACTGACGTGGTGACTTTGTGGAGAACATTAAGAACACTTGGACTTGGTCCCCAATCAACTTCATTGATCTTCCAAACTTTCCTTATGCAATCAAACCTTCCCTTCATCCATGCAAGTAATTCTGAAAAAGACAATATACACATTTTATGGTGCAGCACCAATTCATCAAATGTATCAATAATAAGTCTCATATAGAATGGTTGCACCTTTGGTTTAGAAGTGGATAAGATGGTCATATTTGAACCGGTGATGCCCTCATCAGAGTCTGCTTAATAAAAGTAGTAGTTAAGGATGTTCCCATAATACCCCTGGTGGGTATTTACCGGATCACGGTTGGCTATATTTGCTATTGTGGAAAAGAACCTGAGTAGTAATGAAATACGGTCAACTAGAAGGCAAGGCACAAGTTTGGAAACATGGGGCAGTCCGTCCGTTGGATCGTGTAGGTTTGTATCGATGTTGGCCCTCGTTCATTTTTGAACGCGCCCTTTTACTTAGGGATATGTCGGTGCTGTAATCATCGACCCCAAAGCCGGTTAGACGCTGTTCGGGCCGGTCTCAACCCATGTTGCACCCTCTAGTATGGAAACACGATCTGCCTCGGAATGACCATCGTATAGTTCCAATTGGGTGGTCCGTGCTGTGAGCCGCGACGATTACCACCACGAACAAGCATCGAGCGGTTACCCAATGCATGGACCCGACAGGGAAAGTGTGGGTTGGTATTAAATGTCTTTCTCCAGCTGGTTTGGAATTCGATTCGAGTCGCCGTCTCCCCGGGTTAGTGGGAAACTATGGCGAGCTTCACCACGATACAACTCCATGTGATGTTTAAGGTTCAACTAAAATGTGATTAAAGTCAACTGGATATGGTTATATTATTGATTGATTAGACTCAAGTGTATGGAATAGTTCAGGTGCAAAACCTAGATTAAGAGGTAGGTCTAAAACTTGACTGCTCATTGGTATCATTAAATATTCCTTCTCTTAATTTGAGCTTTCGCAACTAAAGAGGGCTCGACCAAAGAGCCTTGCATACCCTTGGTGTCATTTATTTTCAGTTGGACGGGTAAGTCTAGCTGAGTACATTCCCGTACTCAGGGTTTATCCTGTTTGTTGCAGATGGCCAGGTGTACTACGGCTATTGTAAGCACTGCCTCTACCCGTGGAGGGTGATGAGGAGTAGGCCCAGGACAGGGTCATCCAGAAGCTTCCCCTTTTCTTTTGCTGGACTGAGACTTCTAGTGGCATATTACTTGAAAAAGGAGGAGTGAGTTATTAAACAATGTTTATTTGGACCACATGTGTGGTGGTCGTGTTTCAAAAGTTGTTTCAGCTTTCGCTCTTTAAAACTCAGTATTGTAATAACTCTTTTATGATTTCGCACTGTGATGTTTAAATTCAGTTTCGTTTATCGATGGTGTATCCTTACGAATGTGATACTTGAACAATGCGATCCTGTATGTTGTATGATGTTGAAATCCTTTGAGGTTTCCGGACTACCGGGGTTATATGGATTCAAGTATGAGTCGATGTCAGACAAATTTGGCTAAGATGGTACTTGAGTTCTTATAATCAGGACGGTTCCGCTACAACCTCCAAACGAGAACGAGTCAAAACCCAAAAGCTTCGGCTCAAGTTCAACCCCAAAAACTGACTCCCGAACGTAGATGGACGGCTACGTCGGGAAATCTCCAAATACCGATGCTAACGAGTAGCAAAAATACCTAGAGAGATTCCATGATGAACCCTAGGGCCAGGAGAGCAAACACACTAAAACGCAAGCTTCAACCAAATCCCGGACTGTCCGGACTCCCAGTCCCAGACTGTCCGCGCCAGGGGCGGACTGTCCGCGGTTTCCTGGCGGACTGTCCGCTGGTCAAAATGCAGAAACAACACTGCTGCTGAACTCGTTCTGCTCAGGCCCGGACTGTCCGTGACCTAGCACTGCGGACTGTTCGCCGATGTCCTGACCCTCCGAACGCAGGGGCGAGCAGCCACTGGTCTGGCTCACGCCCGATGCGCAGACTGTCCACGAGTCATGCCACGGACTGTCCGCCAACGTCCAGTGAAGGCGATTTCAGTCGCCACTTCATCAAATCTCCTCAAATCCGAATCAAGACGAAATCCCTTGACCCCAAACTTGGAGCAAATGATCACAAGATAGTTAGAAGACTATCCCCAAGAAATGATCCGCTTAAATTGACTCAATCAACGGGGAATCGAAGGGGAAGGTGTAGGAACAAAAAAGTTGCCACAAAACTTGAATCGACCCGATCTACTTGTTCGTGAGGGTAGAGATAAATTCCTTCGGTGGAAATGTTCTCCTCACATCAAAGAACAAGTTGATTCAAGTGGATTAGAAAAAGACGAAGCATGGAGGAAGATCGAGTGACGGGAAAATTGTGGAGAAAAGAAGAACGCGAAGAACAAGTTCAAAATGCGAATCAAGACCACGAATTGCCAGCCAAAATTTGTCCCCACGAGGAGACAACAGGAATCCGGTCCTGTTTCCGCAAAATCCAAATACACAGAGGTATTGTTCACCGTCTCTGCGGATCTCAGTAGCTACAGCAGGGAATATGAGAGAGGAAAACCCTAGAATAAAAATAGCAATGGCTGAGATGGTCTGGAGGGAGGGGTTGCCTCTCCTAATATAGCCTAATACAATTATTCCCCTTCTACCCCTACTGCTAATGAGTGAGCAGGCTAACCCTAAGGGTATTCCTGACCAACTCGAGGTTGATGTTGATTCGACGGCCACGACCGCACATCAGGTAGCTTCGCCTCGACGCGACCTCACCGGATGCCGCCACGTGCCGCCAAGCGCCGCTCGTCCTTTTCACGGACCTCCCCCCGGTTTTGAGGCCGAAACCAGGAAACCTGGGCCATCCCCCGGTTTTGAGGCCGAAGCCAGGAAACCTGTCGTCCGTCGTCTGAGTTTTGTGGCCCAAACTCAGAAACCCGCCAGCGCCCAGGTTTTGAGGCCCAAACCTGGAAACCGTCCTCAGCCTGAGTTTTGTGGCCCAAACTCAGAAACCGGCCACACCTAGGTTTTGAGGCCCAAACCTGGAAACCGTCCACTCGGTGGTTTTTCTGTGGCTCAACCACCAAACCGACGCCGTAGAGGGATGCACCGCCCGTGCACCCCGTCCACACGCAAGTCTTCACTTGTCGCTGTCCCAGGCTGTCGGCCACCACGACCGATCCTCAGGCCACCAGTCCGTCAGTCCAAGCCTCACGTCTGCCCTTCACCGCTCCTGGTCCATCAGCACAGCACGTCTCTACTTGACCTTCACCTTGCCTTTGATCACCATATCCGAGCTCGACACCTGCACAATACAAGCCAAAGAACATGCGCATCATCCTAGTTGACAATCACTCATCATCGCAAGATCCGACATACACCCATGTATCCGCAATATCCCCCTTGATGAGTGCATTGTCAACTACCAACACAAATTATATGAGGATAGAAGAAGGTAGGAAGAAGAAGTAAGCGAACTCAACCAGTCGACTAAAAGCGAAACAAAGCGAGGAAAAGTCGAATGACGTGAGCGAAACAACTTGGTTCCCAAAGACATGGGCAATGGCTCGATGCAACCAAGCAAAGCAAAGCTAGCCCTCAAGAAGAGGTAGAACAGACTCAACACCGCTAGCGAGAAGGTCGGAGCAAGAAAGACAGAAATAAGCTAGTCCCTCTAGAAAGAGGCAAAGGCTCAACACAACTAGGAGAACCGCTCCAAACCAATTGAAAGACCTGCTTACTGCTTCGAACCAATTGACCAATAAATCAAGCACACAATCAATAAAGCAAGGATGCAAACTCCCCCCTACAATAGTGCACACAACTAGGGACATGATTTGTCAAATTTCTCCCCCTTAGTTGAAAATGCACACAACAAGGCAAATGCATATGAGTTACAAATGCAGGTTAGCAGCTTCAAGTGTATATTCGATAGAAAGAATAGATGCTCTAAAAGGTGCTGATCCAACGATTCAACAACAAACATAAATGCCAGCAAAGGCTCAAACTTATCACAGAATACAAAATATGAACATATGAGCAAAGTGAGCGATTTTAAGCCATTCAGAAAGGGTTTCACCATCAAAATAGCACCAAACATGTATAGACAGGAAGTTACACAAGTGCTAAACATGTATACAAGGTGAACTACCCCTAGCAAAGTTCAATCATCATGCTATAGAATGAAACATAGACTAGTGCTTTCAAAATTTTATCGGAGTTGCAGCGGTGATTACACAAGTTTAAAGTTTCAGCATGTGATTGCGAGAGGTTGAAAACTTGACATTGCCTAACTTTTCAACCGAGCTAAGCCTATGCATAAGCAATCAGAAGCTTGAAGCAACGGTTTTGGTCTTACACTACACGGCTCAAGTTTAACTCCATGTGCAATGAGAAACAGTCTCGATACCGTGATGTGCTGTCAAGTAATCCCATCTCGATCTTTTCAATTCACTTAGACTTGGTTCAAATTTTAACAGAATATGAACACACCAAGCAAGTGAAGGACTCAGAACTAGAGACATAGCAACCTAGCATATATGAAAAGCACAAGTGACTTCAACACCTTCTACACATGCTAGTTGCCAACTCAATGGTGAACATGTTTCAAATTTTATGTTGAATTAAGCATATTCACAGTTCTGAAAAAATAGCTCAGCTCACAACATGTATTAGTGATCAAAAGGAGCCTAAGCTACAAGCATCATCATGTATCATTAGAGCATACACTAATCAGAGCATAGATTCATTCTACAGATTATAGACATGAAGCTGGAGATGATAAAGATGCAAAAGTGAAGAATTTCAAACAAAACTAAACAAGAACAAAAGAAGTCAGTCTATGATACAAGAACCAAAATGTTTCCCCCAACTAAAAGGGAAAACACACACCAAGCTCACCTCTCAACCTAGCAAAGGTTGATTGGTCCAAAGGCTTGGTGAAAATATCTGCCAACTGAAGATGAGTATCGACATGGTGGAGGTCGATATCACCCTTCTCATAGTGGTCTCGCAAGAAATGAAAATGCACATCAATATGTTTGGTCTTAGAATGCAGCACGAGGTTCTTAGCTGATGAGGACATCAACACCAGCGATACATCCTCTCCGACACAACCTATAGCTGGTCCTCTTACTCGTGCTCGTGCTCGTCAACTTAATCATCAAGTGAGTTCCATGATAAGCTCTTGTCCATCTTGTTTAGACAATGGAAACGCGTGCACTCTTGTTTTGATTAGGAACCAAGGAGAAGACCGAAAGGGAGAAGGACTCGCGGTAGCCGGATTCGGACTGCAGCAAAGCGCCAACTTGTGACCGCCACCACGGTTGCATACGGATTCGGATTCAGGCGCTTCAGGACTTGTTGGAAAGCTTATCAAGTTTACTTTCATATGAATCAAGTCCCACGTCAATATCTGTTCGGCAGCAGCGGCAATGATCCAATTACCGTCGACAGGTCTTGCTGTCCAGGGTGCTGCGTCACCTCATTTTGGGCTTATGGCCCATGTATCAAGTTGGGTCCATTAGGGACGCGTCCTAGGGTTGGAGGACGACCCCAACACTCTTTTGGTCGTCAATCCATCTACTTATATCCCTCTATAGCCGCCATGGTCGGTTTGGGTTTTGTTTAGATCAAGTTTAGCCTTAGCTACTTGCTTGTAGGCGCGCGTGCAGGATCAGCCGCCCGTCTCCTTGTCTTCGGAACCCCATTGTAGATTAAGATTCAGTTTGAAACCTTCAATTTCATCTTGCAAATTCAGTGCTTGTTTCCTCGTTCTTGCTAGTTCTTCGATTGCTTGCAGGACGGGAGCCCTAGGGGCTGGTTGTCGCGCTCCACAAGATCGTGACGGCTATTGGACGTGGTGTATCGGTTGCTAAGGCGCGGTCTTGAGGGCTGTAGTCGGGCCGTGAACGTCATCTCCATCCACCAATCGAGTTATCCCCGTTTCTCATCGAAAGATCGGGCAAAAACCCTAGCGGGTTCGCATCAGTTGGTATCAGAGCAAGGTTCTTCGGTGAGAGACTTCTAATCCATTGCTGTTTTTAATTAATTTCCTATAGTCCAGAAAAGCCAAAAAAATATAGTAGATTAGTTTTTCCATAATCCTATTAAACCTTTGTGCCTTGGCTAGTACCGTTTAGTTAGGGCTTGTTGAATTTGCGTTGCTTCGGTTTGTGTCGAGTTGCTGGTCTTAGTGTCTAGTCCTTTAGAGTTTCGAGTTCTTGTCACCATCTATACACAGCCGAGTATTACCATATCTTCTCTCTGTCGAATCTGTTGTGAAGTCGGAATTGAACTGTCTGTGGTCTTGGTCCGGATCGAGTTGAGTTCCAATCTGAGTTCCACCAACGTGATAAAAAAAAGGAAACCGAGTAGAACTCGGCAATAGGTGGAATCCGTTTGTGGTTGGTTCTGAGTGGAAACCGAGTAGAACTTGGAGTCCGCTTGTTAATATATCCTGAACTCCGTCTACGTGAGTCCTTCTGTGATTCCAAAAGAAAGATAACTCCATACTTGTTCGGCCTTACTCTAGAGAGAGAGAGAGAGAGTATCTTCTTCTTACCGGAATACCCCTGTACTTTCGGAAAAAGTGTGTGTACCGAATTGCTCCTTTGTATTCTTTTGTTCATATAATCAGTTTTTGAGGTTGCCCAAAAAAAAAGAAAAAAAAAGAAAAAAAAAGAAAAAAAAAAGAAAAAAAAAAGAGAAAAGATTCAAAAGAAAATGGGCTGTTTTTCATATTGATTTTAGGTTTGTTCCACCTTGTTTTCAGGGGTGTGCTGTGGTTTTCCTTTGTGTCCAGGCTTGCGTCTCTAGCACGGTCTAGCCTAGGACCAGCACAGTACCGTCGTCGAACGTTTATTCAGCTCGCCTTTATAACTAACGTGGTGCTAGTTCGTTCCTTGTTTCAGCCCACCTATAGCTCCACATACTCTACAGCTTGACAGGTCTTGTGCCGCAGCACCGATACACTTCATCCATTGCTGAAGACTTGTTGGTAGACGACCCCTCCTGTCAAGCAAGGTAAGAATTGGTAAGAACTTGTGTAACAAGTTGAGTGTGAGAGACTTGCTGTAGCTACATCCTAGTAGTTGTAGGGCTTTTATTTCTTCACTTGCCTTTCTTGTTGTCTTTGTTTTTGAACCATGACAGGGGGAGATGATGACAACGAAACACTACATACACCTCGCACTAAGGGCATCATACAGCATTTTGAAAGGAAAGTGAAGCTGCACACAGAGGGACTTGATAATGACTTGCAGGTGACAAATGAAAAGCTGGGGCAGTTGGAGGCTACGCAGATGGCCACAAACAACAAGCTTACAAGTTTGGAGGAATCCGTTGCTAGTGTGGACAAAAGCCTTGCTGCTCTCCTAAGGCGATTTGATGACTTCCACACCGAAGATAAAGAGAAGCATAAAGAAGAAAAGGAGGGAGATCGAGAGCACGGTAGTCATGAAGATGACTACACTGCTGATACTGAGCATGATGATCCAGACGCTCGTGATCGACGACGCCTACGTCACAACCGTAGAGGTATGGGTGGCAACCGCCGACGCGAGGTACACAATAATGATGATGCTTTCAGTAAGATTAAATTTAAGATACCTCCTTTTGATGGTAAATATGACCCTGATGCCTACATTACTTGGGAGATTGCTGTTGATCAAAAGTTTGCATGTCATGAATTTCCTGAGACTACACGTGTTAGGGCTGCTACTAGTGAGTTTACGGATTTTGCTTCTGTTTGGTGGATAGAATATGGAAAGAAAAATCCTAATAACTTACCTAGAACTTGGGATGCGCTGAAACGAGCCATGAGAGCTAGATTTGTTCCATCTTACTATGCCCGTGATATGATAAATAAGTTGCAGCAATTGAGACAAGGTGCTAAAAGTGTAGAAGAATATTATCAGGAATTACAAACGGGTATGTTGCGTTGTAACCTAGAGGAGGATGAGGAACCGGCTATGGCTAGATTTTTGGGTGGGTTAAATCGGGAAATTCAGGACATCCTCGCTTACAAAGAATACAATAGTGTAACCCGTTTGTTTCATCTTGCTTGTAAAGCTGAAAGGGAAGTGCAGGGACGATGTGCTAGCGCAAGGACTAATATTTCTGCAGGGAAGGCTAATTCATGGCAGCAACGCATGACTACAACTCCATCTACACGTATGTCTACTCCATCATCTAGTGACAAGTCTCGAGCTGCTCCCACAAATTCAGTTGCAAAGACGATGCAAAAGCCTGTTGCGAGTACTTCATCCATGGCATCGACGGGTAGAACAAGCAACATACAATGTCACCGGTGCAAGGGATATGGACACATGATGCGTGACTGTCCAAACAAGCGAGTTATGATTGTCAAAGATGATGGTGAGTGCTCATCTGCTAGTGATTTTGATGAAGACACGCTTGCACTGCTTGCGACTGACCATGCAGGTAATGAAGAACAAATAGAAGAACATATTAATGCAGGTGAAGCGGACCACTATGAAAGCTTGATCGTGCAGCGAGTGCTTAGTGCACAAATGGAGAAGGCGGAGCAAAATCAGCGACATATTTTATTCCAAACAAAGTGTGTCATCAAAGAGCGTTCTTGCCGCATGATCATTGATGGAGGTAGCTGCAACAACTTGGCAAGCAGCGATATGGTGCAGAAACTTGCCCTCAACACCAAACCACACCCGCATCCCTACTACATCCAATGGCTGAACAACAGTGGTAAGGCAAAGGTAACTAGACTTGTGAGAATCAATTTTTCCATCGGATCCTACAAAGATATTGTTGAATGTGATGTTGTGCCTATGCAAGCTTGTAACATTCTGCTAGGTAGACCTTGGCAATTTGATAGAGATTCTATGCATCATGGTAGATCAAATCAGTATTCTTTTCTATACCATGATCGAAAAATTGTGCTGCATCCTATGTCCCCTGAAACTATTATGCAAACTGATGTTGCAAGGGCTACTAAAGCAAAGAGCGAGAGCAGTAAAAATGATAAATCTGTAATTGGTAACAAAGATGAGATAAAACTGAAAGGACGTTGTATGATAGCTACCAAATCAGATATTAATGAGTTCAATGCATCCACTTCTGTTGCTTATGTTTTGATATGCAAGGATGCTTTGATTTCAATTGAGGATATGCAATGTTCTTTGCCTCCTGCTATTGCTAACGTTTTGCAGGAGTATTCCGATGTGTTTCCAAGTGCGGTACCAGCGGGGTTGCCACCATTACGCGGGATTGAGCACCAAATTGATCTTATTCCTGGTGCGTCTTTGCCAAACCGTGCGCCATACAGGACAAACCCGGAAGAAACAAAGGAAATTCAGCGACAAGTGCAAGAACTACTGGACAAAGGTTATGTGCGAGAATCCCTTAGCCCTTGTGCTGTTCCAGTAATTTTAGTGCCTAAGAAAGATGGAACATGGCGTATGTGTGTTGATTGTAGAGCTATTAATAATATCACCATTCGATATCGACACCCTATTCCACGATTAGATGATATGCTAGATGAACTGAGTGGTGCTGTTGTGTTTTCAAAAGTTGATTTACGTAGTGGGTACCACCAGATTCGTATGAAATTGGGAGATGAATGGAAAACTGCTTTCAAAACTAAGTTCGGTTTATATGAGTGGTTAGTCATGCCTTTTGGGTTAACTAATGCACCTAGTACTTTCATGAGATTAATGAACGAGGTTTTGCGTGCTTTCATTGGGAAATTTGTTGTCGTATATTTTGATGATATATTAATTTACAGCAAATCATTGGATGAACATCTTGATCATTTACGTGCTGTTTTTAATGCACTACGCGAGGCACGTTTATTTGGTAACCTTGAGAAGTGCACCTTTTGCACCGATCGAGTGTGTTTTCTTGGTTATGTTGTAACTCCACAGGGAATTGAGGTTGACCAAGCCAAGGTGGAAGCTATACAGGGATGGCCTGTCCCAAAGACTATCACCCAGGTGCGGAGTTTCCTAGGACTTGCTGGATTCTATCGCCGTTTTGTGAAGGATTTTAGCACCATTGCTGCACCATTGAATGAGCTTACCAAAAAGGGGGTGCCTTTTGAGTGGGGCAAAACACAAGAGAATTCATTCGACATGTTGAAAGATAAGTTAACTCATGCGCCTCTCCTACAACTTCCTAATTTTAATAAGACTTTTGAGCTTGAATGTGATGCTAGTGGAATTGGTCTGGGAGGTGTTTTGTTACAAGAGGGAAAACCTATTGCATATTTTAGTGAGAAATTGAGTGGGCCTGTTCTCAATTATTCTACTTATGATAAAGAACTCTATGCTCTTGTTCGAACATTAGAGACATGGCAGCATTATTTGTGGCCCAAAGAGTTTGTTATCCATTCTGATCATGAATCTTTAAAACATATTCGTAGTCAAGGAAAACTGAATCGTAGGCATGCAAAATGGGTTGAATTTATTGAATCTTTTCCTTATATTATTAAACACAAGAAAGGGAAGGAGAATATTATTGCTGATGCTTTGTCACGGAGATATACTTTGCTGAATCAACTTGATTATAAGATCTTTGGGTTAGAAACAATTAAGGACCAATATGTTCACGATGCTGATTTTAGAGACGTGTTGCTGCATTGTAAAGATGGAAAAGGATGGAACAAATTCATCGTTAGTGATGGGTTTGTGTTTAGAGCTAACAAGCTATGCATTCCAGCTAGCTCTGTTCGTTTGTTGTTGTTGCAGGAAGCACATGGAGGTGGCTTGATGGGACATTTTGGAGCAAAGAAGACCGAGGACATACTTGCTGGTCATTTCTTTTGGCCAAGGATGAAGAGAGATGTGGAGAGCTTTGTTGCTCGTTGCACAACATGTCAAAAGGCAAAGTCACGGTTAAATCCCCACGGTTTGTATCTACCTCTTCCTGTTCCTAATGCTCCTTGGGAGGATATATCTATGGATTTTGTGTTGGGATTACCAAGGACTAGGAGGGGACGTGATAGTGTGTTTGTGGTTGTTGATAGATTTTCTAAGATGGCACATTTCATACCATGTCATAAAACTGATGATGCTACAAATATTGCTGATTTGTTCTTTCGAGAAATTGTTCGCTTACATGGTGTGCCCAACACAATTGTTTCTGATCGTGATGCTAAATTTCTTAGTCATTTTTGGAAGACTTTGTGGTTTAAATTGGGGACTAAGCTTTTATTTTCCACCACTTGTCATCCCCAAACTGATGGTCAAACTGAAGTAGTAAATAGAACTTTATCCACTATGTTAAGGGCTGTTTTAAAGAAGAATATTAAGATGTGGGAAGAATGTTTGCCTCATATTGAGTTCGCTTATAATCGTTCATTGCATTCTACTACAAAAATGTGTCCTTTCGAGATTGTCTATGGCTTCTTGCCACGTGCTCCTATTGATTTAATGCCTTTGCCAAGTTCTGAAAAAATGAATTTTGATGCTAAGCAACGTGCTGAATTGATGTTAAAATTGCATGAAGCCACTAAAGAAAACATAGAGCGCATGAATGCTAAGTACAAATGTGCTGGAGATAAAGGTAGAAAGCAATTGATTCTGGAACCTGGGGATTTGGTTTGGTTGCATTTGCGAAAAGATAGATTTCCAGAACTGAGAAAATCCAAATTGATGCCTAGAGCTGATGGTCCTTTTAAAGTGCTGCAACGAATTAACGAGAATGCATATAAGCTTGATCTTTCTGCAGATTTTGGGGTTAGTCCCACATTTAACATTGCAGATTTGAAGCCTTATTTGGGTGAGGAAGATGAGCTTGAGTCGAGGACGACTCAAATGCAAGAAAGGGAGAATGATGAGGACATCAACACCAGCGATACATCCTCTCCGACACAACCTATAGCTGGTCCTCTTACTCGTGCTCGTGCTCGTCAACTTAATCATCAAGTGAGTTCCATGATAAGCTCTTGTCCATCTTGTTTATACAATGGAAACGCGTGCACTCTTGTTTTGATTAGGAACCAAGGAGAAGACCGAAAGGGAGAAGGACTCGCGCTAGCTGGATTCGGACTGCAGCAAAGCACCAACTTGTGACCGCCACCACGGTTGCATACGGATTCGGATTCAGGCGCTTCAGGACTTGTTGGAAAGCTTATCAAGTTTAATTTCATATGAATCAAGTCTCACGTCAATATCTGTTCGGCAGCAGCGGCAATGATCCAATTACCGTCGACAGGTCTTGCTGTCCAGGGTGCTGCGTCACCTCATTTTGGGCTTATGGCCCATGTATCAAGTTGGGTCCATTAGGGACGCGTCCTAGGGTTGGAGGACGACCCCAACACTCTTTTGGTCGTCAATCCATCTACTTATATCCCTCTATAGCCGCCATGGTCGGGTTGGGTTTTGTTTAGATCAAGTTTAGCCTTAGCTACTTGCTTGTAGGCGCGCGTGCAGGATCAGCCGCCCGTCTCCTTGTCTTCGGAACCCCATTGTAGACTAAGATTCAGTTTGAAACCTTCAATTTTATCTTGCAAATTCAGTGCTTGTTTCCTCGTTCTTGCTAGTTCTTCGATTGCTTGCAGGACGGGAGCCCTAGGGGCTGGTTGTCGCGCTCCACAAGATCGTGACGGCTATTGGACGTGGTGTATCGGTTGCTAAGGCGGGGTCTTGAGGGCTGTAGTCGGGCCGTGAATGTCATCTCCATCCACCAATCGAGTTATCCCCGTTTCTCATCGAAAGATCGGGCAAAAACCCTAGCGGGTTCGCATCATTAGCAACGCTAATCGCACTCATGCTATCACAAAGCAATGGAACTCGAGAAAAACTTAGACTAAAATCACGCAAAGTGGCCATCATCCACAACAACTGGGAACAACAGCTAGCCGCAGCAACATATTCAGCCTCTGTGGTAGACTGAGCGACACTAGACTGCTTGCGAGAAGACCAAGATACAAGGGAAGAACCCAAAAACTGACAAGTCCCAGAAGTGGACTTGCGCTCAAGTCGGCAACCAACAAAATCAGCATCCGAGTAACGACAAAGGGAGAGGGTAGAAGCAGAATACCAAATCCCAAACTCAAGTGTAAAGCATAAGTACCTCATAATGCGCTTGACCGCCTGACGGTGAGAAGTGCGCGGCGATGCCTGAAAACGTGCGCAAAGACACACCTCGAACGGAATGTCCGGGCGTGTCGCCGTCAGGTACAGCAGCGACCCGATCATACTTCGGTACTCCTTCTGGTCCACAACTTCTCCATCCTTGTCCGCATCTAGGGCCGTCGTTGTCGACATGGGTGTTGGAAGAGGCTTGGCCTCACCCATATCGAACTTCTTCAAAATGTCCTTGGTGTACTTGCCCTGGTGCACGAACGTCCTCTCTCGGGATTGCTTGATTTGCAACCCGAGGAAAAACGACAACTCGCCCATCATGCTCATCTCAAATTCCCTGCTCATAGTATCTGCAAACTTGGCAACCAAAGCATGAGAAGAACCACCAAAAATGATATCATCCACGTAAATCTGAACCAACAAAGTGTCATTGCCTTGTTTGAGGAGAAAGAGCGTTTTATCAACATATCCCATTTTAAAACCCTTAGCAAGCAAAAAGGTTTTCAAGCTATCATACCAGGCTCTAGGGCTTGTTTCAAACCGTATAAAGCTTTGTTCAGTTTAAAAACATGGTTTGGAAACTTGGGATTTTCAAAATCGGGGGGTTGTTTTACATACACCTCTTCTTCTATGTAGCCATTTAGAAAGACACTCTTGACATCCATTTGAAAAAGTTTAAACCCTTTGGATGCAGCAAAAGCCAAGAGGATCCTAATTGCCTCCAAACGAGCTACAGGAGCAAAAGTCTCCTCATAGTCTATCCCCTCCTTCTGACTATACCCTTGGGCTACAAGTCTGGCCTTGTTTCTCACAACATGGCCATCCTCTCCTTGTTTGTTTTTGAAAAACCCATTTTGTCCCGATAGGGTGACACTTAGGAGGAAGAGGAAGAAGAACCCAAACCCGATTTCTCTCAAAATTTTCAAGCTCCTCATGCATGGCATTAACCCAATCCGGATCAGATAAAGCATGTCCAACATCTCGGGGTTCAAAATCAGCAACAAATGCAGAATGAGCAAAGTGAGAGATTTGTTGTGACCTAGACCGAGTGACACGTTCGTGGATGTCGCCGATCATCTGTTGAGGAGGGTGTTGGCGCTGGATGTGTTGTGCCGCCTCCCTAGCTGAAGTAACCTCACCCTCAACAGTAGCTGGTGCCTCCTCGGGTACAAATGGTACAACCCGAGGTGGTGGATCACACAGCCCCCATGTAGTGGAAGAAGACGGGTCGGGGCCGCGAGCAGTCGTGGTCGAAGTCGACCCAATCGGCGCCGCAGGTGGAGGAAGTGCTGGATCATCAATCCCTTTAGCACCTTCTTCCTCATCATCAAAAAGAGGTTCGCCAACCTCATGATCACCTGCACGCTCAAATCTAGAAGAAGGATAGTGCATGGTCTCATCGAAGGTGACATCGGATGTCCCCATGACTCGGTTAGTATCAAGGTTAAGTACACGATATGCACGAGTATGATTTCCATAACCCAAAAATACTCCGTCAGAAGAGCGAGACTCAAACTTGTCCAAGTTGTCTTTCTTGAGTATAAAACAGTGGCAACCAAAAACTCTAAAATAACTCACTTTGGGTTGCTTCCCAAATTGTAACTCATAAGAAGTTTTCTTCAAGAAAGCACGAAGAAAAATGTGATTGGAAATATAGCATGCAGTGTTTATAGCCTCGGCCCAATACCACCTCGGAGTCCTATGCTCATCGAGCATCGTCCTGGCCATCTCTACAAGGGTCCAATTTTTCCTCTCTACAACACCATTTTGTGGCGGTGTGTAGGGAGAAGAAAATTGATGCTCTAAACCCAAAGAGTTACAAAATTTCTCAAAATCCAAGTTCTTAAACTCAGAACCATTATCACTACGAATATCTCTCATCGAGTTCTTAGGGAACTCGTTTTGAAGTCGCAAGATCAAATTGCGAACAAACGTGAAAGTCTCAGTTTTCTCAGCTAAAAAGAAACCCACGAATATCTCGAAAAATCGTCAACAACAAGCACATACCACTTCCCACCAACCGAGCTCACCCAAGCCGGACCGACAAGGTCCATGTGTAAAAGCTCTCCAGGGCGCTTAGTCATAACCTGATTCACCGGATGGTGGGGAGCGGCTACCATTTTCCCATGTCTACAAGAATGGCAAACAAGATCCTTCTCCATGCACATCTTGGGCAATCCTCGGATTAAGCCAAGTGAACTAAGCCTTGCAAGCAAGTCAAAGCTCAGGTGACCTAGTCTCCTATGCCACTTCCAAAGATCAGAGGAGGAAGGTCTGGCCAAAAGACAACGAGAAATTCCAAACGACTCTGAGAAATTCGCATGAAAGACTTTCCCAAAGGGCGAAATCAAACACACAAGATTGCCCTGAGGATCTAAAATACGACTAAGATTTGGCTTAAAATGAATCTCATAGTCATCATCAAAGAGTTGTGAAACAGAAAGAAGATTAAAATGCAAGTTAGAAACAAGAGCAACATCACGCAACACAAAGTGCTCATTAACTCACACAGACCCACGAGACAACACTTTACCTTTGCTATTATCACCGAAGGTGATAAACTCCTTTCCGGCAACTGGACTAAGACTGGAGAACCACTTGGCGTTTCTGGTCATATGCCTTGAGCACCCGGAATCCACTAACCAAATGTCCTCCAATCGTTTTACCTACATCAATAAAAAGACATAGGGTGAGCATACGGTCCAACACTGGGGTGAGTAAAATGGGAAGTATACCAGTGTTGGACCGGATGCTCAAAAGAACGGTTAGTAGCAAATCCATTCCTAGCACGCCTGTGGGGAAAGCGATCACCACGTATAGGAAAACGTGGTCCGCTAAGGGAAGAGCGTCCATCGCGATACTCAAAACGCAGTGGGGGGTAACGCTCAACAGCAAAGCCACCGCCACGGGATCCAAAACCTACAAAAGCAGGCTCCCGCCGGGTACGACCTCCTTGCGGCCTAGGACCTTGAGGCATTGGACCTCTAGGCCTAGCAGCTCCCCTCTGAACCTTCGGCACATGTACATCATGGAAAGGATGGTACATGTCCGAGTTGTTCATCTCCTTTGCACGTCGCTCCTCTCTCTTGCGCCGAAAGCAAAACTCCCTTAAGTGTCCATCTCTCCCACAATGCTCACAATGGTACCTCACCACTCTCATAGGGGGTTGTTGGTAGTCACGGTAGTGGGTGTGGATCACTTGGCTCTTTTGTGGCATGAGCTCCTCTTGGATTGGTGGCATAGTGTCTAGCTTATTCCTGAGGTGGTTTGGTTTTGGACCCCATGTCTGTTTCTTGGGTGGAGCTCTTGGAGGTTCCACAAACACTCCATCCTTGGTGTTAGGTTTGAGAGGCTCTTTGGGTGGAATCTTGGTCAGTTTGGGAGTAGTGGTGGAGTTGGGCTTCTCACTCAGATTAAGACCACTAAACTCTCCAACCTTCCCGAAAGATGTAGCACACTCAACACCCTGAGCAAAACCAACACCGGGACCTCCAGCAGCACGTTTGAATTAGGCTATCATCATCCCAAGCTGCGGCTCACCACAAGACACCCATGACAAGATGGTCCGAAGGTATGTGTTTTCTTCCTCGGTTTGCATCTTTTCATGCTTCACGTTTGCAATCTCCATCTCCAAACCCTCACACAAAGCACACCTAGACACACAAGTGCTACCTGAGCTGGCCTTCTCAAAAGACACAATCTTGGCATTCTTCTCTGCCAACTCGGATTGCAAGCCTGCACAAGACTTGCACGCACCTAGCAACCCTGGTCTAGCCTTCAGCTCATCCATCTCTCCAACCAACGCAACATACTTCCCCCTCAAAGTGAGAAGGTCAGTCATGTGCTTGGAGCACATCTCACACTCATCCTCTTCAGACACGACAATGGTGGACTTGACAGATTCAAGTTCCTTTACCGCATCCTCCCACTTCCTCCTAAACTCCTTTCTCTCTCTAGCGGCAAGCCTAAGCAGTTTATCTTGACTAAGGAGAGCAGTAGTAAGCTTGTCAACCTCAGCAGAGAGTTCGTCAGGAGTTTGAGATACCTGGGAGGTGTCGTCGTCATTGTCGTTCCGAGGGATCTCCTCCAGCTCGCCGTTGACCTCTTCGCCGAGGGCCATGGTGCAGAATCCCTCATTGTCGGCGAAGAAATAGAGGCCATTCAGCTTGTCCTCGATCTTCTTCTTCTTCTTCTCAGACTCGTCATCGCTTGATGTAGTGGAGTCATCATTCGAGTCGTCGACGTCGCTGAGCGTGGCGAAGAAGGCACGCTGCTCGGCCTGGGCCTTCTCCAAGTACTTCTCCTTGATGTACTCCTTGTTGAAGCCGCCCCTCCGCTTGTGCTTGGCAGGGACATACTTCTCCTTGCGCTTGCCAGAGTCGTACTTGTGGCCATGATCCGCCTTACCGAAGACTTGCTTGTTCTTCTTCGGGCAATTGGCGATGAAGTGGTCCGAGCCTCCACACTCGTAGCAGCCACCTCGTCCTCCTCCGCGGCGACGGTTCATGCGGTTGTTGTGGAACCGCGAGAACCGGTTGGCAAGCAGGGCCAACTCGTCGTCCGCCATGAACTCTAGCTGCTCCTCTATGACAGAAAGAAGAGATGACAAAGCAAAGCCTTTAGAGATGTTA
The DNA here is from genome assembly GCA_009763385.1 of Coix lacryma-jobi var. lacryma-jobi. Lineage (NCBI taxonomy): Eukaryota > Viridiplantae > Streptophyta > Magnoliopsida > Poales > Poaceae > Coix > Coix lacryma-jobi. The sequence continues at coordinate 81,328,340 of CM019828.1, read as the reverse complement.
GCAGAAGAGCCAGAAACCAAAGCCATCAACGGGCCAGAAGGATTTTCATAAGAAGCCCTCGCCATGGCATCAATCTCACTGGACTTGAGCTTACTAAAGAGCTCATCGCACGTGAGAGTCTCATAGTTAGGTGATTCGATGATCGCCTGAACCTTGGAGTCCCACACCGACCGATCGAGAGTGTGTAAAAGCTTGAGAGCCCTCTCATGATCGTCAAAAGGCAACAACTCCTTGTTAGCCCTCATCCTGTCGACAATCACCTGAAAGCGAGCGAATAAACTTTCTATGCTCTCGCCAGGCATGTGTCGAAAGTTCTCATACTCGAGAAGCACGCAAGCTTTCCCCTAGTCCTCGTTGGAGCCCCTCGCAAGGAATCCCTCGCAAGGGCCAAGCTCCCGGTCGGGTGACTCCATGGATAGCTCCGGTCCTTCCCCACGCGCAAGTGGGTCTCCGGTTAAGCCACTCGTGGCAAAGCCTCTCCCGGATGCTTCCCGCCGTCTCCACTATCAAGCTTCCGGCCGAACCGCCGCGGGCCTTGTTCCCTTCGGTACACGGTGGCGGCCACACCACAAACGCGGTTGGTGTGGTCTCGCAAGACTACAAGCCCCTTCGATGTACAACAATGGTGCACGCAAGCACCGAGTAGCAAGAGGTATGCAAACCTCACTAAACACTAGGCCTTAAACCTAGAGCAAGCGCATGAGCGGTGGTCTAACTAGTCTAAGCACTTCGCAAAGCACCTACACTAATCACTATGTAAATCACTAAGCACTATGCATATGGAGGCACTAATATGGTGTAGCAACACTCTTGGTATGTTTCCTTACTCCTCCACACCTCATTTGGCCGGTTAGAGGTAGTATATATAGGCCCCCAATCAAATAGAGCCATTGGGGGCTGAAATCAGCTTTCTGTAGAGCATCAGACGCTACAGTGATAGCATCGGACGCGTCCTATGCTCATGTGATGAGTAGCCGTTGGAAAACTAGCCGTTAGACCTATTTTTCGGGGGCATCGGACGCTACAGTAATGCATCGGACGCTGGCATCAGACTCTACCATCACACTGTTCATTCTGGGCTGATTTCGGAGGTCATCGGACGCTGCATCGGACGCGCGTCCGTTGCTCTGCATCGGAGCGTCCGTTGCTCTTTTTTCAGAGTGACAGACTTTCGTATTTTGGGCATAACTCTTAGCTCCGAACTCCGATTTCGATGATCTTGGACTTTTCAGAAAGCTAATGAAATTCTCTACAACTTTATGCTAGTGCCATGTCAGTTTGAGGAACTCCAAAAACATGAGACAGTTCCAATTCAGTCAGCTCTTGTCTCGGCTTGAGCGAGCATAACTCTTAGCTCCGAACTCCGATTTCGATGATCTTGGACTTTTCAGAAAGCTAATGAAATGCTCTATAGCTTTATGCTAATTCCATGTCAGTTTGAGCAAATCCAAAGTCATGAGACAGTTCCAATTCAATCAGCTCTTGTCTCGGCTTGAGCGGCTCAACTTTGTTTGCGTCCAGGCCTCTATTTCTTGTGTCTTGGACTTTGCTTGATCTTTGTAATTCTTCAATACATCTTGCAGGGTCTTGCTTGAGGTGTTGATTATTTGATCACCATATTGCCTTCGTCCAAGTCACATGTGCATCCTATTGGACTACAAAATAAAACACTTGCAAACACATTAGTCCAAATTGGTTATGTTGTTCATCAAACACCAAAATCCAAAGTTAAATGGGCCGAGGTCCATTTTCCTTACAATCTCCCCCTTTTTGGTGATTGATGACAACACAACCAAAGCAAGCAAATAATAGAGACAAAAATTTTAAATGCAATCTACTTGCTAGGATGCAATGCAAAGGCAAGATCATATGATGCTTAATAGATACCAAATTGAAACACACACTTATAAAAACATATCTTGCCCTTGCCATTGAGTTCCTTTTAGTGGCTTTATGGATTAATTCTCCCCCTAACTCCATAATCCACTTCCTCCATTTTTGGACCATTCCCAGAAAGATAACCATAAAATTTTGAAAATTTGATTTTGGTTATTTTGTTTGTTTTAGTTTGGGCTTGCTTTTGGTCCCTTCACATTCTCCCCCTTTGGAATCAAACACCGAAAAGGAAGACATTTAAAAGTACAAGGGAGGAAACATTATATAGGCTAAACTCCCCCTAAGTATATGCATACATATGGTGTAAGGCAAAGCATATGCATAATGGGCAAATTTGAGCACAAAGGAGTTTACTCTATATAATGCATGGAGAGCATAAAAGAGTATCAAAGTAAAATCAACATAATGTTATCGGTTAGGAATACCAAATGAATTATCGTCACACATGATGCTTGTCTCCGGGAACTCCATTTTCCTTGCAATGAGACTACTACACACATGATACACTTGAAAGTAGTGTTAGTCTCAAAGCTTCCAAATTGTAGAGTAATCTCCCCCTCAAAGTGTGCATACAAGTTTGAAATACTTGTAGGAGACATGCACATTGACTTGTAAGGTCAAACTACCATTTTGCAAGTTGACATCACTATAAATGTGACACCAATTGAAGATGGTAATTGGGGTAGTTTATCTACTATTTGGACTTTGACAAATATAAGATAAATACAAGGTAAAAGAAGCTATGTGTCGTGCTCCTAAGCAAATTAAACCATGTAGGTTTGCTCCAAGGATGAGAGTGATACCGAGCAAAGCTACCATATGATAAGCCTAGTGTATGCATGACAAAGGATTTAAACATGCGAATGCAATCCTAGGCAGTGAGAGGAACTAGATGCTAAAAATAAATAGCAAGAAATTAAATCTAGTTACCTCACATGGGTAGGGGAATTTGGGTCCATAGTGGCCACTAACATACTTGGCAATGACATGATCCAATGTGATGCATCCCATGATATGCACCCAACTTTTGCCAAGTCTCCAAATTCCCTGTCGTCCACTTGACAACTCACTTCCCTTTCGGGACCCAAACCTTTTTGGTGCTCTTCATGGGTGAAATAATATCCTTAGGCACCCAAATGCGTTTGGCCCCATTGTTGACTTGCTTGCTCACCTTGACGTCCACCACCTTGTCATTCTTCTTCTTCTTCAAAAGGTAAGATGTGGAGGCCTTCTTGTTCACCTTGTTGGTGTAGGTGTTGGAGAGCTTGCTTGTTTGCTTTTTGTTTTTCTCTTTCTTCTTTTCTCCCCCATGCTTCACCTTGCACTCATAGGACTTGTGGCCTTCCTTGTGGCAAACATAACAAACCACGGTTTGTTCCTCATCAAGCTTCTTCACTCCCTTGACGGTGTTATCTTGATGAGTTCGGGTTTGCTTTGTCTTGCCTTTTGCTTGAGTCAAGTCCTTGGTGAGGCGAGCCACTTCTTGCTTTAGTAGCTCATTCTCCATTGCGACTTCTTGTGTACATGTTTCTACAATGACATTCTCAACACAAGCTTGTTTGCACATGGGTGAGTCTAAATCAAGTAAATCAAAGCAAGAAGTAGAGGCATCCTTTTTAGGCATATCAAAGATTGACTTTTCAATTTTAGGTGCCTCAGTGGGGTTTGCTCCGATGGCTTCTAGATTATCAACTTTATTAGTTAGCTCATCACAATGTTTGCACATGATTTCCATTTTAGCAAGCAAACTTTTGTAAGCATCTTGTGTGCTAGCTAACTTTGCTTTTAGCTTTTCATTTTTCTTAACAAGTTGCTCATCATTACTTGCGCTATCACTTGTGTTTGCACTAGCCTCAAGTTTCTCAATTTTATTAGATAGCTCAACATTTAGGTTTGAAAAAGTTTCATATTGATCAAGCATAGCGTTATAAGCTTGTTGAGAACTATCTAATTTTTCTTTTAAAGCATTGATTTTCCTTTGTTAACTAGTGCATGCTTTAGCATAATTGAGATTATCTTGCACAACTTGATTATAAGAAGGTAGCTCATCATCACTATCACTATCACTATCACTAGACATAGATTTCGAGTTACCTCGTGCCATAAGGCACATTCGTGAGGAGCTTGATGATGAGTGCTTGTGGCCGCGCCTCTTGTGTTGGGCTTCATCATCACTTGATGAATCATCCCACGTCTTGATAGTAGTGAGGGCTTTGACCTTGCATCCCTTCTTTTTCTTGTCCTTGGTTGTGGGCTTTCGTTTTGGACAATCTTCCATATAATGCCCTCTCTTGCCGCATCCATAGCAACCATTCTTTCTTTGCTCTCTTCTTTGATTGGTGAAGAGGCAATCCTCAATGGTGATGGGAACACCCTTGACATTGAGCTTGCGGATCATCCTCTCCACTCCTCGAACTAGCTTGATTGTTTCTTCTTCATCTAGGGAGGAGTTGGATGAGGTGGAGGCTCGATCATCATCACTTGATTCATCATCATCATCCTCTTCTTCCTCATCTTCACTTGAGGAGCTTGAGCTTGAACATGTCTCAATTTGCTTATTGCCCTTCGTCTTTTTGTGCTCATCACATGTGAGAGCTATGCCTTTGCTTGATGAAGTGGCTTCTTCTTGACCCATCTTGCGTGACATCTCAAATGCCACTAATTTGCCAATGACAATGGCCGGGGTCATGGTGCTCAAGTCCTCCATGTTGTGGAGGATGGTGATGATGGTTGCATACTTGTTTTTTGGAAGCACGGAGATGATTCCTATAGAATTGAGCTCATTGATAATTAGATTCAAATGAGAATACATATCACGAACAAGCTCATTATCATTCATTTTAAAGGAATCATAACTTGTTTTAGTTAGGTGATGTTTTTGCTCACGTACATTACTTGTACCATCATGGAGCTCATGTAGCTTTAACCAAATTTCATGAGATGTTTGTAAAGTAAAAACATGGTTAAAGACATCCATGCTAAGAGATTCAAACAAGCAATTTTTGGCTCTAGCATTAAGATGAATTTCTTTTTCATCACCCGTGGTAGGCTTATCGGGATTCTTAAGGGGTTTCATCCCGTCGCGGGTGACTCTCCAAACACCTAGATCAACTGCTTCTAGGTAGCAAGCCATTTTAGCACTATAGTAGGGAAAGTTTGTGCCGTCAAAGTACGGAGGCCTTGAGGTATCCATCCCAACCACTCTCAATAGCGTCGGCTCAACGGCGGTGAAGCCAAGGGTCCAAAAATGAGCCAACCGGCTCCGATACCAATTGAAAGGACCGTGACGCCTAAGAGGGGGGGGGGGGTGAATTAGGCAACTAAAAACTTTACTCTAACTATGGCCTCTAATTACCACCTAGTCAAAACCTATGCAAGAAAGAAAACTAGATAAAAGAGCAACTATGGTTTTGCTAGGTGTGTTGCTATCTCTACCGCAAAAGAGTTATGCTACCTAGGTTCCAAACCTATCAACTAGCCTAACAACTAAGCTAGGGAAGGTAAAGACATAATTAAGGTAGCAAAGTAAATGCGGAAGCTAAAGAGCAAGGTAGAGATGCAAACTCCCATCGACGACTCCAGTATTTTTACCGAGGTATCGTCAAGCACGCAAGCTTCCCCCTAGTCCTCGTTGGAGCCCCTCGCAAGGAATCCCTCGCAAGGGCCAAGCTCCCGGTCGGGTGAATCCGTGGATAGCTCCGGTCCTTCCCCACGCGCAAGTGGGTCTCCGGTTAAGCCACTCGTGGCAAAGCCTCTCCCGGATGCTTCCCGCCGTCTCCACTATCAAGCTTCCGGCCGAACCACCGCGGGCCTTGTTCCCTTCGGTACACGGTGGCGGCCACACCACAAACGCGGTTGGTGTGGTCTCGCAAGACTACAAGCTCCTCCGATGTACAACAATGGTGCACGCAAGCACCGAGTAGCAAGAGGTATGCAAACCTCACTAAACACTAGGCCTTAAACCTAGAGCAAGCGCATGAGCGGTGGTCTAACTAGCCTAAGCACTTCGCAAAGCACCTACACTAATCACCATGTAAATCACTAAGCACTATGCATATGGAGGCACTAATATGGTGTAGCAACACTCTTGGTATGTTTCCTTACTCCTCCACACCTCATTTGGCCGGTTAGAGTTGGTATATATAGGCCCGCAATCAAATAGAGCAGTTGGGGGGCTGAAATCAGCTTTCTGTAGAGCATCGGACGCTACAGTGATAGCATCGGACGCGTCCTATGCTCATGTGATGAGTAGCCGTTGGAAAACTAGCCGTTAGACCTGTTTTTCGGGGGGCATCGGACGCTACAGTAATGCATCGAACGCTGGCATCGGACTCTACCATCACACTGTTCATTCTGGGCTGATTTCAGAGGTCATCGGACGCTGCATGGGACGCGCGTCCGTTGCTCTGCATCGGAGCGTTCGTTGCTCTTTTTTCAGAGTGACAGGCTTTCATATTTTGGGCATAACTCTTAGCTCCGAACTCCGATTTCGATGATCTTGGACTTTTCAGAAAGCTAATGAAATTCTCTACAACTTTATGCTAGTGCCATGTCAGTTTGAGCAACTCCAAAAACATGAGACAGTTCCAATTCAATCAGCTCTTGTCTCGGCTTGAGCGAGCATAACTCTTAGCTCCGAACTCCGATTTCGATGATCTTGGACTTTTCGAAAAGCTAATGAAATGCTATATAGCTTTATGCTAATGCCATGTCAGTTTGAGCAAATCCAAAGTCATGAGACAGTTCCAATTCAATCAGCTCTTGTCTCGGCTTGAGCGGCTCAACTTTGTTTGTGTCCGGGCCTCTATTTCTTGTGTCTTGGACTTTGCTTGATCTTTGTAATTCTTCAATACATCTTGCAGGGTCTTGCTTGAGGTGTTGATTATTTGATCACCATATTGCCTTCGTCCAAGTCACATGTGCATCCTATTGGACTACAAAACAAAACAGGCATATATATGAAAGATTCAGATAGAACATGATCATGAACTAATATATGTATAATTGCTAATTGATCATGCAGGATAACCTTTTACTGTTTTCTTCTGTTGTGGATGAAAATAGGATAGTGTATGCGTGGTTTCTCTCTACCGGAAAACTTCACCGATATCTGGCGCCGTTGCCGGGGAAGGCATATATATGAAAGATTCAGATAGAACATGATCATGAACTAATATATGTATAATTGCTAATTGATCATGCAGGATAACCTTTTACTGTTTTCTTCTGCTGTGGATGAAAACAGGATAGTGTATGCGTGGTTTCTCTCTACCGAAAAACTTCACCGATAACCTAGAGGCTATCGGTAGGAGAAAGAAGAAACCTTCTTCCTCCTCTGCAGCTCAGCCTCCGACAGAAGAACCACGAGTATCTGCACCAAGCTCAACTCTCGCCATGGCCAAGACCCTGCGCGACTTTTCCGTCCCCGCTGTTGCCAACGTGCCCACTAGGCCCGCTGTCAACACCAGTGACAAAGATTTTGAGCTGAGGACTGGCCTCATCACCATGGTGCAGGCAAACCCATTTTGTGGTTTGCCAAGCGAGGACGCAAACAGACATCTTCAGAACTTTCTGGAGCTCTGCGACACCATCGTCATCAAGGACATCACTCCAGATGTCATCAGGCTCTAACTGTTTCCCTTCTCCCTTGTGGGGAAGGCGAAGCAGTGGTTCTACAAGAACCCGATAGATGTCGCCTCCTGGGACAAATGTTCGGCGGCGTTCCATGCAAAGTTCTTCCCCTTGGGCAAAACAACTTCCCTGAGGGGACGAATCACGAGCTTCCAGCAGAACTCAACGGAGTCCATGCCCGAGGCATGGGAACGGCTGCAAGAATACATTGCAACCTGTCCCCATCACGGGATGGAAGAATGGCTGGTGCTCCAAACCTTCTACGAGGGGCTCACGCCCATGTCAAGGGGGCACCTGGACGTTGCAGCTGGAGGGGCATTCATGTTCCTGACTGTCAACGGGGCTAAGGCCCTGATTGACAAGGTGATGGTGAACCAAGCTTGGGGGGATGGAAGACCCCAAGCTAAGTCACAAAAAGGCATGCATACCGTAAAGGAGACGGATATGCTTGCCGCAAAAATAGATCTTCTTCTCAAACGACTGGACGAGAAGACGGTGACAAGAGAAGAAAGAGGTACTGTCCAAGCCATGGATGCACACATGACGTGCGAGGAGTGTGGAGAAACCGGGCACTCGGGGAATGATTGCCCTGAGACCCGCGAAGATGCTGCATACATCAACAACGAGTTTCGCCCGCAAGGTGGAAACTCGTGGAAGAATCAGCATCGACCTCTATATCAGGGAGGTCATCAGGGCTACGACTCCAACAACTCCAACACACCTACCTTCAAGGATCTTGTGCTAGGGCAAGCGAAGATCAACAAGAGCATCTCCAAGAAGCTTGCCCATAATGACAAGACCCTAGAAGGGATGAACTCCAAGATCAAGGGCCTGGCCTCAGCAGTGAAGACCCAACTGAGCTTCAACAAAATGATAGAAACACAACTAGCTCAGATTGCAGCGGCAATCCCAGTCAACGACTCAAGAAAAATCCCAGGGCAACCTGAGACCCCCCTTGAGTCCATCAAACTCATCACTGCAAGGTACAACAAGCCCCCAAGTTGGCCCGTATACCATTGCTATCTTGATCCACCCTTCATGGTGAAGAAGGAAGATCCGGGCCGACCCACCATCGAGTGTGCCATAGGGGCACACAAGTTCCGCAATGCATACTGCAACCTTGGAGCAAGCGTCAACATCCTCTCCAAGGTAGTATATGAGAAGATCCTTGGTGGTCCATTGTCGGCCACCAACATCACGCTCCAGATGGCCAACAACACGATATGCAGGCCAGAGGGGGTAGCTAAGGACATCCTGATCCACATCAAGGACAGCTACATCCCCATCAACCTCGTCATCCTGGACACGAGAAAAGATGACGACGCCCCACACCTTCTGGGACGACCATTCTTGAACACGGCTAATGCCGTGATATTCGTCTCTGGAGGGCTGATTCACTTTCAGCTTCCTGAAAAGACCATCCGATACCGGTTCAACGGATATTTCCGCCGTGAACCCGCATGGAAGCAATAGATGGTGAAGAACCCGAAGCCCATCATGTCTACTCCGCCACATTCAGCCAAGCCATGGCCGGTATGGCGAAAAAAGAAGCAACCACCTCAATCTCCTGGGTCGGAAGCTTCTACTTCGGGAAAGTAGAGGAGGTATAGCCCTACTACCAGGCTATAAATGGTATGTCCTCGGCTTGAGGTAAAATGGTAGTTATCCATTTTTAAAATTTATTTTAATGTTTTCTAAAATCATATTTGATTTCAATCATGCATAGAAAATTTCAAAAATTAAAATTACTTGTTTTTTTATCAAATCTTCAAAATGCATGGAAAAATGCTTAAAATTCATTTTCTGAATAAAGGAATTTTTATATTACTATTTCTTATTTTTCCAAAATATTTACAAAATTCAAAAAGCATCAAATTTTGTGGAAATTTACAAATTTGGGAGAAAGAATTTTTCTGGAGTGGGAGACCAACGGTCGTTGGAGGCAGCCAGCTGAAGGTGGGGCCGAGTGGGGCCCACAGGGGTGCGCCCGCACCCCTGGTGCGGCCGCACCTGGCCAGAGCCCAACGACTCTCAATCTTTGCCAACGACTCCTAGCCGTTGCCCTCTCTCCCATTTGGCTGGTCACCAACTCTATAAATACCAGGGGTGCTGGTTGAGCTCATCTCATCCTCAGTTTCTCACATTCCTCGCTCACACTCCATCTCCTAGCTTCATACTTCACTTTCACATAACTTCGACAAAGTTTGAGCAAGATACTAGCAGCAAGACCTTGTCCAAAACCCCTCTCTAGCTCCACTCCACAAAAATCATGATGGGTTTTGGAAGAGCTCTCTCCGGTACAATGAAGAGAGTGGCGGGGAGAAGCGCTCGCGAAAGCCGAAGCGCACCCTACTCCATCGATCAAGAAGAGAGCTCAGTACGAGGAGATTCTCCACCGACCGCAAGCCTAGCCGGTGCAGCAAGCGCGAATGACACCAACGTCTTCCTCGATGGAGAACGTGAGAACACAAGGTTGATATGTGCCCTTGTGGTTCCCTTCCTGAGTGATGAGTGATCGATCAATGGGCAACATGTCTCTTGGTTGTGTTGATGTGCAGGTGCGGAGCTCGGGCAGTGGTCGAAGGTGAGGTGAAGGTCAAGTAGGGACGTGCCGTGCCGACGGACCGGGAGCGGTGAAGGGCGGACGTGGAGCTTGGACCGACGGACCAGGAGACCTGAGGATTAGCTGTGGTAGCTGGCACGTGGCGTTGACAAGCAAGAGTACATGGGGATGTGCGGAGCATCGGCCGAGTCGGGAGGTTGCCCGGCGTGGAGGATGGACATGCTCCAGCATCGGTGCTGGGACTCGGGGTGTGCGAACCACATCTCGTCTACGGCACGGGTTCGGTAGCTGAGCCTCGAAAAGCTACCCTCGACGGTTTCCGAGTTTGGGCCTCAAAACTCGGGGTGGCCGGTTTCCGAGTTTGGGCCTCAAAACTCGGCAAGGACGGTTTCCAGGTTTGGGCCACAAAACCTGGGTGCACGGGTTTCTGAGTTTGGGCCACAAAACTCAGCCTGAGGACAGGTTTCCCGGTTTCGGCCTCAAAACCGGGGGAAGGCCCAGGTTTCCCGGTTTCGGCCTAAAAACCGGGGGGAGGTCCGCAAAAAGGACGGTCGACGCGTGGCGGCGTGGAGAGGCTGGCACGGAGGCGAGGCTATCCACGAGGTAGGCACGGCGGTCGATTGGGCGGCACGTGGCGGCATCCTGAGGCTTGCGTCGAGGCGAAACTACGGATGAGGAAGGCGCGTGGCCGTCAGATCAACTATCAGCAGAGTTGGATCGGGATACCCCTAGGGTTGGCCGTTTCGCTCAAGTATCTAGGGGTAGTAAGGGGATTATTGTTTTTGGCTATAAATAAGAGAGGCACCCCTCCTCTCCCTCTATCCTTGCAGTCATTTGTTCCTGAGCTCTCTCTCTCTAGCCCTCGCTTAGGTTCTAATCATACCTCGCTGCAAGCGATCCGTAGAGACGGCAATCATACCTCTGTGTATTTGGATCTTTGAGGAAACAAGACCGTATTCTCGTTGTCTCCTCGTGTGGAGGAATTTCCGCTGAAATCAAATCGCGTTTTGTGTTCTTCACGTTTTGGTTTTTCATCTCTTGGAGATTTGCCTCGTTCTCCCTCTCCACGAGATGATTTTCGATTCCACTTGAATCAATCTGTTCTTGGTCGTGAGTCCCTTCTTTCTACCGAAGGGTTTCTCTCCTAACCTCACAAATCCATAGATCGGGTTGATTTCGTTTTCATTCTTCCTTCTTTCTCCTTTTCGGTGATCCTTGGATTTCTCTCAATTGACTTGGATTGGTGCGATGATTTCTTAGGATTAGCACCCCAATACATAGAGGAACACCTGGGAGAAGTTTGATCGAAGTTCTTTTTTGGTTTGGTGTAGGTTCGATCGAATTGTCTCCTTGTCCCGAGCGTTTTTGTGCTTTCTGTTCATCCGCGGACAGTCCGCGCCCCCAGCGGCGGACAGTCCGAGGATCGGGACTTGCACAGGTCAGAACTGCGCAGCGCGATACTGTTCTCGGCCTCGTGACCGGCGGACAGTCCGCCCGTGACCAACAGACAGTCCGGGGTCACATCGGACGCAGCACAGGCTCAGCATCGGACGCTTGACGGTCACTGTTCACGTGTACTGCGGACTGTCCGGTGTGCAAACCGCGGACAGTCCGGGAGTCGTCCAGAACTTGATCAGTACAGTTTTGTTTCTGTCCTTTTACCGGCGGACAGTCCGCATCTCCAGTGGCGGACAGTTCGGCGTTGGGCGGACAGTCCGGGACCCTGACCCCGGACAGTCCGCGAACCTGTTGTTTGTTTAGTTTTGTTTATTGGCTTTGGCAGTTGGTTTTTGGGTTTCTCTGGAGGTTCCGCTGTACCACTAGGACATCTCCTACGGTATCCACCTACTCGTAGGTCGTGAACTCTCCGGTCGTTTCGAGACTTCGCTTTTGGGGTGATTTTCTGGGATAAGGGCTATACAATTCACGAGTTGAATTTGAAGCTCCCATTCACCCCCTCTGGTCGCTAATCCGGTCCTTCAATTGGTATCTAGCCGGTTAAGGATCTCTCCTACCTTAATCGGTTTCGGATCCTAAGGGCGACATGGAACGAGGGAATAGCAAGGCTCCTTGGTTCGATGGAACGAACTATCCCTATTGGAAGATTCGGATGCGTGCTTATCTCAACAGCATCGAATCTTCTGTCTGGGAGATATGTGAGAACGCTGAGTACGTAGTCCTTACGGCTCGTGTGGGTCAGATCCAGATTGACCAACACGAGGCCAACTCCAAGGCTCGTAATGCTCTTCTGGCCAGCCTCTCCCTTCCTGAGTTCGAACGTATCTCAGAGCTTGAGACGACACGAGAGATCTGGGTGAAGCTTCAAAGCTATCACGAGGGAACCGCTCATGTTAAGACCAGACTCTTCGAGACCTACAAGCGAGAGTACGAGAACTTTGTTCAGTTGGAGGGAGAGACGATTGACGCCATGTTCGCACGTTTCCAAACGATTGTGAACAAGATGCGTGCCAATCGGGCCGACCTACCCTATGACGATCATGAGAGGGCTCTCAAGTTGCTATACGCCCTGGATCGGAGGGTATGGGAGGTGAAGGTGTCGACCATCATTGAGTCTCCTACTTACGACACCCTCACCGTGGATGAGCTGTTCAGCAAGCTCAAGTCCACTGAGATCGATCACCTAACTCAGGCCAAGCTGAAGAACCCATCTTCACACACCATGGCTTTGGTCTCAGGCACAGGTGGATCGACTTTCTCTGCTGACGCTTCACCTCCTCTTGTCACGTTGTCTTCTTTGCATACAGTCACGGAGGAGCAGTTGGAGGCGCTGGGAGACGATGAGCTCGCCCTCGCCATCACCCGGTTCTCGCGGTTTCACAACAACCGCCTGAATCGCCGGTGTGGTGGCGCACGCGAGGGCTGCTACAAGTGTGGTGATCTAGACCACTTCATGGCGAACTGCCCCAAGAATGTCAAGAACTTCCCCGACAAGAACCGCAACTTCAGGCGCAAGGGCAAGCCGGAGAACAAGGCCGGGAAGAATAACAAGAACGACTTCTACCGCCAGGAGGACATGGAGAAGGCTTTCGATGCCGGCAAGCGTGCTTTCCTCGCCACCATCGGCGATGGCGAGAAAACCTCTGACGACGGTTCCAGCGACGATGAGTCCGAGCACAAGATGGAGGATCGCTTCAACGGACTCTGCTTCTTCGGCAACTCCTCCAAGGGCTTTTGCACCATGGCCTTGGATGAAGAGGACCGCAAGCACCAAGCAGAGGACACCGTTGACGCTCACAACGACGATGACGACGACAACACTTCTGAGGTACCAAATTCTTCTCAAGTCGATCGTCTCACTGAGGAGCGGGATAGGTTTGTGGATTTGGTCGGTGTCTTGGAGAAGAGGCTTACAGAAGTGTTCCAAGAGCGCGTTGAGTTTAAGGCTAAGTTGAAAGAGGCGCGTAAGGAACTTGAGATTGCTAGGTCCGAGGTGAAGGTGGTCGATGTGGAGGAGTGTGAGGAGTGCACGATGCATATGACAAGCTTTGCCACCCTGCAAACCAAGTATGCCTCTTTGATTGAGGTGTATGATGAGCTGAAGAGTAGGCTAGACTTGGTGGGTGATTGCAAAGAGTGTCCCTCCCTGAAGATAGAGCTGGAGGAAGTGAAGGCTAGGCCTTCTTTGCTGGGTGCGTGCAAGCTTTGTCCTAGCTTGCGAACTGAGTTGGCAGGAGTTAATGCCAAGCTTGCTGAAGCCTTGAAGGCCAGCTCAGTTAGCACCTTGTCCGCTCCATGTGAGCGATGCGTGGGAATGGAGCTTGAGATTGCCAACTGTCGGCATGAAAGGATGCAAACCGAGGAGGAAAACACATACCTTCGGTCCATCCTAAGTTGGGTGTTATGCAGTGAGCCGTAGTTGGGCATGATGATCAGTCAGTTCAAGAGGGGAACTGATTGCTCGGGAGTAGGCTTTACTTCAGGTGGGAAGGGCGCTAGTACCTTTGGTAAGATCGGTGAGTTTAGCGGAGTGAACCCGAGTGAGAAACCATCCGCTATCCCTAAGCTTACCAATATCACCCCACCTGAGCCTCCTAAGCCTATCACCAAGGATGGCATCCTTGATGAACCTCCCAAGGCTCCACCTCGCAAGCAAGTGTGGGCTCCAAAACCTAACCATCTTAGGAACACACTTGACACCCTTCCTGATGTCTCTAGTGATCCCCTTCCGAAGGGCAAGCAACCAGCCAGAGTGAACAACCCTCGCAACAATAGGAACCAACAACCCAAGAGAGTGGTGAGGTTTGAGTGCGAGTACTGTCACCGTGAGGGTCACCTAGCTGAGTTTTGCTTTCGGAGGAAGAGAGACGCTAGGAAGGAGTTGGAGCTGAACAACCAGGCCAGGCACCACCCTCTCCATGGTGTGCAAGGTCGGGGAGTTCAGAGGCAGGGCGCTAGACCTGGAGGTGTACTCCCTCAGGTAGCTAGGCCCCAGGCAGCTAGACCACAGGGTGGTGGTCGTGCCCGTCGCGGCTCCGGTCGTCCTCTATACGATCGTGAGCCAAGTGTAAGGGGTTTTGCTGCTCAGTCCCATAGCGGACCACCTTTTCAGTATGGTGGTGATCGCTTTGCTCAGATGGGACAGGTAGGTCAGTTTGGAGGTTTTCCGTTCCATAGCGGACCACCCTTTTAGGTTGGTGGTGATCGCTATCCACCCATGGGACGAGGACAGTTTGGTGTTGCTGCTAACACTTTTTCTAGGCCTATGACACAGCACTGGTATCCTTCTCAGTATACTAACCCCAGTGTTGTGCCATATGCTCACTTCCTGCCTTTCTATTGATGCAGGAACTTCGGTTGGAGAACATGTGGCTCATGGATTCCGGGTGTTCGCACCACATGACCGGAAAGAAGGAATGGTTCTCCAGCCTTAGCCCCGTGATGCACAAGGAGTACATCACTTTCGGGGATAATAGTAGAGGTAAGGTTGTTTCTCAGGGAGCCATTCGGCTCAATGAGAACTTTGTCCTGAAGAATGTTGCCTTGGTTTCAAATTTGCATTTCAACCTGCTTTCTGTTTCGCAACTTCTTGAGGATGATTGTGAAGTGCGCTTTAAGAAGGGTTTGAGTCACGTTTTAGACCCTCGGGGAGATCTTGTTTGTCGGATCGTCCCTTTTGGCCGTGTTTTCAGAGCCGACTTTTCTCAGTCCTTTGGCTCTGCTAGGTGTTTGATGGTTGGTCCTTCTTCTGATTTGTGGAAGTGGCATAGGAGGCTCGGTCACCTGAGTTTTGACTTGCTTGCAAGGCTTAGCTCACTTGGCCTAATCCAAGGATTGCCTAAGCTTAAGTTTCAGAAGGACCTTGTTTGCCATCCGTGTCGTCACGGGAAGATGGTTGCTGCTTCTCACCCACCTGTTACTCAGGTGATGACAAAGCGACCCGGCGAGCTTTTTCACATGGACACAGTCGGTCCAGCTCGGGTTTGCTCAGCGGGTGGGAAGTGGTACGTTCTAGTGATCGTTGACGATTTTTCGAGGTATTCTTGGGTATTTTTCATGGAGGGTAAGGATGAAGCGTTTTCTTTTGCTCGTGACTTAATCCTGAAGTTGAAAACTGAGTTCCCCCCTGATACCATTAGAGCTATTCGTAGCGATAATGGTACTGAGTTTGATAACTCTCAGTTTGCTTCTTTCTATTCTTCTAATGGAATCGAGCATCAGTTCTCTTCTCCTTATGTCCCTCAGTAGAACGGTGTTGTTGAGCGCAAGAACCGGACCCTTGTTGAGATGGCCAGGATGATGCTCGATGAGCATAGGACTCCTAGGCGTTTTTGGGCCGAGGCGATCAACACCGCTTGCCATGTTTCAAATCGCATCTTTCTTCGTGCTTTAATGAAAAAGACTTCTTATGAGTTGCGTTTTGGACGAGTACCCAAGGTGTCTCATTTTCGGGTGTTTGGGTGTAAGTGCTTTATCCTGAAGCAAGGCAATTTGGATAAATTTGAATCTCGCTCTGCCGATGGGGTGTTTCTTGGTTATGCCTCTTACTCACGTGCTTATCGAGTTCTTAACCTTGAAACTAACCGGATAGTGGAGACCTGCGAGGTCACATTCGACGAAACTATGCCATGTGTTTCTTCTGCTTTTGAGGTTGCAGGAGAACAGGAGATGGGAGAGACCATCTTTGTGGAGGAGGAGCAGGAGAATGCCGATTGGGGTGATCCCGAGCCAACTCCACTGGCTGCTCCCATCGACCCTGCGACGTCTACTTCAGCTCGAGGACCAGACCCCACTACGTCTTCTTCTTGGGGTCCTCTAGAGCCACCTCTCCAGCGAGCACCCGCTGCACCTGAAGGAGCGACAGCATCTGGCGAGGGGGAGGCGACTTCAGTGAGGCAGGCGCCCCGAAGCATTCAGCAAGTTCACCCCCGCGACAGATGATCGGCGGCATCGACCAGCGAGTCACGCGGTCGCGAGCGTATGAAATCTCCCACTTTGCTCATTCTGCATTCGTTGCTTCTTTTGAACCCAAAGATGTTGGACACGCACTTTCTGATTCTAATTGGGTCAATGTCATGCATGAGGAGCTAGAAAACTTTGAGCGAAACCAAGTTTGGACCCTAGTTCCACCTCCACCACAATGCCACCCTATAGGTACCAAATGGGTTTTCAAAAACAAAGAGGGTGAGGATGGGATGGTAGTGAGGAACAAGGCTAGGCTAGTAGCCCAGGGTTTCTACCAGAAAGAGGGTATAGACTATGATGAAACCTTTGCACCTGTAGCCCATTTAGAAGCCATTAGAATCCTTCTAGCCTTTGCTGCTTCGAAGGGTTTTAAGCTTTACCAGATGGATGTCAAGAGTGCCTTCTTGAATGGGTATATAGAGGAAGAGGTTTATGTTAGGCAACCCCCTGGCTTTGAGGATCCCAAGTTTCCAAACCATGTTTATAAACTTTCAAAAGCGTTGTATGGTTTGAAACAAGCCTTGAGAGCGTGGTATGATCGTTTGAAAAACTTTTTGCTCTCCAAGGGTTTCAAAATGGGACGGGTTGATAGAACTTTGTTTCTTCTCAAGCAAGGCAATGATACCCTGTTAGTCCAGATTTATGTAGATGATATCATTTTTGGTGGCTCCTCTCATGCGCTTGTTGCAAAGTTTTCAGATACTATGAGCAGGGAGTTCGAGATGAGTATGATGGGCGAGTTGACTTTCTTCCTCGGGTTGCAAATTAAGCAAACCCGAGATGGGACTTTTGTGCATCAAGGAAAGTACACGAAGGATATCCTGAAAAAATTCGACATGGGCGAGGCCAAGCCTCTTACGAGACCCATGCCGACGACTGCGGCGATGGACGCGGACCAGGACGGAGAGCCGATTGACCAGAAGAAGTACAGAAGCATGATTGGCTCACTTCTGTACCTGATGGCGACGAGGCCGGATATACAGTTTTCTGTGTGTCTATGCGCTCGTTTTCAGGCATCCCCTCGGACTTCCCACAAGCAAGCGGTCAAGCGCATCATGAGGTACCTCCGATACACTCCTGAGTTTGGACTTTGGTACTCTTCTTCTTCGACTCTTTCGCTCTGTGGTTATTCCGATGCGGATTTTGCCGACTGTCGGCTTGAGCGCAAGTCTACTTCTGGGACTTGTCAGTTTCTTGACTCTTCTTTGGTTTCGTGGTCTTCTCGCAAACAGTCGAATGTAGCCCAATCTACTACTGAAGCCGAGTATGTTGCCGCTGCTTCTTGTGCTTCGCAGCTTTTGTGGATGGTTGCTACTTTGCGTGATTTTGGTCTAGATTTCAGTTGGGTTCCTTTGCTTTGCGACAGCACTTCTGCCATTAGTGTAGCAAAGAATCCTGTTCTTCACTCCAAGACCAAGCACATCGATGTTCGCTTTCACTTTCTTCGTGATCACTATGAGAAAGGTGACATTGATCTTAGGCATGTAGACACCCATAACCAGGTTGCGGATATTTTCACCAAGCCTTTGGATCTCTCAACTTTTGCTAGGTTGAGAGGTGAGCTTGGTGTATGTTTCCCCTTTTAGATGGGAGAAACATTTTGCCTGTTGTACTATAATCTGACTTTCTGATCCTTTTTGTCTTTGGGTCTTCAGTTTTTCTGTTTTTGATTTGGCTCCGATTCTGACTTCATCATGCATACATCTTTTACTTCAAGCTTCATGTCTATATTCCTTAGAATGAATTTATGCTCTGATTAGTGTATGCTTCGATGATATATGATGATGCTTGTAGCTTAGGCTCTCTTTGATCACTGTTACATTTTGTGAGCTAAGCTATTTCTTTCAGAACGCTGAACATGTTGAATAAACTTAAAAACTTGATTCTTGTTCACCATTGAGATTGGCAACTAGCATGTGTAGGATGTGTTGAGATCACTTGAGCTATTTCATATATGCTAGGTTGCTATGTCTCTAGTTCTGAGTCATTCACTTGCTTGGACTGTTCATAATCTGCTTAAAATGAACCAAGTTTTAGTGAATTGGTAAGATCGAGATGGGATTGCTTTGTCAGCACATCACGGTATCGAGACTGTTTCTCATAGCACCTTGAGTTAAACTTGAGCCGTGTAGTGTAAGACCGAAACCGATGCTTTAAGCTCCTGATTGCATATGCATAGGCTTAGCACGGTTGAAAAGTTAGGCAATGACAAGTTTTCAACCTCTCGCAATCACATGCTAATTTTGAACTTGTGTAAAAACCGCTGCAAATATCTCCGATAAAATCTACAAACACAAGTTTATGTTTCATTCTATAGCATGCTGGTTGAACCTTGCTAGGGGTAGTTCACCTTGTATACATGCTTAGCACTTGTTTGACTTCCTGTCTATATATGCTTAGTGCTAATTTGATGGTGAACCCCCTTTCTGAATGGCTTTAAACTGCTCACTAGGCTTATGCATTCATATCTTGTTTTCGGTGATCAGTTTGAGCCTTTGCTAGCATTTGTGTATGATGCTTTGTAGTCGGGTCAGCAATCATTAGAGCATTCTTTCACTCTTTCGAGTATATACTTGAAGCTGCTAACATGCATTTTTGACTCATGTGCATTTTCTTGACTCCGATAGGCATGACCTAGCTCCGTTTGTTTCACTTGAGCTCCTTTTCCCCTCTCTTTTGTTTGCAAATTTCCCCCAAGGGGGAGAATGTTTTCGAAGATGAGATTTCGATTTTCTGTGGTGACAATTTGCAACTTATGCTTCACTTGTTGAGGGGGAGCTCTTTGAGTTAGGGGGAGTTTTTCTGCCTGTTTTGAGTTATAAGCTTCCAGCTAGTGGTGTTGAGCCCATTCTGCCTCTTCTTGAGGACTAGCTTGTTTCTGACTTGGTTGCGTCGAGCCGTTGCCCATGTCTTTGGGAACCAAGTTTTGTGCTCTCATTTTGATCGAGTTTTGCTTCTGATGAGTTGTTGCTCCGATCTTTTGCTTGGTTGTGTCGAACCGTTGCCCATGTCTTTGGGGACCAAGCTTCGCTTATCTCGAATTGTTCTTCTTCGGCCTTTTCTCTGGCTTTTGAACATTTCGAGTGAGTTTTTCCCTTTCTATCTAATTCTGCTTCCTTCTATTCTGGTTACGGATACTATGAGTTGACGATGCACTCATCAAGGGGGAGATTGAGAACACAAGGTTGATATGTGCCCTTGTGGTTCCCTTCCTGAGTGATGAGTGATCGATCAATGGGCAACATGTCTCTTGACTGTGTTGATGTGCAGGTGCGGAGCTCGGGCAGTGGTCGAAGGTGAGGTGAAGGTCAAGTAGGGACGTGCCGTGCCGACGGACCGGGAGCGGTGAAGGGCGGACGTGGAGCTTGGACCGACGGACCAGGAGACCTGAGGATCAGCTGTGGTAGCTGACACGTGGCGTTGACAAGCAAGAGTACATGGGGATGTGCGGAGCATCGGCCGAGTCGGGAGGTTGCCCGGCGTGGAGGTTGGACATGCTCCGGCATCGGTGCTGGGACTCGGGGTGTGCGAACCACATCCCGTCTACGACACGGGTTCGGTAGCTGAGCCTCGAAAAGCTACCCTCGATGGTTTCTGAGTTTGGGCCTCAAAACTCGGGGTGGCCGGTTTCCAAGTTGGGGCCTCAAAACTCGGCAAGGACGGTTTCCAGGTTTGGGCCACAAAACCTGGGTGCGCGGGTTTCTGAGTTTGGGCCACAAAACTCAGCCTGAGGACAGGTTTCCCGGTTTCGGCCTCAAAACCGGGGGAAGGCCCAGGTTTCCCGGTTTCGGCCTAAAAACCGGGGGGAGGTCCGTAAAAAGGACGGTCGACGCGTGGCGGCGTGGAGAGGCTGGCGCGGAGGCGAGGCTATCCACGAGGTAGGCACGGCGGTCGATTGGGCGGCACGTGGCGGCATCCTGAGGCTTGCGTCGAGGCGAAACAACGGATGAGGAAGGCGCGTGGCCGTCAGATCAACTGTCAGCAGAGTTGGATCGGGATACCCCTAGGGTTGGCTGTTTCGCTCAAGTATCTAGGGGTAGTAAGGGGATTATTGTTTTATGCTATAAATAAGAGAGGCACCCCTCCTCTCCCTCTATCCTTGCAGTCATTTGTTCCTGAGCTCTCTCTCTAGCCCTCGCTTAGGTTCTAATCATACCTCGCTGCAAGGGATCCGCAGAGACGACAGTCATACCTCTGTGTATTTGGATCTTTGAGGAAACGAGACCGTATTCTCGTTGTCTCCTCGTGTGGAGGAATTTCGGCTGAAATCCAATCGCGTTTTGTGTTCTTCACGTTTTGGTTTTTCATCTCTTGGAGATTTGCCTTGTTCTCCCTCTCCACGAGATGATTTTCGATTCCACTTGAATCAATCTGTTCTTGGTCATGAGTCCCTTCTTTCTACCGAAGGGTTTCTCTCCTAACCTCACAAATCCATAGACCGGGTTGATTTCGTGTTCGTTCTTCCTTCTTTCTCCTTTTCGGTGATCCTCGGATTTCTCTCAACTGACTTGGATTGGTGCGATGATTTCTTAGGATTAGCACCCCAATACATAGAGGAACACCTGGGAGAAGTTTGATCGAAGTTCTTTTTGGTTTGGTGTAGGTTCGATCGAATTGTCTCCTTGTCCCGAGCGTTTTTGTGCTTTCTGTTCATCCGCGGACAGTCCGCGCCCCCAGCGGCGGACAGTCCGGGGATCGGGACTTGCACAGGTCAGAACTGCGCTGCGTGACACTGTTCTCGGTCTCGTGACAGGCGGTCAGTCCGCCAGTGACCCGCGGACAGTCCGGGGTCACATCGGACGCAGCACAGGCTCAGCATCGGACGCTTGACGGTCACTGTTCACGTGTACCGCGGACTGTCCGGTGTGCAAACCGCGGACAGTCCGGGAGTCGTCCAGAACTTGATCAGTACAGTTTTGTTTCTGTCCTTTTACCGGCGGACAATCCGCATCTCCAGTGGCGGACAGTCCGGCGTTGGGCGGACAGTCCGGGACCCTGACCCCGGACAGTCCGCGAACCTGTTGTTTGTTCAGTTTTGTTTATTGGCTTTGGCAGTTGGTTTTGGGGTTTCTCCGGAGGTTCCGCTGTTCCACTAGGACATCTCCTAGGGTATCCACCTACTCGTAGGTCGTGAACTCTTCGGTCGTTTCGAGACTTCGCTTTTGGGGTGATTTTCTGGGATAAGGGCTATACAATTCACGAGTTGAATTTGAAGCTCCCATTCACCCCCCTCTGGTCGCTAATCCGGTCCTTCAGAATGGGAATTCCAGGCATACGCGATCCTCCAGGACCGTGCCTTCATCCACATGCCGCAATTCGACCCCGACCTCCTCGAGAAGATAGGTATGGATTCTGAATTCCGCGCTATTTTCAAAGCGGTTGGTTGGGAAAAGGTTGACCCCCTCTATGAGGAAGGCTCCTGTTTCCTAACCATCCAATTCTTATGCACCATGGTAGAAGTAGAGAATGGCTTTACCTTCCGCATGTTTAACACTGAGTACTTAGTACCATGGAAGGATTTTGCATCTCATGTCTGTTTCAATAAGAAATGCTCTATTGATCTTGGCCATTCACTTAAGAGTTTTAATCGCCTTAAGTTTTGGGGCAAAATTTCTGGCCAAATGGTAGTTGCAAGTTCCAGCCTCGCAACATGCAAATTCACCATCCTACTTTGAGGCTTATACATCGTTGGATCACTATGACTCTGTTTCCTAGCCAGGACATTCTCTTTATTAGAAATGATGAATTAAGATTACTCTTTGCAATTGTCCATAAAATTAAAATTGCCTCTGTCCATGAAATGTTTTTACACATGCTAGAGATGTTTTGGGTTTCCACTTCTATATCATGCACATCTCTTGTAACTCATATTGCTAAGAGTGTTGGTGCGTTGGAAGGACACGATGTTTCATACATCCCCATCCCTCGCACCATCATCAATGAAGCATACTTGATACAAGGGCACAACTTAAAAGTGAAAGAAGATGGAACGATCATATACTTTTTTCCTGGATTTATTAACAAGTATCTGTTACATAACCCGAAACTCGCTTTATATAAATGCCAGGAATTCACAAGAGGAAGCCCAAAAAAGTACATCATCTCGCAGGTCAACTAGGAGCAGAACAAGGCAGGAAGCAGAATCAAGCTTGCAGGCTTCATCAATGCCCGCTCCACAGCCAGCCATGCAGGGATGGTATCCTGCTGGGCAGGTACCTAGGTTCACACCTGGATATCAGCCTGGCTGAGACGACCTACCCCAGCAATCAATGGATGGTATGGAGTGGCCTGAAGGAAGCCACACAGCTTGGGCCCAAGGAACATGGGCTGAGTCATCAGACTCCGAAGGGCTACCACCTTCAGTCCCACCAAGGCAATCCATCACCTTGGAAGGCCTGAACACAAGGATTGAAGGGCTGGAAATCCACATCGACAACATTCAGGGCTCCCTGAATAAACAAGCCCAGTGGAACCAACGATGGGAAGCCAGACAGGACCAGTTCGACACCAGACAAACAAAATCACTTGAAGAAATGCGCCAGGTCCACGCACTGCTTCGACAACAACAACAGCAACAACTGGCGTATTGGGCGTCGCTGGGGTACTATCCCCGGGGTCCATACGCTAGCTTGGGGGGAGGAGCCCCCCAGGTACCCTGTATCTTGTATCCGCATTACATATTTCTCTTTCTAAATCTTCCATTGCATATTTAAAATTTGAATTTCTATTTTTCACACTAAAAAAGAAAAAAAAGAAAAAAAATGATTCCACTCACATCTGTATGTCGAGCATGCTTTTGTTATATCCTTGTTGAAATGATGAATAGTTGCTCTATTTCATGTTTCAACCTTGCTTAGTTTATGATTTTGAATTCCTTGACATTTAAATTTATTGGCTAAAACTATTCATTCTATAAACTTGAAACTCGTGGGTAGCATAAGCATGATCGCTGTCTAAAGTTGTTGCTTGATTTGATTCGATGAAATAGACTTTGATATGACTTTGTTCTAAGTGATACTTGACATCCAGAGTTTTCATTTTCAAAATATTAAAATTGCAAAGTTCCTCAATGATCATATATCCTACCAGAGCCATATGAGTTATTCATTTGAAAGAACCTTCCACTCATATGCTACTTGTAATTACATTGAGCTTTGTCAAATTGTTTGTGACCTATGTTCAGATTCTTGTCATGCACCCATGATCAGAGATTCACGTACACTCCACAAATCATCGCTAACTCTTATATCGAGAGTTACGCACAACATGCCATCCATCCATCCACCAAATAAAGCTTCATCCACTTATCACTTCTCTCTCACACAAAAAGTCCAAAAAGAGTTACGGGCTATGAAAAAAAGAAAAGAAAGTATAATAATCCATGCCAAAAAGGCATGTTGGAAAAAATGGGCAAGTGCCCGATGTAGAATTAGGGGTATGCTCAATACCCACCTGAAAAAAGAGAGAAAAAGAAAAAGAGAAAGATTGCCCGTACTCTCAAAATTCCAAAAGAGGGAGAGATTTGACTAAGGAGCACAAAAATAAAAACTATTTCCACACACCTGCACATCTCGATCAAGGTATATGACTTGAATCTCCATGTGGTTCGGTTTTTGACATAGCAACATATGTAGTAGAGGTATGCCTCACTTTATCCTCTAACTAAAGGTCCACATAAACCTTCATAGTTGGTAGGGAAAAGTAAAGGCAACTTCCAAAAGCCTTTGGTAAGGATCAAATACACAATGAGTGATCGAGTGTATCATTTGAGGAACTATCTTTTGAATTTCAAAATATTTTAAAAAACTTCCGGATTGATAGTAGATCAAGGAATAAAAGATAAGCAAGTCTATGCAAATCGTCGGTCTCGCAACCACCAAAGACTCAGAGATTGCTGCAACGCCCCACAGGTAACAAGCAAAAAGGGTGAGTAGAATGCCAATTCATTTAAATCAAAGAAGAATTCTCAATTATAAACATAGCAACTTTAAAAAATGATCGGCATTGCAGCAACTCCTGATCAACAACCTAAAGTTGTACTGCTTACTCGGGACGAGGAAGGGGTAAGCTTGGGGGGTTTGTTGGCGGTGCTTACCGATAACTTTTATTAGCCAACCAAGGACAAAACAGAGCACACTTGCATACGTATGTGTTTACACCAGATTTTGGACCGAAAGGATTGTTATTTTGTGAGCACAAACAACTGATGTATTGGTAAAAGGATCGGCCAGGAAAATAAAAATGGGGTGTTTGGACTCGAACATGACCAAAAGTTCATGTGGGCCAGATGTAACAGAAATTGAAGGCATTGTTGAGTTCGGCCGAGAAGTTTGAGTCCGGGTCATATTTTGTTTTATTTTTATGTAACCTAGTCAGGACAAGAGTTGATCGGGTTATAAATAGCTGGAAACCCGTTTTTGTAAAATAAATGAATCAATCAATCAACACATCGGCCACCGGCCAAACCCTAGGAGTAGGAGTAAGGTAGAACCCGGCGAAACCTTCAACCAGGTAGGGCTGCATCGGCTCGACTGACCTCCGGTTTGCTTGTAAGTTTCACCAATGGCTTGTGTTATTGTTCAATAAGGCTATATTTGGCATCGACCAAACTCTTGTTAAGCTATGACATGGCTAGTTATCGGTCTTAGTTCACCTTTTGTAAGACTGTCTTGACTCTGATCAATCTCTTGCTTTAGTCGACCTTGACTAGTTATCGGCTCTAATGGTTTTGGCAAGCCAATAGATTCATCAAGTTATCGATGTTGTTTATGCTTTAATGTTTTTTCTTTAAATTCAAACACATCTTTGCCCAATCAAGATTGACAAAGTAGCTTAAGCTCAAAAAGCTGTTTAGTTTCAGCTATCCAAAGGCTTTGTATGCTTACACCAAAGAAAATAGCCGATCTAAGCCTCTCATTGACTATTTTGTCAATCTTGATTGTTATATGTTGTGAGTTCGAGATATCCGATAAAATCGTGGTTTGATCTAAGAGAAGATAGATCTAATCTAACATGTCTATTATGGCTATATTTCCGAACCCCACTGATATATATGATAGATTAGGTTTGTTCGATCTTAGACCAAATTATGGTTTTAACGGATAGATCTTGTTCGTGCTTCATGGACCCTGTATCGGCTAAAATAGCCGATCCAGTTACGCTTTCTTCATAATGTGTACTTTTAAGTGGCCTGGAATTTACGGATCCACTCGTTGCATCGGACGTGATCTAGCTTGTCATCATCATGGCTATATGGAGACACCCCACTGTTGGTGTTCAAGTTATTTTATCGATCTATTTGTTATTATGGTTGCATGGAAACACTCCACTATTAACAAATAGAACTGCCTGTACAATCAGTCGATCTGTTGATCTCATGCTGTTTAAACGTACACATAGATCTTTATTTTCTTCACATGTATAAGCTTATCGACTGTTTTCTTGTTCTAAATATTTCTTTACATATACTATAGTCGTTTTGCTTTATATCTTTATCAATGCTTTCACGCAATCTTTTGGGAGTTGACTTTGTAGTCAATGTCCTATAAACAATGGCTATATCATAGCCGCATAATTTGGAACTGTCTGGCACCAAACCGGCAGGTTCCATAATTTGACAACTTTTTTCTTCTCCTTGTCAATTACAGGTCAAATTGACTGGCACGTCTGAGGTCACTCTCACCTAGATTCGGCACCGCCACCCTTTTGAAGGTCCAGGAGGTCAAGACCCTGCTCCGTACGCCCTCTGAGGACCGTGTTCGAGTGTGTTGGCGCACTTGACCAGATTTTCATGTCAACACATTCTTTTGGCACGCTCGGTGGGACACAATCGTTTGACCATGACAATCAGTAATGATGAAGTATTGAATGTGACAATGGAGGAACTTCCAGATGAACTTCAACGCATGATAGAAGAAACTGTTGACCAATATTGTTACATGTGTTTGTTGAGCTTCAGTAGAAACAGGGATAAAAAGATTATCTAGAAATCTCATCTTCCAAGGGTGGTTCTGGAAGGTCATGTCGATCCAATGATCCAGATCCAACACAATGCCATGTAAGAAGTAATCAGCAAAGCAATGTCTACTACCCTAATGAATCATAATGAAGTGTTCCTCAACAGTCTCACGAATGCCATTAAAGAAGTTTTCAACTTAGGTAATGATAAAAGAGGTCCGACATATATAGTTGGAGGTAATCAAGGAGCTGGAACTTCTGGCGGTCCACAGATGAATGGTCCCAATGGCAATGAAAACCAGATGATTGTCAGCCCTAGGGGCATGACACCGCAGCCAATGCAATAGCCGAATATGAGTAACAATATATACTGATCGGCTACAAAAATAGCTCCCCATGCAAGGAGAATTACCAGAGATTTCAATGCACCACCGTAACAAGGGAACATAGTGCCTGGTGACATTCCTCCTAGATATCATTATGTTTCAGATTTTTATACTTTGGATGCTCAGAAGAATCCAGGATATCATGGCAATACATTCGGGGGGGGAACATCGGCTATCAAGGGCCGGTGAATCAGGTAGATCAGTTGATGAGTCGGGTCACTGGCATGGTTCAAAAGCAATTTGGTTTGACACCAAAGTCTACATTGACTGGTTACAAGAAGCCGTATCTAGAGTGGTATGATCAGGTTGTCTTCCCTCCAAGATATAGAATTCCTGATTTTACTAAGTTCACAAGAACGGGCTCAATAACAACCATGGAACATATAACTCAGTTTCTAGTCCAGCTTGGGGAAGTTGGTGATGAACCAGCACTTAAAGTCAGAATGTTTCCTTTGTCTCTATCTGGTTCGGCTTTCTCGTGGTTTTCATCTCTACCACCCAACTCCATTCAAAGCTGGGAATATTTGGAAGACAAGTTCCATAAATACTTTGACTCTGGAGTATTGGAGAAAGGACTCGTGGACTTAGTCGATACAAGGCAAGGAAATAATGAGACTGGATGCCAGTATCTTCAGAGGTTTAGAGAAATGAAGAATCAATGCTATACCTTGTCATTGTCAAATCCAGAGGTTGTTAGCATTGTGATTCGAGGGCTAATACCAGCCATCAGAGAAAAAATGGGCTTCGGTTGTAACAATATGGTTGATTTGGCTAAGAAGGTGGCGAATCTTGATGCTCAGAATAGATACAATCAAGTCTTTAAGCCCAAGAAAGCCTACAATGCAGATAGTCACTTCTTCTTACAAGAAGATGAAGATGATTCAGGCGATGAAAATGAAGATGAGGTAGCTGCTATTGACTGGGCTTGGAGGAACAGTGAATACATGCCTTGGGCAAAGGCTAAAAGTACTGAGAAATATATAAAGTACACCTTTGACATCACCAAGGCCGATAAAATATTTGATTACTTGTTGGAGAAAGGTCAAATCAAGTTAACTGGGAACCACAATATCCCATCGGCTGAAGAGCTCAAAAATAAAAGGTACTGCAAATTTCATAACTCTGGTACTCATACTACTAACGATTGCCGAGTTTTCAGAGATATGATCCAAGGAAGAATTGTCTTAGAAAAAGCCAAGAGTATGAGCATCAATGGTCATCCTTTTCCACAGAACATGGTAGCTTTTACACCTCAAAGTGAGATCAAGGTACTGACTTCTGACAAAGCCAAGGCAGCTGGGACGGTCGATCCAAAGAAACAGCTAACAACCAAGGAGTATCAGGAGATGAAAGGAAAAAAGAATACTAATCAACATGATCAACCTGAGACTTTAAGGGCTGGTGAAGCAAGAAGGCGTCCAACTGTCATAATTTTATTGAACAAATGGCAACGTCAGAAAGAAAGAGATCAAATGCAAAGAGAAAGAGATGATCAAGAATATCAAGAGTGGCTTGAAGAGCAGGAACACAGAAGGTCTTGTGAAGAAGAGAGGCGTATTAGAGATGAAGAAAAGAATCATTGGGATTGCCCTTTCTCTAGACATTGTTGGAATGAAGGCTTAAAGCTTCCTACTCTTCGTAATTGCCTAGAATGCAGTGAACAATATTGAGAGTATAGGCAGTCGAGAGACAACCACCGATCAGTACATGAAAGATTAAGATTTGAAAAAACAGATCGGCGCATAAAAAATGAAAGTGTTCATAATTGGCTTGGAGCAAGATTAGCCAATCAAGATCATCCTTGGCAAGAGGGACAATGGTGTCCTGGTGGTCTGACTAAGAGCCAGAAATGACGGGTTCAAAGACTGAGGAACGATGAGATTCAGAAAAAGAAGCCCAAAGTTTGGCAGGTGAAGCAAGTAGCCGATAAAGGAGAGTCATCGGCTAATATATCTGCTTTGTTCATGTTGCCTGCTGAATTTAGGTCCTCTAATCATGAAGAAGAGTCTGATGATAAAGAAGAAATTGCTCAATGGATCTATCAGGCAGAAGGGGCCACATTGCAAAAACCTAAAAAACATTCCCATCTGAAGCTTTGTATTTGAAAGGGTTTGTCGATGGAAGGCCTCTGAGCAGAATGTTAGTTGTTGGGGGTGCAGCTGTTAATTTGATGCCATATGCTACCTTTAGAAAGCTTGGCAAAACTGCAGAAGACTTGACTCAAACCGATATGAGGTTGACAGACTTTGCTGGTAACGTATCGGCTACTAAAGACGCTGTATGTGTCGAGCTAACAGTTGGCAGCAAAAGTTTGCCGACTACTTGCTTTGTAGTCGATGCAAAAGGATCATACAGTGTGCTTCTTGGAAGAGATTGGATCCACGCCAATTGCTATGTTCCATCTACCATGCATCAAAATGTGATACAATGGATCGGAGACACCGTGGAGGTGATACCAGCCGATTCAACTGTTAGCATTGCTTATTCTGACCCTGATGTTTAGAATTTTGACAATGTGTAGTGCTTTTCTGGGAAGATTCACAAAGAAGGCTTTCTCAAAACATCTGATGACAGTCAACATCTGATCCAAGAAGTCGGCTTCAAAAAATGTATCTAATAGATTAACTAATCAGTAGAGGATTTACATCGGCTGA
Organism: Coix lacryma-jobi var. lacryma-jobi; assembly: GCA_009763385.1. Taxonomy (NCBI): domain Eukaryota; kingdom Viridiplantae; phylum Streptophyta; class Magnoliopsida; order Poales; family Poaceae; genus Coix; species Coix lacryma-jobi. The sequence goes on along the minus strand of CM019828.1, from coordinate 81,298,830 downwards.
GTGGTTGTAACAAGTTAAGGCCGATGTATTTCAAAGTAGTCAAAGTCATTTCTTTTAAAAGTTTGAAGCAAAGATTAGCTTTGTTTCGATTTTATAGCCGATACTGATGTATCGCCTTCAGAATAAAAATAGCCGATATGTATGTATCGTCTTTGATAGCCGATACAAAAGAGGTATCGCCTTTAGAAAATAAATCAAAGGAAGAGTTTTGGAAATTCAGTAACAGCATGGCAGATGTCAGGCGGAAATATTTAAACTTATTTAAAGCCTGACGATGCAGGAACAGTCTTGTAGATGTTCAGATTGTTCGACACAAGGGACCAAATTTACAAGATGAGATTTAAAACATAACTAATCTAAATGGAGCTTATTCAGGAGGTCCTCCAGGTGCGACACCTCCATCACGGCGAGCCCCAGAGGTTTGAACTCCTCCACCAACTCCTTGAAGTCTTCCCTCGTTTTGGTGCCGACGAAGGAGGGAGAGACTTCCCCAGAGATCTCAGCGCCGCTAAGCTCTGCTCCGGCCAGGGCGAAGGTGGTGCCATGACAGATGGCGTGGAGGGCCACCTCCCTGATGCGCGTCCCGATGTCCTCAAGGCGCACCTTCAATGTCGCTCCTCGGGCGTTCACGAAGTCGGCGATTGCCGTGGCCAGCCCTGGGAGCCAGTCGAGCTGATGTTGAAGTTCTACATTCAACCAAAATGAGATTGAAGTAAAAAGATAGCCGATTTAATCAAGTATGAGAACGAATCGGCTAAATATTCAAACAAACACTTGCCAAAGATTGACTAGAACAGTTATGCAAAGGTGATTGAAAATAATGAGTCAAAGGATCTGAAAAGGATGTACCAACAACCCTGGCATCAGATACCTCTAAGTGCTCCAAAACACTATTGAGGCGAGCGCGGAGGATTTCTCGCTCCTCCTCGGCACGGGCGGCTCGGCGGCGCTCTTCCTCTAAGAGACGCCGGGTGTTGGAATAGCCCCTGATGAAGGCCCAAGCGTCCTCATCCAGCGCCAATCCATGACCCGTCGGAGGTCAGCTAGGACCTTGGCCGTCCGCGGAGGAGAAGGACTGCGAAAAAGGTTAGGGTTTTCCTTGAGTAAAGAAGAAGTTTTGGAGCATAAGAAAGATAATCGAGGAAGGGATTATTACCCAAGCACACGACAGCGGATCGCCGGAGGGCCGTCAACGGATTCCGACTCCTCGGTAGGGCGCTTACCACGATCATCCGCCATTGGCGTTGGTTACTGTTCTGAGAAGAAGAACAGTCGGCGTTTGAGGAGAGCAAAAGCCGAAGAGTAAGGCGATGAATGTGTGGTGTGTTCGGGAAGCCGGTGTTTTGTATTTATGAGTAAAACTGGAGGAGGCGAAAAGGCGTTGGTTCAAGAGAATCCTTAGATCCAGATCCTAAGGCGAATCGACTAATGGACGTGAAAGCCATTTGATACTGATCGGCTAAGCGGTGAAAGATAAAATGAATAGATGATATCGGCTAAGGATAGCTGATAGAGCAGCGAATGTTAACAAACAAGTGACAAATTTACACAGACGGATCAAAAGTTAAAGGTTGCAAACAAACAAAGTTACATGTTTAGCACAGATCTCAGCGCATTCAAATGGATGGCGTCTATGTCATTGATCTCCTTCTGGTCTTCTTCAATTGAACCTGGGATTGGCTTTTTCTTAGCCTTGATTTCCTGGAGCTCACTATGGAGAAGTGCTATCTTTTTCTTCTGCTCGCAAAGTGCAACAGGGATCTTTTCCAAGTTCTCTTTCTCCGATTTGATCCGCTCATTGATGACCTGGAGCCTTCTCAGCAACTGATCCCTTTCAGCTTCTAGAGATGACAGGTTGCCGATGAGGATAGTGGAGTCTGCATTAAGATGGTCTATGGTGTTCTTTGCAGTAACCATGCTAGAGATACAACGTTCTTCATGTTCTGGCAGGTGCGCTTGAGCTTCACATGCCCTGAGCTTGGCCTTGGCCTTGGAGAGCTTCGACCCAAGAAATTATATGTGGGCAACAGAGGTTAAGATTTCCTTTAGATCTTCTGGTATGTCATTCTTGACCAAATCCAGAATATCTCTGATTCCCTTTGCATCTTGCACCAAATCGGCTATATTGACCTCTAGAAGGGGGATTAAGGGTTTAAACCGAAGCTTAACTTCTTCAGGAAGTTCTCTTGGAGATCTTGGTGAAGGGGTTTCCTCTTCATCCATATAGTCTCTCAAGTTGAAGGGGATGATAGGGGAAGAAGACTCTCCTTGCTCCTGAAAGGATAGGTATGTAAGTGATAAAAAATGAAAGGTTGTTAAAAAAAGAGATAGTGTTTTTTAAAGCACTTGGTCAGATGGAATGATCTGAAGCTTAGGAGCAACCGATGAAGACTTAGGAAGAGCATCTAAAAAAGATTTTCATCAGGTTTTAGGATCACCTATTGAAAAATAAGATCAATCGGCTAAAAGTTATACCTGGTTGAGGAAGCTCTTGATCAATATCAGGGAGAGGAAGCATTTCAAACTCAACATTCTGAGTGTCAACCCGCTCCTGAAGATTAAAAGACAGAAGAAGTTACAAACTAGATAATGAGAGCAGAAAAGGCAGCTTTTCTTACTTTTATATTGACATTTTCAATCAAGGATCGGCTACCGTCAGAGGTGTCTTTCTTCTTCTTCTTGGATATAACTTTGGTGGTTGGCTTGTCGGTTTTTTGCTTCTTAGAAGAACCAACTTCTTTTAAAAAGATGCTAAGAGTTTGGTCATCTGAGATGTCAGAAGCTTTCCTCTTCATCAAGGTTTTGATAGTAGGAGCATCACAGCCAATCCTTGGATTTGGACACCATATATTATAGTTTATTTTTGGAGGGTTCAAAGTGACCAAATCCTACAAGTATTTGCCATGTAATATCAGAAAAGAACAAATGATGAGAATATAGAACTTGAGAGGAATGAAGTCATACCTCATCAGTTACTTGAAAATCTGAGTTTAACTTGAGGCAGTAAGTTGCCACAGCCTCATTAAAGAGATAGAGGCACCATTGCTACCACCAGTTTTGGAAAGAAGATGAGGAAAAGGGTCGACAGTTCCATTCTTTGACCATCTTTAGGGAAACAGATTGCTCTAGTTGAAAATTTTTGTTGTACTCTAAAGCAGAGTCTACTGATTTCCTTGGTCTGAGCTTATCGACAAAGTAGAGAGCTAGGGGCACTTGGCCAAAACCTATTTGCCTAGCTGCCGTGACAGGATGATAAAATTCATAGGACATGAGAGGTTTTCCCTGCCATGCCTGATTTCAGTAGGCAGAAGGCAAGGCTTCATCAATTAGCATAGAATTTTCAAACCTTCATCATCACATTCTCTCTGAAATCTGAAGGTATATGGATTCTCAAGTTCTGCGATGTTTGGATATTAAAACCAGTGAAGATAGCTGCAGGGAATCCTCTATAAAAAATCTTGAAGAAGAAGTTGGCTAGTTCATCAATAAATATCGTAGCAACAGCTTCTCCAAATGAAGTGCATCTTCTCACCTTGGCATCATTAGCCAGTAGATTTTCTTGGCCATCTGGATACAATGATGGGAAAGATAAAGTTCTCAAGTCTGGGGTTGTCAGTCTGTGGAGATGGAGATTAAGCCAAAGCTGAAGCAACCACCAAGATCTAGTTATTGATGGGATACCTTTGTTCTCCATTAAACTTTGAGCTACTTTATTCAGCATACTGTATAAGACACCCAGGAGATACTTTCCCAGAGGTATATCTGAATTCACAGGCAACTTTTCTGCTAATGCAAGGAAATTTAAAGTTGGACCACAGTTCTGCCCACAGAATAAATACCTTTCCAGCCACATTTTCAGAAAAATTGTGTGCTCTCGTTCTGAAACACTAGACTGGGAGGTGTTGAAAGAGGCTATGTAACTGGACCAACCACCAGTTTTGAAGTTTCCAAGCTTGATGGAGGGTTTAACTTGAAGACTATGGGGGTTGATTGATCCAGTGACGTTTAAGCCGGTCAGCATATGCACATCGGCTAAATTTGGGGTCATGGGCCCTTGCTTGAACATGAAAGCATTGAAGGTACCCGACCAGAAATAACAGGCAGCTTTCAGCATTGATTCTTTCCTTTTCATGTCAGCTAGAGACAGAGTGATACATTGATCCAGATTACGAAGGATCCAGTCCGATTTCTTCTTGGCTTCCACTTTAATAAACCAATCCCTCCAGCCTGAGATAATCGATGGCCAGTTCCTAAAGGGAGTTTTGCCCCAATGATTCAAATCAAAATCTGAGGTCTTGAAAGGGATTCTTTGGGTCTCGGCTGTGATGACTTCAGTAGGATCAAGATTGCCTACTGGGCCGAGGAAAAAGTCGTTTGGACTGTCCTGGATCGGGATGAGGATTTGGTCGTGAAGCACCTGAAAATTCAAAATATGAGAAATATGTAGAGTAGAAGATCATCAGAGAGGGGGGATGCTAGAACCCCAAATTTTTACCTCAGGGATGAAATCTTGAGTCGACATTTGACTTGCGGGAGCACTAAATTTGAGTTCTTAAAAGATTTTTGCTTGAATTAAGTGGCGGCAGGCGTCTTCAAAGGCTAGGGTTTGAGAATGACCCTGAAGGAAAGGAATAACGGTTGGGAAGAAGGCTCAGCTAATCGACTAAGGAGAGATTAGTTGATCAGACCTCAAAGAAAGAAATAGCATTTTTGGAATAAAATAAATTTCATCCCAAAATTGGGGGGCATGTGTTTACACCAGATTTTGGACCGAAAGGATTGTTATTTTGTGAGCACAAACAACTGATTTATTGGTAAAAGGATCGGCCAGAAAAATAAAAAGGGGTGTTTGGACCCGGACATGACCAAAAGTTCATGTGGGCCAGACGTAACAGAAATTGAAGGCATTGTTGAGTTCGGCCGAGAAGTTTGAGTCCGGGTCGTCTTTTGTTTTATTTTTATGTAACCTAGTCGTGTTAGGACAGGAGTTGATCGGGTTATAAATAGCTGGAAACCTGTTTTTGTAAAAAAATGAATCAATCAATCAACACATCGGCCACAGGCCAAACCCTAGGAGTAGGAGTAAGGTAGAACCCGGCGAAACCTTCAACCAGACAGGACTGCATCGGCTCGACCGACCTCCGGTTTGCTTGTAAGTTTCACCATTGGCTTGTGTTATTGTTCAATAAGGCTGTATTTGGCATTGACCAAACTCTTGTTAAGCTATGACATGGCTAGTTATCGGTCTAAGTTCACCTTTTGTAAGACTGTCTTGACTCTGATCAATCTCTTGCTTTAGTCGACCTTGACTAGTTATCGGCTCTATTGGTTTTGGCAAGCCAATAGATTCATCAAGTTATCGATGTTGTTTATGCTTTAATGTTTTTTCTTTAAATTCAAACACATCTTTGTCCAATCAAGATTGACAAAGTAGCTTAAGCTCAAAAAGCTGTTTAGTTTCGGCTATCCAAAGGCTTTGTATGCTTACACCAAAGAAAATAGACGATCTAAGCCTCTCATCGACTATTTTGTGAATCTTGATTGTTACATGTTGTGCGTTCGAGATATCCGATAAAATCGTGGTTTGATCTAAGAGAAGATAGATCTAATCTAACATGTCTATTACGACTGAATTTCCGAACCCCATTGATATATATGATAGATTAGGTTTGTTCGATCTTAGACCAAATTATGGTTTTAACGGATAGATCTTGTTTGTGCTTCATGGACCCTATATCGGCTAAAATAGCTGATCTAGTTACGCTTTCTTCATGATGTGTACTTTTAAGTGGCCTGGAATTTACGGATCTACTCGTTGCATCGGACGTGATCTAGCTCGTCATCATCATGGCTGTATGGAGACACCCCACTGTTGGTGTTCAAGTTATTTTATCGATCTATTTGTTATTATGGCTGCATGGAAACACTCCACTGTTAACAAATAGAACTGCCTGTGCAATCAGTCGATCTGTTGATCTCATGCCGTTTAAACGTACACATAGATCTTTATTTTCTTCACATGTATAAGCTTATCGGTTGTTTTCTTGTTCTAAATATTTCTTTACATATACTATAGCCGTTTTACTTTATATCTTTATCAATGCTTTCACGCAATCTTTTGGGAGTTGACTTTGTAGTCATTGTCCTATAAACAATGGCTATATCAGAGCCGCATAATTTGGAACTGTCTGGCACCAAATCGGCAGGTTCCACAATTTGACAACTTTTTTCTTCTCCTTGTCAATTACAGGTCAAATTGACTGGCACGTCCGAGGTCACTCTCACCTAGATTCGGCACCGCCACCCTTTTGAAGGTCCAGGAGGTCAAGACCCTGCTCCGTACGCCCTCTGATGACCGTGTTCGAGTGTGTTGGCACACTTGACCAGATTTTCGTGTCAACAGTATGTTATCACCTTGACCTATTTCCACTTGTATTGGAGAATCATTGTTTTACAGGTTACAAAAGTGAATACAGTGGAAAAGGCGAGAAGAATATGCTTTTTGACAAAGCGTAAATCCAAGGAATATGGGAGAAGCCCATCTAAAGATTTCATTTGGGCTGGAAACCACCAAAACATCAACATGCATCAAGCCAAGGACCCACCACGCAAAGGCGGTGGCCAGTGGGCCCACCAGGGGTGCAGGCGCACCGCCCCTGGCCCCACTGGTCACCGACCTCCTATGGCGGTTGCATGGCGGCATGCAGACATTGGTTATGAAGGTTTCCATGTTTAGATCCTCTGAACCGACCATGTTGTAGTATAAATAAAGGGGTAGAGCTCCCTCTCAAATAGGTCATCACACATCAACACATTGTTTAGTCATTCCACTTTGTATTTGGAGCTCTCTACCTTAGTTTAGATCTTCTAGTAGATGGAGCAAGTGCTACTTGGAAGAGAGGAGGAGAAGTTGTAAGGATCAACTTGGTATGAATACTAAGTTCCTCTTTTCATACTTGTTCTTGTTCTCTTATGATCAACATTGTTATGTTCTTGAATTAGAGCTATGTTCTTGTGCATTGTTCATCGTTCTAGAGCTAGTTCATAGTTTTAGATCTTTGTTCATCATGAACACGAATACTGTTCTTTATTCAACATGTTTAGATCTTGATAGCTTACTGATATGTGTTGGGTGGTGTTTTGCCGTGCCTTTGGGTGCGCTTACATCTTTATCGGGGAAGTGTAAGTGTTCTTTATGTGCGCGAGAGTGGTTCTCGGGTATATGGAGATGGGTGAATGCCTGGCTTAGTCCATGGTTGAGGGGTAGGCGGCAGGTGGTGACAGCCCTGTCCGTCCCTTGTAATCCCCCACGTTCGGCTTTGGGGTAGGAGTCTAAATTGCTTGGTGTATCCTGCTGGCAGACCAATGTTCCCGGGTCTCCTAATCCATTCAATACTTAGCACTATGTCGGTGTTTGTTAACCGGCAACTCATCACGGGGTTTCTCGAGATGATTTGTTCGGTGGGGATCGGTGTTCGTAGAACTCGGCGAGAACACAGGGACAACGATTTATACTAGTTCAGTCCGCTAAATAGCGTAATACCTTACGTCCAGTGGCGGCGTGTGCCTTGTGTTATGATTCAAGATTAAATGATGGGGGTATGCGCCTGCTTCTCCTTATATAGCCTGGTAGAGCACGGCGCATACCGAGTCCTAGTCAGTTACAACAGAAGAGTCCTATTCTATTTACAAGACTTCCTTTAGTAGACCGACTAAGTTACAATTAGAGTCCTAATCCATGTCTACTTTGTATCACGTCTTCGGATCTCCCGTGACTTCCAGGACTGGTCCGAGTAATTATCTACTGACGATATCTCTGACATTCTGGTCCGTCAAGCCCCCGAGCTCTTCAATGATTCTCTAAAACGTTATCTTCTGATTTCTTTCAAGAATCGTCCGAGTAATGTCTTGAGAAATCTTGATGTGCTCTATAGGAAGGAATAAACTCCAATGGTGTGCACTTTTTAGAAAAAGTGCACCCATAGGGTGTAGCCCCCGAGCCTCTTGTTATTTTAACAAAAATGACTTTGAGGATCTTCAAAAAAATTTCCAGATAACTTTGTTTGAGTCAACTCTTCCTTGATGATATATACCTTGCAGCCCCCGAGTCTGAATTCTGAGTACCTGAAGGAGTCAGTATTTAGGGTCTTGGATATATCATCCGAGTGGTCCTTAAAGATAGCAAGAGATGAGTACATGACAGTGTCTTAAAGTAATCCGTCCAAGTGATAATATTTTTAGCTTCAGGTGGGTAATGTTTTCATCAAACGTCCCTTTTCACCCCCCACTAAGTAAAAATCACTCTGAAGGACACCAATAATTGACTAGTGACTGTACCGCCTGCCCACTTTAATGATTCTTTGTCGTTTTGTGTAACTGCAACACTTTTGTCTTTTTCAATTGAAGTCGGCACGTGAAGCAGATAAGCCTTAGCAATGTCAGGCTCTCGTGGGTAATAGTACGCATGTGGGTGCAGTTATCAAGCTCCACCATTGTGTTCATAGACTCGGTCCATAAACCAATAAGGGTCGCTTATAAATACCCTGCCTTGAGAGCAAGATTTCCATACCGTTTGCATTGTGTGACATAGTAGAGATGTTTGAGCCCCCTGGTCTTGTACTCTTTCTTATGTAGAGTAGGTGAAGTGCCCAGAAGAACTCTTACGAAGGGATCATCCATCAGGGTGGTTTCCAAGTGGTCGTGAGTAGAGGGATACAGAGTTGTGCCTAGAAGAACTCTTGTGACTCCCGCATCGCTGATAGCCTCGGGGTCATAGTTTGTCAAAAGGCGTCGGGATTTGGACCGACTATCAAGCTCCTTGTGTGCTTAGATAGAGCCCAAAACCCACCTTGGGATGTACTGAAAAGATAGTATCTACCCAAGGTTCTGTGCCTGCTTGCTCCGACTCACTGAACCCAAGTCATGATGTACTGAGCATCAAGGCTTTGTACCTTGATTACACTAGAGTAGTGTTTTACATCCTGGTTGAGCTTGTGCTTGAAACTGTTTGTAAGCATCTGCATTGTCTCAAGATGTAATTGAGTACCTCTGTGTAATTCCGAGTAATATTTGATAAGATTCGGGTACTATTCTTGTTTGCAAAGAGGTGATGACTTTTGTTTGCGAAACTGCACGTTATTTTCTCTGACGCCGTTTAGACCATACCGACACCCGTTAGGGTTGTTGACGGTTCTATAACGCCGTCTGAGGAGACTAAACGGTAGCCCATGATAGATCTATAATAAGCTGCCGTTGCTTTGTGGTTTCTTCACGCATTCAAAGTGCTGCATCCTCACCTTTAGTCTTGTGCAACCAGTGCTGGTTATAGTCAATCCCTTAGTGGATGCATAGAAAGACCCTAGTGGTATCTATGGGTCCCAAGAAGCAATCCCGGGGAGAGAAGAAGAGAAAAACCACTGGCGGAAAGCCGCGCCACCCATGCCCTCCAGCTGAAGTTCTTGCTTGGAAGAATCCTGACACGAAGGAGATAGAGTTGGTGCATCTGGCCCAGCAGGGTTTACTCTGATCTCAGCCGATGGACGGGTGGAAGGTACCCATCGATCACCGCGCCCCAGCCCTCGATACGACCGAGATTGTGATGTTTAAATCGTTCGTCGAACGCGGGTTAGGTCTCCCTACATCTGACTTTCTGAGGGGATTACTCAATTACTATGGTTTGACCCTCAATCATATCACTCCAAATGTTGTCTTTCATATTGCTATCTTCGCCCACCTCTGTGAACCTTTTCTGGGGATATGTCCCTCCTTCGCTCTTTTCCGCTTTTTCTTTTGGGTGAAGTGACAGCCGAGTGATGCAAAAGTAGAAGTAGTTGGCAGAGCTAGCATTCAACTTAGATTAGAATGTAGCTAGTCAATATATATCTGTAGAGTTGTCGGAGTCAGTCCGGGAGTGGGCTAGTGGCTGGTTCTATGTAGCCAACCCGCCTCCGGCGCTTCGTCGTCATGACGGGTGGCCACCTCAAAAGAACCTTCGTTGGAAGGAGAAGATTTCTTTTGAAGAAATAGAGGTGATCCAGCCTCTGATTGATATGATTGGAGCTTTGAAGTTGAGCGGGCTGAATGGGTATACCGTAGTCCAAGATTTTACCACAAGCCGAGTTCATCCATTGCAGCAACGAGCCAATTTTGGCTTCGAGTACCTTGGCATGAAGGACCCGAGTTGGCATTCTGTTGAACAACATTGAAATGGAGAAATCTTGAGGAGGATGAACCGGTTGCTAAAGAGCCGTGAACACCTCGTACCAATGATGACCACATTCTCCGCCGTCAATCCACCTTTGGAGGTAAGAAATCTTAACATCTGTCGTATCTGCTTATGTTTATCGACTAAATGCTAATATCGTTCCTTTTTGTCATGATAGAATCAAGGACGGAACAACAATGATTGCCCTCCGCTACCCTCAACAAGTGAAGAGGGGGAGGCATCATTCATGAAGGTCCTATCTGAAGGACCGAAAGTGCAACCAGAAAGCGACCAGAGGGGGGGTGAATGGGAGCTTCAAAATTTCTTTCAGAAACTTGTTGCCACTGTCCCGAGAATTACCCCAAGAGCAAACCTAGAGCTTGCGAGTGTCCATGACCCTAGATGTAGGGTGGATGCTTCCAAAAAGCATAGCGAGACACTACACACCTCTAGAAACCCAATGCAAAAGCCGGAAATCAAAACCGACAACGGACGAACGAACCGCGGACGAAATAGTGCTGAGGACACAGCATCGGACACTGGTCAGACACTGGAAGCGTCCGATGTAAAATGACACTTAATGAAACCTTACTGGACTGGCATCGGACGCTGCTACAGTAAAGCCCTAGCGTCCGATGTAAGACCCTCGGACGCTCCGATGGCAACGGACGCGCCGATGGTCAGCGTTCGATGCTCCTTAGAAAACACTGTCAGATGACACGTGGCAACAAACGCTCCGATGATATGAACTCAGCGTCCGATGCTCACAAACAGAGCATCCGATGGTCCCGATTCAGCACAGTTCTTCCGTGAAATTCACTCGATCTCCTCTGAATCAAAAGCTCTAAGGCTTAGAGTTGGTATGAGGAGTTCCTAGGAGGTTAGTGAGCTATCCCAAAGACATCATGGCTCGAACCTAACTCCCAATCGGTGAATCGGAAGAATTCGGGGCAAAAGGAGCAAAACTCGATCCAAAACGAAAATCGACTGATCTACTAGCTCGTGAGGTTAAGGAAGAATTCCTTCGGTAGAAAGATGCACCACATCATCTAGAACAACTCAGTTCTAATGGAATCGCAAAAGACACACTGAGTGAAGAGATCGATCAACGGGAAAATCGTGGAGAAAAGCAATCCATGAAGAACAAGTACAAAACGCGAATCACAACCACAAATTTGCAACCGTGTGGCTACCACACGCTACAACAGTGAGATTACGGTCTCACTTCCTCAAAATCTCCAGTACACAGAGGTATGATTCTCTGTGGATCTCAGTAGCTACAACAGGGGATTGGGAGAGCAGGAAAACCCTAAAGAGCAAAATGACTGAGATAGGATGGGAGCTGGGTGTCTCCTTCTACTTATCCTAATTCTAGTTCCCACTCTACCCCTAACTAATTACAGAGCGAACCAGCTAAACCCTAGGGTTATTCTGGACCAACTCGAAGATAGTTGTGATCCGACGGCCACGCCCGCACAAGTGGTAGCGTTGCCTCGACGCAACCTCACCGATTGCCGCCACGTGTCGCCACCGCTCTGCTTGTCCTTTTCCCGGACTTCGTCCCCGGTTTGGTGGCCCAAACCGGGAAACCAGCCTTCACGTCCAACCCCCGGTTTTGAGGCCCAAACCGGGAAACCAGCCGTCCATCGCCTGAGTTTTGTGGCCCAAACTCAGAAACCCGCAGCACCCAGGTTTTGAGGCCCAAACCTGGAAACCGTCCTCAGCCCGAGTTTTGTGGCCCAAACTCGGAAACCATCAGCGCCCAGGTTTTGAGGCCCAAACCTGAAAACCGTCCACTCGGTGGTTTTTCTGTGGCTCAACCACCAAACCGAGCCGTAGAGGGGATGCACCGCCCGTGCACCCCGTCCACCCGCAAGTCTTCGCTCGTCGCTGTCCCAGGCTGTCAGCCACCACAGCTGATCCTCAGGCCACTGGTCCCTCAGTCCAAGCCTCACGTTCGCCCTTCGCTACTCTCGGTCCATCGGCACGGCACGTCTCTACTTGACCTTCACCTTGCCTTTGATCACGGTATCCGTGCTCGACACCTGCACAACACAAGCCAAAGAACATGCGCATTATCCCAGTTGACAATCACTCATCACTCAGAGACTCGACATACACCCATGTATCCGCTATCTCCCCCTTGATGAGTGCATTGTCAACTACCAACACAAATCATAATGGAATAAAGGAAGGGAGGAAGAAGGAGAGAGAACTTGACCAAATGACCTAAAAGCATAACAAAGCCGAAGAAGGTCAAGTGAAAGAGCAAAACAACTTGGTTCCCAAAGATATGGGCAACGGCTCAACGCAACCAAGCAAAGCAAAGCTAGCCCTCAAGAAGAGGTAGAACAGGCTCAACACCGCTAGCGAGAAAGCTTGATACCAATTGAAGGATCAACTGAAATTCAAGCAAAACAGAGCTAGCCCTCAAGAAGAGGCAGAACGGGCTCAACACCGCTAGCGAGGAAGCTCGATACCAACTGAAGAAAGCTTGATACAAACTGAAGAGCATAAAGACAAAGTTGCTAGTCCCTCAAGAAAGAGGCAAAGGCTCAACACAACCAGCTGCCAAAAATGCTCCGTACCAAGTAAAGGCTTCAGAAAAGCTCTGAATAAATTGGAAAGTTCAAAATCTGAGCCAACTCAAACTCCCCCTCCAATAGTGCACACAACCAGGAAATCTCCCCGTAGTTGATCTAATTTCTCCCCCTTAGTTCAACTCGGAAAGCACATGATTTGCAACATTTTCTCCCCCTTAGTTGAAAATGCACTATCAAGGAACTCCCTTCCAAATGCATATGAGTTAAAATGCAAGTTAGCAGCTTCAGAAATATAGTCGATAGAATATGAAGATACTAGACAAAGTGCTGATCCAATGACTCAACAATATGCACATAATGCTAGCAAAGGCTCAAACTGATCACTAAATACGAAATCTGAACATTGGAGCAAAAAGGGCAGTTTTCAGCCAAAAAGGTATTGACCATCAAAATAGCACTAAGCATGTATAGACAGGAAGTCAAACAAGTGCTAAACATGTATACAAGGTGAACTACCCCTAGCATAGTTCAACCATCATGCTATAGAATGAAACATAGACTTGTGTATCCAAATTTTATCGGAGTTGCAGCGGTTAAAAATTACATAAGTTCAAATTTCAGCATGTGATTGTGAGAGGTTGAAAGCTTGTCATTGCCTAACTTTTCAATTGTGCGAAGCCTATGCAGACGCAATCAGAAGCTTAAAGCAACAATTTCGGTCATACACTACACAGCTCAAGTTTAACTCAAAGTGCAATGAGAAATAGTCTCGAAACTGTGATGTGCTGACAAGCAATCCCATCTCGATCTTTCCAATTCACTTAACTTGGTTCAAAGATTAAAGCAGAATATGAACATACCAAGCAAGTTAATGACTCAACACTAGAGACATAGCAACCTAGCATATATGAGAAGCACAAGAGATTTCAACACATTCTACACATGCTAGTTGCATATCTCAATGGTGAACATTTTCCAGTTTTATGTTCATTAATCAAATTCACCATTCATAAAATAGCTCAGCTCACAACATGTATCAGTGATCAGAAAGAGCATAAACTACATCATCATCATAAAGCATCGAAGCATACACTGTACAAAACATAGTCACATTCTAAAGATTATATACATGAAGCTCTGAATGTAAATATGTAAGATGAAATTGAGAAAAGATACCAATTGAAAAACACAAAGTCAGTTTATGATACAAAAACAAAATGTTTCCCTCATCTAAAAGGGGAAACACACACCAAGCTCACCTCTCAACCTAGCAAAAGTTGATTGGTCCAAAGGCTTGGTGAAAATATCAGCCAACTAATGATGAGTATCGACATGGCAAAGGTCGATATCACCCTTCTCATAGTGGTCTCGCAGAAAATGAAAGCGCACATCAATGTGTTTGGTCTTAGAGTGCAGCACGGGGTTCTTAGCAACGCTAATAGCACTCGTGTTATCACAAAGCAAGGGAACGCGAGAAAAACTCAGACCGAAATCACGCAAAGTGGCCATCATCCAAAGCAATTGGGAACAGCAGCTAGCCACAGCAACATACTCAGCCTCCGTGGTAGACTGGGCGACACTAGACTGCTTGCGAGAAGACCACGATACAAGAGAAGAACCAATAAACTGACAAGTCCTAGAAGTGGACTTGCGCTCCAGACGGCAACCAACAAAATTGGCATCGGAATATCCGCAAAAGCAGAGGGTGGAGGAAGCAGAATACCAAATCCCAAATTTTGGAGTGAAGCATAAGTACCTCATAATGCGATTGACCGCCTGACGGTGAGAGGTGTGCGGCGACGATTGAAATCGCGTGCAAAGACACACCGCGAACTGAATGTCCGAGCGTGTCGCCGTCAGGTACAACAGCGACCCGATCATACTCCGGTACTCCTTCTGGTCCACAGCTTCTCCATCCTTGTCTGCATCCAGGGCCGTCGTGGTCGACATGGGTGTGGGAAGAGGCTTGGCCTCACCCATATCGAATTTCTTCAGGATATCCTTGGTATACTTAACCTGGTGCACAAACGTTCCCTCTCGAGATTGCTTGATTTGCAATCCGAGAAAAAACGTCAACTCGCCCATCATGCTCATCTCAAACTCCCTGCTCATAGTATCTGCAAACTCGGCAACCAAAGCGTGAGAAGAACCACCGAAAATGATATCATCCACGTAAATCTGGACCAAGAGAGTATCTGATGCGAACCCGCTAGGGTTTTTGCCCGATCTTTCGATGAGAAACGGGGATAACTCGATTGGTGGATGGAGATGACGTTCACGGCCCGACTACAGCCCTCAAGACCGCGCCTTAGCAACCGATACACCACGTCCAATAGCCGTCACGATCTTGTGGAGCGCGACAACCAGCCCCTAGGGCTCCCGTCCTGCAAGCAATCGAAGAACTAGCAAGAACGAGGAAACAAGCACTGAATTTGCAAGATGAAATTGAAGGTTTCAAACTGAATCTTAATCAACAATGGGGTTCCGAAGACAAGGAGACGGGCGGCTGATCCTGCACGCGCGCCTACAAGCAAGTAGCTAAGGCTAAACTTGATCTAAACAAAACCCAACCCAACCATGGCGGCTATAGAGGGATATAAGTAGATGGATTGACGACCAAAAGAGTGTTGGGGTCGTCCTCCAACCCTAGGACGCGTCCCTAATGGACCCAACTTGATACATGGGCCATAAGCCCAAAATGAGGTGACGCAGCACCCTGGACAGCAAGACCTGTCGACGGTAATTGGATCATTGCCGCTGCTGCCGAACAGATATTGACGTGAGACTTGATTCATATGAAAGTAAACTTGATAAGCTTTCCAACAAGTCCTGAAGCGCCTGAATCCGAATCCGTATGCAACCGTGGTGGCGGTCACAAGTTGGTGCTTTGCTGCAGTCCGAATCCAGCTAGCGCGAGTCCTTCTCCCTTTCGGTCTTCTCCTTGGTTCCTAATCAAAACAAGAGTGCACGCGTTTCCATTGTCTAAACAAGATGGACAAGAGCTTATCATGGAACTCACTTGATGATTAAGTTGACGAGCACGAGCACGAGTAAGAGGACCAGCTATAGGTTGTGTCGGAGAGGATGTATCGCTGGTGTTGATGTCCTCATCATTCTCCCTTTCTTGCATTTGAGTCGTCCTCGACTCAAGCTCATCTTCCTCACCCAAATAAGGCTTCAAATCTGCAATGTTAAATGTGGGACTAACCCCAAAATCTACAGGAAGATCAAGCTTATATGCATTCTCGTTAATTCGTTGCAGCACTTTAAAAGGACCATCAGCTCTAGGCATCAATTTGGATTTTCTCAGTTCTGGAAATCTATCTTTTCGCAAATGCAACCAAACCAAATCCCCAGGTTCCAGAATCAATTGCTTTCTACCTTTATCTCCAGCACATTTGTACTTAGCATTCATGCGCTCTATGTTTTCTTTAGTGGCTTCATGCAATTTTAACATCAATTCAGCACGTTGCTTAGCATCAAAATTCATTTTTTCAGAACTTGGCAAAGGCATTAAATCAATAGGAGCACGTGGCAAGAAGCCATAGACAATCTCGAAAGGACACATTTTTGTAGTAGAATGCAATGAACGATTATAAGCGAACTCAATATGAGGCAAACATTCTTCCCACATCTTAATATTCTTCTTTAAAACAGCCCTTAACATAGTGGATAAAGTTCTATTTACTACTTCAGTTTGACCATCAGTTTGGGGATGACAAGTGGTGGAAAATAAAAGCTTAGTCCCCAATTTAAACCACAAAGTCTTCCAAAAATGACTAAGAAATTTAGCATCACGATCAGAAACAATTGTGTTGGGCACACCATGTAAGCGAACAATTTCTTGAAAGAACAAATCAGCAATATTTGTAGCATCATCAGTTTTATGACATGGTATGAAATGTGCCATCTTAGAAAATCTATCAACAACCACAAACACACTATCACGTCCCCTCCTAGTCCTTGGTAATCCCAACACAAAGTCCATAGATATATCCTCCCAAGGAGCATTAGGAACAGGAAGAGGTAGATACAAACCGTGGGGATTTAACCGTGACTTTGCCTTTTGACATGTTGTGCAACGAGCAACAAACCTCTCCACATCTCTCTTCATCCTTGGCCAAAAGAAATGACCAGCAAGTATGTCCTCGGTCTTCTTTGCTCCAAAATGTCCCATCAAGCCACCTCCATGTGCTTCCTGCAACAACAACAAACGAACAAAGCTAGCTGGAATGCATAGCTTGTTAGCTCTAAACACAAACCCATCACTAACGATGAATTTGTTCCATCCTTTTCCATCTTTACAATGCAGCAACACGTCTCTAAAATCAGCATCGTGAACATATTGGTCCTTAATTGTTTCTAACCCAAAGATCTTATAATCAAGTTGATTCAGCAAAGTATATCTCCGTGACAAAGCATCAGCAATAATATTCTCCTTCCCTTTCTTGTGTTTAATAATATAAGGAAAAGATTCAATAAATTCAACCCATTTTGCATGCCTACGATTCAGTTTTCCTTGATTACGAATATGTTCTAAAGATTCATGATCAGAATGGATAACAAACTCTTTGGGCCACAAATAATGCTGCCATGTCTCTAATGTTCGAACAAGAGCATAGAGTTCTTTATCATAAGTAGAATAATTGAGAACAGGCCCACTCAATTTCTCACTAAAATATGCAATAGGTTTTCCCTCTTGTAACAAAACACCTCCCAGACCAATTCCACTAGCATCACATTCAAGCTCAAAAGTCTTATTAAAATCAGGAAGTTGTAGGAGAGGCGCATGAGTTAACTTATCTTTCAACATGTCGAATGAATTCTCTTGTGTTTTGCCCCACTCAAAAGGCACCCCCTTTTTGGTAAGCTCATTCAATGGTGCAGCAATGGTGCTGAAATCCTTCACAAAACGGCGATAGAATCCAGCAAGTCCTAGGAAACTCCACACCTGGGTGATAGTCTTTGGGACAGGCCATCCCTGTATAGCTTCCACCTTGGCTTGATCAACCTCAATTCCCTGTGGAGTTACAACATAACCAAGAAAACACACTCGATCGGTGCAAAAGGTGCACTTCTCAAGGTTACCAAATAAACGTGCCTCGCGTAGTGCATTAAAAACAGCACGTAAATGATCAAGATGTTCATCCAATGATTTGCTGTAAATTAATATATCATCAAAATATACGACAACAAATTTCCCAATGAAAGCACGCAAAACCTCGTTCATTAATCTCATGAAAGTACTAGGTGCATTAGTTAACCCAAAAGGCATGACTAACCACTCATATAAACCAAACTTAGTTTTGAAAGCAGTTTTCCATTCATCTCCCAATTTCATACGAATCTGGTGGTACCCACTACGTAAATCAACTTTTGAAAACACAACAGCACCACTCAGTTCATCTAGCATATCATCTAATCGTGGAATAGGGTGTCGATATCGAATGGTGATATTATTAATAGCTCTACAATCAACACACATACGCCATGTTCCATCTTTCTTAGGCACTAAAATTACTGGAACAGCACAAGGGCTAAGGGATTCTCGCACATAACCTTTGTCCAGTAGTTCTTGCACTTGTCGCTGAATTTCCTTTGTTTCTTCCGGGTTTGTCCTGTATGGCGCACGGTTTGGCAAAGACGCACCAGGAATAAGATCAATTTGGTGCTCAATCCCGCGTAATGGTGGCAGCCCCGCTGGTACCGCACTTGGAAACACATCGGAATACTCCTGCAAAACGTTAGCAACAGCAGGGGGCAAAGAACATTGCATATCCTCAATTGAAATCAAAGCATCCTTGCATATCAAAGCATAAGCAACAGAAGTGGATGCATTGAACTCATTAATATCTGATTTGGTAGCTATCATACAACGTCCTTTCAGTTTTATCTCATCTTTGTTACCAATTACAGATTTATCATTTTTACTGCTCTCGCTCTTTGCTTTAGTAGCCCTTGCAACATCAGTTTGCATAATAGTTTCAGGGGACATAGGATGCAGCACAATTTTTCGATCATGGTATAGAAAAGAATACTGATTTGATCTACCATGATGCATAGAATCTCTATCAAATTGCCAAGGTCTACCTAGCAGAATGTTACAAGCTTGCATAGGCACAACATCACATTCAACAATATCTTTGTAGGATCCGATGGAAAAATTGATTCTCACAAGTCTAGTTACCTTTGCCTTACCACTGTTGTTCAGCCATTGGATGTAGTAGGGATGCGGGTGTGGTTTGGTGTTGAGGGCAAGTTTCTGCACCATATCGCTGCTTGCCAAGTTGTTGCAGCTACCTCCATCAATGATCATGCGGCAAGAACGCTCTTTGATGACACACTTTGTTTGGAATAAAATATGTCGCTGATTTTGCTCCGCCTTCTCCATTTGTGCACTAAGCACTCGCTGCACGATCAAGCTTTCATAGTGGTCCGCTTCACCTGCATTAATATGTTCTTCTATTTGTTCTTCATTACCTGCATGGTCAGTCGCAAGCAGTGCAAGCGTGTCTTCATCAAAATCACTAGCAGATGAGCACTCACCATCATCTTTGACAATCATAACTCGCTTGTTTGGACAGTCACGCATCATGTGTCCATATCCCTTGCACCGGTGACATTGTATGTTGCTTGTTCTGCCCGTCGATGCCACGGATGAAGTACTCGCAGCAGGCTTTTGCATCGTCTTTGCAACTGAATTTGTGGGAGCAGCTCGAGACTTGTCACTAGATGATGGAGTAGACATACGTGTAGATGGAGTTGTAGTCATGCGTTGCTGCCATGAATTAGCCTTCCCTGCAGAAATATTAGTCCTTGCGCTAGCACGTCGTCCCTGCACTTCCCTTTCAGCTTTACAAGCAAGATGAAACAAACGGGTTACACTATTGTATTCTTTGTAAGCGAGGATGTCCTGAATTTCCCGATTTAACCCACCCAAAAATCTAGCCATAGCCGGTTCCTCATCCTCCTCTAGGTTACAACGCAACATACCCGTTTGTAATTCCTGATAATATTCTTCTACACTTTTAGCACCTTGTCTCAATTGCTGCAACTTATTTATCATATCACGGGCATAGTAAGATGGAACAAATCTAGCTCTCATGGCTCGTTTCAGCGCATCCCAAGTTCTAGGTAAGTTATTAGGATTTTTCTTTCCATATTCTATCCACCAAACAGAAGCAAAATCCATAAACTCACTAGTAGCAGCCCTAACACGTGTAGTCTCAGGAAATTCATGACATGCAAACTTTTGATCAACAGCAATCTCCCAAGTAATGTAGGCATCAGGGTCATATTTACCATCAAAAGGAGGTATCTTAAATTTAATCTTACTGAAAGCATCATCATTATTGTGTACCTCGCGTCGGCGGTTGCCACCCATACCTCTACGGTTGTGACGTAGGCGTCGTCGATCACGAGCGTCTGGATCATCATGCTCAGTATCAGCAGTGTAGTCATCTTCATGACTACCGTGCTCTCGATCTCCCTCCTTTTCTTCTTTATGCTTCTCTTTATCTTCGGTGTGGAAGTCATCAAATCGCCTTAGAAGAGCAGCAAGGCTTTTGTCCACACTAGCAACGGATTCCTCCAAACTTGTAAGCTTGTTGTTTGTGGCCATCTGCGTAGCCTCCAACTGCCCCAGCTTTTCATTTGTCACCTGCAAGTCAGTATCAAGTCCCTCTGTGTGCAGCTTCACCTTCCTTTCAAAATGCTGTATGATGCCCTTAGTGCGAGGTGTATGTAGTGTTTCGTTATCATCATCTCCCCCTGTCATGGTTCAAAAACAAAGACAACAAGAAAGGCAAGTGAAGAAATAAAAGCCCTACAACTACTAGGATGTAGCTACAGCAAGTCTCTCACACTCAACTTGTTACACAAGTTCTTACCAATTCTTACCTTGCTTGACAGGAGGGGTCGTCTACCAACAAGTCTTCAGCAATGGATGAAGTGTATCGGTGCTGCGGCACAAGACCTGTCAAGCTGTAGAGTATGTGGAGCTATAGGTGGGCTGAAACAAGGAACGAACTAGCAGCACGTTAGTTATAAAGGCGAGCTGAATAAATGTTCGACGACGGTACTGTGCTGGTCCTAGGCTAGACCGTGCTAGAGATGCGAGCCTGGACACAAAGGAAAACCACAGCACACCCCTGAAAACAAGGTGGAACAAACCTAAAATCAATATGAAAAACAACCCCTTTTCTTTTGACTCTTTTTTTTTTCTTTTTTTTTGGGCAACCTCAAAAACTGATTATATGAACAAAAGAATACAAAGGAGCAATTCTCTACACACACTTTTTCCGAAAGTACAGGGGTATTCCGGTAAGAAGAAGATACTCTCTCTCTCTTTAGAGTAAGGCCGAACAAGTATGGAGTTATCTTTCTTTTGGATCACAGAAGGACTCACGTAGATGGAGTTCAGGATATATTAACAAGCGGACTCCAAGTTCTACTCGGTTTCCACTCAGAACCAACCACAAACGGATTCCACCTATTGCCGAGTTCTACTCGGTTTCCTTTTTTTTATCACGTTGGTGGAACTCAGATTGGAACTCAACTCGATCCGGACCAAGACCACAGTTCAATTCGGACTTCACAACAGATTCGACAGAGAGAAGATATGGTAATACTCGGCTGTGTATAGATGGTGACAAGAACTCGAAACTCTAAAGGACTAGACACTAAGACCAGCAACTCGACACAAACCGAAGCAACGCAAATTCAACAAGCCCTAACTAAACGGTACTAGCCAAGGCACAAAGGTTTAATAGGATTATGGAAAAAACTAATCTACTATATTTTTTTTTGGCTTTTCTGGACTATAGGAAATTAATTAAAAACAGCAATGGATTAGAAGTCTCTCACCGAAGAACCTTGCTCTGATACCAACTGATGCGAACCCGCTAGGGTTTTTGCCCGATCTTTCGATGAGAAACGGGGATAACTCGATTGGTGGATGGAGATGACGTTCACGGCCCGACTACAGCCCTCAAGACCGCGCCTTAGCAACCGATACACCACGTCCAATAGCCGTCACGATCTTGTGGAGCGCGACAACCAGCCCCTAGGGCTCCCGTCCTGCAAGCAATCGAAGAACTAGCAAGAACGAGGAAACAAGCACTGAATTTGCAAGATGAAATTGAAGGTTTCAAACTGAATCTTAATCAACAATGGGGTTCCGAAGACAAGGAGACGGGCGGCTGATCCTACACGCGCGCCTACAAGCAAGTAGCTAAGGCTAAACTTGATCTAAACAAAACCCAACTCGACCATGGCGGCTATAGAGGGATATAAGTAGATGGATTGACGACCAAAAGAGTGTTGGGGTCGTCCTCCAACCCTAGGATGCGTCCCTAATGGACCCAACTTGATACATGGGCCATAAGCCCAAAATGAGGTGACGCAGCACCCTGAACAGCAAGACCTGTCGACGGTAATTGGATCATTGCCGCTGCTGCCGAACAGATATTGACGTGAGACTTGATTCATATGAAAGTAAACTTGATAAGCTTTCCAACAAGTCCTGAAGCGCCTGAATCCGAATCCGTATGCAACCGTGGTGGCGGTCACAAGTTGGTGCTTTGCTGCAGTCCGAATCCAGCTAGCGCGAGTCCTTCTCCCTTTCGGTCTTCTCCTTGGTTCCTAATCAAAACAAGAGTGCACGCGTTTCCATTGTCTAAACAAGATGGACAAGAGCTTATCATGGAACTCACTTGATGATTAAGTTGACGAGCACGAGCACGAGTAAGAGGACCAGCTATAGGTTGTGTCGGAGAGGATGTATCGCTGGTGTTGATGTCCTCATTAGTATCATTGTCTTGCTTGAGGAGAAAGAGCGTTTTATCCACACATCCCATTTTAAAACCCTTAGCAAGCAAAAAGGTTTTCAACCTATCATACCAGGCTCTAGGGGCTTGTTTCAAACCATACAACGCTTTGTGAAGTTTAAAAACATGGTTTGGAAACTTGGGATTTTCGAAATCGGGGGGTTGTTTCACATACACCTCCTCTTCTATGTAGCCGTTTAGGAAGGCACTCTTGACATCCATTTGAAAAAGTTTAAACCCTTTGGATGCAGCAAAAGCCAAGAGTATCATAATCGCCTCCAAACGAGCTATAGGAGCAAAAGTCTCCTCATAGTCTATCCCCTCCTTCTGACTATACCCCTGGGCTACAAGTCTGGCCTTGTTTCTCACAACGTGGCCATCCTCTCCTTGTTTGTTTTTGAAAACCCATTTTGTCCCAATAGGGTGACACTTAGGAGGAAGAGGAACAAGAACCCAAACCCGATTTCTCTCAAAGTTCTCAAGCTCCTCATGCATGGCATTGACCCAATCTGGATCCGTCAAAGCGTGTCCAACATCTCGGGGTTCAAAATCAGCAACAAATGCAGAATGAGCAAAGTGAGAGATTTGTTGTGACCTTGACCGAGTGACACGTTCGCCGATGCTGCCGATCATCTGTTGAGGCAGGTGTTGGCGCTGAATGTGTCGTGGTGCCTCCCGAGCTGATGTAGCCTCCCCCTCAACAACAGCTGGTGCCTCCCCGGGTACAAAGGTACCGCTCGGGGTGGCTGATCCCACGGCCCCCACGTAGTCAAAGAAGAAGGGCCGGGGCCGTGAGTGGTAGTAGAGGCCGCTCTTTGCGGTGCAGCAGGTGGAGGTGGTGCTGGGTCATCCATCCCTTCAGCACCCTCTTCCTCATCATCAAAAAGAGGCTCGCCAACCTCATGATCACCTGCATGCTCAAAACGAGAAGAAGGACAAACCATGGTCTCGTCGAAGGTGACATTGGATGTCTCCATGACTCAGTTAGTATCAAGGTTAAGTACACGATATGCTCGAGTGTGAGTGCCATAACCCAAAAATACACCATCAGAAGAACAAGACACAAACTTGTCCAAGTTGCCCTTTTTGAGTATAAAACAATGGCAACCGAAAACTCTAAAATAACTCACTTTGAGCTGTTTTCCAAAACGCAACTCATAAGAGGTCTTTTTCAAGAAGGCTCAGAGAAAAATGCGATTGGAAATGTAGCATGCAGTGCTCATAGCTTCGGCCCAATATCGCCTAGGAGTCCTATGCTCATCGAGCATCGTCCTGGCCATCTCTACAAGGGTCCGATTCTTCCTTTCTACAACACCATTCTGAGGCGGTGTGTAGGGAGAAGAAAACTGATGCTCTAAACCCAAAGAGTTACAAAACTTCTCAAAATCCGAGTTTTTGAACTCGGAACCATTATCACTTCTAATAGCTCGCATTGAGTTCAAAGGGAACTCATTCTAAAGACGCAAAATCAGATTGCGAGCAAAAGAGAAAGTCTCAGTTTTCTTAGCTAAAAAGAAAACCCATGAATATCTCGAAAAGTCGTCAACAACAACAAGCACATACCACTTCCCCCCAACCGAGCTCACCCGAGCCGGACCAACAAGGTCCATGTGCAAAAGCTCTCCTAGGCGCTTGGTCATGACCTGAGTCACTGGATGGTGGGGAGCGGCAACCATCTTCCCATGTCTACAAGAATGGCAAATAAGATCCCTCTCCATGCACAACTTGGGCAATCCTCGGATTAGGCCAAGTGAACTAAGCCTTCCAAGCAAGTCGAAGCTCAAATGTCCTAGTCTCCTATGCCACTTCCAAAGATCAGAGGAGGAAGATCTAGCCAAAAGACAACGAGAAACTCCAAATGACTCCGAGAAGTTCGCACGAAAGACTTTCCCAAAGGGCAAAATCAAACATACAAGATTGCCCTGAGGATCCAAAATGCGACTGAGATTCGGCTTAAAATGAATCTCATAGTCATCATCGAAAAGTTGTGAAACAAAAAGAAGGTTAAAATGCAAGTTAGAAACAAGAGCAACATCGCGCAACACAAAGTGCTCATTAACTCGCACCGACCCACGAGACAACACTCTACCTTTGCTATTGTCGCCGAAGGTGATAAACTCCTTTCTGGCGACCGGACTAAGACTAGAGAACCACTTGGCGTTTCCGGTCATGTGCCACGAACAACCAGAATCCACCAACCAAACGTTCTCCAATCGTTTTACCTACATCAATAAAAAGACATAGGGTGAGCATACGATCCAACACTGGGGTTAGTGAAGTAGGAAGAATACCAGTGTTGGGCCGGCTGCTCAAAAGAACGGTTAGCAGAAAAACCATTCCTAGCACGCCTACGGGAAGAGCGATCACCACGTAGAGGAAAATGTGGTCCGCTAAGGGAGGAGCGTCCATCGCGATACTCAAAACGCGATGGGGGAACGCTCAACTACAAAACCACCGCCACGGGGTCCATAGCCCACAATTGCAGGCTCCCGCTGGGCACGTTCTCTTCGCGGCCTAGGCCTAGGAACTTGAGGTTTTGGACCTCTAGGCCTAGCAGTACGCCTTTGAACATTCGGCACATGTACATCATGGAAAGGATGGTACATGTCCATGTTGTTCATCTCCTTTGCACGGCGCGCCTCTCTCTTGCGCCGAAAGCAAAACTCACTCAAATGTCCATCTCTCCCACAGTGCTCACAATGGTACCTCACCGCTCTCATAGGGGGTTGTTGGTATTCACGGTAGTGGGTGTGGATCACTTCGCCCTTCTGTGACATAAGCTCCTCTTGGATGGGTGGCATGGTGTCTAGCTTGTTCTTGAGGTGGTTTGGTTTTGGAGCCCATGATTGTTTCTTGGGTGGAGCTCTCGGAGGTTCAACAAATACCCCATCCTTGGTGTTAGGCTTTAGAGGCTCTTTGGGTGGAATCTTGGTAACTTGGGAGTAGTGGTGGAGTTGGGCTTCTCACATGGGTTCAGACCACTCGACTCTCCAATCTTCCCAAAAGATGAAGCACACTCAACACCCTGAGCAAAGGCTACACCTGGACCTCCAGCAGCACGCTTGAATTGGGAGATCATCATCCCAAGCTGCGGCTCACCACTCGACACCCATGACAAGATGGTCCGAAGGTATGTGTTTTCCTCCTCGGTTTGCATCTTGTCATGCTTCACATTGTCTATCTCCATCTCCAAACCCTCACACAAAGCGCACCTAGACACACAAGTGCTACCCGAGCTGGCCTTCTCAAGAGACACAATCTTGGCATTCTTCTCTGCCAACTCGGATTGCAAGCCTGCACAAGACTTGCACACACCAAGCACCGAAGATCTAGCTCTAAGCTCATCCACCTCTCCTACCAACACAACATACTTACTTCTCAAAGTGAGAAGGTCAGTCATGTGTGTGGAGCACATCTCACACTCCTCCTCGGTGACAACAACGGTGGACTTGACAGACTCAAGTTCCTTCACCGTATCCTCCCACTTCTGCCTAAACTCCTTCCTCTCTCTAGCAGCGCGCCTAAGCAGCTTGTCTTGACTAAGGAGAGTGGCAGTAAGTTTCTCGACCTCAGCAGAAAGCTCATCGGGGGTCTGAGATACCTGGGAGGTGTCGTCGTCGTCGTCGTCGTCGTCGTTCCGAGGGATGTCCTCTAGCTCGCCGTCGACCTCTTTCCCGAGGGCCATGGTGCAGAAACCCTCATTGTCGGCGAAGAAGCAGAGGTCGTTCAGCTTGTCCTCGATCCTCTTCTTCTTCTCGGACTCATCGTCGCTTGAGGAAGCGGAGTCATCATCCGAGTCATCGACGTCGCCGAGCGTGGAGAAGAAAGCACGCTGCTCAGCCTGGGCCTTCTTCAAGTACTTCGTCTTAATGTACTCCTTGTTGAAGCCGCCCTTCCGCTTGTGCTTCGCGGGGACGTACTTTTCCTTGTGCTTGCCGGGGTCGTACTTGTGCCCATGGTCTGCCTTGCCGAAGACTTGCTTGTTCTTTTTCGGGCAATTGGCGATGAAGTGGTTGGGGTCGCCGCACTCGAAACATCCCGAGCGTCCTCCTCCGCGGCGATGGTTCATGCGGTTGTTGTGGAACCGCGAGAACCGGTTGGCGAGCAAAGCCAACTCGTCATCCCCCATGAACTCCAGCTGCTCCTCTGTGACAGAGAGAAGAGAAGAAAGTGCAAAGCCTCCAGAGGGGTTAGCAGAAGACTCAGAAAGCAAAGCCATAGACGGGCCAGAAGGATTTTCATAAGAAGCCCTTGCCATGGCGTCAATCTCACTGGACTTGAGCTTACTAAAAAGCTCGTCGCATGTGAGGGTATCATAGTTAGGTGATTCGATGATCGCCTGAACCTTTGAGTCCCACACCGACTGATCGAGAGTGTGCAAAAGCTTCAAAGCTCTCTCATGATCGTCGAAAGGCAACAGCTCCTTGTTTGCCCTCATCCTGTTGACAATCACCTGAAAGTGAGCGAATAAACTTTCTATGCTCTCGCCAGGCATATGTCGAAAGTTCTCATACTCTCGCTTGAATGACTCGTAGAGACGGGTTTTGACTTGAGTGGTTCCCTCATGGAAACGCATGAGGGTAGCCCAAATCTCCCGAGCCGTAGCGAGGTGAGAAACGCGATCAAACTCCGTCATGCTCAAACATGAGAAAAGAGCATTACAGGCTCGGCTATTGGCATCGTGCTCATCGATCTGATGCTGAGTCACACGAGCAACCAAGACCACATAATCAGCAGAGTTGCAAATATCCTAGATGGAAGCACCAATACTCTGCAGATAGGCCGACATGCGTATCTTCCAATACACATAGTTCGTCCCATCGAAAAATGGCGGTTTGCCCACGCCGCGATCCATGTCGCCTTCTGTGGATCTGTAACCGGCTAAGGTGGAAGATCCTTAACCCGCTCCGATACCAATTGAAGGACCAAAAGTGCAACCAGAAAGCGACCAGAGGGGGGGTGAATGCGAGCTTCAAAATTTCTTTTCAGAAACTTGTTGCCATTGTCCCGAGAATTACCCCAAGAGCAAACCTAGAGCTTGCGAGTGTCCACGACCCTAGATGTAGGGTGGATGCTTCCAAAAAGCACAGCGAGACACTACACACCTCTAGAAACCCAACGCAAAAGCCGGAAATCAAAACCGACAACGGACGAACGAACCGCGGACGAAACAGTGTTGAGGACACAGCATCGGACGCTGGCAGCGTCCGATGGTCAGACACCGGAAGCGTCCGATGTAAAATGACCCTTACTAAAACCTTACTGGACTGGCATCGGACACTGCTACAGTAAAGCCCTAGCGTCCGATGTAAGATCCTCGGATGCTCCGATGCCAACGGACGTGCCGATGGTTAGCGTCCGATGCTCCTTAGAAAACACTGCCAGATGACACGTGGCAACAGACGCTCCGATGATATGAACTCAGCGTCCGATGCTCACGAACAGAGCATCCGATGGTCCCAATTCGGCACAGTTCTTCCGCGAAATTCACTCGATCTCCTCTGAATCAAAAGCTCTAAGGCTTAGACTTGGTATGAGGAGTTCCGAGGAGGTTAGTGAGCTATCCCAAAGAGATCATGGCTCGAACCTAACTCCCAATCGGTGAATCGGAAGAATTCGGGGCAAAAGGAGCAAAACTCGATCCAAAACAAAAATCGACCGATCTACTAGCTCATCAGGTTAAGGAAGAATTCCTTCGGTAGAAAGATGCACCTCACGATCTAGAACAACTCAGTTCAAACAGAATCGCAAAAGACGCACTGAGTGAAGAGATCGATCAACGGGAATATCGTGGAGAAAAGCAATCCGCGAAGAACAAGAACAAAACGCGAATCACAACCACAAATTTGCAACCATGTGGCTACCACACGCTACAACAGTGAGATTACGGTCTCACTTCCTCAAAATCTCCAGTGATGAGGACATTAACACCAGCGATACATCCTCTCCGACACAACCTATAGCTGGTCCTCTTACTCGTGCTCGTCAACTTAGTCATCAAGTGAGTTCCATGATAAGCTCTTGTCCATCTTGTTTAGACAATGGAAACGCGTGCACTCTTGTTTTGATTAGGAACCGAGGAGAACACGGAAAGGGAGAAGGACTCGCGCTAGCTGGATTCGGACTGCAGCAAAGCACCAACTTGTGACCGCCACCACGGTTGCATACGGATTCGGATTCAGGCGCTTCAGGACTTGTTGGAAAGCTTATCAAGTTTACTTTCATATGAATCAAGTCTCACGTCAATATCTGTTCGGCAGCAGCGGCAATGATCCAATTACCGTCACAGGTCTTGCTGTCCAGGGTGCTGCGTCACCTCATTTTGGGCTTATGGCCCATGTATCAAGTTGGGTCCATTAGGGACGCGTCCTAGGGTTGGAGGACGACCCCAACACTCTTTTGGTCGTCAATCCATCTACTTATATCCCTCTATAGCCGCCATGGTCGGGTTGGGTTTTGTTTAGATCAAGTTTAGCCTTAGCTACTTGCTTGTAGGCGCGCGTGCAGGATCTGCCGCCCGTCTCCTTATCTTCGGAACCCCATTGTTGATTAAGATTCAGTTTGAAGCCTTCAATTTCATCTTGCAAATTCAGTGCTTGTTTCCTCGTTCTTGCTAGTTCTTCGATTGCTTGCAGGACGGGAGCCCTAGGGGCTGGTTGTCGCGCTCCACAAGATCGTGACGGCTATTGGACGTGGTGTATCGGTTGCTAAGGCGCGGTCTTGAGGGCTGTAGTCGGGCCGTGAACGTCATCTCCATCCACCAATCGAGTTATCCCCGTTTCTCATCGAAAGATCGGGCAAAAACCCTAGCGGGTTCGCATCAGTTGGTATCAGAGCAAGGTTCTTCGGTGAGAGACTTCTAATCCATTGCTGTTTTTAATTAATTTCCTATAGTCCAGAAAAGCCAAAAAAAAATATAGTAGATTAGTTTTTTCCATAATCCTATTAAACCTTTGTGCCTTGGCTAGTACCGTTTAGTTAGGGCTTGTTGAATTTGCGTTGCTTCGGTTTGTGTCGAGTTGCTGGTCTTAGTGTCTAGTCCTTTAGAGTTTCGAGTTCTTGTCACCATCTATACACAGCCGAGTATTACCATATCTTCTCTCTGTCGAATCTGTTGTGAAGTCCGAATTGAACTGTGGTCTTGGTCCGGATCGAGTTGAGTTCCAATCTGAGTTCCACCAACGTGATAAAAAAAAGGAAACCGAGTAGAACTCGGCAATAGGTGGAATCCGTTTGTGGTTGGTTCTGAGTGGAAACCGAGTAGAACTTGGAGTCCGCTTGTTAATATATCCTGAACTCCATCTACGTGAGTCCTTCTGTGATCCAAAAGAAAGATAACTCCATACTTGTTCGGCCTTACTCTAGAGAGAGAGAGAGTATCTTCTTCTTACCGGAATACCCCTGTACTTTCGGAAAAAGTGTGTGTAGAGAATTGCTCCTTTGTATTCTTTTGTTCATATAATCAGTTTTTGAGGTTGCCCAAAAAAAAAGAAAAGAAAAAAAAGAGAAAAGAGTCAAAAGAAAAGGGGCTGTTTTTCATATTGATTTTAGGTTTGTTCCACCTTGTTTTCAGGGGTGTGCTGTGGTTTTCCTTTGTGTCCAGGCTCGCGTCTCTGGCACGGTCTAGCCTAGGACCAGCACAGTACCGTCGTCGAACGTTTATTCAGCTCGCCTTTATAACTAACGTGCTGCTAGTTCGTTCCTTGTTTCAGCCCACCTATAGCTCCACATACTCTACAGCTTGACAGGTCTTGTGCCGCAGCACCGATACACTTCATCCATTGCTGAAGACTTGTTGGTAGACGACCCCTCCTGTCAAGCAAGGTAAGAATTGGTAAGAACTTGTGTAACAAGTTGAGTGTGAGAGACTTGCTGTAGCTACATCCTAGTAGTTGTAGGGCTTTTATTTCTTCACTTGCCTTTCTTGTTGTCTTTGTTTTTGAACCATGACAGGGGGAGATGATGATAACGAAACACTACATACACCTCGCACTAAGGGCATCATACAGCATTTTGAAAGGAAGGTGAAGCTGCACACAGAGGGACTTGATAATGACTTGCAGGTGACAAATGAAAAGCTGGGGCAGTTGGAGGCTACGCAGATTGCCACAAACAACAAGCTTACAAGTTTGGAGGAATCCGTTGCTAGTGTGGACAAAAGCCTTGCTGCTCTCCTAAGGCGATTTGATGACTTCCACACCGAAGATAAAGAGAAGCATAAAGAAGAAAAGGAGGGAGATCGAGAGCACGGTAGTCATGAAGATGACTACACTGCTGATACTGAGCATGATGATCAAGACGCTCGTGATCGACGACGCCTACGTCACAACCGTAGAGGTATGGGTGGCAACCGCCGACGCGAGGTACACAATAATGATGATGCTTTCAGTAAGATTAAATTTAAGATACCTCCTTTTGATGGTAAATATGACCCTGATGCCTACATTACTTGGGAGATTGCTGTTGATCAAAAGTTTGCATGTCATGAATTTCCTGAGACTACACGTGTTAGGGCTGCTACTAGTGAGTTTACAGATTTTGCTTCTGTTTGGTGGATAGAATATGGAAAGAAAAATCCTAATAACTTACCTAGAACTTGGGATGCGCTGAAACGAGCCATGAGAGCTAGATTTGTTCCATCTTACTATGCCCGT
The DNA here is from genome assembly GCA_009763385.1 of Coix lacryma-jobi var. lacryma-jobi. Lineage (NCBI taxonomy): Eukaryota > Viridiplantae > Streptophyta > Magnoliopsida > Poales > Poaceae > Coix > Coix lacryma-jobi. The sequence goes on along the minus strand of CM019828.1, from coordinate 81,267,602 downwards.
GATATGATAAATAAGTTGCAGCAATTGAGACAAGGTGCTAAAAGTGTAGAAGAATATTATCAGGAATTACAAACGGGTATGTTGCGTTGTAACCTAGAGGAGGATGAGGAACCGGCTATGGCTAGATTTTTGGGTGGGTTAAATCGGGAAATTCAGGACATCCTCGCTTACAAAGAATACAATAGTGTAACCCGTTTGTTTCATCTTGCTTGTAAAGCTGAAAGGGAAGTGCAGGGACGACGTGCTAGCGCAAGGACTAATATTTCTGCAGGGAAGGCTAATTCATGGCAACAACGCATGACTACAACTCCATCTACACGTATGTCTACTCCATCATCTAGTGACAAGTCTCGAGCTGCTCCCACAAATTCAGTTGCAAAGACGATGCAAAAGCCTGCTGCGAGTACTTCATCCGTGGCATCGACGGGTAGAACAAGCAACATACAATGTCACCGGTGCAAGGGATATGGACACATGATGCGTGACTGTCCAAACAAGCGAGTTATGATTGTCAAAGATGATGGTGAGTGCTCATCTGCTAGTGATTTTGATGAAGACACGCTTGCACTGCTTGCGACTGACCATGCAGGTAATGAAGAACAAATAGAAGAACATATTAATGCAGGTGAAGCGGACCACTATGAAAGCTTGATCGTGCAGCGAGTGCTTAGTGCACAAATGGAGAAGGCGGAGCAAAATCAGCGACATATTTTATTCCAAACAAAGTGTGTCATCAAAGAGCGTTCTTGCCGCATGATCATTGATGGAGGTAGCTGCAACAACTTGGCAAGCAGCGATATGGTGCAGAAACTTGCCCTCAACACCAAACCACACCCGCATCCCTACTACATCCAATGGCTGAACAACAGTGGTAAGGCAAAGGTAACTAGACTTGTGAGAATCAATTTTTCCATCGGATCCTACAAAGATATTGTTGAATGTGATGTTGTGCCTATGCAAGCTTGTAACATTCTGCTAGGTAGACCTTGGCAATTTGATAGAGATTCTATGCATCATGGTAGATCAAATCAGTATTCTTTTCTATACCATGATCGAAAAATTGTGCTGCATCCTATGTCCCCTGAAACTATTATGCAAACTGATGTTGCAAGGGCTACTAAAGCAAAGAGCGAGAGCAATAAAAATGATAAATCTGTAATTGGTAACAAAGATGAGATAAAACTGAAAGGACGTTGTATGATAGCTACCAAATCAGATATTAATGAGTTCAATGCATCCACTTCTGTTGCTTATGCTTTGATATGCAAGGATGCTTTGATTTCAATTGAGGATATGCAATGTTCTTTGCCCCCTGCTGTTGCTAACATTTTGCAGGAGTATTCCGATGTGTTTCCAAGTGCGGTACCAGCGGGGCTGCCACCATTACGCGGGATTGAGCACCAAATTGATCTTATTCCTGGTGCATCTTTGCCAAACCGTGCGCCATACAGGACAAACCCGGAAGAAACAAAGGAAATTCAGCGACAAGTGCAAGAACTACTGGACAAAGGTTATGTGCGAGAATCCCTTAGCCCTTGTGCTGTTCCAGTAATTTTAGTGCCTAAGAAAGATGGAACATGGCGTATGTGTGTTGATTGTAGAGCTATTAATAATATCACCATTCGATATCGACACCCTATTCCACGATTAGATGATATGCTAGATGAACTGAGTGGTGCTGTTGTGTTTTCAAAAGTTGATTTACGTAGTGGGTACCACCAGATTCGTATGAAATTGGGAGATGAATGGAAAACTGCTTTCAAAACTAAGTTTGGTTTATATGAGTGGTTAGTCATGCCTTTTGGGTTAACTAATGCACCTAGTACTTTCATGAGATTAATGAACGAGGTTTTGCGTGCTTTCATTGGGAAATTTGTTGTCGTATATTTTGATGATATATTAATTTACAGCAAATCATTGGATGAACATCTTGATCATTTACGTGCTGTTTTTAATGCACTACGCGAGGCACGTTTATTTGGTAACCTTGAGAAGTGCACCTTTTGCACCGATCGAGTGTGTTTTCTTGGTTATGTTGTAACTCCACAGGGAATTGAGGTTGATCAAGCCAAGGTGGAAGCTATACAGGGATGGCCTGTCCCAAAGACTATCACCCAGGTGCGGAGTTTCCTAGGACTTGCTGGATTCTATCGCCGTTTTGTGAAGGATTTCAGCACCATTGCTGCACCATTGAATGAGCTTACCAAAAAGGGGGTGCCTTTTGAGTGGGGCAAAACACAAGAGAATTCATTCGACATGTTGAAAGATAAGTTAACTCATGCGCCTCTCCTACAACTTCCTGATTTTAATAAGACTTTTGAGCTTGAATGTGATGCTAGTGGAATTGGTCTGGGAGGTGTTTTGTTACAAGAGGGAAAACCTATTGCATATTTTAGTGAGAAATTGAGTGGGCCTGTTCTCAATTATTCTACTTATGATAAAGAACTCTATGCTCTTGTTCGAACATTAGAGACATGGCAGCATTATTTGTGGCCCAAAGAGTTTGTTATCCATTCTGATCATGAATCTTTAAAACATATTCGTAGTCAAGGAAAACTGAATCGTAGGCATGCAAAATGGGTTGAATTTATTGAATCTTTTCCTTATATTATTAAACACAAGAAAGGGAAGGAGAATATTATTGCTGATTCTTTGTCACGGAGATATACTTTGCTGAATCAACTTGATTATAAGATCTTTGGGTTAGAAACAATTAAGGACCAATATGTTCACGATGCTGATTTTAGAGACGTGTTGCTGCATTGTAAAGATGGAAAAGGATGGAACAAATTCATCGTTAGTGATGGGTTTGTGTTTAGAGCTAACAAGCTATGCATTCCAGCTAGCTCTGTTCGTTTGTTGTTGTTGCAGGAAGCACATGGAGGTGGCTTGATGGGACATTTTGGAGCAAAGAAGACCGAGGACATACTTGCTGGTCATTTCTTTTGGCCAAGGATGAAGAGAGATGTGGAGAGGTTTGTTGCTCGTTGCACAACATGTCAAAAGGCAAAGTCACGGTTAAATCCCCACGGTTTGTATCTACCTCTTCCTGTTCCTAATGCTCCTTGGGAGGATATATCTATGGATTTTGTGTTGGGATTACCAAGGACTAGGAGGGGACGTGATAGTGTGTTTGTGGTTGTTGATAGATTTTCTAAGATGGCACATTTCATACCATGTCATAAAACTGATGATGCTACAAATATTGCTGATTTGTTCTTTCGAGAAATTGTTCGCTTACATGGTGTGCCCAACACAATTGTTTCTGATCGTGATGCTAAATTTCTTAGTCATTTTTGGAAGACTTTGTGGTTTAAATTGGGGACTAAGCTTTTATTTTCCACCACTTGTCATCCCCAAACTGATGGTCAAACTGAAGTTCTGAATAGAACTTTATCCACTATGTTAAGGGCTGTTTTAAAGAAGAATATTAAGATGTGGGAAGAATGTTTGCCTCATATTGAGTTCGCTTATAATCGTTCATTGCATTCTACTACAAAAATGTGTCCTTTCGAGATTGTCTATGGCTTCTTGTCACGTGCTCCTATTGATTTAATGCCTTTGCCAAGTTCTGGAAAAATGAATTTTGATGCTAAGCAACGTGCTGAATTGATGTTAAAATTGCATGAAGCCACTAAAGAAAACATAGAGCGCATGAATGCTAAGTACAAATGTGTTGGAGATAAAGGTAGAAAGCAATTAATTCTGGAACCTGGGGATTTGGTTTGGTTGCATTTGCGAAAAGATAGATTTCCAGAATTGAGAAAATCCAAATTGATGCCTAGAGCTGATGGTCCTTTTAAAGTGCTGCAATGAATTAATGAGAATGCATATAAGCTTGATCTTCCTGCAGATTTTGGGGTTAGTCCCACATTTAACATTGCAGATTTGAAGCCTTATTTGGGTGAGGAAGATGAGCTTGAGTCGAGGACGACTCAAATGCAAGAAAGGGAGGATGATGAGGACATTAACACCAGCGATACATCCTCTCCGACACAACCTATAGCTGGTCCTCTTACTCGTGCTCATCAACTTAATCATCAAGTGAGTTCCATGATAAGCTCTTGTCCATCTTGTTTAGACAATGGAAACGCGTGCACTCTTGTTTTGATTAGGAACCGAGGAGAACACGGAAAGGGAGAAGGACTCGCGCTAGCTGGATTCGGACTGCAGCAAAGCACCAACTTGTGACCGCCACCACGGTTGCATACGGATTCGGATTCAGGCGCTTCAGGACTTGTTGGAAAGCTTATCAAGTTTACTTTCATATGAATCAAGTCTCACGTCAATATCTGTTCGGCAGCAGCGGCAATGATCCAATTACCGTCGACAGGTCTTGCTGTCCAGGGTGCTGCGTCACCTCATTTTGGGCTTATGGCCCATGTATCAAGTTGGGTCCATTAGGGACGCGTCCTAGGGTTGGAGGACGACCCCAACACTCTTTTGGTCGTCAATCCATCTACTTATATCCCTCTATAGCCGCCATGGTCGGGTTGGGTTTTGTTTAGATCAAGTTTAGCCTTAGCTACTTGCTTGTAGGCGCGCGTGCAGGATCTGCCGCCCGTCTCCTTATCTTCGGAACCCCATTGTTGATTAAGATTCAGTTTGAAGCCTTCAATTTCATCTTGCAAATTCAGTGCTTGTTTCCTCGTTCTTGCTAGTTCTTCGATTGCTTGCAGGACGGGAGCCCTAGGGGCTGGTTGTCGCGCTCCACAAGATCGTGACGGCTATTGGACGTGGTGTATCGGTTGCTAAGGCGCGGTCTTGAGGGCTGTAGTCGGGCCGTGAACGTCATCTCCATCCACCAATCGAGTTATCCCCGTTTCTCATCGAAAGATCGGGCAAAAACCCTAACGGGTTCGCATCATCCAGTACACAGAGGTATGATTCTCTGCGGATCTCAGTAGCTACAGCAGGGGATTTGGAGAGCAGGAAAACCCTAAAGAGCAAAATGACTGAGATAGGATGGGAGGTGGGTGTCTCCCTCTACTTATCCTAATTCTAGTTCCCACTCTACCCCTAACTAATTACAGAGCGAACCAGCTAAACCCTAGGGTTATTCTGGACCAACTCGAAGATAGTTGTGATCCGACGGCCACGCCCGCACAACTGGTAGCGTTGCCTCGACGCAACCTCACCGATTGCCACCACGTGCCGCCACCGCTCTGCCTGTCCTTTTCCCGAACTTCGCCCCCCGGTTTTGTGGCCTAAACCGGTAAACCAGACTTCACGACCAACCCACGGTTTTGAGGCCCAAACCGGGAAACCAGCCGTCCATCGCCTGAGTTTTGTGGCCCAAACTCAGAAACCAGCAGCACCCAGGTTTTGAGGCCCAAACCTGGAAACCGTCCTCAGCCCGAGTTTTGTGGCCCAAACTCGGAAACCATCAGCGCCCAGGTTTTGAGGCCCAAACCTGAATACCGTCCACTCGGTGGTTTTTCTGTGGCTCAACCACCAAACCGAGCCGTAGAGGGGATGCACCGCCCGTGCACCCCGTCCACCCGCAAGTCTTCGCTCATCGTTGTCCCGGGCTGTCAGCCACCACAGCTGATCCTCAGGCCACCGGTCCCTCAGTCCAAGCCTCACGTCCGCCCTTCGCCATTCTCGGTCCATCGGCACGACACGTCTCTACTTGACCTTCACCTTGCCTTCGATCACTGTATCCGTGCTCGACACCTGCACAACACAAGCCAAAGAACATGCACATTATCCCAGTTGACAATCACTCATCACTCAGAGACTCGGCATACACCCATGTATCCGCACTATCCGCAGTGAGGATCTTCCTAATGAATCAAGTTCTCTTGGTGATCTTGATGGATTTGACTCAGAATCAACTGACTCTGATGTGATGATACTAGATCCCGGTGCTGAGAGTAGCCGGAGGCGCTCTCTGAGTCCACTTCATGAAGCCAAAGAACTCGTCCCAAAGAAGGCTCGCACTGGTAATCGCCGTGCTTGCCGTAAAATTCTTTCATCAAAAGTGTTGGCTGAGAAACACTGTAATCCGGGTGCTCCTGGTAAGGGAACCCGAGTACTTGGCTGACTATTTGTTTGGAGCTTGATAAGTCCGTGTCTTATATCTCTATTTGATGTAGACGATGGGACGACCCAAGGATCTTCTATTGGTGGAGCTGCTAGGGAAGAAACTTCCCTCCCGGAGCAGTAACCATGAAAGCGAAGTCTGAAGCTTCCCCTGAACTTGAAACTAACCAAGTAAGCTTTGTCTGGTGAAGTTTGTAAACTGTGTACTATTTTTCATGATTGTTGGTCATTATGTGCACTTGACTCCGTAGGAAAATGAAGATTGCTGAAGCTGCTGTAAATGATACGATTGAAGCCCAGAAAGGGGAGAAGTCGGAGATGCAGGAGGAAGCAAGATCAAGCATCCCTCCTATCAGTAGTCAGGTGAATACCATGTCTGACTCTTCTTCATCTGGTGCCCTTACCGAGAAGGATCTTCAGGTGGATATTCTTCCATTGCCTCAGGTTGGTGCTCCGTATTCCGTATTTTGTTCTCTCGCTCAGTTGGAACTTGACTGGGTGATGAATGATTGGTTCTTTCGTACCCGTCAGCCTGATGATCCGACCTTGGAGATGGTTCGAGCTGGTACCAGTGCTGGCGATGAAGTCAAAGCCTCAATCCTTTTGTGGAAAGGATCTGGTGATGCCCTCGAGTCCTCACGTCAAGGAACGAAGCTCGAAGCCGTGGGGTACAACCCGGATCTTGTTCGTCTAAAGGAACTGGGTGATCAGGTGCTGGCACCAGCTTTGGCACTTAAAGAATTTATTGAGGTAACCCTTGAATTCCTTTGATTTGTCATCATTGCTCCGAGTGCTAAAACATCTTTTCTGTGCAGGGTTTCGACGTTAAAGTGACTGAACAGATTACTTGGATCCGTCAGGATCTTTCTATCGAAAATCGAGCTCTGAAGGAATATATAGCCCAGGATCAAGTTAGCCAGAAGGTGGCTACTCATGTCTTGCACAACCGCATCAACGAGCTTCAGCAAAAGCTTAAGATTGCTGTTGATGAGAAGGATGCAGCCAATCAGCGAGAGATTGATCTTCTCTCTAAACATGCTACCGCCGAGCAGAAGTTCAAGGAGTGTTGACGTCTATTAACTATCATTATTTACCGTCAACAATACTTGAATTAATGCCAAAAAGGATTGCCAACTTAGAAATAGGAGGTTTAAACTAACAAATTCCATGAGTTTTGGTGATTCTACATTTTCCAGGGATTAAACAGGAAAACCAACCACATTGCTTCCCCAAGAAGGAACCCGACGCAGATTTCTTCACCGCCACGTCGGGACATTTCTAGAAGACTCCAGAGGACACCACAAGACACCACGAGACGGGGCACCACAGGAGGCTTACCTGTGGGACCGACCGGTCCCACAGGGCCGACCGGTCGGTCGTCCATAGAGCCGCCACGCCTCCGTCTTCTGCAAGCTACTTCCACCGACCTCTAGGATGCATCTTGACCGTACCTCCAGTCGGTTCGATCCAATGATCACGATTCCTCGCCCAGGGCTATATAACCAGACCCCTGACCCCTCTCCAGATCATCATCAGATCAAGATCAGAAGAAAAGACAGAAATTAGGGTTTCTAGAGAGAGAGAGAGTTAGAGCTCTACATCAAGATTAGAGTTTAGTCTAGTTAGATTCAAGTAGAGGCAGGCAACTTCGTCGGCATATCCGGCTAGAAGCTTCGTCTGAGTCTCCGGATCATTGTCGAAGACTCGGTAATTTGTATCTTTATTCGACTTTATGCTACTTTAATATATTTCAGTTTATTCAGTTTTGGAGTTTATTCTAGTTGTATATTTAATATAGATCTGATTATGATAGAGTTTATGATCATGTTCGTAAAGTACATAGCTTTATTCCGGATAGAGTTAAGTGGTCAAACTGGTGTAAACATGGTGTTTAGGCTAAGTTTACCTGCGAATACATCCTATGCTCCGGGTCGAGAGGTAGATCGCAGGAGTGACAGTCCTGTTGAGTCCTTTGTAGTCCTCCCTCCGAGTGTAGATCTTAGTAGGACGCGGTTGCAAGTTAGAATTCATTACTCTGTTTTTTATTCTAATTTAGTAATGTCCCTTGATCATGGATGATAGATTAATTAGCTATAAATGATTGTATATTAACTAGAGTAATCGCCAGGCTTAGTAAATGTGAAGTAACTTAGGATTTGAATCTCTTAATTAATCTCCTGATTCTCTGCTTGATTCGTGTAGTTGGCTCTATCTCTAGAATTCCCGTTTTTATCACTATCATTATTATTTATCTTTACCTTGTCTTACCCCTGCTTAGACATGTGAGTAGTGAATGAATGAATGAATGAATAATCTCTGCTACTTTTGAATCATTACTAGTTCCCAGCTTCGTTACTATCTTCGGTAAAATATAAATAACGATACCTAGATAACCTGGGTGAAATGCTGCTACAACAGGTATATTTATCTGTGCGCTTGCGGATAAATATTTGTTTATATCTTTTGAGCTAGTGTCACATATAATTTACATTTCTAGTATCATGTTGGGGATGACAACTTGACTTTAAGTGATGCTAGGAGTGTCCTGTACATTTCTGAAGGCTTTTGCTAGAATCAGTTCATCAAAGTTTATTATAAGCAATTGCATTAAGAAGTGTCAACAAGGAGACTATGAAGTCTTCAAAAAAACAGCTCACTGGTTAGTCAGAGATAAACTTCTAGATCCTTGGTTTTGAAGTCGTTGTACTCATCTGTGTTTATGTTATGGCTTGCAGAGTCACAAAATCTTGCAGCGGGATGGCAGAAAGCTTTCAACCGTAAGGAGGCAGAACTTGAGGAGGTATTTGCTAATGCGCAGAGTACTCTTTAAGAAGCCAAATTGATTCGTGAAGGTGCTGACCGAGACCTGCTGCAGGTGTTGACATCTCTTAGCATCACTTCAGATAACGGTGCCAGAAATGCAAGTAGACAAATCTAACAACATTACCCATAACGCTAGGCTGTCACCACTAGCAGCGACACTAGAGACGTGGATGGTATTTATGATCTCGCCCTTATAAAATATGAAATGAGAATATCTGCAAGCGCACACATAAAATACATCTGTTGTAGCATTTCACTAAGGAGAGTTTCCTAGGTATCATTATTTATAACAGAGCAATGCATATCATTAGTTACCCGGTAGGAGATAAACATCTACAACTATGACACACACATGTATGATTACGATAAGAGTTTCACTAGATCTATACTCAACACAGGAATCAATCATAAATGATAAATAAGATAAATGTAATAGAATAGAGTAAACCATATAAAAGAGTTCCAACAGAGCATTCCCACCCAAGGTCAGATCGTAGCCAAATCTAGAAAGAGACAGATTAACTTCCTAATATGGTTTAACTATAGGTCATAGACTATATCAATTAGTGCAATTATGTTTAGCAATCATGGTTAGAATAACTTATATTTATACGGAGGAGACATCACGCATGGAGGATCAGATCCAGAGTCTATGTCCTCTGGGTGACCAGGTCTTACTTGCCCTATATTCGGGGAGTGGACTACAAAGGACTCATCAAGGCTATAATAGTCACCCTCGTGATCTACCACTTGTTGGCCCGGAATATAGGGTGCATTGACAGGTAAACAACGTATAAGCATCATGCTTACACAATGTTGACCACTCACCCCGCGATCGACAGAATGAGCGCTATACGAACAAGAGCATAAACATAAAAATACCCTAGCTATGCTAGACATATAATCAAAGTAGACATTATAATTATGAACATGAAATAGTAACAAGTCATGACATGTATCAACTAGAACAAGAACTAGAAGATGAATTAGAACTAGATTAGAACACATAAATGAACTAGAGAGATAATTAGAACTAGATTAGACCACAAAGATGAACTAGAGAGATTAGAAGATGAACTAGAACACAATTAGAATACAAGATAATGAACTAGAAGACAATTAGACAATTAGAAGAACAATGTTGATACAAGAGAGAAGACACTAATTACCTAGCTCCTCTTGATTAGATCCGGAAGCCGAGCTTCCCTAGACTCTTCTAATTCTATTCTAGCTACGCCCTTGGATGGTGGAGCTCCAAGTTGTCTAGGCTACCTCTAATCTAAACAACTGATTGATCTATGCTATGAGATATGATGATGTCTCCAGGAGGGGGGTCTGGGTTTTCTTATATAGCCCGGTGGGATGAACCGCAACCCTCAGATCAAACCGACGTTGAACAACGGTTGAGATATGTCGAAGAGGTCGGTTAGGTCATGTCGTACGAACGAGGAGTGGATGACATGTGGGCCCAGGCTGGTCGTCCTAGGGTTGAGGCCGGACAGCCTCCCCCTGGCGCCGCCTGCCTCTTCCTTCGATCGGAAGTCTTCTAACACCTTCCTTATTCTCCTAGAGTCCTTGTTCGGTTGGTTTGCGCAATGAGTCGTGGCGTGGATGGATTCCTTATCGTCTTCTTCCTGTCTGGTTCCTGGATATTTCTGGTATTCTGTAGCTATTGCAATCTTGTCTGTTACACCCCTGATCTTTGTATGGATAATACTTCTAGAGGGTTCCAAAGTCTTCCTCGTCGTATTCATCGAGGACTCTTGCTCCGGGACTCCAAATATGGCAAGTGGTATGTCTGTTGCGATCGTCTCGACGAGCTCGTGTCACTGGTATGCTCTAGTTCTTCACTTGAGATACTTTCTTATGATGAAATATTGAATATCCTGCAAAACAAGTGGAATCGACAAAACTCGTGGAAATCGTTAGAATCAAACCCTATAGCTACACTCTTTGGATCATTGCGAGTCATTTATGAGGTTAGTTGATGGTTTAAAATAGGAGTTATCTACCGTCAACAAGTTCTCAACAAGTTCCCCCAAGCTTAACCTTTGCTAGTCCCTTAGCAAACATTTAGATTATATATTATGATGGATCAGGAGTTGCTACTATGCTTTCACGCCTCAAAAGTACACAAGTGTTCAAACAAAAATTTCCTCCAAATTAGAATCAATCGTTTTAATTTTCAAACTTACCTCTTACCTTCAACTGTGGTGCTTGTAGCTTTCACTTGGGTCTTGAGCAATTTGAAAAGCAGAACGATCAAGTTAAACACTATGTCTCAAGTTCTTCGATCTACCTTTATTCTGGAGTTTTGTAAGATTTCCAAAATAAAACTCAGAGATTCCTTCATATGATCCTTTCAAGTCTCTCATCTATGGTATTTGTGGATTCTCTCCAAGGCAGTGAATGTTGTGCCTTCTCTCACCCTATAACTAATAAGCTTTTTGTGGAGTTCATAGGTGGGAGACAACCTGTACATACTTATAAGCAATTGCATTAAGAAGTGTCAACAAGCATTTCTGGCGCCGTTGCCAGGGAAATCTATCTAAGTAACGGAAGCCACCGGGAACTAAATCAGGGAAACAAAACTTGTTAGGAATTTAACAAAGGAGATTATTCATTCATTCACTTGTACCTCTGTCTTGGCAGGCTTACCCTTGTCTTTCTTTGTTTATATCATATACAGGGTAACACAGATTCAGTTGTAATTCATCACATTCAAATCAGAAATCAACTTGATCTTGTGGAAGATCTACATCAGTAGTCAAGCCATGGCCAACAAGACTCTGCTGGAGTTCTCTACTCCAAGTGTCAGGAACATTCGCACCGGACCTACACTCCAGACGAACAACCTTGAGTTCGAACTCAAGCCAAGTCTTATCAACATGGTGCAAGCTACTACATTTGGTGGAAAGGAAGAAGAAGATGCAACCGCCCATCTACAAGATTTCTTCGAGATTGGAAGCACCATCATCATCAAGGACGTTCCCCAGGACATTATACTTCTTCGTCTTTTTCCCTTCTCACTAAAAGGAAAAGCGAAGCAGTGGTTCTATTCAAACATGGACAACATCAAGACATGGGAGAAGTGTTCAGAGACCTTTCTATCAAGATTTTTCCCAATTATCAAAGTCAATATCTTAAGGGAAAAGATATACAACTTTCAGCAACAAAAAGGAGAAACCATTCCAGAAACTTGGGAGCGTTTTCAGGAACAAATCTTAAGATGGCCACATCATGGAATAAGGAATGAATTGCTCATGCAACTGTTTTATCACGTATTATTACCAAGAGCAAGAGAGCAACTTGATGCCACTGCTGAAGGATCATTTATGTCACTCACTTTCGGAAAAGCAGAATGTCTAATGGATAAGATAGCTGAGAATCAAAGCTGGAAACAAGTTACTACTCAACGCTGTCACCAAATTGAAGAATTTCCAGAAGAAGTGTGTGCACTGTCAACTAAGATGAATGTACTTATGGATCGACTCATTCGGAGAGCCGACTACAAGGAAGAACATCAAGCTATTCAAAACGCATTTGATGCTCAAACTAGAAGTGGAGAATATTTAGGAATAGAATTTCCCGAAGATCAAGAAGAAGCTAACATCATCAACAACTCCACCACTCTACACAAGCAAGGATTGCGTCAACAACAACCTTCCAAACCAGATAAGTACACTAGTAATGTCAGTTCTTCCAATTTTAAGCAACCTACTTTAAGAGATTTAATTTTGGAACAAGCCAGAATAAATGATAGTATTACTAAAAGACTTGCTTTAAATGATAAGACTCTTGAAAACATAAATGCTAAGATGGATGAATTTTCTTCTGCTATTAAAGATCAACTCAATTATAATAAAAGAATAGAAACTCAAATATCACAATTGGTTGCTGTTTTGCTTGTTACCACTAACCATGAGCAGATTAAGGGGATAACCACTAGACGTGGGAGGACCACTCGAGATCCGCCATACCCAGAAGAAGCACAAAGAAGACAGACAGCACCAGTAACACCTCCAAGGGCAGAAGAAAGAGATGATGAAGTTCAAGAAACTCAAGTACAAAATGAAGAAAGACCAATAGATTTTCAAGACACCAACGTTCTACCATTCCCACGCAGAAATCGGAACACAAAGCTAGATGCACAATTCAGTAAGTTTGTTGAAGTAATTCAGAAACTATATATCAATATTCCTCTGCTAGATGCATTACAGGTACCTACCTATGCCAAGTATGTGAGGGATATACTTAACAACAAACGACCACTGCCAACTACTGAAGTAATCGAGCTGACAGAAGAATGTAGTGCGACTATCCTCAATCAAATACCAGATAAGAAGGACCCAGGATGCCCCACTATTGAATGCTCAATTGGAAATCAACGGTTTAGCAATGCATTGTGCGATCTTGGAGCTAGTGTTAGTGTGATGCCCGCATCAGTCTACTATAAACTCAACCATTCAGCACTTGTGTCAACACCTATGTGTCTTCAGCTAGCTGATCAATCACTCAGATACCCTATTAGAATTGCTAGAACATCCCAGTCAAGATTAGAGAGTTCTTCGTACTAGTAGACTTCATGGTACTAGAAATGCATCCGGATTCAAAAGTGTCACTCATTCTCGGAAGACCATTTTTGAGCACCGCCAAAGCCCACATTGATGTTGGAGCTGGAGAAATCAAATTCACTATAAATGGGAAGGAAGAAAAGTTCTCATTCAAACCATGACCCGAACAATGCTCAACTCTAGCAGACCATAAAGCTCAAGAAACAAAACTGATGTCTCCGGTAGTGGAGACCCATCAAGGAAAATAAAGAAGACTAAAAGAGTCCAATTCGGTGGACTTTAAATCCCGAACCTTCGCCGGAGGTAACTCGGTAGTTATCAACATTTACTTTTTGCATTTTCATATTTATTTATGCATAGGAAAAAATTAGCATCAACTTTGCATCATAAAATTGGCCCCACGTAATTAATATTTACGAATCCCGAAAGTATTATTTACTATGGCAACAAAAACATATGAGAATTTCATCATTAGAATCCTCATTTTCTATAGTTTCATAAAAGCAATTTTCTTTTATACTTGCATTGTACAAATACGGGAGGCATACGGACCCACAGACACCTGGGACCCACATCTTATCACTTCACATTAATACATGCACTCACAACCACTCACCTCACCTACCACCACATGCAACCGTCGGCATATACTCCAAAGAGTGGGAACTTGAGCAAGGTAGGTAAGGGAGCAATATGGAAGAAAGTGGGCCCCACAGGGGATCGGTCGGTCCCACCACTAGACCGACCGGCCTCCCCACTCTCCCCCTATAAAATGGCAAGCATCCTCACACTCTTCACACACTCCACTCTCCAGAAACACTAGCCTCACTTCGAAATTCAGAATTCCAATTTCGAGTTCACTTAGCACTTCATTTGGATAGTTTCTGAGTGAGAGAAGATATAAGAGTAGAGAAGAGGAAGCTTTGAGCAAATAGCAAGTAGGAAAGGGAAAGTGGGAACAAGCAAGAGAAATCAATAAGAGAGGGGAAGTGCTGCCCAATTAGTTAACAAACTAGGAGAAGTTGAAATAAAATTGTCAACTTGAACGACTGACTCCTGGACTACTGACTTTTGGACCGCTAACTCTCTAACATTTATTTGCTCTAACCCTCACTCGTTCCACTAGTTTTGTTTGTGTGTTCTTTTGTTTCTGCAGCAAAAATGAGCAACTTCTTGAGAAGGGCGAAGAACACGCTCACTTTCCGATCAACGAGAAGCCGTTCCCGAGCTGGCTCATCACAAAGAGGCTCGGACATGGATACTTCATCCCTGCCTCGATCCTCTACCACAAGCCGGTCCGAGCCACGTGATCTTCTTCATGAAAGGCATATCAAGCTCCAAACAGCCTACGAGAAGGACCTATTTAGGCATTACTGCGATAAAGAGTACACTCACACTCCCACCTTCGATTCACAATTTCTTCGAGACACAGGTATGGACTCTAAGTTCGATCTAGTCTTCCATAACATTGGGTGGGAGAACACTTGGGAGCTCTCCGAAGAAGGTTGTAGATTGCTCACTCTAGAATTTCTTTGCACTCTTTCTTCGGATGACACGTATGTCTATTTTAGGCTGTACAATGAACCTTTCACTCTCACTTGGAAACAGTTTAGCCTAAATCTGGGTTTTCCTGAAACCTGCACTGTAGACATAGATGTAGCCTTAAGAAACTTTGACAGAATTAGATTTTGGGAGGACATCACTGGTAAGAGGATAGATCATCACCCTTGCACCAATGATATACACAACCCCACATTAAGGGTGATGCACAAGTGGCTAGGCTTTACTCTCTTTCCTAGGCAAGAAGGTCGTATTGTTAGAACTGAGGAGTTAAAGATTATGTATGCAATGGTTAAGAAAACTAAAATTTCACCTGTAAAACTCCTGGTAGACTACTGGCCTTACATTCACACTCTACAAGGCCCCATATCCATCACTTCTTGGGTTACTCGTCTTGCTGGAAATCTGAGCTTGAACGGAAATATTATGTACATCTCCACTCCACGTCCAGTCATAGGCTTCTACTTCTTCAGCCAAGCACATCTTGTTAAGAAGAGAAATAACAAACTCTATATGCAATATAAAGGATATACAAATGGATATGAGTTGCCAAACAGATCACTTGGTCTGTATGTCGTGGAAACCTTTTTGCTTAACTTACAGAGACCTGGCGCGGGAGTAGGAAGAAGCCCCTCCACAAGATTCACTAGAAACGCTGCCCCGAGATATCAAGGAGAAGACGCTACACCAACCGGACCAGCCTATACTCACTATCAAGGATTCGAACGAGCTGGACCATCTTCATCACACCATCAAGCCTGGGAAGATACTACTGCCTATGAGCCACATACACCACAAAATTCATGGGGGCAAGGAAATTTTCGCAACTACACTCCACCTCATCGTGAAGAGGATACGATGTATGACTTCCAGGGAGGACAAATGTCTTTCTCTGGGAGAGGTGTTCATGATGCCACTCATCATCCATACTCTTACCATGCCACCCATGGTTACCCAGAATACCAGCCACGCCACCAGTTCCCGTACCATAGAGACCCCTACTTTCAGGGAATCGACACTCGTCTTACTCATCTTGAGACGGGTCAAGAGGATATGCGCCACACTCTTGAAGAGATACATCATCAAGGCGCCCAGACAAACGAGAATTTCTACTACCTCTTCGGGCAGATGGGAATCAATCCACCTCAACCACCACCACCGTACGAGTGAAACTAGCTTGGGGGAGGACCCCCTATTCCTGAGGTAAGTATGTTGTACCCCTCTATTTGTTTATATTTAGTACTGCTAGTTAGTTCTTGTTTGGTATTTCAAATAAAATAATCTTGATGTAGAGTTTATTCAAAAAAAAGAAGAGAATTGTTTTTCATAGCCTTAGCTGTAGAATAATACCTTTCAAATTTTCAGAAAATCTCAAAACAATGATCTTAACCAAAATTCGGATAGTTAGAGATGAAAAAGTCTAAGCTACTATTTATCTTGTTCTTAGTTTCAATGAATCTCCAAAATTTTAATTTTGAAAACTTCAAATATATGATGAGAACCTGTATGGCATAATAACTAAAGCCTGATAATAAATGATTCATACTTTGAGGTTGCTTGCTCTGTTTTTAAGTTTTTAGCTATGGTAGAGAGGTTTATCATGCTCTAAAGATCAAGCTTCCATAAATATAAAAGATTCACTCTTCCGAAGTCGTATTGTGTTAGAGGCATGGGCTATGCAAAAATATGATAAGGAGGAAAGAAAAAGGGACAAGTGTCCGACTACCTCAGAAAAAAAAGAGAGAGAAGAAAAAGAAAAATGTGTGACAAGAATATGAGAATAAAAATGATAGCCCATGGTTCCTCTAACTACAATATGCCAGTAAGAGTTGACAATTTCAAAAAGTTTCAAATACTTGATCTAAGAGTATGACATTTCTCTCCCTAAGCTCTGAACTTCGACTTAGTAAGGTATGCTTTTTAAACTTAAAAATATATATATGCAATTTGAAAAATGTCATACAGAGGATCTCTGAGTTTTTATTATGAAAATCTTGCAAAACTCCGGAGTAAAGTTGGAATAAAGAATTTGAGACATAGTGCTTGACTTGATTGATTCTAACTTTCAATTATTCTGAACTAAGGTAAAAGATTGACGAAAGGAACATGTGAAAATTTTTCCAAACTTTTTCAAAGAAGTTTTCAGTTGATGGCTTGTATCTTACTCTCAGAACCTGATGTTTGCTAAGGGACTAGCAAAAGTTTAGCTTGGGGGAGTTTGTTGACGTCTATTAACTATCATTATTTACCGTCAACAATACTTGAATTAATGCCAAAAAGGATTGCCAACTTAGAAATAGGAGGTTTAAACTAACAAATTCCATGAGTTTTGGCGATTCTACATTTTCCAGGGATTAAACAGGAAAACCAACCACATTGCTTCCCCAAGAAGGAACCCGACGCAGATTTCTTCACCGCCACGTCGGGACATTTCTAGAAGACTCCAGAGGACACCACAAGACACCACGAGACGGGGCACCACAGGAGGCTTACCTGTGGGACCGACCAGTCCCACAGGGCCCACCGGTCGGTCGTCCATAGAGCCGCCACGCCTCCGTCTTCTGCAAGCTACTTCCACCGACCTCTAGGATGCATCTTGACCGTACCTCGAGTCGGTTTGATCCAACGATCACGATTCCTCACCCAGGGCTATATAACCAGACCCCTGACCCCTCTCCAGATCATCATCAGATCAAGATCAGAAGACAAGACAGAAATTAGGGTTTCTAGAGAGAGAGAGAGAGTTAGAGCTCTACATCAAGATTAGAGTTTAGTCTAGTTAGATTCAAGTAGAGGCAGGCGACTTCGTCGGCATATCCGGCTAGAAGCTTCGTCTGAGTCTCCGGATCATTGTCGAAGACTCGGTAATTTGTATCTTTATTCGACTTTATGCTACTTTAATATATTTCAGTTTATTCAGTTTTGGAGTTTATTCTAGTTGTATATTTAATATAGATCTGATTATGATAGAGTTTATGATCATGTTCGTAAAGTACATAGCTTTATTCCGGATAGAGTTAAGTGGTCAAACTGGTGTAAACATGGTGTTTAGGCTAAGTTTACCTGCGAATACATCCTATGCTCCGGGTCGAGAGGTAGATCGCAGGAGTGACAGTCCTGTTGAGTCCTTTGTAGTCCTCCCTCCGAGTGTAGATCTTAGTAGGACGCGGTTGCAAGTTAGAATTCATTACTCTGTTTTTTATTCTAATTTAGTAATGTCCCTTGATCATGGATGATAGATTAATTAGCTATAAATGATTGTATATTAACTAGAGTAATCGCCAGGCTTAGTAAATGTGAAGTAACTTAGGATTCGAATCTCTTAATTAATCTCCTGATTCTCTGCTTGATTCGTGTAGTTGGCTCTATCTCTAGAATTCCCGTTTTTATCACTATCATTATTATTTATCTTTACCTTGTCTTACCCCTGCTTAGACATGTGAGTAGTGAATGAATGAATGAATAATAATCTCTGCTACTTTTGAATCATTACTAGTTCCCAGCTTCGTTACTATCTTCGGTAAAATATAAATAACGATACCTAGATAACCTGGGTGAAATGCTGCTACAACAGGTATATTTATCTGTGCGCTTGCGGATAAATATTTGTTTATATCTTTTGAGCTAGTGTCACATATAATTTACATTTCTAGTATCATGTTGGGGATGACAACTTGACTTTAAGTGATGCTAGGAGTGTCCTGTACATTTCTGAAGGCTTTTGCTAGAATCAGTTCATCAAAGTTTATTATAAGCAATTGCATTAAGAAGTGTCAACAAGGAGACTATGAAGTCTTCGAAAAAACAGCTCACTGGTTAGTCGGAGATAAACTTCTAGATCCTTGGTTTTGAAGTCGTTGTACTCATCTGTGTTTATGTTATGGCTTGCAGAGTCAAAAAATCTTGCAGCGGGATGGCAGAATGCTTTCAACCGTAAGGAGGCGAAACTTGAGGAGGTATTTGCTAATGCGCAGAGTACTCTTTAAGAAGCCAAATTGATTCGTGAAGGTGCTGACCGAGACCTGCTGTAGGTGTTGACATCTCTTAGCATCACTTCAGATAACGGCGCCAGAAATGCAAGTAGACAAATCTAACAACATTACCCATAACGCTAGGCTGTCACCACTAGCAGCGACACTAGAGACATGCATGGTATTTATGATCTCGCCCTTATAAAATATGAAATGAGATTATCTACAAGCGCACAGATAAAATACATCTGTTGTAGCATTTCACTAAGGAGAGTTTCCTAGGTATCATTATTTATAACAGAGCAATGCATATCATTAGTTACCCGGTAGGAGATAAACATCTACAACTATGACACACACATGTATGATTATGATAAGAGTTTCACTAGATCTATACTCAACACAGGAATCAATCATAAATGATAAATAAGATAAATGTAATAGAGCAGAGTAAACCATATAAAAGAGTTCCAACAGAGCATTCCCACCCAAGGTCGGATCGTAGCCAAATCTAGAAAGAGACAGATTAACTTCCTAATATGGTTCTAACTATAGGTCATAGACTATATCAATTAGTACAATTATGTTTAGCAATCATGGTTAGAATAACTTATATTTATACGCAGGAGACATCACACATGGAGGATCAGATCCAGAGTCTATGTCCTCTGGGTGACCAGGTCTTACTTGCCCTATATTCGGGGAGTGGACTACAAAGGACTCATCAAGGCTATAATAGTCACCCTCGCGATCTACCACTTGTTGGCCTGGAATATAGGGTGCATTGACAGGTAAACAACGTATAAGCACCATGCTTACACAATGTTGACCACTCACCCCGCGATCGACAGAATGAGCGCTATACGAACAAGAGCATAAACATAAAAATACCCTAGCTATGCTAGACATATAATCAAAGTAGATGATGAACATTATAATTATGAACATGAAATAGTAACAAGTCATGACATGTATCAACTAGAACAAGAACTAGAAGATGAATTAGAACTAGATTAGAACACATAGATGAACTAGAGAGATAATTAGAACTAGATTAGACCACAAAGATGAACTAGAGAGATTAGAAGATGAACTAGAACACAATTAGAACATAAGATAATGAACTAGAAGACAATTAGAAGAACAATGTTGATACAAGAGAGAAGACACTAATTACCTAGCTCCTCTTGATTAGATCCGGAATCCGAGCTTCCCTAGACTCTTCTAATTCTATTCTAGCTACGCCCTTGGATGGTGGAGCTCCTGGTTGTCTAGGCTACCTCTAATCTAAACAATTGATTGATCTATGCTATGAGATATGATGATGTCTCCAGGAGGGGGGGGTCTGGGGTTTCTTATATAGCTCGGTGGGATGAACCGCAACCCTCAGATCAAACCGACGTTGAACAACGGTTGAGATATGTCGAAGAGGTTGGTTAGGTCATGTCGTACGAACGAGGAGTGGATGACATGTGGGCCCTGGCTGGTCGGCCTAGGGTTGAGGCCGGACAGCCTCCCCCTGGCGCCGCCTGCCTCTTCCTTCGATCGGAAGTCTTCTAACACCTTCCTTATTCTCCTAGAGTCCTTGTTCGGTTGGTTTGCGCAACGAGTCGTGGCGTGGATGGATTCCTTATCGTCTTCTTCCTGTCTGGTCCCTGGATATTTCTGGTATTCTGTAGCTGTTGGAATCTTGTCTGTTACACCCCTGATCTTTGTATGGATAATACTTCTAGAGGGTTCCAAAGTCTTCCTCGTCGTATTCATCGAGGACTCTTGCTCTGGGACTCCAAATATGGCAAGTGGTATGTCCGTTGCGATCGTTTCGACGAGCTCGTCTCACTGGTGTGCTCTGATTCTTCACTTGAGATACTTTCTTATGATCAAATATTGAATATCCTGCAAAACAAGTGGAATCGACAAAACTCGTGGAAATCGTTAGAATCAAACCCTATAGCTACACTCTTTGGATCATTGCGAGTCATTTATGAGGTTAGTTGACGGTTTAAAATAGGAGTTATCTACCATCAACAAGTTCTCAACAAGTTCCCCAAGCTTAACCTTTGCTAGTCCCTTAGTAAACATTTAGATTATATATTATGATGGATCAGGAGTTGCTACTATGCTTTCACGCCTCAAAAGTACACAAGTGTTCAAACAAAAATTTCCTCCAAATTAGAATCAATCGTTTTAATTTTCAAACTTACCTCTTACCTTCAACTGTGGTGCTTGTAGCTTTCACTTGGGTCTTGAGCAATTTGAAAAGCAGAACGATCAAGTTAAACACTATGTCTCAAGTTCTTCGATCTACCTTTATTCTGGAGTTTTGTAAGATTTCCAAAATAAAACTCAGAGATTCCTTCATATGATCCTTTCAAGTCTCTCATCTGTGGTATTTGTGGATTCTCTCCAAGGCAGTGAATGTTGTGCCTTCTCTCACCCTATAACTAATAAGCTTTTTGTGGAGTTCATAGGTGGGAGACAACCTGTACATACTTACATAGCATATATTGCAAAGTCAAAGCATGGATCCAGAGAAACTTGGCATACAATCAAATCAAGATGTGCATGTGTGTGGACCTATATGTGGAATGGATGTGTTTGGTGGAACAGTGGTGGTAAACAAGTGTGAGGGTGAAAACACAGTGATGATGATGAAAACATAATGATGGATGATTGGTGTAGACCTTTGCTTACTTTTACTCCTTGTAGATACTTCTCTCTTGTATAACTTTTGCTAGAGACAACATGGGCTATCTTCTTCCTTTTTTTTCTTTCTCTTTTTTTAGGAGGGTATCGAAATACCCCTAATTCTACTGTCGGACACTTGTCCATTTTTTATTTCTTTTTTCTCTCTCTCTCTCTTTTTAAGATAACTTTTGCATAGCTCATGCATCTTTTTGCAGCACAATGTTTAAAGATAATAATGATAAATTGAAGCATTAATGAATGGCAATGAAGGTATAAAAAGGTCATATGGATGAAGGGAAATATTTTTGGATCTTCACTCCAGTGTAGAAGTGAAACATTTTTGAGTGGATCTAAATGGAAGGCATGTTGTTGCGTACTCCCAGTGTAGGAGCAGCATATATGGATGGTGTGTACGTGATCTTGATTTTAACTGTATGACGAGTCTATAAGGGTCAACATGATTTGACAATACTCAATGCATATGCAAGCAGTAAATATAAAGAGTGGACTTCCTAGTCTATCAGACATGTATATCAGGTTGTGGTAGGAATTTCAAACACTCATCATAGAGGATCTCATCATGTAGCAATTTTATGTTTTTAAAAGATAAATCTCCAGAACCCTAGTATCACTAGGAACAAGATAATAGCAGTTCAACCTTTTCATATCATACTCGTCAAACACCTAGACTTAAGTTAAAACTTTTGCAACCCACAAGTCTCAGATTCAAAGTAAATTCTCATGTTAAAACAATCTAATCCAAAACTCGGGAAAATTTAAGACTGAACACTAGGCACTTGAAAAGAATTATGGCAGAGCAACTATTCATCATTTCCATCCAAATTAATTTTATTATCCTAGAGCTCAATTATTTCAGGGGCAAGCTTTTATTCTAGATCATCATTGTTCTTTTTATTGACTCTAATATTAAACACACACACACTCTAATATATAATATATGAATATATAAAGGCTAATAATAATAGTAGTAATGGTAGTAGTAATAATAATAGTAATAATAATAGCAATAGTAACATACCTTAATAGCGAAGATAACAGAGGTGCGTCTCCCCCAAGCTAATCCCTTCGATAGCGTCGAGCCTTCATGTGTCCGAATATTTTTGTTCTTTTTCTTTTTAAGGGTGAGCCTTCATGTGCTCACATATTTTTGGGTTTTTGTTTTTATGAGTGAGCCTTCATGTGCTCACATATTTTTGGTGTTTTCTGTTTTTATAAAATTCGAAGATATATAGATATATTACCACGAATAACGGGGGAGCCTTTTCCCCCAAGCTAGATGCTTGTGTGTTCATTCTTTTGGTAGCATCGATGTACTTCACTCCTCTGGTCCTTAATGGAAAGTTGTTTGTTTTGTCTCTCCAGAGTGGATGAAGTTATCTGGCCTTCTCATTGATTCCTGCTAAAACTCAAATAGACAACAAAGCTCGTGGAATTGATTAAGCGTTAGTGGTAAAACCATTTATGTCTTATCGAGCCTCATAGTTGTTTAAGCAAGCATGATTCAATAAGCGTTTAATATTTTTTGGATTTTTTATTTGTATATGCAGATGCAAAAAGTAAGAAACAATTTTTGGTGCCTCCATAGTAAACAGTTAAATATTCACATGGGGCTTACAGAGTTTTTATTTTTAAATGCAATGCGATAATGCAATATGATTATTTTTATTTTCTTTTCTAATGCAATGCAGAAATTAAAATGCTTATGGATAAAGTATGATGATGCAATAATTAAATATGATGATGTAGTAAATGACTAAGAATTAAATATGAGAAATATGCGGAAAAGTAAATATGAGGATAACTACCGATTTTACCTTTTGGCGAAGGTTCAGATATTTACCGATTTTACCTTTTGGCGAAGGTTCAGATATTTTGGTCCGACGAACCGGACATTCCCTCGGTTTAGACCTCCCGAAGTGTGTCAGACGTTTGGAAAGTTGTTTCTGGTTGATCCTCTTTAAGCGCTGTCTGTTTCTTCCATGCTTTCTTGGTCTGAGTCTTTAGTTCCTGTTGTTCACTGTCTTGAGGTGTCTCTTCTTCTTTCTTTTCTGGGATAGTGTCACTAGCTTCTTCTTCGTGATTGGTGTCTCCATCCTTGATGGCTTATCTTCTTAGGCATTGATAGCGGCGTATTTCACTTCTACTCTTTTTAGGTGCTTCGTTAGGTATGTAGTTGATGAAGTAGCATCATACCTTCTCTCCAGGAAAGTGAAAATGGATCTCCCCTTGCTTCATGTAGATGATTGCACTTGTAGTGTACAGGAACGGTCTTCCTAGGATGAGGTGGACATCATCGTCTTCTCCCATGTCGAGAACCAAGAAGTTTGTGGGGACTTCGTGACCTCTAATTCTGACTACGACGTCTTCCACCCTTCCTTCTGGAAATCGGTATGTTTGGTCGGCTAGCCTTACCTTCAAGTATGTCAGTTCTAATGGTGCATCACGAATAAATGTTTATATGTTACCGTAGACATGTGTTGATGTAAAAATTCGGTTCAGTCACGCCAACACACTCGAGCGCACGGTCCTCAGAGGGCGTACAGAGCAAGGTGACCTCCTGAACCTCCAGCAAATGGTGGCACCGAATCTTAGTGAGATCGACTTTGGGCGTGCCAGTCAATTTGACCTGCAATTAACAAGGAGAAGAAACAGTTGTCAAATTGTGGAACCTACCGGTTTGATTCCGGACAGTTCCAAATTGTACGGCTCTGATATAGCCACTTGTTATTAGGATATTGACTACAAAGTCAACTCCCAAGAAATTGCATAAAGGCATTGAAAAGTATATAAGACAAAACGGCTGTGATATATGTAAAGGAGTATTTCGGAGCAGATAAATAGCCGATAAGCTTAGGTATATTAGCAGAATAAAGATCTATGTGTACGTCTAAGCGACGTGAAACCAACGTATCGACTAATTGCACGAGCAGTTCTATTTGTTAACAGTGGGGTGTCTCCATATAGCCATAATAACAAATAGAACATCAACAGTGGTGTGTCTCCATACAGCCATAATGATGACTAAGCTAGATCACGTCTTATGCAAAGAGTAGATCCGTTATTTCCAAGCCACTGAAAAGAACACATTATGAAGAAAGCATAACTGGATCGGCTATTTTAGCCGATGCAGGGTCCCTGAGGCACGAACAAGATCTACCCGTTAAAACCATGATTTAATCTAAAATCAAACATACCTAATCTATCATATATATCAATGGGGTTCGAGAATACAGCCATAATAAACATGCTAAACCAAATTTGCCTGTTCTTAGATCAAACTACGATTTTATCGAATATCTCGAACGCACAACATGTAACAACCAAGATTGACAAAATAGTCGATGAGAAGCTTAGATCGGCTATTCTCTTTAGGTAGCCGATCTAAACAACTTTTAAGCTTTAACTGCTTTGTCAATCTTGATTGAGCAAGATGTTGTTTAAAACATAAAGGAACAAATTAAAACATAAAACAACATCGATAACTTAATGAATCTATTAGCTTGCCAAACCAATAGAGCCGATAACTAGTCAAGATCGACTAAAGTAAGAGATTGATCAGAGTCAAGATAGCCTTACAAGAGACGAACTTGGACCGATAACTAGCCATGTCATAGCATAACAAGAGTTTGGTCGATGCCAAATACAGCCTTATTGTACAATGACACGAGCCATTGGTAAAACTTACAAGCAAACCGGAGGTCGGTCGAAGCCGATGCAGCCCTGCCTGATTGAAGGTCTCGCCGAGATCTACGTTACTCCTACTCCTAGGGTTTTGGTCGGTGGCCGATGTGTTGATTGATTGGATGATGTCCTTACAAAAATCAGGTTTCTAGCTATTTATAACCCGGTTGACTCCTGTCCTAACACGACTAGGTTACATAGTAGGTAAAATAAAAGACGACCCGGACTTGAACTCCTTGGCCGAGCCCGACACGTCTTTGAAGCCTGTCACATTGGTCCACATGAATCCTCCTGGTCACGCTTGAACCCATATAAGCTTCTTAATTTTTCTGGCCGATTCTTTCCTTAATAAACTAGTCGTTTGTGCTTACAAAATGATAATCGCTTCGGTCCAAAATCTGGTGTAAACACATGCCCCCCAATTTTGGGATGAAATTTATTTTATTCCAAAATTTGGAGTCCTTTTCTTTCTTTCCTCTCGGTATCTCAAACAGTCTAAACAATATCTTGACGATCAATGCGAGACGGCTGCTCTTCTCTTGAAAACCGTGTTATGATTTAACATCCCACTCGACTACTCTGCACACACCGTACGAAGCGGCATCTTTTCCCCTTTTGAGATTCAATCTTCTAATATAAATCCCTCCTTCGTCTCCATCTTCCGTCACACTCATAACGCATCCTCTGCTTGCTTTTGCCTTCTATCAAAAATCCTTTTTCTCACCAGAAGCTTCTCCTTCCAAAAGCTTCTCTCTTTTCCCTCCGATGGCAGACAACAACCGTGGCAAGCGTCCTGCAGAGGAGGCAGTGAACTCTCGCTACCACCCCCAGCGCCGCATTAGGCACATTTTCCTTTATGCCTAATTGATTCCAATCTTCATCACAGAGTCTAATCTGATCCTTTTATTATTTTCATCCAGGATTGACGAAGGTCCATCCACTGCCGCCGCTGCTCTGGCACCTCCTCCTGGAATTAGTCGGTTTCTGAAAACCCCTCCTCCAGTAGCTCCGAGTCGATGACCGCTTGTCATTACCGTCAGATGACGGAAATGCAGAACCTTCACTCAGAGGCTACCATCAGGAACTGCCTCCTCGAAGACCACATCGCCCAACTCCAAAAGGCGCTGGAGGAGGCAGAGGCGAGGGCCACCCAGGCGGTTCAACAATGCGCTGAGTCTGATGCGCGCGTCGCCGGTATTCCTCCTTTTCCTCTGAAAAATTTTCATCTAATTGAATTTCTTTTGCTCAACTTCGATGTGTCTCGTTTACTCCGCAGACCTGACCGTGCGCCTGGAGGCCCTTCAGGAGGCGGGGAACGAGGCGGCTGACTCTGTGAACGCCGCCAGCGATAGCGTCACAGAGAGGGTGACCAACATCCCTGCAAGGGTACATGAGGTCGCCCTCCATGGTGTCTGTCATGGCACCGCCATGGCCCTCGGGGCTGCCCAAGCCTACACCGGCCAAGACCTGGGTGGCCTTGAGGTTACCCCAGAAATAAGCCACGCCATGGAAGTGCACTTCGATGGTGTTGAAGGAGC
This sequence comes from Coix lacryma-jobi var. lacryma-jobi, assembly GCA_009763385.1. Lineage (NCBI taxonomy): Eukaryota > Viridiplantae > Streptophyta > Magnoliopsida > Poales > Poaceae > Coix > Coix lacryma-jobi. The sequence goes on along the minus strand of CM019828.1, from coordinate 81,240,701 downwards.
AGCCGGGGAAATAGCAGAGTCTACCCCCTCTGTAATCATAGTAGATAAGGTCTTCGAGTAGTTCATTAGGGTCAAGCTTTTGTATAAGAAACCTCTTCATGAATATAATGAAATTTCTGCTCCTTTATGATCTCCTTGCGATAAGGCCCATCGAGGTCTCTTAACTTCAACAATTCTTGAATTTATATTTTTGGGCTGAAGGCGATGCCTCGCTTGCATCGGCTATTCATTTCACCGTCAAAGGTAATACAGCACATATCGGCTATTTTTGTTCTGAAGGCGATACATTAGTATCGGCTATCAATCGGATACCAACGACGATACACATATATCGGTTATTGGCCAGATTATAATAGATCCACCCAGATACTAGGGTAATATTTCTTAAAATATTTCCCATTAATTTCTCTGAAGTACTCGATACCCTATAGAGTCTCATAGAAATAAGCATTGCCAGGAGCACATCTGGTAATCCGATAGGGTCCTTCCCAATTTGGTGACCACTTACCGTATTTGGTATCCTTAGTTCCAATAGGTAAAATGACTTTCCAAACCAAGTCCCCTTCACTAAACTTTTTCTCCCTGACCTTTTGATCATAATACTTAGCCACTCTCAACTTCTGAGCTCTAATGTTTTCCAGAGCCTTTAGCCGATGAAAGTTTAAATCATCAAGGTTGTCCATCATGAGATGCTTATATTCATCGGCTTTCAAATTATTCTGCTGTGATACTCTTCTAGATCCTATATTGATTTCCCAAGGCAATACAGCCTCGTGACCGTAGACCAACTCATATGGTGAACACTTAGTTGCACCATGACATGCCATTCTATAGGACCACAAGGTTTCACGGAGTATTGAATGCCACTTTTTTGGATGCTCCTTAACCTTTTTCTTAATGATTTTGATCAAAATCTGGTTAGACGCTTCAGCCTGCCCATTAGCTTGGGCATAATACAGAGATGAGTTAATCAACTTGAAACCTGTGCTAGCAGCAAAATCCTCAAATTCTTTTGATGTAAACATCGTTCCTTGATCTGTGGTAATGGTTTGGGAATACCGAATCGGTAGATGATATGTTCCTTGATGAACTCAATTACGGTAGCCGACGAAGCCTCTTTCAAAGGAACAACTTCAACCCATTTAGTAAAATAATCAGTTGCTACCAACACAAACTTGTGCCCTTTGCTAGATGCCAGAAATATTTGGCCAATCAGATCTATTCCCCATCCTCTAAATGGCCATGGCTTTGTGATTGGATTCATAGCTGATGCTGGAGACTTCTGAACATTACTGAATCTTTGGCATTCTTAACATCCTTTATAAATTTAAAACAATCTTCTAAAATGGTCGGCCAAAAATATCCTGCTCTTATGATCATCCACTTCATTTTATGAGCAGACTGATGTGCACCACAAATTCCTTCGTGGATTTCTCCCATTAGAACTTTGGCCTCTTCTTGATTGACACATTTAAGAAGTACACCATCGATTGTTTTATGATAAAGTTGATCATCAAGAAGGACAAACTTCGTAGCCTTATATCTCAATTTTCTGGATACTTGTTGCGATGGGTTTCTCAAGTATTCAATAATCTCAATCCTCCAATCATCACTATCAGCAATCTCATCAGTTAGTATTTCAACGATTTGCCGATTCCCAGAAGCACTTTGAGCTAACCGATTAGCTTCTTGATTCTGACATCTAGGAACATGCTTCATGACAACAGAAGAGAAAGAATCAAGCAACTCAAGGCACTTCTCATAATGTTTCCGCAGAATGTCATCTTTGCACTTATATAGGCCGAGCAATTGATTAATCACTAATTGAGAATCTCCAAAAATCTCAACAGTCTTGGCCCCTACCTCACACAAAAGCTGAAGTCCCTTGAGAAGTGCTTCATACTCAGCTTGATTGTTAGTATAAGTTGGATCAATTGAAAAAGCAAATTCAAAACTTCCTCCCTGAGGAGAAACAAGAACAATACCAATGTCCCCACCTTGCTTGCAATTGGAACCATCAAAGAACAAAGCCCACGGGGTAAAATCTAAAGTCTTAATCTCTTGTTCATGATGATGAATAACAAAATCGGCTATTACCTGACCTTTAACCGCTTTAGCCGATTCAAACTTCAAGTCAAATTCTGATAATGCAAGAATCCATTTGCCAATCCTCCCATTTAGAATAGGCATGGATAACATATGTTTAATTACGTCAAACTTTGACACCACCGTGCATTCGGAAGATAACAGGTAATGCCGAAGCTTGGTGCATGAGAAGTACAAACATAAGCATAACTTTTCAACAGGAGAATATCTTGTTTCTGGGTCAAGTAACCTTCTACTGAGATAGAACACCACTCTTTCTTTACCTTCAAATTCTTGCATTAAGGCCGACCCAATTGTATGATCGTCGGCCGATACATACAACTTAAAAGGTTTGTTCTTTTGAGGAGGAATCAAAACTGGTGGAGACTTCATATATTATTTGATTTCATCAAATGCCTTCTGTTGTTCATCTCCCGATTTAAATTCTTGGCCATCTTTTAATTTCAATAAAACTGAGAACGGTAAAATTTTGGCTGATAGATTAGAAACAAACCTCCTGATGAAATTGATTTTACCGATCAAAGATTGCAGTTGAGTCTTTGTGGTTGGTGGTACTGCTTTGTCAATTGCATCATAACTCTTCTGACCAACTTCAATCCCTTTTTCATGTACCATAAACCCCAAAAACGGACCAGCTGACACTCCAAATGCACACTTGTGGGTCTTCATCCTTAACCCATGTTTCCTTGCACACTCAAGAGTATCTCTAAGATCCTTAAGATGCCTTTGATAATCCCTGGACTTCACAACTACATCATCAATGTAAATCTCCACAATCCTGTCGATCAACTCGTGAAAGATACAATTCATAGCCCTTTGATAAGTTACACCGGCATTTTTAAGCCTGAAAGTCATGACCACCCATTCATATAAGCCTATAGCACCTAGACATCTGAATGCAGTTTTATGTATATCTTCCTCTGCCATAAAAATTTAGTTATACCCAGCATTGCCATCCATAAAACTGATCACCTTATGTCCTGCTGCCGCATCGACTAGCATATGTGCCACTGGCATTGGGTAGCCATCCATTGGAGTAGCTTTATTCAAATCCCTGAAATCAATGCAAACTCTCATTTTTTCCATTTTTCTTATACACAGGGACTACACTAGATATCCACTTAGCATATCTACATTGCCGAATGAAGTTAGCCTCGTAAAGCCGAGTGGTTTCCGTTTTAACATCAGCCATAACTTCTGCTCTAATCCTCCTCGGAGCTTGTTTTACAGGCCGACTCCCATGTTTGATAGGTAATCGATGCTCAACCAACGATCGATCAAGACCAGGCATTTCAGAATAATCCCAAGCAAAATATTCTTTATATTCTTTTAACAATGTAATAAGTTCTTGTCTAAACTTGGGATCCAATTTGACACTGATATATGTCAACCTTGGCTTATCACTATTTCCAATATCAACTGCTTCCAGTTCATCAGCCGATGTGAAACCCTTACCCATCTTACTGTCATCTTCGTTAACCGTACAATCCATTAAATATATTTTTTGAAGCCGACTGCTTGGATCGGCTGTTGACTATCGTCAGTTGTCTTGAGAAAGTCTTCTTCAAGAATCTTCCCAGAAAAGCACTCCATGTCATCAAAGTTCTAAACATCAGGGTCTGAATAAGCAACATTAACAGTTGAATTGGCTGGTACCACTTCCACGGTGTTGCCGATCCACTGAATCACATTCTGATGCATGGTAGACGGAATGCAGCAATTGGCATGGATCCAATCCCTTCCAAGAAGCGCACTATAGGATCCCTTTGCATCGACCACAAAGAAGGTAGTCGGCATACTCTTGCTGTCGATCGTCAACTCGACACATACATCACCTTTAGTAGCCGATACGTCGCCAGCAAAGTCGGTCAACCTCATATCGGTCTGAGTCAGGTCTTCCGCAGTCTTGCCAAGTTTCCTAAAGGTGGCATATGGCATCAACTTAACAGCTGCCCCTCCATCAACTAACATTCTGTTCAGAGGCCTTCCATCAACAAACCCTTTCAAATACAAAGCTTTTAATTGGGAATGTCTCTCGGGTTTTTGAAACGTGGCCTCTTCTGCTTGATAGATCCACTGAGCAATTGCTTCTTCGTCACCAAATGCTTCTTCATGATCAGAGCAACGATATTAGTCGATGACTCACCCTTATCGGCTACTTGTTTCACTTGCCAAACTTTGGGTTTTTTCTTCTGGATTTCATCATTTCTTAGTCTTTGAACCCGTTGCTTCTGGCTTTTCGTCAAGCAACCAGGACACCATTGTACCTCTTGCCAAGGATGGTCATGATCAGCTAATCTCACTCCAAGCCAATTATGAACACTTTCATTTTTTATGCGTCGATCTGTCTTTTCAAGTCTTAATCTTTCATGTACAGATCGACGGTTGTCTCTCGACTGCCTATACTCCCAATACTGATCACTGCATTCTGGGCAATTACGAAGAGTAGGAAGCTTCAGTCCTTCATTCCAATAATGTCTGAAGAAAGGACAGTCCCAATGATTCTTTTCTTCATCTCTGATACACTTTTCTTCTTCACGAGACCTCCTATACTCTTCCTCTTCGAGCCACTCTTGATATTCTTGCTCATCCCTTTCCCTTTGCATTTGGCTCCTTTCTTTCCGACGTTGCCATTTGTTCAATAAAATTCTGACAGTCGGACGTCTTCTTGCTTCACCAACCTTCGATGTCTCAGGTTGATTATGTTGATTGGTATTTTTCTTCCCTTTCATCTCCTGATACTCCTTGGTTGTTAGCTGTTTATTTGGATCAACCGTCCCAGCTGCCTTGGCTTTGTCAGAAGTCAACACTTTGATCTCACTCCGAGGTGCAGGTGAAAGGTCCTAAATGGCTAGAGGGGGGTGAATAGCCTATAAAAATTTCTACAACAACACTTAAGCAAGCTTGTTAGACAACTAAATGACGAAGCAAGTTTTGCGCTAGCTCTACAAAAGTGCAAGCCACCTATCCACAATTCTAGTTAATTATAATCTCTATGTCACACAATGTCTATGTTGCTATTTTACATCTAAATGAGCAAATGAGCAAGAATAATTACAACTACACAAGATAAGTAATTTTAACTAGCTACAAGAAGATTCAATTATCACTTGCAAGAATGTAACAAAGGTAAATACAAGTGATAGTAATGTGTATACCGAGCCGGGTAAGAGATCAATAAATAGATACCAATGAATACCATGGAGACAAGATGACACAATGATTTTTCCTCTGAGGTTCACTTGCTTGCCGATAAGCTATGTCCCCGTTGTAGCGATACACCCACTTGGAGGTTCACGCGCTAATAGGAATCACACACCTAACCCACAACCGGGTGTCGCACAACCAACACAAGATGGGGATCCACAAGCTACGAGCAATCCACTAGAGTTGCCTTTCATGATCTCCCACAGGGAAGGCTCAAGAACCCCTCACAAATCACCGATTGGGGGCAGATACAATCACCAAATCCCCTCACCAATCATCAAATCACCAACCATCTAGGTTACGCAAGCACCAAGAGTAATAAGAAATCCACAATCACAACAATCACCTAGTGCCACCAAATATGCAATCCCAAATGCACACACTAGGGTTTCCCCCAAATCCTCTCCCAAATGAGCAACAAGCTAGGAGATGGAGATGCTCTTTGAAACTCTCAAAATCAATCACTAGAGCTCGATCTCTCACTTGAATGGAGCACAAATCCTTGGGAGTGAGAGTGGAGAGGGAGAGAGCTTCCTTCACTTAGGGTTTCAAAAAGTGCAAGCAATGGGGAAAAAATGGGGAGAAGAAGAGGAAGAACAATGGAGAGGGGGAGACCTTATCCAACCAGCTCCCCTCTCCCGACCGTTGCTGAGCAAGCCCCCAATCCCGCACTGGAAATTCCAGGCAGCGCGGCCTGGATATTCCAGGGCGGGACGCGCTCAACCCCTCAGCATCCCAACCTACACTGGAAATTCCAGGCGGCGCGCCCTGGAATTTCCAGGGTGGGAGCAACTCAACCGACCCACACTGGATATTCCAGCTCGGGACACCGAAATTTCCGGACGAAAGCGAATAACAAACAGAGGACCCCTTCCTGGAATATCAAAGAGCTGAGCTGGAATTTCCGACCACAGCCAAACTTTCTTCTCCTTTTTAAACCCTTTTAAGTGCTAACTTTCCAAAGTGATCCCAAAACATTTTAGCACTTAAGTTAGCAATTTTTGCAAAGAATTTTCTTGGGCTTTCTCATGGATATCACCACGTCACTAAGCGCAATGTATATGCAAATGATACTCACACTTAGTGGCACTAGATAACCATTATGATCAAAGATTTCTCCTCTTTATATTACGGTTATCTATCCTAAACCCGATCACACACTCTATTGTGTCTTGACCGGTAAAACAAAATGGCCTTAGGTTTTATACCTTTGCCTTGATCCCATTTTGTTTTTCTCTTTATTCATTTCCAAGTTGGAGCACTTGATCACAATCTTTTGGCCATCTCCATCACATGAGTGCCATCTAACTCCACCACTTGGACTTGGACCAACCTATCTTATAATCACTCTTAAGCATAGGGTTAGTCCAATAGGTTTCATCAATTAACCAAAACCAAACTAGGGCTTTCAATCTCCCCCTTTTTGGTAATTGATGACAACCTTCACAAAGATATGAATTAAATTTGATTTTGAATTTGAGTTGCTTGTCCAAGCATTTTGTTCATGAGTAAGAATTGGACAATCATCACAAATTCGATTTTGGTAGTACTAGCTCCTCCTACATATGTGCTTCACGAGTTTGGTTCAATTTGTTCACATATGCATAGATTGAAATTGTGGGAGAGATACTACTACCAAATGATGCTAAGGTATATAGAATGGACCTTTGAAGCGTGTTACCATCGAAGTGCACTTTTGATCATCATCCTTAGCACCGTGAGTAGCTAGATATCATTTGTAAACACAAAAAGACTAGATACCTCATGATATCAACATTAGATGCAAGGTTCTAGTACCACTTGTGAAACATAATTAAAACACATCTAGCTAACTCCTATGCATGCTAGTTCTCAAATCATCATACAAGTTCTATTACTAGCATACACCACACAAGCATGTTATTGAATTTAAGACTTGTACAATGCAACACTCATATGTATATGCGCATACAAATGCAACAATAGGTTCATGAGCTTGCTCCCCCTAGTTGTGTGCTCAAAGTTTAATTGATCCCCTTCCTTTGTCACTTCTCCCCCTTTGAGATTACTTTTCTTTATCTTTGTGACTTTCTCTCCCCCTTTGTCATTAAGTACCATAAAAGGCACACCAATTTTAGTAGGAGTTAAGTCAATCAATGGGTGATCAAAAATATAATATGGTTCAACCTAGCAAACCTGCATAAGATATTTAACACGGTTTGCTCAAGAGTAAGCTTCTTCACACATCTTTCAATGGTTATCTTACTCATGTTGGTTAAACACTTGAATGTTTGTTTCCAAGATTAAACACTAGGTTCACAAGCCCACAAACATGTCATATGCTACCACTAGATCATATCAAACATAGAAGCAATAATGGTACCATATATACATTAAATTCATTTGATTTTCATGAATGAGCCTATATCATGCATGCAATGACTAAATGCACTAAACATGTCCTTAACAAGGATGAATGCCATGCCAAATAATTTTACCTTTGTTTTGTTGAAGGAGAGGCATGTCATATAATGGAGGGTGCATCAACTCATATTTGAGAAATCAAGTATGTTCAATTCATTCCTTAGCTTGCAAAATCTCTTCTCATCAAGTGGTTTGGTGAATATATCGGCAAGTTGATCTTCGGTTCCCACACTCTCAATTGAAATATCACCCTTTTGTTGATGATCTCTTATGAAGTGACGACGAATGTCAATATGCTTTGTTCTTGAATGTTTAATCGGATTGTTAGTGAGCTTCACCGCACTCTCATTGTCACATAGAAATGGCACTTGTTTGAACTTGATTCCAAAATCATCCAAAGTTGCTCTCATCCATAGCAATTGTCCACAACAACTACCCGCAGATATGTATTCGGCTTCGGCGGTTGAAAGTGCAACACTATTTTGCTTCTTCGATGACCATGATACAAGTGATCTTCCAAGTAATTGACATGTACCCGATGTGCTCTTTCTATCAACTTTGCATCCCGCATAATCAGAGTCTGAATAGCCAATCAACTCAAAGTTTGACCCCTTGGGATACCAAAATCCAATATTTTGTGTATGCTTCAAGTATCTTAATATTCTTTTTGTTGCCTTCAAGTGACTCTCTCTCGGCGAGGCTTGAAATCTTGCACACATGCATACACTAAACATGACATCCGGCCTAGAAGCGGTCACATAGAGTAAGCTTGCAATCATAGATCGATACAACTTTTGATCCACCATGTTGCCACTAGCATCACTATCCAAATGACCATTTGTTCCCATAGGTGTGCTAATAGCCTTTGCATCATCTAGACCGAACTTCTTGAGCATGTATTTGATGTACTTGCCTTGACTTACAAATGTGCCATGCTTCATTTGCTTGATTTGAAGACCAAGAAAGTAGCTAAGCTCTCCAATCATGGACATCTCAAACTCATTTGCCATCATCTTCCCAAATTCTTCACAAAACTCTTGGTTGGTTGACCCGAAGATAATGTCATCAACATATATTTGCAACACAAACAAGTCCTTGCCAATCTTCTTGGTGAAAAGAGTTGTATCAACCTTTCCCATCTTGAACCCTTTAGAGAGTAGGAAATCCCTCAACCTCTCATACCATGCTCTTGGTGCTTGCTTCAAACCATACAATGCCTTCTTGAGCTTGTAAACATGGTTGGGCTTCTTGTTATCTTCAAAACTGGTGGTTGTTCAACATATACTAACTCATTAATGTAGCCATTCAAGAATTCAATCTTCACATCCATTTGATATAACTTGATGTCATGGGCACAAGCACAAGTTAATAGAATTCTAATTGCTTCCAATCTTGCAACCGGTGCATATGTTTCTCCAAAGTCAAGACCTTCAACTTGTGTGTATCCTTGTGCTACTAATCTTGCATTGTTTCTCACTACTATGCCATCTTGATCTTGCTTGTTGCGAAAAACCCATTTGGTTCCAATTACATTGTAATTCTTTGGCCTCTCAACAAGTTCCCAAACTTGGTTGCGGGTGAAGTTGTTTAGCTCTTCATGCATAGCATTTACCCAATCAACATCCATCAATGCATCTTCTATCTTGGTTGGTTCGAATGATGATACAAATGAATAATGCTCACAAAATGAAGCCAATCTTGATCTTGTTTGCACACCACTTCTAATAACTCCAACAATTTGATCGATGGGATGATCTCTTGCAATGTTGGTTGGTTGGAGTATTTGCACTTGATTTCTTTGTTGACATGAACTAGCTTGTTGATCTTCACTAGCACTTGATTGATCATGAGAACCACTAGCTTGATTTGCATCAACTTGCACATTGGAGGAGAACATTTGATCATCTTCCTCTTCAATCACTTGTCTTGGCCTAATATCACCAACATCCATGTTCTTCATTGCATTTGCTAATTGAGTGCCTCTCACATCATCTAGATTTTCATTTTCTTCTTGAGACCCCTTGGTTTCATCAAACTCAACATCATGCACTTCTTCAAGAATACCACTAACCAAGTTCCAAACTCTATATGCTTTGCTTGTGGTGGAATAACCAAGTAAGAAACGTTCATCACATTTCTTCCCAAATTTGCTCAATCTTGCACCCTTCTTCAAGATATAGCATTTGCAACCAAATATTCTAAAGTATGCAATATTGGGCTTTCTTCCATTCAATAGTTCATATGGTGTCTTCTCTAACATACCATGACAATAAAGACGGCTGCTACAATAGCAAGCCGTATTGATAGCTTCGGCCCAAAAAGAATGACTAACATTGTATTCACTAAGCATAGACCTTGCCATATCAATCAAAGTTCTATTCTTCCTTTCAACAATCCCATTTGATTGAGGAGTGTACTTGGGTGAGAATTGATGTCTAATGCCAAAGTCATCACACAACTCATCAACTCTTGTATTCTTAAATTCACTCCCATTGTCACTTCTAACTCTCTTGATTATTGTTTCAAACTCATTTTGGCATCTCTTAACAAAAGTTTTGAAGATATCAAATGTTTCACTCTTGTCACTAAGAAAGAAGACCCATGTGTACCTAGTGTAATCATCCACTATCATAAAGCCATATTTATTTCCACCGATGCTGGGAGGGCCATTTTACCCACTGATGCACCGAAAAACACACAGTAGAATCTTTCGCAACGGACACACCCAATCATCTTCGTTTGACCCAATACTTATGTTTGGTGGGTTTTTGGCACTTTCATTTTCGGAGGAACGGTGCCGCAAATCTCGCGCAGGAGGGCCGTTTTACCCATTGATGCACCGAAAAACTCACGGTTGAATCTTTCACAACGGACGCACCCAATCATCTCTGTTTGACCCAAAACTCATGTTTGGTTGGTTTTTGGCACTTTCATTTCTGATGGAATGGTGCCGCAAAACTCGTATGGGAGGGCCATTTTACTCACTGATGCACCGAAAAACTCAGAGTTGAATTTTTCGCAACGGACGCACCCAATCATCTCCGTTTGACCCAAAACTCATGTTTGGTGGGTTTTTGGCACTTTCATTTTTGGAGGAACGGCGCTGCAAAACTCGCGCAGGAGGGCCGTTTTAACCACTGATGCACCGAAAAATTCACGGTTGAATTTTTCACAATGGACGCATCCAATCATCTCCATTTGACCCAAAACTCATGTTTGGTGGGTTTTTGGCACTTTCATTTCCGGAGGAACGGTGCCGCAAAACTCGCGCACGAGGGCCGTTTTACCCACTGATGCACCGAACAACTCATGGTTGAATTTTTCACAATGGACGCACCGAATCATCTCTGTTTGACCCAAAACTCATGTTTCGTGGGTTTTTGGCAGTTTCATTTCCGGTGGAACGGTGCCGCAAAACTCGCGCAGGAGGGCCGTTTTCACCAATGATGCACTGAAAAATTCACGGTTGAATTTTTCACAACGGACGCACCCAACCATCCCCGTTTGACCCAAAACTCATGTTTGGTGGGTTTTTGACACTTTCATTTTCGGAGAAACGGTGCCGCAAATCTCGCGCAGGAGGGCCGTTTTCACCGCTGATGCACCGAAAAGTTCACGGTGGAATTTTACACAACCGACGCACCCAATCATCCCCGTTTGACCCAAAACTCATGTTTGGTGGGTTTTTGGCACTTTCATTTTCGGAGGAAAGGTGCAGCAAAACTCGCGCAGGAGGGCCGTTTTAACCACTGATGCAGTGAAAAACTCGTAGTTGAATTTTTCATAACAGACGCACCCAGTCAACTCCGTTTGACCCAATACTTATGTTTGGTGGGTTTTTGGCACTTTCATTTCCGGAGGAACGGTGCCGCAAAACTCGCGCACGAGGGCCGTTTTACCCACTGATGCACTGAACAACTCATGGTTGAATTTTTCACAATGGACGCACCGAATCATCTCTGTTTGACCCAAAACTCATGTTTCGTGGGTTTTTGGCAGTTTCATTTCCGGTGGAACGGTGCCGCAAAACTCGCGCAGGAGGGCCGTTTTCACCAATGATGCACTGAAAAATTCACGGTTGAATTTTTCACAACGGACGCACCCAATCATCCCCGTTTGACCCAAAACTCATGTTTGGTGGGTTTTTGGCACTTTCATTTTCGGAGAAACGGTGCCGCAAATCTCCCGCAGGAGGGCCGTTTTCACCGCTGATGCACCGAAAAGTTCACGGTTGAATTTTTCACAACCGACGCACCCAATCATCCCCGTTTGACCCAAAACTCATGTTTGGTGGGTTTTTGGCACTTTCATTTTCGGAGGAAAGGTGCAGCAAAACTCGCGCATGAGGGCCGTTTTAACCACTGATGCACTGAAAAACTCGTAGTTGAATTTTTCACAACGGACGCACCCAGTCAACTCTGTTTGACCCAAAACATATGTTTGGTGTGTTTTTGGCACTTTCATTTTCGGAGGAATGGTGCAGCAATTCTCGCGCAGGAGGGCCGTTTTACCCATTGATGCACTGAAAAACTCACGGTTGAATTTTTCACAACGGACGCACCCAATCATCTCCGTTTGACCCAAAATTCATGTTTGGTGGGTTTTGGCACATTCATTTCCGGAGGAACGGTGCCGCAAAACTCGCGCAGGAGGGCCGTTTTACCCACTGATGCACCGAAAAACTCACGGTTGAATTTTACACAACAGACGCACCCAATCATCTCCGTTTGACCCAAAACACATGTTTGGTTGGTTTTTGGCAGTTTCATTTCCGAAGGAACGGTGCCGCAAAACTCGCAGGAGGGCCGTTTTCACTACTGATGCACCGAAAAACTCAGAGTTGAATTTTTCGCAACGGACGCACCCAATCATTCCCGTTTGACCCAAAACTCATGTTTGGTGGGTTTTTGGCACTTTCATTTTCGGAGAAACAGTGCCGCAAATCTCGCGCAGGAGGGCCGTTTTCACCGCTGATGCACCAAAAAGTTCAAGGTTGATATTTTCACAACCGACGCACCCAATCATCCCCGTTTGACCCAAAACTCATGTTTGGTGGGTTTTTGGCACTTTCATTTTTGGAGGAACGGTGCAGCGAAACTCGCGCAGGAGGGCCGTTTTAACCACTGATGCACTAAAAAACTCGTAGTTGAATTTTTCACAACGGACGAACCCAGTCAACTCTGTTTGACCCAATACTTATGTTTGGGTGGTTTTTGACACTTTCATTTTCGGAGGAATGGTGCCGCAAATCTCGCGCAGGAGGGCCGTTTTAACCACTGATGCACCGAAAAATTCACGGTTGAATTTTTCACAACGGACGCACCCAATCATCTCCGTTTGACCCAAAACTCATGTTTGGTGGGTTTTGGCACATTCATTTCCGGAGGAACGGTGCCGCAAAACTCACGCATGAGGGCCGTTTTACCCACTGATGCACCGAAAAACTCACGGTAGAATTTTTCACAACGGACGCACCCAATCATCTCCGTTTGACCCAAAACACATGTTTGGTTGGTTTTTGGCAGTTTCATTTCCGGAGGAACGCTGCCGCAAAACTCGCGCAGGAGTGCCGTTTTCACTACTGATGCACCGAAAAACTCAGAGTTGAATTTTTCGCAACGGATGCACCCAATCATCCCCGTTTGACCCAAAACTCATGTTTGGTGGGTTTTTGGCACTTTCATTTTCGGAGAAACAGTGCCGCAAATCTCGCGCAGGAGAGCCGTTTTCACCGCTGATGCACCAAAAAGTTCAAGGTTAAATTTTTCACAACCGACGCACCCAATCATCCCCGTTTGACCCAAAACTCATGTTTGGTGGGTTTTTGGCACTTTCATATTTGGAGGAACGGTGCAGCGAAACTCGCGCAGGGGGGCCGTTTTAACCACTGATGCACTGAAAAACTCGTAGTTGAATTTTTCACAACAGACGCACCCAGTCAACTCCGTTTGACCCAATACTTATGTTTGGTGGGTTTTTGGCACTTTCATTTTCGGAGGAACGGTGCCTTAAATCTCGCGCAGGAGGGCCGTTTTACCCATTGATGCACCGAAAAACTCACGGTTGAATTTTTCACAACGGACGCACCCAATCATCTCCGTTTGACCCAAAACTCATGTTTGGTGGGTTTTTGGCACTTTCATTTCCGGAGGAACGGTGCCGCAAAACTCGCGCAGGAGGGCCGTTTTACCCACCGATGCACCGAAAAACTCACGATTGAATTTTTCACAACGGACGCACCCAATCATCTTCGTTTGACCCAAAACTCATGTTTGGTGGGTTTTTGGCACTTTCATTTCCGGAGGAACGGTGCCGCGAAACTCGTATGGGAGGGCCATTTTACCCACTGATGCACCGAAAAACACACAGTAGAATCTTTCGCAATGGACACACCCAATCATCTCCGTTTGACCCAATACTTATGTTTGGTGGGTTTTTGGCACTTTCATTTTTTTGGAAGAACAGTGCCACAAATCTCGCGCAAGAGGGCCGTTTTACCCATTGATGCACCGAAAAACTCACGGTTGAATTTTTCACTACGGACGCACCCAATCATCTCCGTTTGACCCAAAACTCATGTTTGGTTGGTTTTTGGCACTTTCATTTCTCATGGAACGGTGCCGCAAAACTCGCATGGGAGGGCCATTTTACCCACTGATGCACCGAAAAACTCAGAGTCAAATTTTTTGCAACGGACGCACCCAATCATCTCCGTTTGACCCAAAACTCATGTTTGTTGGGTTTTTGACACTTTCATTTTCGGAGGAACGGTGCCGCAAATCTCGCGTAGGAGGGCCGTTTTACCCACTGATGCACCGAAAAACTCATGGTTGAATTTTTCACAATGGACGCACCGAATCATCTCCGTTTGACCCAAAACTCATGTTTCGTGGGTTTTTGGCACTTTCATTTCCGGAGGAACGGTGCCGCAAATCTCGCGCAGGAGGGCCGTTTTAACCACTGATGCAACGAAAAATTCACGGTTGAATTTTTCACAACGGACGCACCCAATCATCTCCGTTTGACCCAAAACTCATGTTTGGTGGGTTTTTGGCACTTTCATTTTCGGAGGAACGGCGCTGCAAAACTCGCGCAGGAGGGTCGTTTTAACCACTGATGCACCGAAAAATTCACGGTTGAATTTTTCACAACGGACGCATCCAATCATCTCTGTTTGACCCAAAACTCATGTTTGGTGGGTTTTTGGCACTTTCATTTCCGAAGGAACGGTGCCGCAAAACTCGCGTAGAGGGCCGTTTTACCCACTGATGCACCGAAAAACTCATGGTTGAATTTTTCACAATGGACGCACCGAATCATCTCCGTTTGACACAAAACTCATGTTTCGTGGGTTTTTGGCACTTTCATTTCCGGAGGAACGGTGCTGCAAAACTCGCGCAGGAGGGCCGTTTTCACCCCTGATGCACTGAAAATTTCACGGTTGAATTTTTCACAACGGACGCACCCAATCATCCCCGTTTGACCCAAAACTCATGTTTCGTGGGTTTTTGACAGTTTCATTTCCGGAGGAACGGTGCCGCAAAACTCGCGTAGGAGGGCCGTTTTAACCACTGATGCACCGAACAACTCATGGTTGAATTTTCCACAATGGACGCATCCAATCATCTCCGTTTGACCCAAAACTCATGTTTGGTGGGTTTTTGGCACTATCATTTCCGGAGGAACGGTGCCGCAAAACTCGCGCAGAGGGCCGTTTTACCCACTGATGCACCGAAAAACTCATGGTTGAATTTTTCACAATGGACGCACCGAATCATCTCCGTTTGACCCAAAACTCATGTTTCGTGGGTTTTTGGCACTTTCATTTCCGGAGGAACGGTGCCGGAAATCTCGCGCAGGAGGGCCGTTTTAACCACTGATGCACCGAAAAATTCACGGTTGAATTTTTCACAACGGACGCACCCAATCATCTCCGTTTGACCCAAAACTCATGTTTGGTGGGGTTTTGGCACTTTCATTTCCGAAGGAACGGTGCCGCAAAACTCGCGCAGAGGGCCGTTTTACCCACTGATGCACCGAACAACTCATGGTTGAATTTTCCACAATGGACGCATCCAATCATCTCCGTTTGACCCAAAACTCATGTTTGGTGGGTTTTTGGCACTATCATTTCCGGAGGAACGGTGCCGAAAACTCGTATGGGAGGGCCATTTTCACCACTGATGCACTGAAAAATTCACGGTTGAATTTTTCACAACGGACGCACCCAATCATCCCTGTTTGACCCAAAAACTCATGTTTGGTGGGTTTTTGGACTTTCATTTTCAGAGGAACGGTGCCGCAAATTTCACGGAGGAGGGCCGTTTTACCCATTGATGCACCAAAAAACTCACGGTTGAATTTTTCACAACGAACGCACCCAATCATCTCCGTTTGACCCAAAACTCATGTTTGGTGGGTTTTTGGCACTTTCATTTTCGGAGGAACGGTGCTGCAAAACTGGCGCAGGAGGGCCGTTTTACCCATTGATGCACCAAAAAACTCACGGTTGAATTTTTCACAACGAACGCACCCAATCATCTCCATTTGACCCAAAACTCATGTTTGTTGGGTTTTTAGCACTTTCATTTCCGGAGGAACGGGCAAGCAAAACTCGCGCAGGACGACCATTTTAAACACTGTTGCACCGAAAAACTCACGGTTGAATTTTTCACAACGGACGCATCCAATCGTCTCCGTTTGACCCAAAACTCATGTTTGGTGGGTTTTTGGCACTTTCCTTTTTGGAGGAACGGTGCCGCAAATCTCGCGCAGGAGGGCCGTTTTACCCATTGATGCACCGAAAAACTCACCGTTGAATTTTTCACAATGGACGCACCCAATCATCTCTGTTTGACCCAAAACTCATGTTTGGTAGGTTTTTGGCACTTTCATTTCTGATGGAACGGTGCCGCAAAACTCGCATGGGAGGGCCATTTTACCCACTGATGCACCGAAAAACCCAGAATTGAATTTTTCGCAACGGACGAACCCAATCATCTCCGTTTGACCCAAAACTCATGTTTGGTGGGTTTTTTGCACTTTCATTTTCGGAGGAACGGCGCTGCAAAACTCGCGCATGAGGGCCGTTTTAACCACTGATGCACCGAAAAATTCACGGTCGAATTTTTCACAACAGACGCGTCCAATCATCTCCGTTTGACCCAAAACTCATGTTTGGTGGGTTTTGGGCACTTTCATTTCCGGAGGAACGGTGCCGCAAAACTCGCGCACGCGGGCCGTTTTACCCACTGATGCACCGAACAACTCATGGTTGAATTTTTCACAACGGACGCACCGAATCATCTCTGTTTGACCCAAAACTCATGTTTCGTGGGTTTTTGGCAGTTTCATTTCCGGAGGAACGGTGCCGCAAAACTCGCGCAGGAGGGCCGTTTTCACCACTGATGCTCTGAAAAATTCACGGTTGAATTTTCACAACGGACGCACCCAATCATCCCCGTTTGACCCAAAAATCATGTTTGGTGGGTTTTTGGCACTTTCATTTTCGGAGGAACGGTGCCGCAAATCTCGCGCAGGAGGGCCGTTTTACCCATTGATGCACCGAAAAACTCACAGTTGAATTTTTCACAACGGACAAACCCAATCATCTCCGTTTGACCCAAAACTCATGTTTGGTTGGTTTTTGGCACTTTCATTTTCGGAGGAACGGCGCTACAAAACTCGCGCAGGAGGGCCATTTTAACCACTGATGCAACGAAAAATTCATGGTTGAATTTTTCACAATGGACGCACCGAATCATCTCCGTTTGACCCAAAACTCATGTTTCGTGGGTTTTTGGCACTTTCATTTCCGGAGGAACGGTGCCGCAAATCTCGCGCAGGAGGGCCGTTTTAACCACTAATGCACCGAAAAATTCACGGTTGAATTTTTCACAACGGACGCACCCAATCATCTCCGTTTGACACAAAACTCATGTTTGGTGGGTTTTTGGCACTTTCATTTTTTCGGAAGAACGGTGCCGCAAATCTCGCGCAGGAGGGCCGTTTTACCCATTGATGCACCGAAAAATTCACGGTTGAATTTTTCACAACGGATGCACCCAATCATCCCCGTTTGACCCAAAACTCATGTTTGGTTGGTTTTTGGCACTTTCATTTATGATGGAACGGTGCCGCAAAACTCACATGGGAGGGCCATTTTACCCACTGATGCACCGAAAAACTCAGAGTTGAATTTTTCGCAACGCACGCACTCAATCAACTCCGTTTGACCCAAAACTCATGTTTGGTGGGTTTTTGGCACTTTCATTTTTGGAGGAACGGTGCTGCAAAACTCGCGCAGGAGGGCCGTTTTAACCACTGATGCACCGAAAAATTCACGGTTGAATTTTTCACAACGGACGCATCCAATCATCTCCGTTTGACCCAAAACTCATGTTTGGTGGGTTTTTGGCACTTTCCTTTTTGGAGGAACGGTGCCGCAAAACTCGCGCAGAGGGCCGTTTTACCCACTGATGCACCGAAAAACTCATGGTTCAATTTTTCACAACGGACGCACCGAATCATCTCCGTTTGACCCAAAACTTATGTTTGGTGGGTTTTTGGCACTTTCATTTCCGGAGGAACGGTGCCGCAAAACTCGTATGGGAGGGCCATTTTAACCACTGATGCACCGAAAAACTCACAGTTGAATTTTTCGCAACGGACGCACCCAATCATCTCCATTTGACCCAAAACTCATGTTTCGTGGGTTTTTGGCAGTTTCATTTCCGGAAGAACGGTGCCGCAAAACTCGCGCAGGAGGGCCGTTTTCACCACTGATGCACTGAAAAATTCACGGTTGAATTTTTCACAACGGACGCACCCAATCATCCCCGTTTGACCCAAAACTCATGTTTGGTTGGTTTTTGGCACTTTCTTTTCTGATAGAATGGTGCCGCAAAACTCGCATGGGAGGGCCGTTTTACCCACTGATGCACCGAAAAACTCATGGTTGAATTTTTCACAATGGACGCACCGAATCATCTCCGTTTGACCCAAAACTCATGTTTGGTGGGTTTTTGGCACTTTCATTTTGGGAGGAACGACGCTGCAAAACTCGCGCAGGAGGGCCGTTTTAACCATTGATGCACCGAAAAACCAACGGTTGAATTTTTCACAACGGACGAACCCAATCATCTCCGTTTGACCCAAAACTCATGTTTGGTTGGTTTTTGGCACTTTCATTTTCGGAGGAACGGCGCTGCAAAACTCACGCAGGAGGGCCGTTTTAACCACTGATGCACCGAAAAATTCACGGTTGAATTTTTCACAACGGACGCATCCAATCATCCCCGTTTGACCCAAAACTCATGTTTGGTGGATTTTTGGCACTTTCATTTTCGGAGGAACGGTGCCGCAAATCTCGCGCAGGAGGGCCGTTTTACCCATTGATGCACCAAAAAACTCACGGTTGAATTTTTCACAACGGACGCACCCAATCATCTCTGTTTGACCCAAAACTCATGTTTGGTTGGTTTTTGGCACTTTCATTTCTGATGGAACGGTGCCGCAAAACTCGCATGGGAGGGCCATTTTACCCACTGATGCACCGAAAAACTCAGAGTTGAGTTTTTCGCAACGGACGAACCCAATCATCTCCGTTTGACCCAAAACTCATGTTTGGTGGGTTTTTGGCACTTTCATTTTGGGAGGAACGGCGCTGCAAAACTCGCGCAGCAGGGCCGTTTTAACCACTTTCATTTCTGATGGAACGGTGCCGCAAAACTCGCATGGGAGGGCCATTTTACCCACTGACGCACCGAAAAACTCATGGTTGAATTTTTCACAATGGACGCACCGAATCATCTCCGTTTGACCCAATACTCATGTTTTGTGGGTTTTTGGCACTTTCATTTCCGGAGGAACGGTGCTGCAAAACTCGCGCAGGAGGGCCATTTTCACCCCTGATGCACTGAAAATTTCACGGTTGAATTTTCACAACGGACGCACCCAATCATCCCCGTTTGACCCAAAACTCATGTTTGGTGGGTTTTTGGCACTTTCATTTCCGGAGGAACGGTGCCGCAATTCTCGCGCAGGAGGGCCGTTTTACCCATTGATGCACCGAAAAACTCACGGTTGAATTTTTCACAACGGACGAACCCAATCATCTCCGTTTGACCCAAAACTCATGTTTGGTGGGTTTTTGGCACTTTCATTTTCGGAGAAACGGCGCTGCAAAACTCGCGCAGGAGGGCCGTTTTAACCACTGATGCACCGAAAAATTCACGGTTGAATTTTTCACAACGGCAGCATCCAATCATCTCCGTTTGACCCAAAACTCATGTTTGATGGGTTTTTGGCACTTTCATTTCCGAAGGAACGGTGCCGCAAAACTCGCGCAGAGGGCCGTTTTACCCACTGATGCACCGAAAAACTCATGGTTGAATTTTTCACAATGGACGCACCGAATCATCTCCGTTTGACCCAAAACTCATGTTTCGTGGGTTTTTAGCACTTTCATTTCCGGAGGAACGGTGCTGCAAAACTCGCGCAGGAGGGCCGTTTTCACCCCTGATGCACTGAAAAATTCACGGTTGAATTTTTCACAACGGACGCACCCAATCATCCCCGTTTGACCCAAAACTCATGTTTGGTGGGTTTTTGGCACTTTCATTTTCGGAGGAACGGCACTGCAAAACTCGAGCAGGAGGGCCGTTTTAATCACTGATGCACCGAAAAATTCAGAGTTGAATTTTTCACAACGGACGCATCCAATCATCTCCGTTTGACCCAAAACTCATGTTTGGTGGGTTTTTGGCACTTTCATTTCCGAAGGAACGGTGCCGCAAAATTCGCGCAGGAGGGCCGTTTTACCCACTGATGCACCGAAAAACTCAGAGTTGAATTTTTCGCAACGGACGCACCGAATCATCTCCATTTGACCAAAAACTCATGTTTCGTGGGTTTTTGGCACTTTCATTTCCGGAGGAACGGCGCTGCAAAACTCGCGCAGGAGGGCTGTTTTAACCACTAATGCACAGAAAAATTCACGTTGATTTTTTCACAACGGACGCATCCAATCATCTCCGTTTGACCCAAAACTCATGTTTGATGGGTTTTTGGCACTTTCATTTCCGAAGGAACGGTGCCGCAAACTCGCGCAGAGGGCCGTTTTACCCACTGATGCAACGAAAAACTCATGGTTCAATTTTTCACAACGGACGCACCGAATCATCTCCGTTTGACCCAAAACTCATGTTTGATGGGTTTTTGGCACTTTCATTTCCGAAGGAACGGTGCCGCAAAACTCGCGCAGAGGGCCGTTTTACCCACTGATGCACTGAAAAATTCACGGTTGAATTTTTCACAACGGACGCACCCAATCATCCCCGTTTGACCCAAAACTCATTGATGCGAACCCGCTAGGGTTTTTGCCCGATCTTTCGATGAGAAACGGGGATAACTCGATTGGTGGATGGAGATGACGTTCACGGCCCGACTACAGCCCTCAAGACCGCGCCTTAGCAACCGATACACCACGTCCAATAGCCGTCACGATCTTGTGGAGCGCGACAACCAGCCCCTAGGGCTCCCGTCCTGCAAGCAATCGAAGAACTAGCAAGAACGAGGAAACAAGCACTGAATTTGCAAGATGAAATTGAAGGTTTCAAACTGAATCTTAATCTACAATGGGGTTCCGAAGACAAGGAGACGGGCGGCTGATCCTGCACGCGCGCCTACAAGCAAGTAGCTAAGGCTAAACTTGATCTAAACAAAACTCAAACCGACCATGGCGGCTATAGAGGGATATAAGTAGATGGATTGACGACCAAAAGAGTGTTGGGGTCGTCCTCCAACCCTAGGACGCGTCCCTAATGGACCCAACTTGATACATGGGCCATAAGCCCAAAATGAGGTGACGCAGCACCCTGGACAGCAAGACCTGTCGACGATAATTGGATCATTGCCGCTGCTGCCGAACAGATATTGACGTGGGACTTGATTCATATGAAAGTAAAATTGATAAGCTTTCCAACAAGTCCTGAAGCGCCTGAATCCGAATCCGTATGCAACCGTGGTGGCGGTCACAAGTTGGCGCTTTGCTGCAGTCCGAATCCAGCTACCGCGAGTCCTTCTCCCTTTCGGTCTTCTCCTCGGTTCCTAATCAAAAGAAGAGTGCACGCGTTTCCATTGTCTAAACAAGATGGACAAGAGCTTATCATGGAACTCACTTGATGATTAAGTTGACGAGCACGAGCACGAGTAAGAGGGCCAGCTATAGGTTGTGTCGGAGAGGATGTATCGCTGGTGTTAATGTCCTCATCATCCTCCCTTTCTTGCATTTGAGTCGTCCTCGACTCAAGCTCATCTTCCTCACCCAAATAAGGCTTCAAATCTGCAATGTTAAATGTGGGACTAACCCCAAAATCTGCAGGAAGATCAAGCTTATATGCATTCTCATTAATTCGTTGCAGCACTTTAAAAGGACCATCAGCTCTAGGCATCAATTTGGATTTTCTCAGTTCTGGAAATCTATCTTTTCGCAAATGCAACCAAACCAAATCCCCAGGTTCCAGAATCAATTGCTTTCTACCTTTATCTCCAGCGCATTTGTACTTAGCATTCATGCGCTCTATGTTTTCTTTAGTGGCTTCATGCAATTTTAACATTAATTCAGCACGTTGCTTAGCATCAAAATTCATTTTTTCAGAACTTGGCAAAGGCATTAAATCAATAGGAGCACGTGGCAAGAAGCCATAGACAATCTCAAAAGGACACATTTTTGTAGTAGAATGCAATGAACGATTATAAGCGAACTCAATATGAGGTAAACATTCTTCCCACATCTTAATATTCTTCTTTAAAACAGCCCTTAACATAGTGGATAAAGTTCTATTCACAACTTCAGTTTGACCATCAGTTTGGGGATGACAAGTGGTGGAAAATAAAAGCTTAGTCCCCAATTTAAACCACAAAGTCTTCCAAAAATGACTAAGAAATTTAGCATCACGATCAGAAACAATTGTGTTGGGCACACCATGTAAGCGAACAATTTCTCGAAAGAACAAATCAGCAATATTTGTAGCATCATCAGTTTTATGACATGGTATGAAATGTGCCATCTTAGAAAATCTATCAACAACCACAAACACACTATCACGTCCCCTCCTAGTCCTTGGTAAACCCAACACAAAATCCATAGATATATCCTCCCAAGGAGCATTAGGAACAGGAAGAGGTAGATACAAACCGTGGGGATTTAACCGTGACTTTGCCTTTTGACATGTTGTGCAACGAGCAACAAACCTCTCCACATCTCTCTTCATCCTTGGCCAAAAGAAATGACCAGCAAGTATGTCCTCGGTCTTCTTTGCTCCAAAATGTCCCATCAAGCCACCTCCATGTGCTTCCTGCAACAACAACAAACGAACAGAGCTAGCTGGAATGCATAGCTTGTTAGCTCTAAACACAAACCCATCACTAACGATGAATTTGTTCCATCCTTTTCCATCTTTACAATGCAGCAACACGTCTCTAAAATCAGCATCGTGAACATATTGGTCCTTAATTGTTTCTAACCCAAAGATCTTATAATCAAGTTGATTCAGCAAAGTATATCTCCGTGACAAAGCATCAGCAATAATATTCTCCTTCCCTTTCTTGTGTTTAATAATATAAGGAAAAGATTCAATAAATTCAACCCATTTTGCATGCCTACGATTCAGTTTTCCTTGACTACGAATATGTTTTAAAGATTCATGATCAGAATGGATAACAAACTCTTTGGGCCACAAATAATGCTGCCATGTCTCTAATGTTCGAACAAGAGCATAGAGTTCTTTATCATAAGTAGAATAATTGAGAACAGGCCCACTCAATTTCTCACTAAAATATGCAATAGGCTTTCCCTCTTGTAACAAAACACCTCCCAGACCAATTCCACTAGCATCACATTCAAGCTCAAAAGTCTTATTAAAATCAGGAAGTTGTAGGAGAGGCGCGTGAGTTAACTTATCTTTCAACATGTCGAATGAATTCTCTTGTGTTTTGCCCCACTCAAAAGGCACCCCCTTCTTGGTAAGCTCATTCAATGGTGCAGCAATGGTGCTGAAATCCTTCACAAAACGGCGATAGAATCCAGCAAGTCCTAGGAAACTCCGCACCTGGGTGATAGTCTTTGGAACAGGCCATCCCTGTATAGCTTCCACCTTGGCTTGATCAACCTCAATTCCCTGTGGAGTTACAACATAACCAAGAAAAGACACTCGATCGGTGCAAAAGGTGCACTTCTCAAGGTTACCAAATAAGCGTGCCTCGCGTAGTGCATTAAAAACAGCACGTAAATGATCAAGATGTTCATCCAATGATTTGCTGTAAATTAATATATCATCAAAATATACGACAACAAATTTCCCAATGAAAGCACGCAAAACCTCGTTCATTAATCTCATGAAAGTACTAGGTGCATTAGTTAACCCAAAAGGCATGACTAACCACTCATATAAACCGAACTTAGTTTTGAAAGCAGTTTTCCATTCATCTCCCAATTTCATACGAATCTGGTGGTACCCACTACGTAAATCAACTTTTGAAAACACAACAGCACCACTCAGTTCATCTAGCATATCATCTAATCGTGGAATAGGGTGTCGATATCGAATGGTGATATTATTAATAGCTCTACAATCAACACACATACGCCATGTTCCATCTTTCTTAGGCACTAAAATTACTGGAACAGCACAAGGGCTAAGGGATTCTCGCACATAACCTTTGTCCAGTAGTTCTTGCACTTGTCGCTGAATTTCCTTTGTTTCTTCCGGGTTTGTCCTGTATGGCGCACGGTTTGGCAAAGATGCACCAGGAATAAGATCAATTTGGTGCTCAATCCCGCGTAGTGGTGGCAGCCCCGCTGGTACCGCACTTGGAAACACATCGGAATACTCCTGCAAAACGTTAGCAACAGCAGGGGGCAAAGAACATTGCATATCCTCAATTGAAATCAAAGCATCCTTGCATATCAAAGCATAAGCAACAGAAGTGGATGCATTGAACTCATTAATATCTGATTTGGTAGCTATCATACAACGTCCTTTCAGTTTTATCTCATCTTTGTTACCAATTACAGATTTATCATTTTTATTGCTCTCGCTCTTTGCTTTAGTAGCCCTTGCAACATCAGTTTGCATAATAGTTTCAGGGGACATAGGATGCAGCACAATTTTGCGATCATGGTATAGAAAAGAATACTGATTTGATCTACCATGATGCATAGAATCTCTATCAAATTGCCAAGGTCTACCTAGCAGAATGTTACAAGCTTGCATAGGCACAACATCACATTCAACAATATCTTTGTAGGATCCGATGGAAAAATTGATTCTCACAAGTCTAGTTACCTTTGCCTTACCACTGTTGTTCAGCCATTGGATGTAGTAGGGATGCGGGTGTGGTTTGGTGTTGAGGGCAAGTTTCTGCACCATATCGCTGCTTGCCAAGTTGTTGCAGCTACCTCCATCAATGATCATGCGGCAGGAACGCTCTTTGATGACACACTTTGTTTGGAATAAAATATGTCGCTGATTTTGCTCCGCCTTCTCCATTTGTGCACTAAGCACTCGCTGCACGATCAAGCTTTCATAGTGGTCCGCTTCACCTGCATTAATATGTTCTTCTATTTGTTCTTCATTACCTGCATGGTCAGTCGCAAGCAGTGCAAGCGTGTCTTCATCAAAATCACTAGCAGATGAGCACTCACCATCATCTTTGACAATCATAACTCGCTTGTTTGGACAGTCACGCATCATGTGTCCATATCCCTTGCACCGGTGACATTGTATGTTGCTTGTTCTACCTGTCGATGCCACGGATGAAGTACTCGCAGCAGGCTTTTGCATCGTCTTTGCAACTGAATTTGTGGGAGCAGCTCGAGTCTTGTCACTAGATGATGGAGTAGACATACGTGTAGATGGAGTTGTAGTCATGCGTTGCTGCCATGAATTAGCCTTCCCTGCAGAAATATTAGTCCTTGCGCTAGCACGTCGTCCCTGCACTTCCCTTTCAGCTTTACAAGCAAGATGAAACAAACGGGTTACACTATTGTATTCCTTGTAAGCGAGGATGTCCTGAATTTCCCGATTTAACCCACCCAAAAATCTAGCCATAGCCGGTTCCTCATCCTCCTCTAGGTTACAACGCAACATACCCGTTTGTAATTCCTGATAATATTCTTCTACACTTTTAGCACCTTGTCTCAATTGCTGCAACTTATTTATCATATCACGGGCATAGTAAGATGGAACAAATCTAGCTCTCATGGCTCGTTTCAGCGCATCCCAAGTTCTAGGTAAGTTATTAGGATTTTTCTTGCCATATTCTATCCACCAAACAGAAGCAAAATCTGTAAACTCACTAGTAGC
Organism: Coix lacryma-jobi var. lacryma-jobi; assembly: GCA_009763385.1. Classification (NCBI taxonomy): domain Eukaryota; kingdom Viridiplantae; phylum Streptophyta; class Magnoliopsida; order Poales; family Poaceae; genus Coix; species Coix lacryma-jobi. The sequence continues at coordinate 81,214,617 of CM019828.1, read as the reverse complement.
AGCCCTAACACGTGTAGTCTCAGGAAATTCATGACATGCAAACTTTTGATCAACAGCAATCTCCCAAGTAATGTAGGCATCAGGGTCATATTTGCCATCAAAAGGAGGTATCTTAAATTTAATCTTACTGAAAGCATCATCATTATTGTGTACCTCGCGTCGGCGGTTGCCACCCATACCTCTACGGTTGTGACGTAGGCGTCGTCGATCACGAGCGTCTTGATCATCATGCTCAGTATCAGCAGTGTAGTCATCTTCATGACTACCGTGCTCTCGATCTCCCTCCTTTTCTTCTTTATGCTTCTCTTTATCTTCGGTGTGGAAGTCATCAAATCGCCTTAGGAGAGCAGCAAGGCTTTTGTCCACACTAGCAACGGATTCCTCCAAACTTGTAAGCTTGTTGTTTGTAGCCATCTGCGTAGCCTCCAACTGCCCCAGCTTTTCATTTGTCACCTGCAAGTCATTATCAAGTCCCTCTGTGTGCAGCTTCACTTTCCTTTCAAAATGCTGTATGATGCCCTTAGTGCGAGGTGTATGTAGTGTTTCGTTGTCATCATCTCCCCCTGTCATGGTTCAAAAACAAAGACAACAAGAAAGGCAAGTGAAGAAATAAAAGCCCTACAACTACTAGGATGTAGCTACAGCAAGTCTCTCACACTCAACTTGTTACACAAGTTCTTACCAATTCTTACCTTGCTTGACAGGAGGGGTCGTCTACCAACAAGTCTTCAGCAATGGATGAAGTGTATCGGTGCTGCGGCACAAGACCTGTCAAGCTGTAGAGTATGTGGAGCTATAGGTGGGCTGAAACAAGGAACGAACTAGCACCACGTTAGTTATAAAGGCGAGCTGAATAAACGTTCGACGACGGTACTGTGCTGGTCCTAGGCTAGACCGTGCTAGAGACGCAAGCCTGGACACAAAGGAAAACCACAGCACACCCCTGAAAACAAGGTGGAACAAACCTAAAATCAATATGAAAAACAGCCCCTTTTCTTTTGAATCTTTTCTCTTTTTTTTTTCTTTTTTTTTTCTTTTTTTTTTTGGGCAACCTCAAAAACTGATTATATGAACAAAAGAATACAAAGGAGCAATTCGGTACACACACTTTTTCCGAAAGTACAGGGGTATTCCGGTAAGAGGGCCGTTTTAACCATTGATGCGCAGGAGGGCCGTTTTAACCATTGATGCACCGAAAAATTAACGGTTGAATTTTTCACAACGGACGAACCCAATCATCTCCGTTTGACCCAAAACTCATGTTTGGTTGGTTTTTGGCACTTTCATTTTCGGAGGAACGGCGCTGCAAAACTCGCGCAGGAGGGCCGTTTTAACCACTGATGCACCGAAAAATTCACGGTTGAATTTTTCACAACGGACGCATCCAATCATCCCCGTTTGACCCAAAACTCATGTTTGGTGGATTTTTGGCACTTTCATTTTCGGAGGAACGGTGCCGCAAATCTCGCGCAGGAGGGCCGTTTTACCCACTGATGCACCGAAAAACTCACGGTTGAATTTTTCACAACGGACGCACCCAATCATCTCTGTTTGACCCAAAACTCATGTTTGGTGGGTTTTTGGCACTTTCATTTCTGATGGAACGGTGCCGCAAAACTCGCATGGGAGGGCCATTTTACCCACTGATGCACCGAAAAACTCAGAGTTGAATTTTTCGCAACGGACGAACCCAATCATCTCCGTTTGACCCAAAACTCATGTTTGGTGGGTTTTTCGCACTTTCATTTTGGGAGGAACGGCGCTGCAAAACTCGCGCAGGAGGGCCGTTTTAACCACTGATGCACCGAAAAATTCACGGTTGAATTTTTCACAACGGACGCATCCAATCATCTCCGTTTGACCCAAAACTCATGTTTGATGGGTTTTTGGCACTTTCATTTCCGAAGGAACGGTGCCGCAAAACTCGCGCAGAGGGCCGTTTTACCCACTGATGCACCGAAAAACTCATGGTTGAATTTTTCACAACGGACGCACCGAATCATCTCCGTTTGACCCAAAACTCATGTTTGGTGGGTTTTTGCCACTTTTATTTTCGGAGGAACGGTGCTGCAAAACTCGCGCAGGAGGGCCGTTTTCACCACTGATGCATTGAAAAATTCACGGTTGAATTTTTCACAACGGACGCACCCAATCATCCCCGTTTGACCCAAAACTCATGTTTGGTGGATTTTTGGCACTTTCATTTTCGGAGGGACGGTGCCGCAAATCTCGCGCACGCGGGCCGTTTTACCCACTGATGCACCGAACAACTCATGGTTGAATTTTTCACAACGGACGCACCGAATCATCCCTGTTTGACCCAAAACTCATGTTTGGTGGGTTTTTGGCACTTTCATTTTGGGAGGAATGACGCTGCAAAACTCGCGCAGGAGGGCCGTTTTAACCATTGATGCACCGAAAAACTAACGGTTGAATTTTTCACAACGGACGAACCCAATCATCTCCGTTTGACCCAAAACTCATGTTTGGTTGGTTTTTGGCACTTTCATTTTCGGAGGAACGGCGCTGCAAAACTTGCGCAGGAGGGCCGTTTTAACCACTTATGCACCGAAAAATTCACGGTTGAATTTTTCACAACGGACGCATCCAATCATCCCCGTTTGACCCAAAACTCATGTTTGGTGGATTTTTGGCACTTTCATTTTCGGAGGAACGGTGCCGCAAATCTCGCGCAGGAGGGCCGTTTTACCCATTGATGCACCGAAAAACTAACGGTTGAATTTTTCACAACGGACGAACCCAATCATCTCCGTTTGACCCAAAACTCATGTTTGGTTGGTTTTTGGCACTTTCATTTTCGGAGGAACGGCGCTGCAAAACTCGCGCAGGAGGGCCGTTTTAACCACTGATGCACCGAAAAATTCACGGTTGAATTTTTCACAACGGACGCATCCAATCATCCCCGTTTGACCCAAAACTCATGTTTGGTGGATTTTTGGCACTTTCATTTTCGGAGGAACGGTGCCGCAAATCTCGCGCAGGAGGGCCGTTTTACCCATTGATGCACCGAAAAACTCACGGTTGAATTTTTCACAACGGACGCACCCAATCATCTCTGTTTGACCCAAAACTCATGTTTGGTGGGTTTTTGGCACTTTCATTTCTGATGGAACGGTGCCGCAAAACTCGCATGGGAGGGCCATTTTACCCACTGATGCACCGAAAAACTCAGAGTTGAATTTTTCGCAACGGACGAACCCAATCATCTCCGTTTGACCCAAAACTCATGTTTGGTGGGTTTTTCGCACTTTCATTTTGGGAGGAACGGCGCTGCAAAACTCGCGCAGGAGGGCCGTTTTAACCACTGATGCACCGAAAAATTCACGGTTGAATTTTTCACAACGGACGCATCCAATCATCTCCGTTTGACCCAAAACTCATGTTTGATGGGTTTTTGGCACTTTCATTTCCGAAGGAACGGTGCCGCAAAACTCGCGCAGAGGGCCGTTTTACCCACTGATGCACCGAAAAACTCATGGTTGAATTTTTCACAACGGACGCACCGAATCATCTCCGTTTGACCCAAAACTCATGTTTGGTGGGTTTTTGCCACTTTTATTTTCGGAGGAACGGTGCTGCAAAACTCGCGCAGGAGGGCCGTTTTCACCACTGATGCATTGAAAAATTCACGGTTGAATTTTTCACAACGGACGCACCCAATCATCCCCGTTTGACCCAAAACTCATGTTTGGTGGATTTTTGGCACTTTCATTTTCGGAGGGACGGTGCCGCAAATCTCGCGCACGCGGGCCGTTTTACCCACTGATGCACCGAACAACTCATGGTTGAATTTTTCACAACGGACGCACCGAATCATCCCTGTTTGACCCAAAACTCATGTTTGGTGGGTTTTTGGCACTTTCATTTTGGGAGGAATGACGCTGCAAAACTCGCGCAGGAGGGCCGTTTTAACCATTGATGCACCGAAAAACTAACGGTTGAATTTTTCACAACGGACGAACCCAATCATCTCCGTTTGACCCAAAACTCATGTTTGGTTGGTTTTTGGCACTTTCATTTTCGGAGGAACGGCGCTGCAAAACTTGCGCAGGAGGGCCGTTTTAACCACTTATGCACCGAAAAATTCACGGTTGAATTTTTCACAACGGACGCATCCAATCATCCCCGTTTGACCCAAAACTCATGTTTGGTGGATTTTTGGCACTTTCATTTTCGGAGGAACGGTGCCGCAAATCTCGCGCAGGAGGGCCGTTTTACCCATTGATGCACCGAAAAACTAACGGTTGAATTTTTCACAACGGACGAACCCAATCATCTCCGTTTGACCCAAAACTCATGTTTGGTTGGTTTTTGGCACTTTCATTTTCGGAGGAACGGCGCTGCAAAACTCGCGCAGGAGGGCCGTTTTAACCACTGATGCACCGAAAAATTCACGGTTGAATTTTTCACAACGGACGCATCCAATCATCCCCGTTTGACCCAAAACTCATGTTTGGTGGATTTTTGGCACTTTCATTTTCGGAGGAACGGTGCCGCAAATCTCGCGCAGGAGGGCCGTTTTACCCATTGATGCACCGAAAAACTCACGGTTGAATTTTTCACAACGGACGCACCCAATCATCTCTGTTTGACCCAAAACTCATGTTTGGTGGGTTTTTGGCACTTTCATTTCTGATGGAACGGTGCCGCAAAACTCGCATGGGAGGGCCATTTTACCCACTGATGCACCGAAAAACTCAGAGTTGAATTTTTCGCAACGGACGAACCCAATCATCTCCGTTTGACCCAAAACTCATGTTTGGTGGGTTTTTCGCACTTTCATTTTGGGAGGAACGGCGCTGCAAAACTCGCGCAGGAGGGCCGTTTTAACCACTGATGCATCGAAAAATTCACGGTTGAATTTTTCACAACGGACGCATCCAATCATCTCCGTTTGACCCAAAACTCATGTTTGATGGGTTTTTGGCACTTTCATTTCCGAAGGAACGGTGCCGCAAAACTCGCGCAGAGGGCCGTTTTACCCACTGATGCACCGAAAAACTCATGGTTGAATTTTTCACAACGGACGCACCGAATCATCTCCGTTTGACCCAAAACTCATGTTTGGTGGGTTTTTGCCACTTTTATTTTCGGAGGAACGGTGCTGCAAAACTCGCGCAGGAGGGCCGTTTTCACCACTGATGCATTGAAAAATTCACGGTTGAATTTTTCACAACGGACGCACCCAATCATCCCCGTTTGACCCAAAACTCATGTTTGGTGGATTTTTGGCACTTTCATTTTCGGAGGGACGGTGCCGCAAATCTCGCGCACGCGGGCCGTTTTACCCACTGATGCACCGAACAACTCATGGTTGAATTTTTCACAACGGACGCACCGAATCATCCCTGTTTGACCCAAAACTCATGTTTGGTGGGTTTTTGGCACTTTCATTTTGGGAGGAATGACGCTGCAAAACTCGCGCAGGAGGGCCGTTTTAACCATTGATGCACCGAAAAACTAACGGTTGAATTTTTCACAACGGACGAACCCAATCATCTCCGTTTGACCCAAAACTCATGTTTGGTTGGTTTTTGGCACTTTCATTTTCGGAGGAACGGCGCTGCAAAACTTGCGCAGGAGGGCCGTTTTAACCACTTATGCACCGAAAAATTCACGGTTGAATTTTTCACAACGGACGCATCCAATCATCCCCGTTTGACCCAAAACTCATGTTTGGTGGATTTTTGGCACTTTCATTTTCGGAGGAACGGTGCCGCAAATCTCGCGCAGGAGGGCCGTTTTACCCATTGATGCACCGAAAAACTAACGGTTGAATTTTTCACAACGGACGAACCCAATCATCTCCGTTTGACCCAAAACTCATGTTTGGTTGGTTTTTGGCACTTTCATTTTCGGAGGAACGGCGCTGCAAAACTCGCGCAGGAGGGCCGTTTTAACCACTGATGCACCGAAAAATTCACGGTTGAATTTTTCACAACGGACGCATCCAATCATCCCCGTTTGACCCAAAACTCATGTTTGGTGGATTTTTGGCACTTTCATTTTCGGAGGAACGGTGCCGCAAATCTCGCGCAGGAGGGCCGTTTTACCCATTGATGCACCGAAAAACTCACGGTTGAATTTTTCACAACGGACGCACCCAATCATCTCTGTTTGACCCAAAACTCATGTTTGGTGGGTTTTTGGCACTTTCATTTCTGATGGAACGGTGCCGCAAAACTCGCATGGGAGGGCCATTTTACCCACTGATGCACCGAAAAACTCAGAGTTGAATTTTTCGCAACGGACGAACCCAATCATCTCCGTTTGACCCAAAACTCATGTTTGGTGGGTTTTTCGCACTTTCATTTTGGGAGGAACGGCGCTGCAAAACTCGCGCAGGAGGGCCGTTTTAACCACTGATGCACCGAAAAATTCACGGTTGAATTTTTCACAACGGACGCATCCAATCATCTCCGTTTGACCCAAAACTCATGTTTGATGGGTTTTTGGCACTTTCATTTCCGAAGGAACGGTGCCGCAAAACTCGCGCAGAGGGCCGTTTTACCCACTGATGCACCGAAAAACTCATGGTTGAATTTTTCACAACGGACGCACCGAATCATCTCCGTTTGACCCAAAACTCATGTTTGGTGGGTTTTTGCCACTTTTATTTTCGGAGGAACGGTGCTGCAAAACTCGCGCAGGAGGGCCGTTTTCACCACTGATGCATTGAAAAATTCACGGTTGAATTTTTCACAACGGACGCACCCAATCATCCCCGTTTGACCCAAAACTCATGTTTGGTGGATTTTTGGCACTTTCATTTTCGGAGGGACGGTGCCGCAAATCTCGCGCACGCGGGCCGTTTTACCCACTGATGCACCGAACAACTCATGGTTGAATTTTTCACAACGGACGCACCGAATCATCCCTGTTTGACCCAAAACTCATGTTTGGTGGGTTTTTGGCACTTTCATTTTGGGAGGAATGACGCTGCAAAACTCGCGCAGGAGGGCCGTTTTAACCATTGATGCACCGAAAAACTAACGGTTGAATTTTTCACAACGGACGAACCCAATCATCTCCGTTTGACCCAAAACTCATGTTTGGTTGGTTTTTGGCACTTTCATTTTCGGAGGAACGGCGCTGCAAAACTTGCGCAGGAGGGCCGTTTTAACCACTTATGCACCGAAAAATTCACGGTTGAATTTTTCACAACGGACGCATCCAATCATCCCCGTTTGACCCAAAACTCATGTTTGGTGGATTTTTGGCACTTTCATTTTCGGAGGAACGGTGCCGCAAATCTCGCGCAGGAGGGCCGTTTTACCCATTGATGCACCGAAAAACTAACGGTTGAATTTTTCACAACGGACGAACCCAATCATCTCCGTTTGACCCAAAACTCATGTTTGGTTGGTTTTTGGCACTTTCATTTTCGGAGGAACGGCGCTGCAAAACTCGCGCAGGAGGGCCGTTTTAACCACTGATGCACCGAAAAATTCACGGTTGAATTTTTCACAACGGACGCATCCAATCATCCCCGTTTGACCCAAAACTCATGTTTGGTGGATTTTTGGCACTTTCATTTTCGGAGGAACGGTGCCGCAAATCTCGCGCAGGAGGGCCGTTTTACCCATTGATGCACCGAAAAACTCACGGTTGAATTTTTCACAACGGACGCACCCAATCATCTCTGTTTGACCCAAAACTCATGTTTGGTGGGTTTTTGGCACTTTCATTTCTGATGGAACGGTGCCGCAAAACTCGCATGGGAGGGCCATTTTACCCACTGATGCACCGAAAAACTCAGAGTTGAATTTTTCGCAACGGACGAACCCAATCATCTCCGTTTGACCCAAAACTCATGTTTGGTGGGTTTTTCGCACTTTCATTTTGGGAGGAACGGCGCTGCAAAACTCGCGCAGGAGGGCCGTTTTAACCACTGATGCACCGAAAAATTCACGGTTGAATTTTTCACAACGGACGCATCCAATCATCTCCGTTTGACCCAAAACTCATGTTTGATGGGTTTTTGGCACTTTCATTTCCGAAGGAACGGTGCCGCAAAACTCGCGCAGAGGGCCGTTTTACCCACTGATGCACCGAAAAACTCATGGTTGAATTTTTCACAACGGACGCACCGAATCATCTCCGTTTGACCCAAAACTCATGTTTGGTGGGTTTTTGCCACTTTTATTTTCGGAGGAACGGTGCTGCAAAACTCGCGCAGGAGGGCCGTTTTCACCACTGATGCATTGAAAAATTCACGGTTGAATTTTTCACAACGGACGCACCCAATCATCCCCGTTTGACCCAAAACTCATGTTTGGTGGATTTTTGGCACTTTCATTTTCGGAGGGACGGTGCCGCAAATCTCGCGCACGCGGGCCGTTTTACCCACTGATGCACCGAACAACTCATGGTTGAATTTTTCACAACGGACGCACCGAATCATCCCTGTTTGACCCAAAACTCATGTTTGGTGGGTTTTTGGCACTTTCATTTTGGGAGGAATGACGCTGCAAAACTCGCGCAGGAGGGCCGTTTTAACCATTGATGCACCGAAAAACTAACGGTTGAATTTTTCACAACGGACGAACCCAATCATCTCCGTTTGACCCAAAACTCATGTTTGGTTGGTTTTTGGCACTTTCATTTTCGGAGGAACGGCGCTGCAAAACTTGCGCAGGAGGGCCGTTTTAACCACTTATGCACCGAAAAATTCACGGTTGAATTTTTCACAACGGACGCATCCAATCATCCCCGTTTGACCCAAAACTCATGTTTGGTGGATTTTTGGCACTTTCATTTTCGGAGGAACGGTGCCGCAAATCTCGCGCAGGAGGGCCGTTTTACCCATTGATGCACCGAAAAACTAACGGTTGAATTTTTCACAACGGACGAACCCAATCATCTCCGTTTGACCCAAAACTCATGTTTGGTTGGTTTTTGGCACTTTCATTTTCGGAGGAACGGCGCTGCAAAACTCGCGCAGGAGGGCCGTTTTAACCACTGATGCACCGAAAAATTCACGGTTGAATTTTTCACAACGGACGCATCCAATCATCCCCGTTTGACCCAAAACTCATGTTTGGTGGATTTTTGGCACTTTCATTTTCGGAGGAACGGTGCCGCAAATCTCGCGCAGGAGGGCCGTTTTACCCATTGATGCACCGAAAAACTCACGGTTGAATTTTTCACAACGGACGCACCCAATCATCTCTGTTTGACCCAAAACTCATGTTTGGTGGGTTTTTGGCACTTTCATTTCTGATGGAACGGTGCCGCAAAACTCGCATGGGAGGGCCATTTTACCCACTGATGCACCGAAAAACTCAGAGTTGAATTTTTCGCAACGGACGAACCCAATCATCTCCGTTTGACCCAAAACTCATGTTTGGTGGGTTTTTCGCACTTTCATTTTGGGAGGAACGGCGCTGCAAAACTCGCGCAGGAGGGCCGTTTTAACCACTGATGCACCGAAAAATTCACGGTTGAATTTTTCACAACGGACGCATCCAATCATCTCCGTTTGACCCAAAACTCATGTTTGATGGGTTTTTGGCACTTTCATTTCCGAAGGAACGGTGCCGCAAAACTCGCGCAGAGGGCCGTTTTACCCACTGATGCACCGAAAAACTCATGGTTGAATTTTTCACAACGGACGCACCGAATCATCTCCGTTTGACCCAAAACTCATGTTTGGTGGGTTTTTGCCACTTTTATTTTCGGAGGAACGGTGCTGCAAAACTCGCGCAGGAGGGCCGTTTTCACCACTGATGCATTGAAAAATTCACGGTTGAATTTTTCACAACGGACGCACCCAATCATCCCCGTTTGACCCAAAACTCATGTTTGGTGGATTTTTGGCACTTTCATTTTCGGAGGGACGGTGCCGCAAATCTCGCGCACGCGGGCCGTTTACCCACTGATGCACCGAACAACTCATGGTTGAATTTTTCACAACGGACGCACCGAATCATCCCTGTTTGACCCAAAACTCATGTTTGGTGGGTTTTTGGCACTTTCATTTTGGGAGGAATGACGCTGCAAAACTCGCGCAGGAGGGCCGTTTTAACCATTGATGCACCGAAAAACTAACGGTTGAATTTTTCACAACGGACGAACCCAATCATCTCCGTTTGACCCAAAACTCATGTTTGGTTGGTTTTTGGCACTTTCATTTTCGGAGGAACGGCGCTGCAAAACTTGCGCAGGAGGGCCGTTTTAACCACTTATGCACCGAAAAATTCACGGTTGAATTTTTCACAACGGACGCATCCAATCATCCCCGTTTGACCCAAAACTCATGTTTGGTGGATTTTTGGCACTTTCATTTTCGGAGGAACGGTGCCGCAAATCTCGCGCAGGAGGGCCGTTTTACCCATTGATGCACCGAAAAACTAACGGTTGAATTTTTCACAACGGACGAACCCAATCATCTCCGTTTGACCCAAAACTCATGTTTGGTTGGTTTTTGGCACTTTCATTTTCGGAGGAACGGCGCTGCAAAACTCGCGCAGGAGGGCCGTTTTAACCACTGATGCACCGAAAAATTCACGGTTGAATTTTTCACAACGGACGCATCCAATCATCCCCGTTTGACCCAAAACTCATGTTTGGTGGATTTTTGGCACTTTCATTTTCGGAGGAACGGTGCCGCAAATCTCGCGCAGGAGGGCCGTTTTACCCATTGATGCACCGAAAAACTCACGGTTGAATTTTTCACAACGGACGCACCCAATCATCTCTGTTTGACCCAAAACTCATGTTTGGTGGGTTTTTGGCACTTTCATTTCTGATGGAACGGTGCCGCAAAACTCGCATGGGAGGGCCATTTTACCCACTGATGCACCGAAAAACTCAGAGTTGAATTTTTCGCAACGGACGAACCCAATCATCTCCGTTTGACCCAAAACTCATGTTTGGTGGGTTTTTCGCACTTTCATTTTGGGAGGAACGGCGCTGCAAAACTCGCGCAGGAGGGCCGTTTTAACCACTGATGCACCGAAAAATTCACGGTTGAATTTTTCACAACGGACGCATCCAATCATCTCCGTTTGACCCAAAACTCATGTTTGATGGGTTTTTGGCACTTTCATTTCCGAAGGAACGGTGCCGCAAAACTCGCGCAGAGGGCCGTTTTACCCACTGATGCACCGAAAAACTCATGGTTGAATTTTTCACAACGGACGCACCGAATCATCTCCGTTTGACCCAAAACTCATGTTTGGTGGGTTTTTGCCACTTTTATTTTCGGAGGAACGGTGCTGCAAAACTCGCGCAGGAGGGCCGTTTTCACCACTGATGCATTGAAAAATTCACGGTTGAATTTTTCACAACGGACGCACCCAATCATCCCCGTTTGACCCAAAACTCATGTTTGGTGGATTTTTGGCACTTTCATTTTCGGAGGGACGGTGCCGCAAATCTCGCGCACGCGGGCCGTTTTACCCACTGATGCACCGAACAACTCATGGTTGAAATTTTTCACAACGGACGCACCGAATCATCCCTGTTTGACCCAAAACTCATGTTTGGTGGGTTTTTGGCACTTTCATTTTGGGAGGAATGACGCTGCAAAACTCGCGCAGGAGGGCCGTTTTAAACCATTGATGCACCGAAAAACTAACGGTTGAATTTTTCACAACGGACGAACCCAATCATCTCCGTTTGACCCAAAACTCATGTTTGGTGGTTTTGGCACTTTCATTTCGGAGGAACGGTGCTGCAAAACTCGCGCAGGAGGGCCGTTTTAACCCTGATGCACCGAAAAATTCACGGTTGAATTTTTCACAACGGACGCATCCAATCATCTCCGTTTGACCCAAAACTCATGTTTGGTGGGTTTTTGGCACTTTCATTTCCGAGGAACGGTGCCGCAAAACTCGCGCGAGGGCCGTTTTACCCACTGATGCACCGAAAACTCATGGTTGAATTTTTCACAATGGACGCACCGAATCATCTCCGTTTGACCCAAAACTCATGTTCGTGGGTTTTTGGCACTTTCATTTCCGGAGGAACGGTGCGCAAAACTCGCGCAGGAGGGCCGTTTTACCACTGATGCACTGAAAAATTCACGGTTGAATTTTTCACAACGGACGCACCAATCATCCCGTTTGACCCAAAACTCATGTTTGGTGGTTTTTGGCAGTTTCATTTCTGATAGGAATGGTGCCGCAAAACTCGCATGGGAGGGCCATTTTACCCAGTGATGCACCGAAAAACTCAGAGTTGAATTTTTCGCAACGGACGAACCCAATCATCTCCGTTTGACCCAAAACTCATGTTTGGTGGGTTTTTGGCACTTTCATTTTGGGAGGAACGGCGCTGCAAAACTCGCGCAGGAGGGTCGTTTTAACCACTGATGCACCGAAAAATTCACGGTTGAATTTTTCACAACGGACGCATCCAATCATCTTCGTTTGACCCAAAACTCATGTTTGATGGGTTTTTGGCACTTTCATTTCCGAAGGAACGGTGCCGCCAAAACTCGCGCAGAGGGCCGTTTTACCCACTGATGCACCGAAAACTCATGGTTGAATTTTTCACAATGGACGCACCGAATCATCTCCGTTTGACCCAAAAACTCATGTTTGGTGGGTTTTTGGCACTTTCATTTCCGGAGGAACGGTGCTGCAAAACTCGCGCAGGAGGGCCGTTTCACCCCTGATGCACTGAAAAATTCACGGTTGAATTTTTCACAACGGACGCACCAATCATCCCGTTTGACCCAAAACTCATGTTTGGTGGGTTTTTGGCACTTTCATTTCCGGAGGAACGGTGCCGCAAAACTCGCGCGAGGGCCGTTTTACCCACTGATGCACCGAAAATTCATGGTTGAATTTTTCACAAGGACGCACCGAATCATCTCCGTTTGACCCAAAACTCAGTTTCGTGGGTTTTTGGCACTTTCATTTCGGAAGAACGGTGCCGCAAAACTCGCGCAGGAGGGCCGTTTCACCACTGATGCACTGAAAAATTCACGGTTGAATTTTTCACAACGGACGCACCCAATCCCCGTTTGACCCAAAACTCATGTTTGGTTGGTTTTTGGCTTTCATTTCTGATAGAATGGTGCCGCAAAACTCGCATGGGAGGGCCATTTTACCCACTGATGCACCGAAAACCTCAGAGTTGAATTTTTCGCAACGGACGAACCCAATCATCTCCGTTTGACCCAAAACTCATGTTTGGTGGGGTTTTGGCACTTTCATTTTCGGAGGAACGGCGCTGCAAAACTCGCGCAGGAGGGCCATTTTAACCACTGATGCACCGAAAAATTCACGGTTGAATTTTTCACAACGGACGCATCCAATCATCTCCGTTTGACCCAAAACTCATGTTTGATGGGTTTTTGGCACTTTCATTTCCGAAGGAACGGTGCCGCAAAACTCGCGCAGAGGGCCGTTTTACCCACTGATGCACCGAAAAACTCATGGTTCAATTTTTCACAACGGACGCACCGAATCATCTCCGTTTGACCCAAAACTCATGTTTGGTGGGTTTTTGGCACTTTCATTTCCGGAGGAACGGTGCCGCAATTCTCGCGCAGGAGGGCCGTTTTCACCCCTGATGCACTGAAAAATTCACGGTTGAATTTTTCACAACAGACGCATCCAATCATCTCCGTTTGACCCAAAACTCATGTTTGGTGGGTTTTTGGCACTTTCATTTCCGGAGGAACGGTGCCGCAAAACTCGCGCGAGGGCCGTTTTACCCACTGATGCACCGAAAACTCATGGTTGAATTTTTACAATGGACGCACCGAATCATCTCCGTTTGACCCAAAACTCATGTTTCGTGGGTTTTTGGCAGTTTCATTTCCGGAAGAACGGTGCCGCAAAACTCGCGCAGGAGGCCGTTTTACCACTGATGCAGAAAAATTCACGGTTGAATTTTTCACAACGGACGCACCCAATCATCCCGTTTGACCCAAACTCATGTTTGGTTGGTTTTTGGCACTTTCATTTTGATAGGAATGGTGCCGCAAAACTCGCAGGAGGGCCATTTTACCCACTGATGCACCGAAAAACTCAGAGTTGAATTTTCGCAACGGACGAACCCAATCATCTCCGTTTGACCCAAAACTCATGTTTGTGTGGGTTTTGGCACTTTCATTTTCGGAGGAACGGCGCTGCAAAACTCGCGCAGGAGGGCCGTTTTAACCACTGATGCACCGAAAAATTCACGGTTGAATTTTTCACAACGGACGCATCCAATCATCTCCGTTTGACCCAAAACTCGTGTTTGATGGGTTTTTGGCACTTTCATTTCCGAAGGAACGGTGCCGCAAAACTCGCGCAGAGGGCCGTTTTACCCATTGATGCACCGAACAACTCATGGTTGAATTTTTCACAATGGACGCACCGAATCATCTCCGTTTGACCCAAAACTCATGTTTGGTGGGTTTTTGGCACTGTCATTTCCGGAGGAACGGTGCTGCAAAACTCGCGCAGGAGGGCCGTTTTCACCCCTGATGCACTGAAAAATTCACGGTTGAATTTTTCACAACGGACGCATCCAATCATCTCCGTTTGACCCAAAACTCATGTTTGGTGGGTTTTTGGCACTTTCATTTCCGGAGGAACGGTGCCGCAAAACTCGCGCACGAGGGCCGTTTTACCCACTGATGCACCGAACAACTCATGGTTGAATTTTTCACAATGGACGCACCGAATCATCTCCGTTTGACCCGAAACTCATGTTTCGTGGGTTTTTGGCAGTTTCATTTCCGGAAGAACGGTGCCGCAAAACTCGCGCAGGAGGGCCGTTTTCACCACTGATGCACTGAAAAATTCACGGTTGAATTTTTCACAACGGACGCACCCAATCATCCCCGTTTGACCCAAAACTCATGTTTGGTTGGTTTTTGGCACTTTCATTTTCGGAGGAACGGCGCTGCAAAACTCGCGCAGGAGAGCCGTTTTAACCACTGATGCACCGAAAAATTCACGGTTGAATTTTTCACAACGGACGCATCCAATCATCCTTGTTTGACCCAAAACTCGTGTTTGGTGGATTTTTGGCACTTTCATTTTCGGTGGAACGGTGCCGCAAATCTCGCGCAGGAGGGCCGTTTTACCCATTGATGCACCGAAAAACTCACGGTTGAATTTTTCACAACGGACGCACCCAATCATCTCTGTTTGACCCAAAACTCATGTTTGGTTGGTTTTTGGCACTTTCATTTCTGATGGAACGGTGCCGCACAACTCGCATGGGAGGGCCATTTTACCCACTGATGCACCGAAAAACTCAGAGTTGAATTTTTCGCTACGGACGAACCCAATCATCTCCGTTTGACCCAAAACTCATGTTTGGTGGGTTTTTGGCACTTTCATTTTGGGAGGAACGGCGCTGCAAAACTCGCGCAGGAGGGCCGTTTTAACCACTGATGCACCGAAAAATTCACGGTTGAATTTTTCACAACGGACGCATCCAATCATCTCCGTTTGACCCAAAACTCATGTTTGATGGGTTTTTGGCACTTTCATTTCCGAAGGAACGGTGCCGCAAAACTCGCGCAGAGGGCCGTTTTACCCACT
Organism: Coix lacryma-jobi var. lacryma-jobi; assembly: GCA_009763385.1. Taxonomy (NCBI): domain Eukaryota; kingdom Viridiplantae; phylum Streptophyta; class Magnoliopsida; order Poales; family Poaceae; genus Coix; species Coix lacryma-jobi. Next base: position 81,199,099 of record CM019828.1, on the reverse strand, counting down.
GATGCACCGAAAAACTCATGGTTCAATTTTTCACAACGGACGCACCGAATCATCTCCGTTTGACCCAAAACTCATGTTTGGTGGGTTTTTGGCACTTTCATTTCCGGAGGAACGGTGCCGCAATTCTCGCGCAGGAGGGCCGTTTTCACCCCTGATGCACTGAAAAATTCACGGTTGAATTTTTAACAATGGACGTACCCAATCATCCCCGTTTGACCCAAAACTCATGTTTGGTTGGTTTTTGGCACTTTCATTTTCGGAGGAACGGCCCTGCAAAACTCGCGCAGGAGGGCCGTTTTAACCACTGATGCACCGAAAAATTCACAGTTGAATTTTTCACAACGGACGCATCCAATCATCCCTGTTTGACCCAAAACTCGTGTTTGGTGGATTTTTGGCACTTTCATTTTCGGAGGAACGGTGCCGCAAATCTCGCGCAGGAGGGCCGTTTTACCCATTGATGCACCGAAAAACTCACGGTTGAATTTTTCACAACGGACGCACCCAATCATCTCTGTTTGACCCAAAACTCATGTTTGGTTGGTTTTTGGCACTTTCATTTCTGATGGAACGGTGCCGCACAACTCGCATGGGAGGGCCATTTTACCCACTGATGCACCGAAAAACTCAGAGTTGAATTTTTCGCAACGGACGAACCCAATCATCTCCGTTTGACCCAAAACTCATGTTTGGTGGGTTTTTGGCACTTTCATTTTGGGAGGAACGGCGCTGCAAAACTCGCGCAGGAGGGCCGTTTTAACCACTGATGCACCGAAAAATTCACGGTTGAATTTTTCACAACGGACGCATCCAATCATCTCTGTTTGACCCAAAACTCATGTTTGATGGGTTTTTGGCACTTTCATTTCCGAAGGAACGGTGCCGCAAAACTCGCGCAGAGGGCCGTTTTACCCACTGATGCACCGAAAAACTCATGGTTCAATTTTTCACAACGGACGCACCGAATCATCCCCGTTTGACCCAAAACTCATGTTTGGTGGGTTTTTGGCACTTTCATTTCCGGAGGAACGGTGCCGCAATTCTCGCGCAGGAGGGCCGTTTTCACCCCTGATGCACTAAAAAATTCACGGTTGAATTTTTCACAACGGACGCACCCAATCATCCCCGTTTGACGCAAAACTCATGTTTGGTTGGTTTTTGGCAGTTTCATTTCTGATAGAATGGTGCCGCAAAACTCGCATGGGAGGGCCATTTTACCCACTGATGCACCGAAAAACTCAGAGTTGAATTTTTTGCAACGGACGAACCCAATCATCTCCGTTTGACCCAAAACTCATGTTTGGTGGGGTTTTGGCACTTTCATTTTCGGAGGAACGGCGCTGCAAAACTCGCGCAGGAGGGCCGTTTTCACCACTGATGCACTGAAAAATTCACGGTTGAATTTTTCACAACGGACGCACCCAATTGTCGGTGTTTCGTACCCGGGGGTATCACACCAACGAGTGATATGATCGCGTGCTTCTCTTCCTAGATGGTGATGCAAGAGGACACAAGGATTTATCCTGGTTCGGGCAAAGAAGGCCCTACGTCCAGCGGGGGGGGATGTTCTTGTATTACTTGCACCTAAGTGCTTGTACAGGGGAGAATACAAGCTCAGTGAGCGTGGACCGGAGTCCGGACTCGTGCTTGTGCGTGGACTCGTGTGTTGTGTTCCTTTTTGAATGAGGGCCCTAGCGTCCCCTTTTATAGAGCAAGGGAAGGCCAGGGTTACATGAAAGTATTACGGGTGTCGGGGCGTATGGTGCCCCATACGGGGAAGGGTAGGAACCCTGTCTTGTCGGGGCCACTGCAGCCGATGTGATCGTCGCTGTTGAGGGTCCTTGGGTCGTGGCTCCCATTCTGGGCGCGGACGTGGTGGCGCGACAAGGCGGGAGCCGTACAGCACTCATCCCGGAATGTACAGTACGCGGTGAGGTCCCTCCGGGTCTTGGGTACCTGTCCTCCAATAGCACAAAAAGTAGTAAGGGCTCGAAGGGCGCGGAGCCGGCTTCGAGGTGGTGCCACGGGGGCTCGAGGGGCGCGTAGCCGGCCTCGAGGAGTTACAATGCTGGGCTCGAGGGGCGCGTAGCCGGCCTCGAGGATTTACAGTGCCGGGCTTGGCCGAACAGTGCTGTACTGGTGCCCTTTTGCCCATGCTTGTGGTGAAAATGAGACTTGACCTTTACACCGAGTTACTGTGGTACACGCCGTGCACTAGTCGACATGACCGGAGTAGGTGAAGGCATTAAATGCGTGGTATGGGCTGGTACGGCTGGCTGAGCAGCTCGAGGTCCGTGCGTTAAGGCTTGAGGTGTGGGGGCGCGCTTGCCCGAGGCCTGGAGGGCTCGAGCGAGACGGAGAGCGATCGTGCTCGCCCGAGGCCTGGCTGGGAGGGCTCGGGCGAGACGGAGACGGAGCGTTCGCCCGAGGCCTGGCTGGGAGGGCTCGGGCGAGACGGAGACGGAGCGTTCGCCCGAGGCCTGGCTGGGAGGGCTCGGGCGAGACGGAGACGGTGCGTTCGCCCGAGGCCTGGCTGGGAGGGCTCGGGCGAGACGGAGACGGTGCGTTCGCCCGAGGCCTGGCTAGGAGGGCTCGGGCGAGACGGAGACAGAGCGTTCGGGTGTGTGCGTTGATTGGGGGTACCCTTTTTTGTACCACCGACAGTAGCCCCCGAGGCCATGGGGGAGTGGTTAGAACTCCCACGTGGGCTTCCCGAAGAATCCTCCGTTTTTGGGAACCTTCTGCCCAGCGGGCGCGCCTTTTTAGGCGGAAATCGTCAGGGAGCGGAGATCGCGGCGCCGTGTGTACCTATCAACAGGCACGAAATGTGGTTTGGTAGTCTCATTAAATGTTTACGGTTACCTTTCCTTTGTCGTGGGAGACTTCGTCCGAGGCTTGGCTCGGAGGGCTCGAGCGAGACGGAGAACGAGCGATTGTCCGAGGTCTGGCCTCGAGGGCTCGAGCGAGATGGAGGACGAGCGACCGTTCGAGGCCTGAAAATCTCATGCTCACACCAAGAAAAGAGATTAGTCGTAACTGTCCGAGTTTTTAGACCCTCTTTCGTCGAGGGGTGCCAGGCTGAACCGACTGGCCGGCTCCTCGAGCTGTCCGGCATGCCGATTGCCCTGGCTTGTCATCCCGCGAGTCCTTTCGATCGGATGCGAGGGGGGATGCCTCGTACTACCCCGAGTGGGCGAGTATCGAGGTTCCCAGTGAGCTGGTAACGGGGAATCCAAGTGAGAGCTCGTGCCCCGTTCGTTAGGGGTCGACTGTGGCCCGGAGGCGGTCTCATAAAGCAGGGGGGCTCAGTCTGCAGGAGTGCCGGGTCCGTTCGATAGGACCCGGTGGCTCGATGCCTCCCTCCGAGGGGATCTCACTGCACGTCGAGCCCCCCGCCTTGGATACACGTGAGGGGCCTCGAGGGCTCGGCCCTCGAGTAATGCCGCGAGTGGCGCCCCTTGGTGTCCCTGACTCGGGTGCTCGAAGCCGGCTGTCGAACCCCTTTCGAGGGCCAGCCTTCGCTGCTTCGAGACTTAGGGCCGGGGCCCGTTTTTACCTTTACGAAGAAGCCTCCGTCGTCTGGGAATCCTTCTGCCCGTTGGGCACGCCTTTTTAGGCGGGAAACGTCGGGGAGAGCGGCGGGCGCGAAGCCGGAGCGACGGTCGTGGCGGGCCCGGGCAGTGGAGCGAATGGAGAGGTAACGCGTGTGCCCTGCATCAGGCTCGAGACGTGGTTAGGTGGGCGCATTGAATGCATTCGGTTACCTTTTTACGTCGTGGGAGATCCCGCCCGTCTGGATTTCCCCCTATAAATATCGAAAGAGGGGAGAAGGAACCTTTTACTTTGCCCTTGCCTTCGCCGCCGCCGTAGCCTTCGCGCGCCCTCTCCTTCGAGCTAGTCGATTGGGGATTTCCAGCCGTCCGTCCGCTGCTCGGATCCGCGCCGCGCCACCGCCATGGCCGCCCAGACATAGATGCTGCCGGCCGAAGACTGGAGCTCGTCGAAGGTGACGCAGAGCGAGATGGACTCGCTGGTGGCCCAGGGGCTTCTGCGCCCCAACCCGGAGGAGGGACCCGCATGGTGGGTTATCCCGTCGGCGGAGCACCGGGAGCCGCACCCGCCGGAGGGGTACGTGGTGAGCTTCACGCGCTACCACCGTATGGGGCTCGGCGTCCCGCCGAGTCGCTTCTTGCGAGGGCTGGCCCACCATTTCGAGGTGGAGCTGCAACACTTCTCCCCCAACTCCATCTCGCACGCCGCCATATTCGCCGCGGTGTGCGAGGGGTACCTGAGGATGGAGCCGCACTGGG